>CM060329.1:61591691-61594761 GCA_030674155.1 Stramonita haemastoma
AACCGAGGCCCCGTGTGCGAACGCATGTAGAACATCTTGTGCACACGTTACAAACCCGTTTCACCTTTGGAAAGAGCAGGCGTTTTGGGACGGTAGACATAAATAGCAACGTTTTAGCGGCTCCTGCGATGGCACTGGAACCATTCGTATCGGCGATTGCCTTTCCAATGGACCATTCCTGCGACGTTGAGAAGAGGGGGGTGGAGGTCGGCTCCATGGGTAACAGCTTGCCCTCCATACTTACTAACCCAGGCTTTGTGCTTTAGAGCCTAGAGCGCAACCCCATAGTCTTTCGAGACTGATGGATGCCTACCACAAGAAACTTTCTATAATAAGGAGGGTGTCAAGCTCATTTCTAAGAATCCCTTTTTCTGTTTAAAAAACCATGAGTTCAAAAAGAGATTGTCTCCAGAAGTGTGTTGCCAACTCTAACACGAAGGAAATTAGTTGAAAATTGTACAGACGTGTTGACATTCCATTGTTACTCCATCATACATTGCAAACTTTTCTGATCATTTTTCACGTGCAGACATATTGATCTTTAAAAAAGTATTTACTTTCTTGTACTTGGAACATAACACTTACCCATTCAACAAAGAAACTTTTTAGACCTTGACCTTGATAGAAACAAATGACAAAAAAGGACTTTCAGATATTGAATACAAGTTTTACAAAAAAAAGTATTTAAACTTAAATTTAACTGGGAAGATGCAGTTGGAACAAAGAGAATGCCGGTATGCTTGTAATGGGACAAGCAGACTGGAAATGACGCAGGGAGAGACAGAGAGAGCACGAGTTCCGTTGCAGACTCATTTCCCGTTGCAGGAGTAGACTTTTACTTTGCAAGGGTCTGAAGTTAGACACCTGGGGTCTTTTATTATTGATTTTCTTTTTACATCTGAGGGCCTACAATATACATAAGGGTCTAGACAACAAAGGTATAGGAATATGTATACAATTAATGCATGTAAGCGTGCGTGCACGCGCACGAGTGCCCCCCCTCCCCCCAACACACATTACATCTTTCACATAAAGTATATCTGGTTTAAGAATTTTCTTTAAGATAATAATTGTATGCACTTGACGTAATTTGTCATTTGGACAGAACTTTTTAGAGTACTGCATAGTCCATGTGAATGGTTACAAATGTTATTTGCACTCTAAGCAAAGATGAAATAGTCTGATGCAGTATTAACTGATTTTTTAAAAAAACGGGGGAAAAGATGGGGGAGAATGATGTATACATTTTTATACAACACATAGCTCATGTGAATGCTGGTGGCTATAGCTCTTCTGTTGAGTTAGTGAGAATACCCCCACCTTCACCTATCCAGTAATCCTGTAGACTGTGTGGGAACCACTGAAGATTTTGCAATCAGCTTCCTCCACTTGTGTGTGTGTGCATGTATGTATGTATGTATGTATGTATGTATGTATGTATGTATGTATGTATGTATGTATGTATGTATGTATGTATGTATGTATGTATGTATGTATGTATGTATGTATGTATGTATGTATGTATGTATGTATGTATGTATATGTATGTATGTATGTTATGTATGTATGTATGTATGTATGTATGTATGTATGTATGTGTGTGTGTGTGTGTGTGTATGTATGTATGTATGTATGTATGTATGTATGTATGTATGTATGTAGTGTGTGTGTGTGTGTGCTTGTGTATGCGTGCGCACATGTATACATCCATTCATGTGTATGCATGCTGGCATGAACGTGTGCGCATGTGCATGATATATACACGAAGAGAGAACTGGCACACCTCCCAGTAAGTGGCCATGGTTTCAGCCTCCTGGGGCCGGCAGAGTTGTGGTGTCACAGGAAACAGACAGACAGACAGCCTCCAGTGTTTTGGTGTCACAGGAAATAGACAGACAGACAGATGGCCTCCAGTGTTGTGGTGTCACAGGAAACAGACTGACAGATGGCCTCCAGTGTTGTAGTGTCACAGGAAACACAGACAGACAGAGGGTCTCCAGTGTTGTGGTGTCACAGGAAATAGACAGACAGACAGATGGCCTCCAGTGTTGTGGTGTCACAGGAAACACAGACAGACAGAGGGTCTCCAGTGTTGTGGTGTCACAGGAAATAGACAGACAGACAGATGGCCTCCAGTGTTGTGGTGTCACAGCAAACACAGACAGACAGATGGCCTCCAGTGTTGTGGTGTCACAGGAAACACAGACAGACGGCCTCCAGTGTTGTGGTGTCACAGGAAACACAGACAGACAGATGGCCTCCAGTATTTGTGTTTTTTTTGTACCACTTTATGTCACGGCAGACTTCTCTGCGTGAAATTCGGGCTGCTCTCCCCGGGGAGAGCGCGTCGCCACATGTGCAGCGCCTACCCTTTTTTTTTTCTTTTTTCCTGCATGCAAGTGTATTTGTTTGTTTCCCTATCAGAGTGGCTTTTTTTCTACAGAATTTTGCCAGGGACAACCCCCTTGTTGCTGTGGGTTCTTTTGCGTGCGCTAAATAGTGATGTGTAACACACGGGACCTCGGTTTATCGTCTCATCCGAAAGACTAGCGCCCAGACCACCACTCAAGGTGTAATGGATGGGGAAAAAGTTCTGGGTCCAAACGGGGTACGAACCCCGCACACTCCGACCCGGACTTTTTGCTTTCTAGGCAAGGCGCGTGACCACCTAGACCACCGATCCACAGTGCTGTAGTGTCACAGGAAACAGACAGACAGATGGCCTCCAGTGCTGTAGTGTCACAGGAAACAGACAGACGAGATGGCCTCCAGTGCTGTAGTGTCACAGGAAACAGACAGACAGATGGCCTCCAGTGCTGTAGTGTCACAGGAAACAGACAGACAGATGGCCTCCAGTGCTGTAGTGTCACAGGAAACAGACAGACGAGATGGCCTCCAGTGTTGTGGTGTCACAGGAAACAGACAGACAGATGGCCTCCAGTGTTGTTCCCTCAGTGTCCCCTTTATTTCTCTAGCGGCACAGTCAGCATTCAGCCTGCTACAGTATTATAGCACTGACAGAGAGGGGGGAGAGGGGGAGGGAGAGAGAGTGGGAGAGAGAGAGGGGGGG
>CM060329.1:61594861-61597361 GCA_030674155.1 Stramonita haemastoma
AAAGAAAAAAAAAGGTGGTGTTTCTCTTATGACGAGGCGCTCTCCCAGAGGGGGGGGGGGGGGGGGGGGGGGGGGGGGCAGTAGCAGCCCGAATTTCACGCAGAGAAATCTGCCGTGACTTAAAGTGGCATTATATAAGCCTTAGGGAGAAAGTCACGCAAGAAAGGAATAACAAATGGACTTGCAATCATGTCAAAAAGGGTCAAAAAGTCAAAAGGGCAAGAAAAAAACAAAAAAAGAACCCACTCAAAATTGCACACAAACTGGACAGTTAGTCTTTTGTAAATTATGCAAAATACGGCTGAAATATTCAAATGAATTCCAGTATAGTAGTGCAAAACTGCTTAGAAAGGGGGAATAACCAGAGAGAGGGTAGTTTGAAGCCACTGAGTGGGTTCGGAAGACAAATGGTATGTCACACTACATCAGCTCAGAATCAGTAAGGGACAGTTAAAAAATACTAAAGACAACTGAAAGACAAAATGATATTATGTAAACCTGCTGAGAATGACTGAGAAAAACGATGCAAGATAGCTAGGATAACGTAAACCTGTGCGTGCAAAACAGTGTAAAGTTGCTTGTGTCCAAGCGCTCACAGAGGGATAGGAGATGGGCGCCGCCCTCAATAAGCTGGCCCTTGGAGAAGCTGAGGTCTCTGACACCTCACTCCCCTACGACTACATTAGTTATGGGAAACCATTACCTTTTTACCTTGAAGCAATCGGAATCATTGAAAACTACTATGATCGTATTGTATGCCACCTTCTGTCACTGCAGGTTTCTATGCGTGAAATTCGGGCCACTCTTCCCGCATGGAACACGTCGATTAAAAAATCCAGCCGACCATTATTCATCATTTTAATTTAATATTTTACTGGCTCTGGTTCTATTTTGTATTCCTATCACAATGTTCTTTTTCCATGAAATTATGCCAGAGACAACTCTCTCGGTGCCATGGATTCTTTATGTATATTTAAATGTGTGTTGCATACAGGACTTCAGTCTATTGTCTTAAACAAACATCTAGCACCCAGACCACCACTGAAGGCATACTGGATTGGGGAGAAAGTTTGAATTCAAACGGTCAGTGAACCCGCGACCTCGTTTTCCAGATGGATGGAGACCACTGATCCATCGATAATGTGAAACCTCTCTAAACAGCTTTAAGGCAGTGACGTAGAAATCCCCAGACCAACTTGAAGATAACCACGTAAACCACTCAGGATGACTCAGACAATCTGAATCTGCTTAGGGGGAGAGACATTATACAACCCTGCTCAGATCTCCCTCCCACCACCCCCCAACCCAACGAAAAAGCCCACCCCAAAATAAAACAAAGCAGAAAACAAAAACCAAAGCAGAATACAACGCCGTAAGTAGAAGCTGTGCAAGCCTCACCAAAATAGATAACAGGTCAAAATTAGGAACGAAGAAAACCCACGCAGTCTGAATTGAAAAAGTCATAAAATAAAATACTGCCTAGAGTGACTGAGCTGAGAAGCAGTCTCTTAAACAAAGAGAAAAAAGCTGCCAATGTGTATGGAGAACATGTTCAGAGTTGCTAGTAAAATAATTACCTAAAACTGCTAAAAAAGACTTGAGACATTGATAATGTTATTACAAAAACTAGTTCAGAATGATTGTCTTAGAATTACTCAGAGTGAGATTGTTATACAAACCAGGTCAGAATAATGCCGTAAAATTATTCAGAATGGTTGTCATGGTTACAGAAACCAGCTGAGAATGGTTGTCATAGTTACACAAACCAGCTGAGAATGGTTGTCATAGCTATACAAACCAGCTGAGAATGGTTGTCATAGCTATACAAACCAGCTGAGAATGGTTGTCATAGCTATACAAACCAGCTGAGAATGGTTGTCATAGCTATACAAACCAGCTCCGACATGTTGTCATAGTTACACAAACCAGTTCAGAACGGTTGTCATGGAAATTATGAGAATAAGGGAGCTTTACATAAACCAGCACAACACGACTGTCTCCCAGCTTCACTTAGACCAGCACAAAACGACTGTCACAAATTGTTGAGACTAAGGCAGATATACACAAACCAGTTCAAAATGACTATCACAAAATTGATGTCAAGAATAAGGCAGATCTACACAATCCAACACAAATGGCTGTCACAAATTGTTGAGAAGAAGGCAGATTTACACAACCCAGCACAAAATAACAGCCACAAAATTGTTGAGATTAAGGCAGCTTCACAGAAACCAACATAAAATAACGGTCACAAAATAATGTTCAGAACAGCGCACTTTACATAAACCAGCACAACACGACTGTCACTGAGAATAAGGCAGCTAGCTTCACACAACCCAGCACAACACGACTATCACTGAGAATAAGGCAGCTAGCTTCACACAACCCAGCACAACACGACTGTCACTGAGAATAAGGCAGCTAGCTTCACACAACCCAGCACAACACGACTGTCACTGAGAATAAGGCAGCTTTACACAACCCAGCACAAAATGACTGT
>CM060329.1:61614861-61624031 GCA_030674155.1 Stramonita haemastoma
CTATTTTTTTATTTTTTATTAAGGGGGTCGGGATAGCTCAGTGGTCAGAGCACTCGCTGTCCCCCACGCTAAGGTTAAGCAGCATTGAGCGTAGATACCAAGTGGATGGGTGACAGACCATTTGCGCGTCTTGGCTTCAGTACATTCCCACAGTTCACTCAGCTGTAAATGGGTACCTGCCCTCTTTAGGGTCAGGGAAGGTAAAGCAGCGAGGGAGAGGAGATGGGCGCCGCGCTCAATATGCTGGCCCCTGAAGAAGCTGACGTCTTTGACATCCGGCTCACTTACGACCACTTAGGTTATAGGAACCTTTACCTTTTCAAGATAACATGTCCAACTCTCCTAATACTGAGCTCTCCAGGCTCTGTATGTTTTAGCCTGTGTGCAGTCTGCTTTGCTGCCAGAATACGTTTTCCAACTTGGAGTTTGTTTATTATTTACTTTCTGACATTCAGAGACACAGCTAATTCTTCATTTCATCTTCTTATTTTTGGATGTCAGCGAGTTTGACGTGTTGTATATTTGCTCCCCACTGTGCTTGATAAATAAAAAGTTTTTTTTTTTTGGGGGGGGCTTATTTTGCATGCCGTCCTCTGAAATAACCAGCTGATTCTTCGCTGACGTGTAACCTACATCAACATCCAAACTTTCATTTTCGAGGATGGTGCCATATGTTGATTTTGATGGGATTTAATTTGACTTTTTCCTGCTTCTAGGGCTAGAGTTTCGAAGTTTACCAATGGTGAGATTTTTGCCTGTACCACCGTCCCCCCCCTCCCCCCCTTCCCCCCCCCCCCTCCCCTCTTCACCTAGGTAGCCGCATTCTGACTTTGGGGATGGTGTCTTAACTTTATGATCCTTGTACGCATGCAGTTTTGCTTTGTGTCATCCGTTCCTACCACTACACTCTCTACTCTTCCGAAAAGCGGAACGGGTTTTTAACGTATGCGTAAGATGTTCTGCGTGTGTTTGCACACGGGTCCTTGGTTTATAGTCTCATCCGAAGGACTTTGACATTCTGCTCGATTTTGTTTGTCGTAAAGGGCGATGCTGGGAATCCAAACTAGAACCTCATGATTGACTTGTTAGCAGAGGAACGTCTTAACTATCATGCTATCCCCCTTTTCAGATTTGACTTGATTTGTGCCAGAAATTTACGAATTAATGATGATGTGACAATGCGAACTAGAATAACGGTCATGGTGATATGTTGCAGGCCGTGGAGGGGAGACAAACTGCCCATTGCTGATGTTCCTCACCCATTACCTGCCCCTGCCTTCTACTGACCCTTGCCCATCCTGTACTACTGGACACTGACTGATACAGTGATGGCTACTGGCATCCTCAGACTAATGAAATCACCTCTCACACTGTCCACTGAACACCATCACTGTTCTAGATAAGACCAGGGACTAAGAGGTCTTGCCACGAAGTCATTTTCTTGTTTTACTTTACTTTATCGTCCTCTTGTACCATCTTGGGCGTCGAGAGTGGAGAAAGAACTTTCTGTTCTTGGCAAGTTTGAAGGCCTGGGTGGGTGGGATGTTGTGGGTCTTCAGTGTTTCTTTCACACTCCTCGATCCAGGTCTTCCTTGGTCTTCCTCTTGCCTTGCACCCGAAATGACGTAATTTCTTTCCCAGTGCATAATTATCATGTTGGTGACAGTCATCGCTTTTTTGTTTGCGCTGTTTTTAGCTCATCAACTGCAATCCAGAGGCTGCCAAGTTTCGAACACTTAAAGGCCTGTGGTGTCGTCCACTTAGCTACAATTGCTCGTTTGTGTTCATGGGCGACGTGGTTAAGTCAGGGCTGGGACTATTTGTGTTCCAAAAACTTCAAAGACTTTGTTCACAAAGGGAAAGGATGCTGACATATTGTGCAGATGATGTTTATTTAAAAAAATTACCCCCCCAATAAAAAGTGTATAGTATCGCATTGTAGTGTATTGTAGTGCAGTGTATTGCGTAGTATTGTATTGTATTGTATTGTATTTATTGTATTGTATTGTATTGTATTGCATTGCATTGTATACCGCTTTCAGTCACAGCAGATATCTCTGCATGAAATTCGGATGGCTCTTTCCAAAGGAGAGCGCGTCACCACAAACGCAGCATCACTCGTTGAACAACAACAACAATTTCTGTGTATATTTGTACTAGTTCCTTAAAAAAGTGACTTTTTTCAAACAGAATTTTGCCAGGGACAGAGTTCTTGTTGCTGTGGGTTCTCGTCCTTGCGCAAAATGTGCGTTGCATCTATACGGGACCTCGGTTTATCATCTCACCCAAAAGACTAGCAT
The DNA here is from genome assembly GCA_030674155.1 of Stramonita haemastoma. NCBI lineage: Eukaryota > Metazoa > Mollusca > Gastropoda > Neogastropoda > Muricidae > Stramonita > Stramonita haemastoma. The sequence continues at coordinate 61,617,162 of CM060329.1, forward strand.
CGAGACCACCTCTGAAGGTCTTGTGGATGGAGAAAAAGTTCGGGTTTAAAGTAAGGATCGAACTTGGGGCTTCTTGCTCTCTAGATAATTATGTGCTTTACCTTAAGACCACCTGTCCACCTATGACTCGTGTTACATATGAATGTCATCAAATCTACATTGCATACACCTAGAGTATTTGAAAGTACTACAGCACGCACGCGAATGGACCAAGCTCTCTCTTTTTTGGTATGAATTCTGTATAGTGATTGCAATACTTTCGGGATAATCTTTCGTCTTGCATGTTGTTCAGAATATTAGATTTCATTATTATTTCTTATATTTATTCTTCTATTTCGAGAATAATAAAATAAGCACTCTTGTGCTTTTTTTTTATATATCCAGTTCCTATGTGTAGGTAGTTTTGTAAATGCTGCCATCTGTTCCCACCGCCTCACGAAGGCCTGCTCTTCTAAAATGTGGAACAGGTTTTAACGTTTGCGAAAGATGATCTATGAAAGTTAAGCAATGTGGCCACAGAGACTTTGCAAAGATTAAAATTTTTGTTAATTGATTTTGGACACTGCTATTGATGTGGACACTAAACAGGACTAGTGTACTGACTGATGATTGTGATTTCTTGCACGTATTAAGCTTTCTTTATGATAAGTTTAAGATATGACAAGTGCTTGTTTTAAGCAGCTGTTTCTCGCTTTGTGATTTAGCTACAGTCATCTGGGTTTTTGATATAATGATGCTTTTTACTGTGAGTCTGTATGAAGTAGAGAGGTAATTACGGTTTAAGACGGACAGTTTAAGTCGGAGATGCAAAAGTGTGCTTGCTTGATATTTTTTTTTATGTTGTGTATATGAATCAGTGCTAAACACTGCTGTGGGCTTTGTTTTTCTAGTTTCTTTCTGTTCTCTTTTCATTATTTTTTTCTTTTCTGGCCTCGACTTTTCCCCTTTTTTGTTTATTGTTCTTTTCTGCTCATCTTTCTCTCCTTTCTTCTTGCTATTTTTTTTCTTGTCTTTCTGTACTTGTACATACATGTGTTGTTATTTGTAAGAGAGAGATTGTTATTATTTTATGTATTTTTTATATGCATTATTGTTCATAGTGATAAATATGATGTTATTTGATAATCAGTGAAATGTCTGGAGGTCTGCATTTATCTCAATTTTATTATAAAAATAATAAATACCTCAAAACGCCATAAGCAACGTTTTCTCTTTTCCTTTTGTACCCCTCTTTTTCACGTGCGTGCGTGCGTGCGTGTGTGTGTGTGTGGTGTGCGTGTGTGTGTGTGTGTGTGTGTGTGTGTGTGTGTGTGTGTGTGTTGTGTGTGTGTGTTTATATATATAATATATTATATATATATATATATATATTATATATATATATATATATATTATATATTATATATTATATATATATATTGTGTGTGTGTGTGTGTGTGTGTGTGCGTGTGTGTGTGTGTGTGTGTGTGTGTGTGTGTGTGTGTGTGTGTGTGTGTGTGTGTGTGTGTTGCAGTAGCTAAGAAAAAGAGAACGAAAGAGGGGAAAGAAAGGAAGACACATCACTAAAGTCGGATTCCCGGGGCCTGATTGTCAGGTGCTTAGGGGCAGCGCAGCGCATTTTCGCTCATATGACAGACAGTAATAGTTGCTGTCACAGTTTTCGACAAAGAAGAGAGAAGCCAGGACATAAAGAAATGAAAAAAAAATCTTACGAAAGAAAGAAAGAAGAACACATGCAAAAACAAACGAAAAAAGAACGACAATAAATAAAGACAAATTAACAACAAAAGTTAATAAAAGTTCACTTTCTTGTGGAAAATCAAAGCACATAAGTTAAGAGCCTGTTTATAGGAGTAGAGGCCCTGGAATGTAAGGCTACCAAAGAAGATAAGAGTTTTGATAATGACACAAATAATAAAAGAAAACAAAAAAGAAGTTCGAGGAAGAAGTGACTTGACTTCTTTTTCCCCCTTCTTCTTCTTCTTCTTCTTCTTCTTCTTCTTCTTCTTCTTCTTCTTCTTCTTCTTCTTCTTCTTCTTCTTCTTCTTCGTCTTCTTCGACTTCTTCTTCAAAGGCTCAGACAGCCTGTATTGTTGTCTGTCATATGAACAAAAATACGTTGCGCTGCTTCTGTTAAGCGCCTGACAAGTCAGACCCAGCACATTCCACTGGGAGGAGAACTGTTATCTTTTACTTTTAAGTCTTTCTCTGGAGATAAAGGCAGGATAGTGGACCAAGAAGGCAGAAAATAGAAAAGAAGGGGGTGACACGAAGAAAAAACAATAATTAAGGCAGAAAGAAAGAAAGGGATAGAAAAGAGGGAATTTCTTAGCAACAGAATCTCCAGAAGGCGGGGATGCCGTTTATACTGACAGGCTCCTGGCATCCTCATGGGGGAAAGTAATCTTTACAAATCTAGCCGTTTGCATTCCGAAAGAGCTTCCACTAACTCTTCAAACGATCACAGCCCGCCTGCTGATAAAAATCTGGAAAAAGGCAAGAGGTTGCAAAGTAAATCTCAATCGTGTGACGTTAACGCTTAGCACAATTGTTATTTATTTGTTTGTTTCTTTCTTTTATTAAATTTATTTGTTTGTGGTTTATGGTTTTGGCAGGTTTTATTTTCTTTATCGAATCGTTAGATTTATAGCCAAGCTTGAACGTGAGTGTGTGTGAGTGTGTGTGTGTGTGTGTGTGTGTGTGTGTGTGTGTGTGTGTGGTGTGTGTGTGTGTGTGTGTGTGTGTGTGTGTGTGTGTGTGTGTGTGTGTGTGTGTGTGTGTGATTTATAACTCTCTCTCAAACTCTAAACTTGCTCAAGATATGGCCATTGCGATCACGAGTGTCAAAGAATCGATTGTTGTTGTTGTTGTTGTTGTTTTTCATTTTTGATCACATTTTGCATACCAATTTACAGGTTTTCTTATTCCCCCAAACTCTGTGTATTGTGGCCTAAGGCCAATGTACATATTAAACTTGTTCAGTGTTCAGTGTTCTCTTTTTCTTTCTTCCTCCGCCCCCCTTCTTTCTCTCTCTCTCTCTGCTCGTGCTCACGTGCTTCCCTGTGTGTGTGTGTGTGTGTGTGTGTGTGTGTGTGTGTGTGTGTGTGTGTGTGTGTGTGTGTGTGTGTGTGTGGTGTGTGTGTGTGTGTTGTGTGTGTTGTGTGTGGTGCTTGTGTCCCTCAGAAAGAGACAGATTGTCCTTTCAAAACCAGCCCTTCTGCATCAACTGCAAAAATTGATGTATTTTTTATAACCTTGCAAAAATACTGTGGCAAAAATAAGATAATGTGAAAAAATTATTTTGAAATCACCACACACCACACACACCACACACAAAACACACCACACCCCGCACCCGCAACGCACACACAAACACCCACAACACACACCACGCACACGCACCAACACATGCGCACACGCATACAACAATACACCCCACGCACGCACGCCACAACACACCGCGCGTGCGCGCGCGCGCACATACACACATTGTCACACACATATCGACACCACACCCATCCACTACCTCAACCCCAACCCCCACGCTGAGAAAGAGAGAGAGAGAGAGAGGAGAGAGAGAGAGAGAGAGAGAGAGATGAGAGAGAGAGGGGAGAGAGAGAGAGAGAGAGGGGGAGAGAGAGAGGAGAGAGAGAGAGAGACAGACAGACAGACAGACAGACAGACAGACAGACAGACAGACAGACAGACAGACAGACAGACAGACAGACAGAAGAGACAGACGACAGACAGACAGAGACGGGAGAGAGAAAAAAAAGAGACAGAGACCAGAGGCAGGACAGAGAGAGACAGAGAGACAGAAAGACAGAGAGAGAGGGGAGAGAGCGAAAGAGAGAGAGACATAGACAGCAACAGAGAGAGAGAGAGAGAGAGAGAGGGGGGGGGGGGAGAGAAAAAAAAAGAAAGAGACAGAGGATATTTATTTATTTTATTTATTTATTTCTTCTTTTACATCGAGGATAACAGAGTAAGCAAAATCATGTGCTTTTTTTCATCCGGCCCCCGGTGTATGCAGTTTGTAAATTTATTGTCATCTGTTCCCACCGGCACCGATGGCCTATCTTACAAAAAAGGGAAAGGATTTAACGTGTGCGCAAGATGTTCTGCGTGCGTTCGCACACGGGGCCTCGTTTAAAGTCTCATCCGAAGGACTTTTGGGGAGAGTGGAGTCAGCACTGATGCCGGCCCTAGATAGAGAAAGAGAGAGAGAGAGATACAGACAGACAGACCGACAGACCTACACAGAGACAAGAGAGAGATATAAGACAGAGACAGACAAAAAGACAGACGGAGAGAGACGGAGACAGAGAATAAACTGCATGCGGGGAAAAAGAAAGAAAAAGTGGCTTCCAGAAGGCTTCAAAAGAGGATTGCCCTCCACAAAGGTTGATGAAGACAAACGGAGTACTTGCCCATGGAAACTTCACACCCACAGAAGCAAGAGAACAGAAACCACACAAAAAAGAAAGAAAGAAAGCACACACCAAAAAAAATGGGGTGCGATGGTTGGTGGTGGTGGTGATGTTTGGTGATGGTTGGTGGTGGTGATGGTGGTTGTTGTGGTGATGTTTGGTGGGGTTGGGGGGTGGTGGGGTTGGGGGTTGGTAATTGTGGTGATGGTGGTGATGGTGGTGGTTGTGGGTGATGGTAGTTGTGATGGTGGGTTGTGGTATTGATGGTGTTGTTGGGTATGGGGGTGTGTAGTGGTGGTTTGTGGTAGTGACGTTGTTGTGTTTATAGGGGTTTTTTGGTGGTGGGTTGTGGGTGGAAGTGGTGGTTAATGGTGATGGTGATTTTTGGGTGGTGGGTGATGGTGATGGTGATGGCAGTGGTGGTGTTGAGATAGTGGTAGTGGCTGTGGTGGTAAAGGTGGTTGTGGTTGATTGTAATGTGATGGTGACGGTGGTGGTCGTGGAGGCCGTGAAGGAACACAGAGATATCCTTCCGTCTGTCTGTTCTGTCTGTCTGTCTGTCTGTCTGTCTGTCTGTTGTCTGTCGGTCGGTCGGTCGGTCGGTCTGTCGGTCGGTCTGTCTTTTTCTTTAGCGGTGTCTCGTCTCTACATGTTTCCCTTTCTGTCTTGTTTCTCTCATGATGCTATCCATATAAGGCGGAGACGGGATGAAAAAAAAAGCAGATAAGTGTTATTCATTATCCTCGAAATAAAAAAGATTATTTTTCTCTCTCTCTTTCTCTGTCTCTGTCTCTCTCTCTGTGTCTCCCTCCCTCTCTCTCTCTCTCTTATTACTTTTTTTCTTTTTTTTTCTTTCTTTCTTTATCTTTCTCTCCGCTTTCTTCTGCAAAGAGCCAGGCAAATTTTAAGAAAACTGAACGGCATTTGGAATGAATAAATCAAGTTTTCCAAGAAGGATTTGCCTTTTGGGAAAAAAATCCCTTTGAATAAATAGTGTGGGGCGGGGGGATGAAAATGAGCAGTTCCGGTATAAAAGATTTTTTGAAGGGATAAATGGATGGATGGATGGACGGATGGTTGGGTGGATTGTTGGATGAATGGATGGATTTGGGTGGGTGGATGGATGGATAGAGGGAACTAGATGGACAGACAGACGGATGGATAAATAGATATACAGACAGATAGACAGATAAAAAAGACATGCAACATACAGATACATGCATAATACATACCTACATACCTACATACCTACATCCTACCTTTCCTCCTAATACCTACCTACATACCTACATACATACATACATACATATCATACATACATACATACATACATACATACATACAACATACATACATACATACATACATACTACATCATACATACATACATACGTATATGCACACATACATAGATAACATAGTAAGTTGATAGATAGATAGATAGACATTAGAAATAATAGATAGATAGATGATGATAGATAGATAGTTAGATGATAATAGATAGATAGATAGACTAGAAATAGATAGATAGATAGATGACAGACAGAAAGAAGACAGACAGACAGACAGACAGAAGACAGACAGAAGACAGACAGACAGATAAATAGATAGACAGATAGACAGATAGAGGATAGATAGAGAGATAGATAGATAAGTAGGAAGTAGTCAGTCAGTTAAGGAAAATAGTTAAATAGTTAGTTTATTCTCTATTATTTGAGAGTGTTTTTGGTTTCTGCAAACACACCGTAGATTGCCACACACCACAAGATCGTTTAAGTGACATTTGGTCTTTGCGTATAAATAGACTTCAGGGATAGTGTGCGTAAGGCATTTACAGGTCTGCATATTACTCGACCTGCAAAACAATCACAAGAAAACCCCATCTTCAGTCCACAAGGCAACGCCAAGATCCGAACCCACGATTCGTGACTTCGGGACCTTTTAACATCTAAATCGAAGCCTGTTGCTTTAACCCCTTGGCATCTGAGATTCTTTTCTAACATGATCATAAAAAAGGGGAGGAAGACAATAAGGATCATAACGGAGATAATGACAGAATGATGAAATGGTAATGAGGGTGATAATGATGATGCTATAAAAGTGCGCACGGTTTTTTGAGACGGCTTTAATTAATATAAAGGGGTAAGGTACTACACAGAACAACGTTTAAAAAACTGGGAGAAAACTTCACATTAGAAAGGCGCTTGAAAACAAACAACAACAACCAAAACAATTTTATTGGAAAAAAGGCAAAAAAAAAAAAAACAAACCCCTTCATTTTTAAAATGGAAAATTTAATGGAAAATTTGGGGGAAAATTTTTCAGAGTGGGTTTCCCCAAGTGTTGTCACCAAAGGACACCCCAACGCACCCCCTTCCCCCCCGCCCAAAACAAAAGCAAAGCGAAAACAAAAAAAAAACCAAACAACAAACCCCCCCCA
>CM060329.1:61624131-61629131 GCA_030674155.1 Stramonita haemastoma
AAAAGATAAAGAGGAGAGAGAGTGAGACAGACAGACAGACAGACAGACAGACAGACAGAAAAAAAACGGGACAGACAGACAGACTGACAGACAGACACACAAACACAAACACACAGACACGACACAGACAGACACAGACACACACAGACACACAGACACACAGACACACACACACACACACACACGCACACACACACACACACGCACACACCCCACACACACACACACGCACGCACGCACAGAGAGAGAGCAAAACAGACTGAGACAGAGACCACATTTTTAAAAAAAAATCCCCACAGCAGCTTGTGGCAAATCCAAATCCCAGTCTCAACAGTACAACCACACAAAAAATGGTGTCTCTCCCTCCGAGAGAGATTGCCAACTAAAGACAGCAGGTTAGGTGCAGAAAAAAAACTCGCAGAGGGAAGAGGGAGGGAGGGAGGTAGGGAGGGAGGGAGGGAGGTAGGGAGGGGGGAGGGAGGGAGGGGAGGGAGGGAGGTAAGTAAGTAGGTAGGCTGGTAGGCAGGTAGGTATGTATGTAGGTAGGTAGATAGGTAGGTAGGCAGGCAGGCAGGCAGGTAGGTAGGTAGGTAGGTAGGTGGGTAGGTAGGTAGGTAGGTAGGTAGGTAGGTAGGTAGGTAGGTAGGTAGGTAGGTAGGTAGGTAGGTAGGTAGGTAGGTAGGTAGGTAAGTAAGTAAGTAGGTAGATGAGTGTGAGGAGAAAAGCTAGGTAAAACACTTCGATGGTCAAAAACTGATGGTGCTTTTCAGGTTGTTCTCTCAATGTAGTTGTACGTACTTTTCTCATTGATACAGTCTTAGCTAAATGGCTGTGTATTTTCACTTGCACCACTTTCTTTTATTTAAAAAAAGTGTAGATATACAGAAGGTGTGTGTGTGTGTGTGTGTGTGTGTGTGTGTGTGTGTGTGTGTGTGCGTGCGTGCGTGCGTGCGTGCGTGCGTGTGTGTGTGTGTGAGTGAGTGAGTGTGTGTGCATGCGTGCGTGCGTGTGTGTGTGTGTGTATGTGTGTGTGTGTGTGTGTCTGTGCGTGTATTTGTGTGAGGGGGTGGGCGGATGGGTGTGTGTGCCAGGATAGGGATAGGGGTGGGGGGTGATTGCCGTGTTAAGGTTTGATTGTAAGGCTGATATTATATTGTTTTCACTGTAGTGGATGAAGCTTGTGTTACGAAAAGCATGCTACATTTTTACAAATCAAGTCTTAACATCACAGTTTAAAAAAGAAAAGGACTGTACTCTTGTCATGTGCCTTTATCGCTTTGAAAATTAATGTCTGATTAAAAGCATTAAAAGTCTCAAACTTTTGTTCTTGCTCTTGTGGTACTTGTTGTTGTTGTTGTTGTTGTTGTTGTTGTTGTTGTTGTTGTTGTTGTTGTTGTTTTCTTCTTCTCTTCTTCTTCTTCTTCTTCTTCTTCTTCTTCTTCTTCTTCTTCTTCTTCTTCTTCGTCGTCGTCGTCGTCGTCGTCGTCGTCGTCGTCGTCGTCGTCGTTGATGTCGTCGTCGTCGTCATAAAGATGGTTGTAACTTAGCTGTTTCAGATGGAGTTTGCGACTGCTATATTCATCTGCAGTGCAGACAAGCAAGGGTAAAAAAAAATCACCAAACCAAAAAAAAAAAAAAAAAAAGAGAAATGACTTACTACAGTGAGGTAACCACAGAAGAAGACAGCCGAGTTTTCAGAGGAGCAAAGCTATTGAACTTTTCAAGTAAAGTGCAAAAGTCACAACACCTTTTAAAAGAAAGAGAGAAAGAGAGAGAGAGAAGAAATCAGAGATCAGAGAGAGAGAGAGAGGGGGGGGGGGAGAGAGAGGGGGGAGAAAGAAAGAAAAAAGAAAGAAAGAAAGAGAGATAAACAGAGAGAGAGAGAGAGAGAGAGAAGAGATGAGAGAGAGAGGAGAGAGAGAGAGAGAGAGAGAGGAGAGAGAGAGAGAGAGAGAGAGAGAGAGAGAGAGAGAGAGAGAGAGAGAGAGAGAGAGAGACTAGACAGAGACTAGACAGAGACTGAGATAAAGACAGCCAGCCAGTCAGACAGACAGACAGAAACAGACAAACTGACAGAAAAAACAGACAGACCGAGAAACAGACAGAGGCAGAGACAGACAATGAGAGAGATACACACAGACAAACAGAAGGTCTAATCCACTTGCCAAAGAGACAGATAGCCTAACAGACAGAGAGACAACCTTTTGAAATTCATATTGGTAAAAAAAAAAAAGTTAAAGCCATGCCTTCTCGCCTTAACAACGGTGCTTGCTAGTTGTATCTTCCAGCAATAGGAATTGTTCAGAGCAAAAGAATTTGCATATTGGTGATAGTGCGCACAATATACAGACTCCCTAATAAAGGCAAATCGTGCTTCGCCTGAACGTGGACACAAAACTTCTTCGTGGTATTCCCAGCGGCTAAATGAAAAGTCCGGTGGTTGTACGTGTCTTTAACTGAAAAAATGTTCATGAGAGGATCGCGTAATAATGCCCAAAATGGCTACAGGGTAGCTGGCTACCAGTTTGGAAGATTTTGAGGAGACTCCAAAATTATGAACGTGGGTGAGGGAGTTAAAAATATTTTTGAAAGTTTTGAAAGTTTCATAAGTTTTGTTCATGATTGTTTGATTGGTTGATTGATTGATTGATCGGCCTTTTAATTATGTGGATGATTGAAAAGCTAAACACGTGACTGTTTGATCTAATGAGCGATCATTTTTTTATGAATTTATTCCTTCACTGGTTGATTGGCTGATTATATTGTGAATAATATAATTGACTTACTGACCGTTTGATCAATTTTTTTTATCGCTCTTTATTTCCTGATACATTTTGTTTATTGTTTGATTGATTGTTTATTGTAGTCGATTAGATAAAATCATCCATGGTGTTTTTTGACTCAAGAATCCATCATTCATTAATCGATTGGCTGGTTCATTGATTGACTGATGATTCATTCACCTCCTGGATTACTGGCATTAACATTGGCCTGTGAATGAAGAATATATTATCTGGGATTCAATGTGTTTTATTTATTACTCCCTCACACACACACACACACACACACACACACACACACACACACACACACACACACACACACACACACACACACACACACACACAACACACACACACACACCATTTCATGCTAATTATCAACGTCAGACACCATAGTGCTTTTTATATAACCCTCCTCTTCCCACACGGTCTCCTTTTCATTTCTTTGTTAATGTTTCTCTACTTACAAAACAGTTTCTTAACCAATCAGTTGTTCGCTGATTTATCGTACAATAATCATATCCAAGACTGTCCTACAGGGAACAGTAAGGGAAGAGAGACGAAGAAGCAGACAGTGGAAACGCTGGGAAGACAACATCAGAGAGTGGACGGGCCTTGGGTGGAACGATTTGCTGCAGAAAGCAGAGGACCACGGGGAGTCGAAGAAGCTTGCTTCAAAATTTTCAGTGGTGCCCCCACGGTCCACAAAACTACCCTATAGGTGAAGATGAAGTGTGAGTTATACTTCCGAAGTCGGAGTGTAGCTACCTAATGGAGGATAAAAGCGGTCACACTCCCAACATCTCGCGATTTATGAACCTCTGAGGTGTGTAACTATGCCCAGCCGAGGAATAACGAACAAAATGTTACGATAATACTGCTTATATCCATGGATTAAAACCGAGTTACCTGTTACATGCATCTTTCCGCGCGTTCATTTGCTCCTTCCAAGACAAACCAATCAATCCCGCATCGATTCTCTAAGTCAGGTCTAAACCTCACCGACCGTAAATTCTTACAGAAAAGGAACCTTAATTCGTCAAACATTTCTTCTGAACTTGAAAACCAGAGGTTTGGACAGAAAAAAGCACCAAAAAACAAACAAAAAAAACTTTTAAAATAGACTAAGAGAAAAAAAATGTTTAAATTTAAAAAGAGGTAAAAAACCCAAGATGTTCAGAGGAAGGGAGGCTGCGGACAGGTTGAAAGCTATTGACTGTCCTGAGGTAAACGTCAGTGTACAACTTCAGCAGCAGCAGCAGCAAGGGGTGGGAGGAGAGGGAAGGGGGTGGGAGGAGAAGGGTAGGGGTGAAGATGGGTAATCTGATTTCAAAAGACCAGCAATCAGTCCCCCAGCGCAAGGTGTTTGTGCCGACATGAAAACGGCTACCCTTTCCCAGCCGGGGACACTTGAAAGCCGTGCCGCCCGCGTCAAACTAATTACTGCAGGCCTTAATGATGATGGCTCCCCGCTTTGCTCCCTGTAGTCTAAAACCGCAAGTAATCACAAGTTTTCTCTGCCAGAGGCTTTGGCGAGAAAGGGCGGGGGGGGGGGGGGGGGGGGGGGGAGGGAGGGGGGAGGAGGGGGTTAAAGGGGTAAGGGTTGGGGTTGGGGTAGAGGTAGTGGTTGGTTTGGGGGGGGAATGGGGGATGGGGGAAGGGGGGTGTGGTGGTGGTGGTGATGGAAAATGGAAAGGGAGTGGTGAGGTATAAAAGGAGGGATGGAATGTATAAAACAAGAAATGGGGAAAAATGTGACGCTCCACCACATAAGGAGTCGCATTGCATTCAGAGGTCAATTTTTAGTTATTGACAATTAAAAAAACAACAATTTGCAATGAAATAGCTATACAATAGAAAAAGCAGATTGAAAATCAGACACTTCTACGAAAAGTTATTACAAGTTGAAATGATAAATTGCAGGAAATGACCAAAACGAGAAATGGACAAATTAAGCATCATAATAAATGGTCAGAATGCGGGCTTGGGGATTTTTCAAGCACGTTTGAAAGCAAAAGGATACAAAGTTATGACTTGGTATTTCCTTACAAGGTAGCATAATGGCTATAGTTTTATAATCAATCAAAATCTGAAAATTGCCAACTTCACCCAACCTTCCTTTAATGGGTTCCAGCGGGAAAGTGGCTTATGTGCTAAGCGACTCATTTCGTGGTGGAGCGTCAAAGATGTGGTTGGGGGGGGGGGGGGGGAGGAGAG
>CM060329.1:61641631-61643508 GCA_030674155.1 Stramonita haemastoma
GATTCTTGAGGAGCCAGCCACTGCCAGCCTTATTGGGAAGTATACCAATATCTATGCCGCCCTCGTCGATTCTCTACATTTATTTTTCCTTGCAGAATATATGTTATAGCCATGTGTCCAAAATTGTGGTAGATGCAAAGTACAGATTTAGTGTACAAGTTTACAGGTTATATACTGACTTTCTATTTGTTATTCTTTGTTGAGAGCACAGCTGTGAAGATGTTCAATGTTGTACTTATCCTTCCTCTTCGTCGCCCGTTTTGGTAGTAGCTATTGTTGTCTGTTATATGAGCGAAATTGCATCACGCTGCTATTAAGTGTCTAACAAGGTCAGGCCCAACGCATCCGACTTCGGGAAAAGAGAGAATGTTATCTTTTACGTCTTTCTGGGAAAAATTCAAAAGAATGGACCAAGAAGGTAGAAAATAAACAAGAAGGAGGTGACAGGAAGATAAGGAACAAGGCAGAAACATAGAATTCTAATTTTCCATCCATAAAGGAGCAATCCTATAAGCGTGTGTTGAAAAAGCCTTTACACAAGCTGCCATTATCAAAGCAGCAAACAGTTGAGCCATCACCCCCAGGTTCTTAATGGGTCACCAACACGCCTGCTTTCAACGTCAGGTTTAAAACCAACACCTCCTAATACCTTCAGATATCTAACAGGGTCCATCTGGAAAAGAAAACACCTAAGAAGTGACACAATACCTAAACCGTTTCATTCTTCAACGCTTATAAAACCAGGCTGTCCTGAGGACGCCAACCATTCAGCTTAATTTGTCATCCCCAAAGTGCCACCAAAAACATTAAAAAGACTACACACATTCCAAAGCATTAAAATATACAGAAACAAAGCGCCGAAGAAGTAAATAACACTGCAAAATGGACGTCCTGTGCCCAGCCTTGGTTTTGGAGAGTTGCTGGAAAAAAGGCAGGAGAGTGGACTGGGAAGGCAGAAAATAAGCACGGGAGATGATAACACGGTAAGGAGAGAGACAGAAACAAAGAGAGAGATAGAAAAGGGGAACTTCTTGCACAGAATTTCTAGGAGGGGGATGCTATTTATACTGAAAGAGCCCCCGGCATCCAGACTGGGAGAAAAAATTGCACAATCAAATAACAGGTTTGTAACCCGCAAGAACAAAAGCAAATTTAATATAAAGTTCTCTTTCAACGTTACTTGCCATATTCACGCCATCAAATATGATATGATTTTCCCTGAAAGAAAAACAATCAATGGCTTTGAGCTGAGCTGAGAAAGCCTTCACACAGACAGACTGTTGTTATCAGTGCAGTTGACGATTCTGACGATTGAGTATGGAGAATCAGCCATAACTGTCTCTTTACAATTATTATAGCACAACTTTTAGGCTTCTCCTTGCACATCTCTGCATCATTTATCTACAGCAGTCAACATCTTCTGACCACGTTCTCTACATGAAAAGAGGGATAGGGATCAAAAGACTCATAATTATTGTATTGTATACTACTTTAAATAATTTCATATATCTCTGCAGTGAAATTCAGGCTGCTCTCCCCGGGGAGAGCGCGTCGCCATAAGAGGTATAAGTAGAAGGTTAGGGGGAAAAGAAACTTGGAAAGACACCAACTTTCACTAGAAACATGCAAACTTGACTGCCATTTCAATTCCTTTTTATGGCTGGTGTTTGCACTGGGCAAAAAAAAAGCTTCATTCATTCACTGGCCCTGGAGGCTGCTTGACAAGCGAGTTACTAGCAATCACTATCGATATACACACCCTCTGCCTCTCCTAAACTGTCTACAGGGGAACAAGATCAGCTGAAGATAAGAGGTGGAAAGTACTTTCGACTTGTCTATAGCACTGATCTATGTATTAGTACTGAATCGTTGCTATT
>CM060329.1:61643608-61646108 GCA_030674155.1 Stramonita haemastoma
AATACTGATCAAATTTGTATTTTTATGTGGGTTTTTCCTTCTGCCCAGAAAATAATTTTTGGTGTTAAAAAACAAACAAATTCAGTTTGAATTTCATTCAGATTTCTTTTTTGAAATGTTAACATTGATTTATAGTTGTCTAGTTTTGTTTCCAGTTTGGTTTGTCATTCAAGTCGAAGTGGGATGGCTGGGCCTGACTTGTCAGGCGCTTAACAGCAGCGTGACACATTCTCACTCATATGACAGACAAACAATAGTGGCACTTTGAGCGTTCGACGACGACGACGACGACGAAGAAGAAGAATTCTGAAGAAGAATTCTGAAGAATTCTGAAGAGCAATTCTGAAGAAGAAGAAGAAGAAGAAGAAGAAGAAGAAGAAGAAGAAGAAGAAGAAGAAGAAGAAGAAGAAGAAGAAGAAGAAGAAGAAGAAAGAAGAAGAAGAAGAACAAGAACAAGAAGAAGAACAAGAACAAGAACAAGAAGAAGAAGAAGAAGAAGAAGAAGAAGAAGAAGAGAAGAAGAAGAAGAAGAAGAAGAAGAAGAAGAAAAGAACAAGAACAACAACAACAACAAAAACAAGAAGAAAAAGAACAACAACATCAACAACAAGAAAAACAAGAACAAGTACGACAAATGTTGTTGTTGTTATTGTGTTGCTATTTTCATTTTAAAATCTAGCTTTGCAGATTTTGTTTTTCATGTGAACTTTATTTCCGTTCTTCCCTGTACTGGTGGAAAATGTCTGACCTTTGCTTTCAAAAAGACTTGTTGGGAAAAGGGGACTGACAGACGACAGTGTATCAGGTTTTCAGAAAATGGAAGGATAAAAGCTAATGACGCTTGAAACACTCTTTGCCTGTGTTTACATTGCTGGGTGTGCTTGTTTGTTTGTTTGTTTGTTTATTTATTTGTTTCTGTGCCTCTTTTCTCGCTGGTGTGTATGTCTGTTGTCTATTTGCCTGCGTACTTGTCAGTCTCTATCTCCCTCTGTGTGTCTATCTCTGTCTGTCTGTAAGTCTCCCTCCCTCCCTACTTCCCTCCCTACCTCTCTCTCTGTCTCTGTCTGTCTGTCTGTCTCCTCCTCTCTGTCTCTGTCTGTCTGTCTGTCTGTCTGCCTGTCTCTCTCTCCCCCCCTTCTTCCTCTCTTTTTGCTCCCACTCCATGTTTCTCCCCTCCCTCCATCCCTCCCTCTTCCTTTCCTGTCGTCGCTTTCTTTCCTCACTCTCTTTCTCTATTCCCTCTTCCTTTTATGAATTTTTTATGTTTGAAAACTGTGTTTGAAATAATTGAAACGGTCCCAAATTTGAAAAGCTGACCCACAGTCGTGTTTGTTCCGTTTTCCCTCGGGCCCTCAAGGCATTTTGACTTACTTCACTTATGCCTATGACTTCACTGGGGAACAAAGGGCCGCAACAACACCCCTCCAACGGACTCGGTTCTGGGAGACCCTCTTCAGCCTGGCTTGGTTAACAAAAAAGAAGAGATTTTGTCTTTGAAATATGCCATTAGCTTTAAAAGAAAACGAATATAACGTTGATATTATCTATTGTTGTTGTTGTTGATTTTAGATAAATAATTACAGGCTGTCTTCTTCGTTTAAAATTCACTTTGATGTTTGCGTTGGTTCTGTTTAAGCAAAATAGAGGCCTATAATTATGGATATGGGACTTTTGGCTTTGATGATGCTTCACAGGAAATATCAGTTACTGAGAAAAGAGCTTTGCCAGAGTGGAAAACAGCAGAAAGATGAAAGACTGTGACATTGGAAATTCAGTCTGTCCATCTCTGTTGTCTTCTTTGTTGAGAGAGAGAATGAGAGAGAGAGAGAGAAGAGAGAGAGAGAGAGAGAAGAGAGAGAGAGAGAGAGAACACTGAACACTGAACACTGAAATGATTTATTGTACTTCAGCCTTTGGCCACAATACAATTCAAAGGGAAGGAGAAAAAGAAAATGAAACATAACTTTGCGCGCAGTCTTCGGTAATACGCAGTCTTCGGTAATACGCAGTCTTTGGTAATACGTTGCTTCTCCGTAATACGTTGCCACATTAAACACCTTGGCATGTACCTAAACTGCACTCCTGAAAATGCATATTTCAAAATCCCAAGTGCTGACTTAAACAATACAACAGATCTTAGCTCAAAGTTACAGAGTAAAACACAACGCATAGCAAAACTGGGATCAAACTCGATATTACAGTTATACCTGACAATGTCAACATATGCATTTAACATATAAACATAAAATGCAATGTACATCAGAGAGAGAGAGAGAGAGAGGAGAGAAGAGAGAGAGAGAGAGAGAGAGAGAGAGAGAGTGTGTGAGGGAGAGAGAGGAGAGAGAGAGAGAGAGAGAGAGAGAGAGAGAGAGAGAGAGAGAGGAGAGAGAGAGAGAGAGAGAGAGAGAGAGAGAGAGAGAGAGAGAGAGAAGAGAGAGGAGAAGGAGAGAGAGAGGGGAGAGAGAGAGAAGAAACTCAAAGATGTACTTTAGCCTTTGGT
>CM060329.1:61651108-61660682 GCA_030674155.1 Stramonita haemastoma
TCTGTCTATCTGTCTGTCAATCTCTCTCTGTCTCCCTCCCCCCTCCTCTCTCTTTCTCTCTCTTTGTCCCCCGTCTCTGTTCTGCTATTATTCTCTTTTTTCTATGGGTATAAATCCTCTTTTCTTTCGTGTCCCCATTATTCTCTTTTTTCTAGGTGTATAAATCCTCTTTTCTTTCGTGTCCCCATTATTCTCTTTTTTTCTAGGTGTATAAATCCTCTTTTCTTTCGTGTCCCCATTTATTCTCTTTTTTCTAGGTGTATAAATCCTCTTTTCTTTCGTGTCCCCATTATTCTCTTTTTTCTAGGTGTATAAATCCTCTTTTCTTTCGTGTCCCCATTATTCTCTTTTTTCTAGGTGTATGAATCCTCTTTTTCTTTCCTGTCCCCATTATTCTCTTTTTTCTAGGTGTATGAATCCTCTTTTCTTTCGTGTCCCCATTATTCTCTTTTTTCTAGGTGTATGAATCCTCTTTTCTTTCGTGTCCCCATTATTCTCTTTTTTCTAGGTGTATAAATCCTCTTTTCTTTCGTGTCCCCCATTATTCTCTTTTTTTCTAGGTGTATAAATCCTCTTTTCTTTCCTGTCCCCATTATTCTCTTTTTTCTAGGTGTATGAATCCTCTTTTCTTTCCTGTCCCCATTATTCTCTTTTTTCTAGGTGTATGAATCCTCTTTTCTTTCCTGTCCCATTATTCTCTGTTTTCTAGGTGTATGAATCCTCTTTTCTTTCGTGTCCCCATTATTCTCTTTTTTCTAGGTGTATAAATCCTCTTTTCTTTCGTGTCCCCATTATTCTCTTTTTTTCTATGTGTACAAATCCTCTTTTCTTTCGTGTCCCCATTATTCTCTTTTTTTTCTATGTGTACAAATCCTCTTTTCTTTCGTGTCCCCATTATTCTCTTTTTTCTAGGTGTATAAATCCTCTTTTCTTTCGTGTCCCCATTATTCTCTGTTTTCTAGGTGTACAAATCCTCTTTTCTTTCGTGTCCCCATTATTCTCTGTTTTCTAGGTGTACAAATCCTCTTTTCTTTCGTGTCCCCATTATTCTCTTTTTTCTAGGTGTATAAATCCTCTTTTCTTTCGTGTCCCCATTATTCTCTTTTTTCTAGGTGTATAAATCCTCTTTTCTTTCCTGTCCCCATTATTCTCTTTTTTCTAGGTGTATAAATCCTCTTTTCTTTCCTGTCCCCATTATTCTCTGTTTTCTAGGTGTATAAATCCTCTTTTCTTTCCTGTCCCCATTATTCTCTGTTTTCTAGGTGTATAAATCCTCTTTTCTTTCGTGTCCCCATTATTCTTTGTTTTCTAGGTGTATAAATCCTCTTTTCTTTCCTGTCCCCCGTTCCTTTTAACCTTTTTCCATCTAAAATCTGGTTCAAAATGGCTGAAATCCTGTTGCAAAAGGCCATAATGCAAGTTCCCATTATTCTGGTTGACCACGTTTCTGTGTGTGAAGGGAAAGGGAATGAGAAGAAACTTGGTTAAGACTTTGCTTTCTGTCCCCCCGCGTGTTGAATTAAGTTAATACAATAGTTGGCCCAGGCTAACTGGTCTGTCAGTTACTGTTGTAAGCTAAGTGCCAAGGCCCACATTCACAATGCTGTTATGTTGTAAAAATGTTATGCTGAGATTGCCTTCAGCCATGACAAGATCTTAACATAATACGCACTCTCCTTTAAAGGTGGAAGCGGATGACAAAATTTACAAAACTGCATACACATAGAGACTGTATGTAAAAAAGAAAAGCTCATGAGTTCTTATTCCATTATCCTCGAAAGAAAATAATAATGAAAAAGGAAAATAAATCCTCTGAAGCCGGAGTATGGCTGTCTATAGGGCAAGATCCTTGAAAACAGTCATACATGCAAACTTCTCATTCAGTGTGCAATTTCAATCTCACAGTGATTCCCAAGTGGGATGAGTGAGTCAGAGTGCACATTCTGGGTGACCGCCCAGAGTGTTAAGCTGGGGAACGCTCAATAACAACAACAACAACAACAACAACAACAATAACAACAACAACAAATACGTAAATGTGAACTGTATTTTTCGCTGGATGTTTCTTTTTTCATTTTTCTGTGGGTTCTGCTTACATTGACATAGCTTTGTATGGAAATGTGACATTAATTTGTTTTAATGACAGTTCAAATGAATGGCAAGTTATTGGCAAGCTTTGCTCGTTTTTTGTCCTTTTAAAGCTGAATGATGAAAGTCTTTGATATAAATAGATTATGTGGGTGTTTATTTATTTATTAATACATTTATTTATTCTTTTATTTCAAGGATAATGGAACAAGCACTAATGTGCTTCTTTTACACTTAGCCTGTGTTTATGCAGTTTTTGTTAATTTTGTCATTCGTTCCCACGGGTACACAGTGGCCTACTCTTTCGAAAAGCGGAACGTGTTTTAAAGTACTAGGTGTGCGCAAGATTGTTACGCGTAGGTTGACGCACGGTGCCTCGGTTTATAGTCATATCTGAAGCAGTTTTAGACTATCTTGCTTTGTGCGCGCTCGCGCGCGCGCGCGCGCGCGTGTGTGTGTGTGTGTGTGTGTGTGTGTGTGTGTGGTTGTGTGTGCGCGCGCGCGTGTGTGTGTGTATGTTTGTATATTTGAGTGTTTGTATGTGTGTGTGTTTGTGTGTTTGTGTGTGCCTGCGTGTGTGTTTGTGTGTGTGCGCGCGCGCGCGCGCGCGTGTGTGTGTGTGTTTCTATGTCCGTATTTCTGTATAATTATTTGTCTGCTTGCCCATCACTCTGTTTACAGTTTGCATGTGTGATCTCTGTCTGTCAAACTGTCTGTCTGTCTGTCTGTCTGTCTGTCTGTCTGCCTGTCTGTCTGTCTGTCTGTCTGTCTGTCTGTCTGTCTCTCATGTCTTTTACAGATATTTTCTCTTTTTTTCCTTTGTCTCTGCCCCCAGGGTCGGGAGGAAAACAGCATTGTCAATTTGCTGATCCCATTATTCTGGAAAAATGACATTTTCCTCCTACTTTTCTTCTTCTTCTGCTGGTCTTTTCTTCCCTCCTGTCTTCTCACCTGATTACAACACCCCCCCCCCAAATCAAATCCTCCGATCCCCCTCTATTGCTCGCACCTCTCTTTTCTCTCTCTCTTTGTCAGTCTTTGTCTGTCACTTTTTGTCAGTCAGTCAGTCAGTCAGTCAGTCAGTCAGTCAGTCAGTCAGTCAGTCAGTCAGTCAGAGTCAGTCAGTCAGTCAGTCAGTCAGTCAGTTAGGCTATCTGTTCGTCTGTCTGCCTGTCTGTATGTATGTCTGTATGCCGGTCTGTTTGTCTGACTATATGTGTGTCTGTCTGTCTCTCTGTCTATCTGTCTGTCTGCCTGTCTTCTCTTTCCCCATCTCTCTCTCTCTCTCTCCTCTCTCTCTCTCTCTCTCTCTCTCTCTCTCTCTCTCTCTCTCTCTCTCTCTCTCTCCTCTCTCTCTCTTCTCTCTCTTGATTACAACTTTGTGTGTGTATGTGTGTGTGCGCGCACGTGTGTATGTGCATGCGCGCGCACATACACGAGTGTTTACATGCATGCATGCATACATGTATGCAGATGTATGTGTATGTGTGTGCACGCGCGTGTGTGTTTGTGTGTGTGCTTGCCTGCGTACATGCGTGTGTATGTGTGTGCGTGTGTGTGTTCCTTGACGCATGCACACAAACGAAAGAGACAGAGAGTCAAAGACAGAAACAGGGACAGAAGGATACAATGAAAGAAAGAAAGAAACAGAGACAGATACAGGTGCACAGAGAGAGAGAGAGAGAGAGGAGAGAGAGAGAGAGAGAGAGAGAGAGAGAGAGAGAAGAGAGAGAGAGAGAGAGAGAGAGAGAGAGAGAGAGAGACAGACAGAGAGAGAGACAGAGAGAGAGACAGAGACAATGACAATGACAATGACAAATGGTTTAATGTGTCAAGCTCTTCGGCTCATTCACATAGGGACTTGGGGGGAGAGGAAGAAAATCGAATATAACAGCAAACAAAATGAACAATCGAAATTCACATCAAGAGTCATCGCAAACGGAAACCGATTCGCGGTAGTGAAAAATGTCATAACATCAGTGAGAACAAGACAGTATGGACGACACTGTCACCGTTATCAAACACATCTGTCACTAGTTATCGATGCGGTAGAGATGTCTCATGTCCTGTGGATTTGCTGAAAGGCTGTTCTGTCTTTACAGTGCTGTCTTTGGGGCTGTCTTCTTCTCTCCTTTCTACTCTTTCAAGGAAACTGCCCACGTCGTTGTCTAGTTGTTGCAGTCGTTCCAGTATGATCCTGCAGTCATCAGCTGACAGACGGGTGGACTGTGATGGTTCACGTACTGGTGCACAATCGTCTTCACTTAACAGACTTTCTTCTTCTGTCTTTTCTTCTTCTGTCTTTTCTTCTCCTGTCACATCTTCTGTAGCGTCATCTGTTAGCGTTACAACTGGCGTGGCTTGTTTGTCATCGCGCATATGATCACAACTGTCTGTCATTTCCCAAGCGTCACTGTGTCTGTCACAATCGTCTGTCTCTTCTTCCAATGTCAGATCAATGCACGGACCTGACCCCGAAATAACATTGGTGTCGAGAGAGACAGAGAGAGAGACAGAGAGAGAGAGAGAGACAGACAGACAGACAGATCGACAGACAGACAGACAGACAGACAGACAGACAGACAGACAGGTAGATAAACGGACATACAGACTGACAAAGCTGTACAAAAATCGTCTTCCTAAAGCAGTCGTCGACAATGGCTCCGTTATCAGTAAACAGAATCCTGCATGCAACGTATAAAAAAAGAAGGAAAGAAATAAAGAAGCAAATAAATCCAAAGAAATCAAAATAAAGAAAGACTAGAAATCCCCGAAGAAACGAGGGAAAACAAAACTATCAGGTGAGGGATTTATGCCTACGAAGGAGAAATAAAAATTGGCGCTCGATTTTTTTTCGCTGTGTCAAAAGTCTGTTTAGTTTCTTCTTTTTGTCTCCGTTTTTCCGTTTCTCTGTTTCTGTCTCTGTGCATGTCTGTCTGTCTGTCTCTGTTTGTCTGTCTGTATATCTGTATGTCAGTCTGTCTGTCTGCCTGTCTGTATCTCTCTGTGTCTCTCTGTGTCTCTCTGTGTTTCTGTCTCTGTCTCTGTCTCTGTGTCTCTCTGTGTCTCTGTGTCTCTGTCTGTCTCTGTCTGTCTGTCTGTCTGTCTGTCTGTCTGTCTGTCTGTCTGTCTGTCTGTCTGTCTGTCTGTCTGTCTGTCTGTCTCTCTCTCTCTCTCTCTCTCTCTCTCTCTCTCTCTCTCTCTCTCTCTCTCGTTCACCATTTTTAATGTATGTATGTTCGTGTGCAAGCATGCGTGCACGTGCGCACGTGGGTGCGTGTGTATGTGTTTGTGTGTGCATGTGTTTGCCTGTCTGTCTGTCTGTCTGTCTGTGCATATGCGCGCACACTTGCGTATATATACGCAAGCGTGCAATTGTGTGCTCGTGCCTGAGTGTAAATGCATGTAAACTTGTGCCTGTGTGTGTGCCTGAGTGTGTGTGTGTGTGTGTGTGTGTGTGTGTGTGTGGTGTGTGTGTGTGTGTGTGTGTGTGGTGTGTGTGTGTGTGTGTGTGTGTGTGTGTGTTTGCATATACACGTCTACATCTACGTGGAGGTATGTATCTCTAGGGGAATGAATACAAAAAATAACAATGTCTTCTTTTGGCACCCTGAGTTTATGTTTTTACTCCGTTCTCTTTTTGCACAGTTTGCTTCCTTTTCTCTCCCATTGTTCTTTCATGAAATGCTGTGATGTCCCCCCCCCCCGCATAAATCTTACCATCTGTGCCAGTCCCCCCCTTCCATTTTCACCCCCCCCCCCCGAATCCCGCTTATCCACCTCTTTCCCAATTTTCTCTTATCTCTTATGGTAGAAAGCCGTTGATCGGAAGAAGTAACGGACTAACAACATTAAGAATCTTCTCCACGTCTTAGGGATGAACTGTGTGGATCAGTGTTCTTTTTTAGGTACGGGGTGTAGTGAAAAAGAGGAGAATGAAGAAAATGATTGGCATTTCTGCGCGCACACACACACACACACACACACACACACACACACACACACACACACACACACACACACACACAACGCACACACACACATACATACATACACGCACACAACAACACACACACACACACACACACACACACACACACACACACCACACATACACACATACACACACGCACCCCCCCAACCCCACACCTTCCACTTCACCCAAATCCAGTCCTCTCCTCTCCATCCCTCCTCCCCTTTCTCCCCTTCTCTCTCTCTTCGGCATCATCTCCCCCCCCCCTCCCACTCCTCTATCTCCTCTCTCAGTGCTTCCCCACAGCTCTGAAGAACACTGCTGCTTCCATTCCTGTCATCTTCTCTGCTCTTCTTCTGCCACTTCTCGTCCTCATCTTTCCTCGCTAATATTAATCCACACATCAATACTTACTATCACCATCACTGCTGCCTTGCTACTACCACTACTACTGCTGCTGCTGCGCTGCTGAAAATGCTACTACTACTACTACTACTACTACTACTACTACTACTACTACTATACTACTACTACTACTACTACTACTACTACTACTATACTACTACTACTATACTACTGCTGCTGCTGCTGCTGCTGCTGCTGCTGCTGAAACTATAACTACTACTACTACTACTACTACTACTATCTACTACTACTACTACTACTACTACTACTACTAACTACTACTACTACCACTACCACTACCATTTACTACCACTACCACTACTACTACTAGTACTATGCTACTGCTACTACTACTACTACACTACTACTATACTACTACTACTATACACTACCTACTACTACACTACTACTACTACTAACTAACTACTACTACTACTACTATACTACTACTACTACTACTACTATTACTACTACTACTACTACTACTACTACTACTACTACTACTACTACTATACTACTACTACAATAGCGGGAAGAGAAGACGTTGCTGCATAACAGAAAAACAGACACATTATGTTGTTGTATTATTTTTCAATAATACAAAACAGATCTTGTCGTACAATACTGCCTTCTTGCTTTTGCTATATATTTGAATGTTTTCATCATTTGTTTGGTCTTTGGTATTATACTTTTCTTCTTTATGTTGTTGTTCTTTCGCTTCTGTTGTTTTCTTCTTCATGTTTCTTTTTCTTTCTTTTTTCGGGTGGGGTGGTGGGGGGGGGGGGGGGTTCTTTAAAAGAAAATATACTGGTTGGTTTTTGTTCTTCAGTGTTAACTTTGTTACCTTTTTCCCTTTGAGGGATGGTTGAAAAAAGGTCAGTACTTAATCTATTACCTTCAGAAAATTAAATTTTGTTTTCATTTTGTTTTGTTCTCGCTCTCTGTCTCTCTCTCTCTGTCTCTCTCTCTGTGTCTCTGTCTGTCTGTCTGTCTGTCTGTCTGTCTGTCTGTCTGTCTGTCTGTCTGTCTGTCTGTCTGTCTGTCTGTCTCTCCTCTCTCTCTCTCTCTCTCTCTCTCTCTCTCTCTCTCTCTCTCTCCTTCTCTCTCTCTCTCTCTCTCTCCTCCCTTAAATTCTCAGAGCCTTTCCCAGCATAGTGCCACCAAAATTAGGTTTTAGCTCGTCAGACCAATCGCTTCTGTATTTAGAAGAAAAGAGCATGGGGTGGGGCACAGAGAGAGGAGAGAGAGAGAGAAGAGAGAGAGAGAGGAGATAGAGAGAGACAGAGACAGACAGACAGACAGACAGAGAGACAGACAGACAGACAGAGAGAGAGGTACAGAGAGGGTCATGAAACATAGAGACACAAAGAAAGACCAAAATAAAACCAAAGAAAAACTACAACAAAAAACCAATACTGACTAAACAGACCAATAGACAAGCATGCATTGAAGTAGACAAACAGACAGACACATTAAACACAACAGAAAAGTAACTGCACTTACAACAAAGAAGGCAGACCACAGAACAGCCACAGCAAAGAAAAGGAAAACTCACCCCAGAGACACAGAGACACAGAGACAGACAGACAGACAGACAGACAGACACAGGCCATCAGCACTTGGCACAGAGACCTTCAAGATGGACCCCAAAGGATTCCTCTCCTCCCAGGTCCAATTTTCTCCTGGCTTAACGCCACACAGCCTCCGCCATAAAACCAACACCGCTTTCACGCCCGGAAATGGCAACAAGTGCTGGCCAGACTCCACAGTTACGGCATTGGCCATGTAGTACTAAATGTGTTTGTCTTGACTTTTCTTCTTTTTTTAGCTTCTGGAGAAGTTGTTAGAGCGCTGTGCTGAAGTTATCAGGACAAGTTGAACCTGGTAAAGTCCATCCCTCAAAAAAAAATTACCCCCTGCTGTTTTTAGCAGCAGCATTCAGCGTGCATGGAAATGCATCCCTGTGTCTGTCACTGGTTAAAAACAAAACAAATTGGAGCTAAAGTACTAGATTAACAACAAATGTTCATGGAATTGAGTTTGATTTGCCATAATGATATTTATGTTTATTGGGTGTTGACCTCATTCATATATTTTGCAGCTAGGAGGTTGGCAGACGACAGATAATGACCAGGTAAAATATTATGTTTTTGATGTAAACAATATTGATCACAGGAACACACTGTGGTAAAATATGGGCGACATGGAAATCAAGAGCTGGTTTTTAATTACAACATGCACTCTTCTTCCCAAGAAAAATGTAAAATAAAATAAAAACTTTGGTGATGAAATACTACATCATTCTGTTTGCACCTTTACTCAGTGTGACAGTAGAAGATACAGAAGCTCTAGGCCTAAATCTCTAACTGTGCATTGCAGCCCAAGCCAAGATGGCTTCACAACAGGAAATGACGGCAAAGGCCGCCACAATTGCAAGCCTGGGAGCCCCTCAGGGGTGTTAACTCTTGATACATCAGCGATGCCTCTCTCTCTCTCTGTTTCTCTCTCTCTCTCTGTTTCTCTCTCTCTCTCTCTCTCTCTCTCTCTCTCTCTCTCTCTCTCTCTCTCTCTTCTCTCTCTCTCTCTCTCTCTCTCTCTGTCTCTGTCTCTCTCTGTGTCAGGGTCTGGACTGGAAGTTGTGAAGACATTCCACAGAGAGGCAGGCAGGGGTCCACTTGGCTGTAGCCCGCAGCTAAACTGTGTCGGCAGGTCTAGTGGCCAGCAGGATTTATAGCCCGGTCTGCAGACAAAACACACAGACAGACAGATTTTCTGGGATTGCTGCTTCCTTGGGATGCTCGGGTAAGAGGAGTCAAGAAATTTTGTTTTTTAAATGGCGAGGGGTTGGTGTGGAAATTAGTCGTAGAATGACTTGTTTAAAACACTGGTTTGGGCAACAAATTTTTAGAAAGCAGAAAAGTAGAAAAGGACACAAGGACGCACACAAGCAAGCAATAAATTGTCCTGGTCAATTGACAGATTTACCAAACTCAACAAATGAACAATGGGGAAAAACAAGAGCAAGAATCAGCCCACCAGTTTAAAACCACTTTTAAAAAGCCAGTAATGGAAAGAAAGGGCGAGACAGAGAGGAAAGAGAAGGGAAAA
>CM060330.1:5000-12500 GCA_030674155.1 Stramonita haemastoma
TCTTGTTCTTCATGTTCTTCTTGCTCTTGTTCTTGTTCTTCTTGCTCTTGTTGTTGTTGTTGTTGTTGTTGTTGTTGTTGTTGTTGTTGTTGTTGTTGTTGTTGTTGTTGTTGTTGTTGTTGTTGTTTCTTCTTCTTCTTCTTCTTCTTCTTCTTCTTCTTCTTCTTCTTCTTCTTCTTCTTCTTCTTCTTCTTCTTCTTCTTCTTCTTCTTCTTTGCATTCTTATTCTTCTATTTGTTACTAGTCTCTCTCTGTATTTTTTGTTCGTGTTTCTACTATCCATGCTTATGAATACTTCCTGAACAATTCTACAATCCATTATGTTATTTCCTACCTGTCTGTGCGCCTGTTAGCGTGTCAGCTCTCTTTCTCTGTCGCTCTCTTTCTCTGTCTCTGTCTCTCTCTCTCTCGCTCTCGCTCTCTGTGTCTCTCTGTCTCTCTCTTTCTCTGTCTCTCTGTCTTTCTGTCTGTCTCTCTCTTTCTTTCTCTCTCTCTCTCTGTCTCTCTCTATGTATCTCTGTCTTTCTGTCTCTGTCTTTCTGTCTTTCTTTGTCTCTCTCTCTCTCTCTTTGTCTCTCTGTCTGTCTCTTTGTCTTTCTCTCACTCTCTCTCACTCTCTCTCTCTCTCTGTGTCTCTCTCTCTGTATCTCTGTGTCTGTGTCTGTTTCTGTCTCTGTCTCTGTCTCTCACTCACTCTCTCTCTCTCTCTCTCTCCTCTCTCTCTCTCTCTCTCTCTCTCTCTCTCTCTCTATCTCTCTCTCCCTCTCCCCTCTCCTCTCCTCTTCTCTCTCTTTCTCTCTTTCTCTCTTTCTCTGTCACACACAGTTTATCACAGTCTATTCTCAGAAGGGTCAGTCAGTTTGTTTGTTGTCAGCTCTGATCAGTGAAGTTTGCTTGCTCTTTGTATTTTCCTTTCTTCCTTCTTTGTTTCTTTGTTTCATTCTTTCCTTCCTGAA
This sequence comes from Stramonita haemastoma, assembly GCA_030674155.1. Taxonomy (NCBI): domain Eukaryota; kingdom Metazoa; phylum Mollusca; class Gastropoda; order Neogastropoda; family Muricidae; genus Stramonita; species Stramonita haemastoma. Next base: position 5,957 of record CM060330.1, read on the forward strand.
ATGCCGAGAGAGAGACAGAGAAGAGGGAGGGAGGGAGGGGGGAGGGAGGGAGAGAGAGAGAGAGAGAGAGAGAGAGAGAGAGAGAGAGGAGAGAGAGAGAGAGAGAGAGAGAGAGAGAAGAGAGAGAGAGAGAGAGAGAGAGAGAGAGAGAGAGAGAGAGAGAGAGAGAGAGAGAGAAGAGACAGAGAAAAAAAACAGACAGACAGACAGACAGACAGACAGACAGACCAGAGACAGACAGACACAGAGAGAGAGAGCGAGAGAGAAGAGAGAGAGAGAGAGAGAGAGAGAGGAGAGAGAAGAGAGAGAGAGAAGAGAGAGAGAGAGAGAGAGAGAGAGAGAGAGAGAAAACAGAGAGATACAGACAGAGACAGAGACAGAACAGAGAGACAGAGAGAAGACATACAGAAAAGACAGACAGAACAGACAGACAGAGAGAGAGAGAGGCGAGAGAGAGAGAAAACAGAGAGACAGACAGACACAGAGAAGAGATTGACTGAATTGATTGACTCATTGATTCAGACACAGAGAGACAAACAAAGGGAGAAAAACAAGAGAAGACAAACACACAGACACACACATACACATTCAACCCCCCCCCCCCTCCACACACACAGAAACACACAACACTACACATACACAACACACACACACCACAACACACACACACCACACCACAACCACCACACCACAACACAGCACAACACAACACAGCACACACATACATACAAACACTACACACACACTACACTACACACTAACACCTCACTACACACTACACACACTACACACACCTACACATACACACACACTACACACTACACACTACACACACACTACACACTCACACACTACACACACACTACACGCATTCAACACTACACTACACACTACACACTACACACACCCCACAAACAACACACACACACACACACAAAACACCACACACACACACACCACACACACACCACACACCACACACACACTCACACACGTACACACGTCACAGACAAGGAGACAGACAGACAGACAGACAGACAGACAGACAGACAGACAGACAGACAGGGCCAAATTTATCTCACACTTAACGCACAAGTACTATTTTTGTGCTGCAACTAAATCAGCGTCTTGTAACGATCCGAACATTAGTAGCAAAGATGTCGCAAGACGAAAAGAGAGGAGTAGAGAGAGGGGAGAGAGAGATAGAGGAGAGAGAGAGAGAGAGATGAGAGAGAGAGAGGAGAGAGAGAGAGAGAGAGAGAGAGAGAGAGAGAGACAGAGAGAGAGAGAGAGAGAGAGAGAGAAGACACAACACACACACACACACACACACAGAGGGAGAGAGAGAGAGAGAGAGAGAGAGAAGAGAGAGAGAGAGAGAGAGAAGAGAGAAGAGACAGACAGACAGACAGACAGACAGACAGACAGACATTCAGACAGACAGACAGACAGACAGACAGAGACAGACAGAGAGAGAACAGAGAGAGACACAGAGAGAGACACAGAGAGAGACAGAGAAAGACAGAAGACACAGAGAGAGACAGACAGAAGAAGACACATACACAGGGAGAAGAGAGAGAGAGAGAGAGAGAGCAAGAGAGAGAGAAGAGAGAGAGAGAGAGGAGGAGAAGAGAGAGAGAGAGAGAGAGAGAGGAGAGAGAGAGAGAGAGAGAAGAGAGAGAGAGAGGAGAGATGGGGGAGAGGGAGGATAGACAAAACGGAAGAAGAGAGACAGAGAGAGAGGAGAGAAAAAGAGAAGAGAGGGGAGGAGGGAAGAGAGGCCCTCCAGGGCAGAAGTTTAGAAAGAGAGACAGAAGAGGAGACAGAGAAGAAAAGAGGGGGAGAGGGGCAGGGGGGAGAGAGAGGGGAGAGGAGAGGGAGAGAAGGGGGAGAGAGATGAAAAGAGGGAGAGAAGAGGAGAGAGAGAGAGGGGAGGGGAAAGATGAGGAGAGAGAGAAGGGAGGGGGAGATAAAAAAGAGAGTATTGCAATGTCTCTCCTTTCGCCATTTCTGCAATCGACAGAGTGAAGTGTGACGATCATCGCGTTGCAGATTGGGTTATTATCTATCCAAATATGTACTTTGTTTGTTCTGCCTGTCTGTCTGTCTGTCTGTCTGTCTGTCTGTCTGCCCGTTTCTGTCTCTTTGTCTCTGTCCGTTATGTCTGTCTGTCTGACTGCCTGCCTGTTTCTGTCTCTCTGTGTCTCTGTCTCTATCTGTCTGACTTTCTCTGTCTGTCTGTCTGTCTGTCTGTCTGTCTGTCTGTCTGTCTGTCTGTCTGTCTCTCTCTCTCTCTCTCTCTCTCTCTCTCTCTCTCTCTCTCTCTCTCTCTCTCTCTCTCTCTCTCTGTTGCCATACTCTGTGTGTGTATGAGTGTGTGTGCGCGCGCGTACGTGCGTGCGTGCATACGTGCGTATGTGTGTGTGTATATGTATGTGTTTGCTTTTGTGTGTATGTATGTATGTGTGTGTGTGTGCGTGCGCGCGCGCGTGTGTGTATGTGTGTGCGTGCGTGTGTGTGCGTGCTTGTGTATGTGTGTATTTCTTTTCTTGTGTGTGTGCGTGTCTGCGTGCGCGCACGCGTGTGAGTGTATGTGTTGTGTATGTGCGTGCGCGCGCGCGGCGTGCGCGCGTGTGTGTATGCAACTTGTTGTGTCTGATTATAGCCTTTATCTTGTGCAGCCAGACTTGAAGAGGAATTCAGAGCATGCTCTTCATAAAACAGGGGATGACTCGACTTGACACGTATACGATCAGAAGTTATGTCGTCAGGATAATTGGTCTCATTCTCCCCTCCTCCTTCTTCTTCTTCTCCTCCTTCTCCTTCCCCTACTCCTCCTCCTTCTTCTTCTCCCTCTTCTTTGCATTATTCTTCATCTTTGTCATCGTCATCGTCATCGTCATCGTCTTCTTCTTCTTCTTCTTCTTCTTCTTCTTCTTCTTCTTCTTCTTCTTCTTCTTCTTCTTCTTCTTCTTCTTCTTCGCAATTTTTCTTCTTCGCAATTCTTCTTCTTCGCAATTCTTCTTCTTCTTCTTCTTTGGGGGAGAGTGGAGTCTGCACTGATGTTAACTGCAGGGGAAAAATCCCCTCCAACGGGAATCGAACCCGGGTTGTTAAATTGCGAGCGCAATATTCTGACCACTAGGCTATCCCGTCCCCGTGTCTGTGTCTGCGTCTGTGTGTCGTATGTGTATGTGTGTGTGGAGGGGATGCGTGCGTGCATGTCTTTCCTCTTTCCGCCCTTTTTTTTTTCCAAACAAGGACATGGGATTTTGTTACATGGCCCTAGTAACGTAGTTTGCTGCTCTCAAGTGACACCATCAAGTCTTTACTGTTGAATGATGTAACATACATTTCTGTGGACACCAACAGAAACTTTCCAGACAAGTTGGCACTTACACAAACTCTACGAGAGAGAGAGAAAAAAGTAAATGACAGTATATTATTATCTTTATGATGTGGTGAGTTTTGTGTACGTGTCGGAGTTTCTCATGTGTGTGTGTGTGTGTGTGTGTGTGTGTGTGGTGTGTGTGTGTGTGTGTGTGTGTTGTGTCTGTGTGTGTGTGTGTGTGTGTGTGTGTGTGTGTGTGTGTTTTGTGTGTGTGTGTGTGTTGTGCGTGCGTGTGCGTGTGCGTGTGTGTGTATGTGTGTGTGGTGTGTGTGTTGTGTGTGTGTGTGTGTCCAAAATGTGAAGACCAAGAAGCTGAATGATTTTTTTTGTGTGTTTTTTTTATACACAGATGTAATTTGTGTAAAATAGAACAGCATGCATGAACTTTCTGACATTTCTGCTTGACAAGAAAGAAGAAAAGAGAAAAAACTGAAAAAAACTGAAAAAGAAATAACAATTACGTTCTATAATGATTATATATATGCAAATGACATGACCCCTCTGCTCTCATCAAATGTGATGTAGTTGGACAGACTGAAACATTATTGTAATGGTGTTGGAGCGATCAGAGTGCTTTCCGATTCAGTTGAGATGTTGAATGATTGGGAAATGACACACACACATGCACACACACATACGCACACGCACGCACACCACGTACGCGCACGCAAGCACACACACACACACTCGCATGCACGCACATACACACGTACGCACACACGCACACAAACACACACGCGCACACACACACAGAACTGTAAATTGACAACACACACAGGGGGACTGCATGTTAAAGAAAAAACACATGAGTGCTTATTCTATTATCCACGATATGAAGAATAAATAAATAAACAAATAAATTACACACACTCATAGAAAGACAGACAGACAGACAGACAGACAGACAGACAGACAGACAGACAGACACACGCACGCACACTCACACACACACACACACACCACAACACACACACACCACCACACCACACCACACCACACCACACCACACCACACCACAACCCAACACAGCACAACACAACACAACAACACAACGCAACACAACACAACACAACACAACACAACACACAAAAGACGAGGACATAAGCGCATGATTTGTCCCTTGTTGTCCAATAAGTGAGACAAACAGATCATCAACAGAAGGACTGCGTGTGTCATTGATCAAACTCCATTGATGATCTGTAGTTCTTTCAGTTCCTAGCCGTCTGTATACATTGTCTGTTTGTCTGTACCTGTGTCTGTGTCTCCCTGTCGATGTCTTTTTGTTTCTGGCTATGTGTGGCTGTCTGTCTGCGTGTCTGTCTGTCTGTCTGTCTGTCTGTCTGTCTGTCTGTCTGTCTCTATGTATGTATGTATGTATGTATGTATGTATGTATGTATGTATGTATGTATGTATGTATGTATGTATGTATGCATATATGGATGTTTGTATGTCTGTCTGTCTGTCTGTCTGTCTGGGTCTGTCTGCCTGTTTCTTTCTGTGTATGTGTATATATCTATCTATCTATCTATCTATCTACTATCTATCTATCTATCTATCTATCTATCTATCTATCTATCTATCTATCTATCTATCTATCTATCTATCTATCTATCTATCTATCTATCTATCTATCTATCTATCTGCCTATCTACCTATCTATCTATGATACATACATACATACTCTCTCTCTCTCTCTCTCTCTCTCTCCTCTCTCTCTCTCTCTCTCTCTCTCTCTCTCTCTCTCTCTCTCTCTCTCTCTCTCTCTCTCTCTCTCTCTCTCTCTCCAAAGACAGGCGATAAACCCCTCTACAAATCAGATCACAATGCACTCGCAATCTAACACACACACACATACACACACACGCGCGCGCACACACACACACACACACACACACACACACACACACACACACACACACACACACACACACACGCACGCACACACACACACACACACACACACACACACACACACACACACACGCACGCACGCACACATACACACACGCACACATTGATGCAAACTTAAACGCTGGTGACAGTTCTATACACATAGCCTCCTTTACCCTCTCACGACAGCTGATACCACGGCTGCTGATGACAAACTTTGCTCTCTGACAGAGGAGAGAGACAGAGTCATTATCAGAAGCACTCTCTTCGTAGCCGGCAGAGAAGAAATTAATTGCTAGAAGGGATTTGCTTCCGTATGCTTACTGAGAAGAGATTGATTATCGGAGAGAATTTATTTTGTAGGTTTTTGGAAAACAAATAAATCATAAATAATTATGAGGAAATGTCTTTCTCAGGTTGATGAGTGGAGAATTGATTATTAGACATAATTTCATTTGTAGGTTTATGGAGAAGAAATAATGATAAGAGGAAATGCTTTTCTCAGGCTGATGATGTGAACAATTGTTAGATATAATTTCTTTTGTAGGTTTTTGGAAAACAAATAAATCATATGAGGAAGTGTCTTTCTCAGGCTGATGAATGAAAAATTAATTATGAGAGATTTTTTGAAGGCTTATAGAGAAGACATTGGTAATTAGAAAGATTTTTTCTTTTAAGATTGATTATAAGAGAGGTTTTTCTTTTGCGGCCTCATCTTCTGCAAGTCCCCGTCCTACTATTCCCATGCCGACAAGAGGGATTTGTTATAGTCTGCCTGAGAAGAAATTCAAAGTAGCTTTTTCTTCTTTTGTATAGTAACTGAGAAAAAATCCTTTTTCAGAGACATTTGCAGTAATTTTTAGAAAGTGTTTTTTCCGTAGGTTGACTGAAAAGAAATGGATTTACAGAAGGATTTTCTTTTTCTTTTTTAGCCTAACCGAGAAGAAATGAATTATGAGAGGGATTTTCTGTCTTGGCGTAACCAAGAATAAATCAATTATTAGATAGACAGTTTTTCATATGCTGACTCCAATAAAAAGATACTTTCCTTCATAGACTGATGAGAAGAAATTAATTATCAAAGGGAATTCTCTTTCGTATCCTGACTGAGAAGAAATTAATTATCAAAGGGAATTCTCTTTCGTATCCTGACTGAGAAGAAATTAATTATCAGAGGGATTTTCTTTCGCAGGCTGACTGATTGATGACCAGGGGGATTTTCTTACGACACTGGCCAAGAAGGAAGCTGCAATCAAAGGGAT
>CM060330.1:20000-23014 GCA_030674155.1 Stramonita haemastoma
ACTTTATGTCACAGCAGATTTTCTCTCGTAAATTTCCCGGGCTCTGTCCCTGGGGAGTCGTGTACCACAATTGCAGGCGCCTACCCATTTTTCTTCTTCTTTTTCCTGCATGTAACTGTATTTGTTTCCCTGTCTTGTTTTTTTGTTTGCTTTTTTTTGTTTGGATTTTTTTTTCTTGGGGTGGGAGGTGGGCGTCTGTACTTTCCTTTCGTTGTTGTTTTGATGTTTTTTTGTTTTGTTTAATTCATTTTATTGGTGGTGTTGTTGTTCTTGTTTTAGAGTGTGTTGTCAAAAACTTTTCAAGTAACTAGGAATCCCCTAAAAGCTGTCAAGCGTAAAATCGAAATTCGAATTTTTTTTCTATCTCTGCAGTCTGGCGGTCTAATCTTTTTCTCTGCTGTCTGCCTTCTGCCTGTCTGCCTCTCTTTTGTGTTTTTTGATCTCTCAATCACACCCCACCACACCCCACACACAACACACCACACACACAAAACACACACACACACACACACACACACACACACACACACACACACACACACACTACACACCACACTCACCACTCACACTCCCAAACACACATACACACACACTCAAAAACACAAACACATACACACACAAACACAAAACATACACACCACACTCCACACAACACTACATATACACACACACTACATACACTCACACACACACACCTTACACACACTTACACACACACACACCCAAGCACACACAAACACACACATACACTACATATACACACACACTACATACCACACTCACCACACCCCATACACACAACCCCCCACCCCCCCCCCCCCCACACACACAACACATATCCTCCTCTTCCTCCTCCCCCTTCTCCTCCCAAACATACTTAACACAGGCATCTATTCACGAAGTAATTAGCTATGCTTTTAACTTTACATCCGAACACAAATCTGTCAGAGACAGATTTGGCATTTGTGAGTAAATGTCATAAAAAATATACGTCGATGGCACAGATTGGTTTTGCGATCTAAGGTATTTTTGTACGTGTGTGTGTGTGGTGTGGTTGGTGGTGTGTGTTGTTTTGTGTGTGTGTGTGTGTGTGTGTGTGTGTGTTTTGTGTGGTGTGTTGTGTGTGTTGTGTTGTATTTGTGGTGTTGTTGTGTGTGTGTGTGTGTGTGTGTGTGTGTGTGTGTGGTTGTGTGGTGTGGTGTGTTTTGTATGTATTGTTTGCATGATTTGTGTGTTTATGTGTGTGGCGGCGGGGTTTTGTGTGTGGTACGGTGGTGTGTCATTAGTTTTGGGGTAGATGTGAGTGTGGTGTGTGTGTGGTGTGCGTGCTTGCGGGTGTGTGTGTGTGTGTGTGTGTGTGTGTGTAGTTGTTTGTGTGGTGTGTTGTTGTGGTGTGTGATTTTTGATTTTTTTCTCGAGGATAAAGGAAAAGCACTCTTTTGATTTTTTTTTACTCCATTGCTGTGTGTGTCATGTTTGTGTCATGGTGCTTGTTTTGTGTATGTGTGTGATTAGAATATACAAAAAAATTATTTTGTGTTTCCTGTCAACACATACACCACGCGCTCGCACACGTACGCACAAACACACACCAACCCACACACACAAAACACACCCCCCACACACACACACACAACACACACCAACACACAAACACACACAAACACAACACACCCCATGTATATAATTTTCACTGGATAAAAAGCTGACAGATGAAAGTTATGTATGATACGGTCATGGAGGTCGATGCTAGGGGCTGTTGACAGCAGCAATCCAAAGATCAAAGGCCTTTGTTCCTGTCCACCACCATGGCCCCAATTGTTTCTTTCTGTCAAAAGAAACGCCAATGTCCCACGCAGCGCATTAAATTTTCCTCCCCCTTCCCCCGGTAAAAGAAAGCTATCGGGATTGTTGTTGTTTTGGAAGGGAAAGGGTTTCTCTGCAAGGTCGAAATGCCGCTGAATACCACAACTACTACTAATAACTACTACTACTACTACTACTACTACTAAATACTACACTACTACTACAACTACTCGCTGCTGCTGGCCCCCCGCTGCGGGGCTGCTGCTGTTGCTTTACCTTTGGTCACTCTAATACTTACTCTGCTCCCCCTGCTTTTCAACCACTACACTGGGTGCTTTGCGTTTCTGCTCGCTCTACTCTACACTAAATACAAAAAATAAATAAAAACTAAAAACACATAACTACTCCCCAAAAATTTTCCCGCTCCTGCGCACCCCACCACTACTCCTCAAATAAACTACTATCTCAACCCCTCCTTGCTGCTCGCGCTTTTTAAAAAAAAATAAATTTTTTTTTGTTGCGTTTTACTGGGTATGTGTTCGTCGGTTTAATATTAAGCAATGGCGACGGCAAAAAACTTTCCAGATCCGCTAGTATCACTGCTAAAGTAAACGTAAAGGTAAAGGGCCCCCCACAACCAGTTGGCTGTAGGGAGCGAGGCTTTAGTGAAAACCCCAGCTTCAAAAGGGGGGAGCATTTTGAGGGCGGCCCATCTCCCTTTCCCCCCCCTGTTTAAAACCCTTTCCCCGACCCCCAAAGAGGAGGGGACCCATTTAACGGGTGAACTGGGGGACGACGGAAACCCAAGGGCGCATTTTACCCCACCCCTTGGAACCAGTAATGCTGCTTAACCTTTTTTGGGGAAACGGGCTCGGAAACCCCTGAGCACCCCCTCAATAAATTTTTGTCTACAGACACAGATCAAGACACACAGACACAGACAAAACCACAAAAAATACACTAACAGTAAATAAACAAAACCAAAGGACCAGAAACACAGATTCACACACACACCCAAAACACACACACACCCCAAAACCCCACACAAACAAACAACAAAAAACACACACACACACACAAACCCACACACACAAACCCCCCACACACACACACACAGTACCAACCATCCTCCAAAACTCTCGACATGTGTCTGTCTTGTTTTTGTCTCTTCTGTCCTTCTTTGTCCCGTTTTGCTGTCCTTTTTGGCT
>CM060330.1:33114-35614 GCA_030674155.1 Stramonita haemastoma
AATATTGTTGCACAATAAACACATAAGCGCTATGAAATCTTTGTCCCAATACTTTGACCAGGAATCCAGAAGGATACAGGAGCTCATTGTGATACACAGCTGGAGTGGTTAGCTTGACCACTGGGTCATATAATCAATTATTATCCTCTCATGTCTTATTTATCTCCACCACTGGCCGAAGAAACGTGAAGTGCTTTCGGCATGTTGACCTGTGCTCTCTTGACCTCTTTGATGAAGAAATTGGTTTTTGTGAATCTGGGTCAGGATGCAGTATTTATGCGTATGCACGCGCGTGCATGCACACACACATACACACAGGTAAAAAGTATGCAAGTGCTTATTCCACTATCCTCGATATAAATAAAAAAAATAATAAATAAATAAATAAATGAAAGACACACACGCACACACGCACGCACGCACACACACAACCCCCCCCCACACACACACTGACACATACTAACACACACATACTGCACGCACACACACGCACCTGCACACACACAGACACACCACACCACACCACAACACACACACACACCACACCACACCACACCACACCACACCACACCACACCACACCATACCACACACACGCACACACACACACACACCAAACACCCCCCCCCCCCACACACACACCCAGTGCTCATCCAAGAGCCTCAACTCATCTTAGGTCAGGCCAAAGGCATGGTCCTTTTTGGATAATGCCTCAAACTCTGTATGCCTTTGAAAAACTATATTTTCTCTTGGATTTTTGTTTGGATCTTTAATAAATCAGTTTCATAATGATGAGGATGATGAAGTTGTGATGGGCTGACTACACTATAGACTCTCAGTAGTTTCCAGGTGGGATGAGTGAGTCAGAGTGCGTGTTCTGATTGATCTCCAGGATTTTAAGCCCGGGAACATGAAAATAGCGACAGCAATGTAACTTGGTTGAGAGCTAAGTTGTAACTTTTTTGTTTTCTTTTTTGTTTCTCAGCAAAAGCTCTGACGTTCACCAATGATAGGATGATTGCATATGCAACCGTTCTTGCCCATCACGTAGATAGCCACAATCCGACTTCAGGAATGATGTGTAAACATGACACCAGTATGCATGCAGTTTTCTTTTAAAATCTTCTTTTTTTTGGTCATCCATTCTAACTGCCCGAGAGGTAGAACAAATTTTAATAATTGTGCCTAAGATATTTTGCGTGCATTAACACACGAGGCCTCAGTTTATAGTCTCATCCGAAGGAATTTCGAGGGAGTGGAGTCAGTGCAAGTGTAAAATCTAGCTTAGAGGTAAGATTCCCCTCGATTAGGCGTCTGGGTTGTGGCTTGAACTCAGACCTTCAAACTCCCAAGTTCAATGCTTCAATCACTGGGCTATCTTCCTCCCTACCTCTCTTCCCCTCTAGTGATCTCATTCACTGGCTACGTGCCTACCTACCTAACTGATGGGCAGCTAGCTAGTGGTGTGGTTGTAGTGGAGGATAGGATCGACAGACTCATGACTCACACAACTAAGTTCCTGCTGTCAAAATCCATGTCTGAGGTCACTTGCTCTGTTACTCCCTAAGAATACCGCTGAGGTAGGCCTACTGCCTCCTAGACTTTTCTGGCAACGCCTGTTATGTCGTTAAGTGGTTACTGTCCTAAAGTGGAGAAGCTAACCGGAGATAAAAACTCCTCCTTGATACTGGAAACTTCCTGAAGGAAAAAAAAAACCCAACTTTTTTCTAGGTGGGCTGTACTGCCAATACACAGACTATTTTATTTATTGATTTATTGATTTATTGATTTATTGATTTATTGATTTATTCATTCATTCATTCATTCATTGATTCATTCATTCATTCATTCATTCATTCATTCATTCTTTTATATCGAGGATAATGGACTACAAGTTGCAAGTAAACTATTCCGAATTGGACGATTCCTATTGGCTTTGAAACCGTGTGAATCAACGACTAAAACAACACATTTTTTTCCAGGGGAAAGTTAGGAAGTATTTGTTTTACGCTTGCAGTACCACCCGAGTTTTTATTTATATAATTTTGTTTTACTGCCATCATTTTGGGTCGTGTTTTTATGTGTGTTGATATCAGACGATGTGCTAAGCAGTTTAAAAATATTTTCAAATTACTTTTGGACCGGGTTCGCGCAGGGAAACGTCTCAATCCAGGTAGTGCCAAGGACTCTATTTAGCGACACCACAAGTGCATCTTGGCAAGCCGAACCTGGAGGAGCCCATTTTTCTTTCTCTCTAGGTCATTAGATACACGCACACACCCTTCCACACACCCTTTATTTAACCCGCTGACATCTCAGCTTCTGAACAGAAGTGAAATAAACTTCAACTTCTGACCCAAAAAATCTGACAGGAGACGTATTACCCAGCTTAGAATGTAAGATTATTCTTTTCTACCGGTCTCTGATGTCGTTAAACGAATGTCTTATCTTTAACTGGGTTAAGACGTTCAACTGTGCAAACCCAGTTTTAAAAAAAACGT
>CM060330.1:45614-48114 GCA_030674155.1 Stramonita haemastoma
ACAGACACACACAGACACACACAGACAGTGAAAGATACAGTGACAGAGACAGAAACAGAGATAGATAGACAGACATAGAATGGCAGACAGACAGAGACAGAAAAACAGAGAAAAGCAGAAAGACAGATAGAGAGAGACAAAGACAGACAGACAGACAAACAGACACACACACACACACACACACACACACACACACACACACGCACACACACACACACACACACACACACACACACACACACACCAGAGACAAACAGACAGACAGACAGACAGAGACACAGAGTACAGATTAGCTCGTTTGCTGTTGACATTTCAATCCTTCCTCTCTCTTCCGTATCACTCTCTCTCTCCCTTCTTTCTCATCAGAAAACCCCTCAAACAAACAAACAAACAAAAAACCTCCAACCCAACAACAACCAAATACAGCAAAAATGAAGATCAATGGCCGAATGAGGGAAAAATGTTTCCTGTGCTTAATCGATTTTTTCCCTTCTAAAATATTATTTTGCTGCAGATTTGCAGTCTTAATTTACCTCATCAGCTTCGTCAGCTTGTGTGTGTGTGTGTGTGTGTGTGTGTGTGTGTGTGTGTGTGTGTGGTGTGTGTGTGTGTGTGCGTGTGCGTGTGTGTGCGCGCGTGCGCATACACACGTACGTGTGCACGCACGCACACATACACACAACACACACACGCATACACACAGACACAGATACACACACACAGACACACACACACACACATCCCCCCCCCCCCACACGCACACACACGCACACGCACACACACACCACACACACACACACACACACACACACACCACACACACACACACACACGGGGCGCGCGCGCAATTGATGGCCCTTGAAATGATTAAAGGCAGAGATCTTTTTTAGTCATTTTAATTAAAAGGACCATTTCAATTCCTCTTGAAACAAATTGGCCTTTCCCCTTTTCTTGTCCTTTCTGTCCTTCTTTTATTCATTAGTTTAATTCCTTCTTTCTTTCTTTTTTTCTTTCTTTCTTTCTTTCTGTCTTTCTGTCTTTCTTTCTTTCTTTCTTTCTGTCTTTCCTTTGTCTTCCTTTCTTTCTTTCTTACTTTCTTTTCTTTTTCTTTCTTTCTTTCTTTCTTTTCTCACTTTCTTTTCTTTCTTTTTTTCCAGTCTTCTTTTTTTCCTTTTCTATCTATCTTTCTTTCTTTTTTTCTTCCTTCATTCCTTTCTTTTCTTTTTTCTTTTTTCTTTTTTCTTTCTTTCTTTCTTTCCATTTTTTTTTCTTTTTTTCTTTTCTTTTTCTTTCTTTCTTTCTTTTTTTTCTTTCTTTCTTTCTTTCTTCATTTTTCTTTCTTTCTTTCTTTCTTTTCTTTCTTTCATTTTTTCTTTTTCTTTCTTTCTTTCTTTCTTTCTGTCTTTCCTTCTGTCTTCTTTTCTTTCTTTCTTACTTTTTTCTTTTTTTCTTTCGTTCCAGTTCTTCTTTTTTCTTTTCTGTCTGTCTGTCTTTCTGTCTTTCTTTCTTTCTTTTTTTTCTTTTCTTTCTTTCTTTTCTTTCTTTTCTTTTCTTTCTTTCTTTTTTTTTTTTTCTTTCTTTCTTTTCTTTCTGTCTTTCTTTCTTTCTTTCTTTCTTTCTTTCTTTTCTTTTGTTCCAGTCTTTCTTTTTTTCCTTTTCTATCTATCTTTCTTTCTTTTTTTCTTTCTTACTTTCTGTCTGTCTTTCTTTCTTTCTTTCTTTCTCACTTTCTTTCTTTCTTTTGTTCCAGTTCTTTCTTTTTTTCCTTTTCTATCTATCTTTCTTTCTTTTTTTTCTTCCTTCATTCCTTTCTTTCTTTTCTTCTTTCTTTTCTTTTTTCTTTCTTTCTTTTTCTTTCTTTCTTATTTTTCTTTTTCTTTCTTTCTTTTTCTTTCTTTTTTCTTTTCTTTCTTTTTCTTTCTTTCTTTCTTTTTCTTTCTTTCTTTCTTTCTTTCTTTCTTTCTTTTTTTTTTCTTTTCTTTCTTTCTTTCTTTTTTTTGTCTTTCCTTCTGTCTTCCTTTCTTTCTTTCTTACTTTCTTTCTTTCTTTCTTTCGTTCCAGTCTTCTTTCTTTCTTTTCTGTCTGTCTGTCTTTCTGTCTTTCTTTCTTTCCTTTCTTTTCTTTCTTTCTTTTCTTCTTTCTTTCTTTCTTTCTTTCTTTCTTTCTCTTTTTTTCTTTCTTTCTTCCTTCTTTTCTTTCTTTCTTTCTTTCTTCTTTCTTTCTTTCTTTTTTTTCTTTTCTTTTCTTTTTTCTTTCTTTCTTTCTTTCTTTCTGAAATAAAACTCCACTCTGTCACATTGGAAGGAATGCAGAGACACGGGAGTTTAAGAGCGATCGTTCATTGTCTGACAATTTCTTCCTTCTTTTACTGTTTTCAGTTTTCGTGGGTTTTTTTTCTTCTAAAAATGTTCTTGCTTTTATTTTTTCCTTTTTCATTCTTTCTTTTGTAAGAAATTGCCTCTTGGTTTAATTTTTTAATTTTTTTCTTTGTTTGTTTGTT
>CM060330.1:53114-63114 GCA_030674155.1 Stramonita haemastoma
ACATGCGGGGATGTATGCTTAGGGTTTTTTCCCCATATGTATTATTTACAGATCAATGCAGATATAGGTTTGTTATTTTTTTGCGTGTTAATTTGTGGACTAATGTTTAAGGGTCTAGCATATTAGGTTTTCCGTCTGTGTTATTTGCTGAAAACATACAAATATGTATCATATACATACATAACATAAAAAACTATAATTATGTATATGGACATACATACATACATACATACAACATACATACATACATACATACAATACATACATACATACATACATACATACATACACACATACACAAACACAACACGCATGCATGCATGCATGCATGCATACATACATACATACATACATACACACACACACACACACACACACACACACACACATACATACATACATACATACATACATACATACATACATACATACATACATACATACATACAACATACATACATACATACATACAATACACACACACACATACATACATACATACATACATACATACATACATACATACATACATACATACATACATACATACATACATACACATATACACACATACACACAAACACACACACATACATACATACATACATACATACATACATACATACATACATACAACATACATACATACATACATACATACATACAACATACATCATCATCATGGCTTGGCTTCGCGAACGAAGATTAAGGGCACTGTCCACGTCTGGTGCAGGCTCGCTGGTGGCTGTTCAGTCCAATGCGTGACAAACAAACCCGGCCGCCAGCGGCTGCAGGGGAAAGTTCGATTCTGGGGTTGATGTAGAGGGGGACGCGGTTCTTTCCTCCTCATCGCCTCTCCTCAAGGGCCGCTCTGCGATTGTCCTCAAGGAGGGAGGAACCGACTTAGCACAGTGTGTCGCCAGGCCTGCCGGTCAGCAGCAAGGACTGCCCACTGGTTATGGTCTATGAGGCAGCTGACAGAGATTTTCTTCAGAGAGTCTTTAAATCTCTTCTTTTGGTGCGCCTCTGTAGCGGTGTCCGGTGGAAAGTTTCACCGAAGAGAACCATCTTGGTGTAGGCGATGGTCCTCCATCAGAGACATGCCCTGCCCACGTAGCTGCGTTTTCAGCAACAGGCCTCAATGCTGGTACCCTGCTTGCTCCGCCCTCAGCATTCCGGGTGAATCCCCCTCCATGGATTCGAGGATGGGGGCGGAGACAGCTATGGTGGAAGCGTTCCAAATTCCCCAGTGGTTTGTCTGTAGGACCCAGGACTCGAGCCGTAAAGGAGGGTGGCATACCCCCGGCTCTGTGACAATGATCTTGGTGTCTTTCTTCAAGGGGGTTTGTTTTTTCCAGACACGGTGGTAAGTCTGCCAAAAGCACGTTTGCCTTTGCCAGTCTTTGTCTCATCTTTATCAATCTTTGCGCAGAGGAATTGTGCATCCCAGGTAGGAAAACTGCTGGAACTGTCTTCAGTTCTGTCTCACCAATTGTAATGTGAGGTGGGGGGTACCTACCTGGGGCGGGGCTGGAAAAGAACCTCTGTCTTCTTCAGGCGACTTCGAGTCCGAAGAGCTGGGCCCCGCCTCGCAAAACAGGATACATACATACATACATACATACATACATACAAACTTACATACACACTTTCATACATACTTTCATAATAAAAACATACATACATACATACATACATACATAACATACATACACGCATACACGCATACACGCATACACGCATACACGCATACATACAAACATACACACAAACCACAAACACAAAAATACATTTCATACATAACATACATACATACATACATAAATACATACAACAACATACACACATACACAACATAACCCATACATCCATAATACAAACATCCCCTACACACATACATACATACCACATAAACCCATCAAACACACATACATAAAATCAAAAACCCAAAAACAAACCCATAAACTTATTTCCACCCATGAGCTTGCATTGCTCAATAAATCTGTTTTCCATAACAAAAACTATTGTCATAGGAAACCCAAGCACCAAATAGGGCAAATAGGTCTCCGATCCTCGCTCCCAACGATCACAAAGGTTATTGAACACCTTTACCTTCCCACCTTACCATGCTTGGATTTTTTGAGATTCTCGTCAGCCATGATAAAACACTTAACGAAACAACCTGGTTTCTCAGTTTAAAGAAAGAAAAAAAAACTCTGAAAATCTGATCTGGCTTCCTATGAGATGAACTCCTTGAAAACGCAACTCCAAACTTTTTTTTATTTTGGTCGGGGGTGTGTATTTATCCCCTTTCATTGAGGTTTGAGGATTAAGCCAATTTCATTCCGGGGGAAACTCACGGGGCAAAACTGCAGAACGCCCAACAACAGAAAGCAAACATCCCTAAATACATTCATCTGCCACCCAAAAACAACAACAAGCCTGATGGACCCTCAAAAACGCTCCCAATGCAAAACAAAAACCCGATAGGAAAGGTGTCAACGAGTATTTACAATACACTTGGCGCTTCTCCCCCTGTTGCCAGTGATTTTTTTGTCTGACAGGAACCGGAAACTAATCATCACCCCTGTGACGTCAATAATTCTTCCAATGAGAAGCAAGGCCAGAATTTGGTCTGCAGGCCATAGAGTTGTCTCCTCCCCTTGATGTATGATCTCGTGAGTGAATCACAGCATTCGTTCAGAGCAGTAAAAAAAATAACAACAATAAACAACAGTAAAAAAAATAAAAATAAAAGAACAACACTAAAACTAACCAACAACCCAACCACGTGAAGAGTTTATAGCACGTGAAACGTACATATTTTGCTTAAAAACACTTTCTTCTGGAATTAATTTTCCATACAAAGGCTTTGCCGATATGAATCAAGTCAAAGATTATATTTGTTGATTTTTTTGTTAGACTCTGATCGATCACAGTTATTAAATTGCTGATAGAATGCTGAAAAACAATATAATTTTTTTGTGTAATTATGTATTGTAAACCCACTTTTTTATATCATGTCTGTAAAAGATCTCTGTGCCTGTTTTTTTTTTTGGGGGGGGGGTTTTTGGTTTTTGTTGTTATTGTTAGGTTTGGTGTGGATTTTTTTTTTAACTTTGCCTTCCTCACCCCCTCTTTTTTCGTTTTTGTATTAGTTAGTAATTGTGCGTGCGTGCTCATGTGTGCGTCTGTGTTTGTTGCTGTTGTTTGTTTTGTTTCTTTTTATTTGTTTGGCATTATTTCTTTTGCCCCTCTTTAAACTCCACTCACATCGGTATAATATGATGATGTACAAGCTGCTGACACTGAATGGAATTTTTTGATGAAGACAGAAAAAGCAAAAATAACACAAAACAACCTAAAAAACAAACAACAAAAACAACAACAACAACGACGACGATGACACTAACACTATAATGGCATGCTGGTTTCTACTTTGGCTGCTTCTATTTCCAGTTCTACGTGGGCTTTGTCCCCGACTGCATTGTCTGTTAAAAAGGCAGAGAGAGAGAGAGGGAGAGAGAGAGAAGAGAGAGAGAGGAGAGAGAAGAGAGAGAGAAGAGGAAGAGAGGAGAGGAGAGAGAAGAGAGAGAGAGAGAGAGAGAGAGAGAAGAGAGATTTTATTTTGCAGCTTGTGAAAAGCACCATCACTAGCTGGAAGACAGGCTATATTAGATAAAAAAAGGAAATAATGATCTCGTCTCTGTTTGTCTATCCATCTGTCGACGTCTTCCTGTCTTTCCAGTTTAAACTGTCCTGTCTGATTGTCTCCCCTGTCTCTCTGTTCTGTCATGTGCTTTTTTTATTTTAAATTCCAGTCCCCTTGTATGCAGTTTAAATTTTTTGGGAAATCCCCCGTTTTTTTTTCCATTCCCCCAAACCGGGGCACATGATGGGCCCCAAACCTTTCTTTTAAAAAAAAGGAACAAGGATTTAACGTGTGCGCGCCCCCAAGAAAGTTCGCGTGCTTCGTTCACACACGGGGGCCTAGCCTCCAGTTTAAAAGCTCATCCGAAAATCTTTTTGGGGAGAGGGGGAGTCAGAATTCTGGAACTGTCTTTTGTACGGGCCAAGTTAATCCATGGAAAAGAGGGAAAATGGGGTAGCTACCCCCCCCCCCCCCCACACACACACACACTCCCCAAAAACCCTCCCCCCCCCCTTCCATCTCCTCCCCCCACCCCCCCTCACCCCGTATGTTGAAGCTGTGCCCACAATAAAGAAAACACTGGGATTTTCTTTCTCGTCTGCTACAGGGATTTTCCCTGCCTCCCTTGTATTTAGTTTTGGGGGTGGGAACAACAAACAGCAGGGAATTTTTTTGTACTGTGCTAAAAGAAAATTTGGCTTGCTGGGTTTGGAATTTTTGTTTCGGGGGAGAGGGTGTGGGGGGTGTTTGTGTGTGTGTGTGGTGGGGTGTGTGTGTGTGTGTGTGGTGTGTGTGGGTGTGGTGTGTGTGTGTGTGTGTGTTATTGTGGTGTGTGTGTGGTGTGTGTGTGTGTGTGTGTGTGTGTGTGTGTGTGTGTGAGGTGGGTGTGGGGAGGTCGTGTGAAATTGTGGGGTGAGTGTGTATGTGTGTGTGTTTGGGGGTTCCCTTTTTCCCTGTCTGCCCTGTCGGGTTTGTCTGCTGTCTGTTTTGTCTGTCTGTCTGTCTGTCTCTCTGTCTGTTTTCCCTTGCCCCTGCCCTGTCTGTCTGTCGTCCTCCGTCTCCTCTCTCTCTCTCCTCCCTCCTCTCATTCTCTGCTTCTCACCTCCTCTCTCCTTCTCTCTCTTTTCCCCTCTTCTCTCCTTTTTCTCTCTCTCTCCCCTCTCTCTCTCCCCTCCTCTCCCCTCTCCCACCCTTTTTCGTCCCCCCTCCCTCCCCCCTCTCTCTCTCCCTCCCCCTCCCCCTCCTCTCCCTCCCTCCCTCCCTCTGCCCCCCCCTTCCTCTCCCCCCTCTCTCGCATCCGTTTTTTATTACGAAAAATGCAGCATCCTTATAAACAAAAGCCTTTACAGTGGCCAAAAACAACACACCCCTGCATACGGAAACGCCACGCACAGGGTAAGGAAAAGCAAGCAAGTAACAACAACAGATCAAAGACAACACACATTTTAGTTTGATGGAGCAGTTGCCAAAAGGGCCAAGGTGGGCGAGAAATTACAACCGATATAAAAAATAGGCCTATATACCTGCACCAAATGTCATCGCGCTTCCTCACACACACACCACACACACCCCAACAAAACCTAGCCCTATATAAAAATCATTGCGAAATTTGTGAAAGTATAAGGGTTTTTCCATTGTTCTTTTTTGTTTTTGTTGTTGAGTTTGTTTGGGGTTTTGTTTTTGTTGATTTTGTTGTTGGATAGTTTTAATATTTTGTTTCCTTTTTTATAGATTTTTTTTTTTTGTTTTAAAGAAGAAAAATTTGGGCGAAGGAAAAAAAGAAGTTTTTATTTGCGAAGAAAAACTACAAACAAGAATTACAAAGAAGAAAAATTTGCGAAGAAGAAGAAGAATTGCGAAGAAGAAAAAAATTTGCGAAGAAGAGAAGAAGAAGAATTGCGAAGAAAAAATTTGCGAAAAGAAGAATGCGAAGAAGAAGAAGAAGAAAAGAAGAAGAAGAAGAAGAAGAAGAAGAAGAAGAAGAAGAAGAAGAAAAAGAAAAAGAAGCACACACACACACCACACGCCCCCCCAACACCCACACCCACACAAAATCACACACACACACACACCACACACACACACACCACACACACACACAACACACACACACACACACATACACAAAACACACACACACACACACATTCAAAACACACATAACGAATCTAGACAACTCCCATGGCATTTTTATGGGTTTTTTTTTTGTTTGTTTGTTTGTAGTTTTTTTTTAAGTCTGAAAAACGCCAAACATTTTTCTGCTGGAAACAATTGTTGCTGATGTTTCTTTTTCCCGTTTTGTCCATTGTCTCTCGTTTTTCAAACCAAACACCATCTTAAAAAAATTTACGCTTTGACATGAACAATGCACCATACCCTTGCACCTCACAGCAAGAGTCCACCGATTCTTCTTGGTGCTTCTGAAGTTGAGAGTTGTGTTTTTTCCAGGTTTTTTTTAGGGAAAGGGGGGGGGGTTTACGGTTGGAGGATGGGTTTCTGTCCTGTATGTGTGTGTTTTTGTGTGGGGGGGGGGGGGGGGGGGGGGGTGGGGGGGTGGAGGGGATGTGTGTGGTGTGTGTGTGTGTGCGAATGTGTGTGGTGTTTGTGTGTTGTGTTTTTGGGGTGGTGGTGGTGGTTTGTATGTGTGTGTGCGTGCGTGCGTGTGTGTGTATGTGTGGTGTGTGGGGGGGAGGGGGGCATGTGTGTGTATGTTGTGTGTGTCTGTCTAACCCCGCCTGTCCCGTCTTTTCGGCCTGTTTATGTGGGGTCTGTGTGCGCGCGCTCTTCCTTTTCCTCCTCCTCCTTTTCCTCCTTCTTTTCCCCCCCCCTTCTCCTCCTCCTCTTTTTTCTCCTTTTGATTTCTTTGCAATTCTTCATCCTCTTCCTATAACAAACAAACAAACAAACAAATAAACAAACTAAAAAAGGTAAGATAAGAAAAAAATGGGAAAGGTGTCCCATAACCTATGTGGGGCGTAGGAGAACCAGGCATCAAGGAAACCCCACTTCTCTAGGGCCACAGGTAGGGGTGGCACCCATCTCTTTTCCCTCGCTGCTTTCCCCTTTCCCACTCTAAAGAGGGCAGGTACCCAATTACAGCTGGGTGATCTGGGGGAACTTTACTGAAGCCAAGGCGCGCAAACGGTCACCCATCCAACTGGTAACCACGCTCAACGCTGCCCCAACCCTTTGGGCTGGTAGAAAGCGAGTGCTCTGACCACTGAGCTATCCCCCTCCTAAAAACGAACAAAGATACAAAAAAATAGACGTTATGAAATAAAAACTCGGTTGAAAAACTTTGAATGTTCAAGGAATTCTCCATTAACTTTATTGAGAAACTCTGGTTTGGTTTTTTGGGTTTTTTTTTAACCCACTTGCACGCTCACAAAGACAATAGAAATTGCCAATTTGGATAACTGCCTAGGGGGTGGGAAAAGTTTCAGTGGTCAAGCGCTCCTTTCCCCCAGTCAGTTAAGCAGGGTCCGAGCGGGTCACCAGTTGGATGGGTGACCGTTTGCGCGCCTTGGCTTCAGTACGGTTCCCCCAGTTCACCCAGCTGTAAATGGATACCTGTCCTCTTTAGGGCCAGGAAAGGTGAAACAGTGAGGGAGAAGAGATGGGCGCTGCTTTCAATATGCTGGCCCCTAGAGAAGCTGAGGTCTCTGATGCCTCGCTCCCCTATGACCCACACAGGTTATGGGACACCTTTACCTTTTTTTTTCCTTCATCTTGAGATTTGGCAGTCTGTGCATTGGGACAGAACCCATCTGGTAAAGAAAAGGTTATACGGAGAAGAGATTTTCTTCGCAGAAAAGTTTTCAGGCGCATGGAGAAGGTTTTTTCTTTATCTCCTTTGAGCCTCTTGACTTGACGACGGTAATCAAAGTTTACCACACAACAAGCACCCCACCCCCTGCCATACCACTTCAAGTGTTGCCACTTTAACCCTAGTAAAAATGAAAATCACCAAAGGACCTGATATAGCTTGCTTGATTACTTTTTTTCTTGACACCTCTACTCACATCACACACACACACACACACACACACACACAACACCACACACCAACACACACACACACACACACACACACACACACACACACACACACACACATACACACACAATCCCGTCTAATATCACATTAAGTGAACAGACGTAAATTGAACACACACACACACACACACACACACACACACACACACACACCACACACACAAAACACACACACACACACACCTCCACCCCCACCTCCACACACACACACACACACACACACACACACACACACACACACACACACACACACACACACACACACACACACACACACACACCACACACACACACAAAACACAAGAAAACTGAAGAAAAGAGAAAAACCATATGGCTTAGCCATCTGGTTTTATCTTTGCAGTTCAGCTGACTTGTGTAGCTAGCTGTCTTCAATTATCTGTGTAGGGGGATTGATAGATGTGTTTGTTTGGCACTCTCAAGGTCTGCTACACCACCTCATTAGCTTGTCTGAGTCATATAGACGGGAGGGACGGGGTAGCCTAGTGGTCAGAACATTTGCGCAGGCAATTTGACGACCCCAGGGTTCGATTCCCGGTCGAGGGAGATTTTTTCCCCCTGGGATTAACATCAGTGTAGACTCCACTCTCCCCCAAAGAGAGAGAGAGAGAGAGAAGAGAGGAGAGAGAGAGAGAAGAGAGAGAGAGAGAGAGAGAGAGAGAGAGAGAGAGAGAGAGAGAGAGAGAGAGAGAGAGAGAGAGAGAGTGAGAGAGAGAGAGAGAGAGAGAGAGAGAGAAGAGAGAGAGAGAGAGAGAGAGAGAGAGAGAGAGAGAGAGAGAGAGAGAGAGAGAGAAGTCCTTCGGAATGAGACTAAATAAACCGAAGCCCCGAGTGCGAACCCACGCAGAACATCTTGCGCACACGTAAATCCTGTTCCGCTTTTCGTAAGAGAAGGCCATCGTGCGCCAGTGGGAACAGATGACATTTACAAAACTGCATACACACGGGGACTGGATGTAAAAAAGCACACCAGTGCTTATTTTATTATCCTTGATATACAAGAATAAATAAATAAATAGATAAATAAATAAATAAATAAATAAAT
This sequence comes from Stramonita haemastoma, assembly GCA_030674155.1. Taxonomy (NCBI): domain Eukaryota; kingdom Metazoa; phylum Mollusca; class Gastropoda; order Neogastropoda; family Muricidae; genus Stramonita; species Stramonita haemastoma. The sequence continues at coordinate 61,886 of CM060330.1, forward strand.
AGATAGATAAATAAAAAATAAATAAATAAATAAATGAATATAGGAGGAGGTGGTGGTGGTTGAGTATAGCTGATTGTTATGTTGATTTTTAAGCATATGGGGGGCGGGATAGCTAAGTGGTCAGAGCGCTCGCTTTCCCCAAGTCAAGTTAAGCAGCGTCGAGCGTGGTTGCCAATTGGATGGGTGACCGTTTGCGCGCCTTGGCTTCAGTACAGTTCCCCCCAGTTCACCCAGCTGTAAATGGGTACCTGCCCTCTTCAGTGTCAAGGAAGGTAAAGCAGCGAGGGAGAGGAGATGGGCGCTGCTTTCACTATGCTGACCCCTAGAGAAGCTGAGGTCTCTGATGCCTTTCCTTACGACCGCCTAGGTTATGGGACACCTTTACCTTCTTTTTAAGCATATGAGGGGAGTGAGGGTGGCGGGGTAGGAGCAGGGTATCTGGAATGGTGGGGGTTGGGGGTGAAATGAAGGGTGTTGGGCGAGGGGAGACAAATAGGTGAGGGGTGGGGATTTTTATTTATTCGTTTGTTTATTTATTCTTTTATTTCGCGAATAATAGAATAAGTACTCGTGGGCTTTTTAATTTTTTTTTTTTTTTTTACATACAGTCCATGTGTGTATGCATTTTTATAAATTCTGTAATCCGTTTCCAAAGTCTGTACGTGTATGTATGTATGTATGTATGTATGTATGTATGTATGTATGTATGTATGTATGTATGTATGTATGTATGTATGTATGTATGTAAAGTATGTATGTATGTATGTATGTATGTATGTATGTGTGTGTGTGTGTGTGTGTGTGTGTGAGGGGGAGACAATAGATGGCGAGGAAAGTGTCTTATTTGTCTGTCTGTCTTTCTGTCTGTCTGTCCGTCTCTCTCTCTCTCTCTCTCTCTCTCTCTCTCTCTCTCCTCTCTCTCTCTCTCTCTCTCTCTCTCTCTCTCTCTCTCTCTCTCTCTCTCTCTCTCTCTCTCTTCCTCTCCTCTCTCTCTCTCTCTCTCTCTTCTCTCTCTCTCTCTCTCTCTCTCTCTCTCTCCTCCTCTCCTCTCTTCTCTCTCTCTTTCCCTCTCTCTCTCTCTCTCCTCCTCCCTCTCTCTCTCTCTCTCTCTCTCTCTCTCCCTCTCTCTCTCTCTCCTTCCTCTCTCTCTCTCTCTCTCTCTCTCTCTCTCTCTCTTCTCTCCTCTCTCTCTCTCTCTCTCTCTCTCTCTCTCTCCTCTCTCTCGCTCT
>CM060330.1:68114-69503 GCA_030674155.1 Stramonita haemastoma
TGCAACCATGTACAAGCACGCTGTTTTGTATGCATATGCCTAGCTAGGAACAAGCATGTTTGCTTTCCAGTAAAGGATACACAAGTACATTGTGTAAGTGCGTAAAACACACGCACACAAACACAAGAACAAAACACACACACACACACACACACACACAAAACCCCACACACCAACACACACACCACACACCCAACACCACAACAACCCAAACCCACACAAACACACACAAAACACACACCACACACACACACACACACACACCACACACACACCACACACACACACACACACCACACACACCAAAACACCCTACACACACAAAAGTTAATTACTAATCCCCCCCCCCCCCCCCCCCCCAGAGAAAACTGGGTCTCGACACATGGCTCCCCAATGACCGCCCGAGTTTGGGGGAAAACCCAACCCCCCCCACCCACTCACCCCTTTTTATATATATATTATTATATAATATTTTTATATATATCTATAATATATATATATATATAACATACTATACATATACATAGTATACATATAGAACAGAGAGACCCAAAAAAAAAAGGGAAAGAGAGAAAAAACAACAAAAACAGGGGGAAGGGGATATGAAGAAGAACCCGAGACCTCCTAAATTTGGGAAAAGTAGTCCCTTTTGAAAAAAAAAATCCCTTTATAAATTATTTTATAGACTGGAGGAAATTTTTAAAAAATTAATATATAAAAAACAACAAAAAATAGAGGGGAGTCAAAAAACACTTTATTGTGTCGAAAAATGACAAGGGATTTAGCCCACTTTTTCCCTGAAGTCGGAATGCAGCTCCTTAAAGGTGGGTAAACGGTTTGCACACGCAAAATTTTGTTTTTTGGGACTTTTGGAGCTTAGGGCCCAAGAATAAAAAAGAAAATCCATGATTTGAAATTTATTGTGTCAAGGGGGGTTTCGTAGCAAATATTTCGGGATGTGAAAATTAAACGTTGCCTAGAAAAAGTACATTGCTCCATGCAGCACCAGCAGCCGATGTAAAAAAAATTTTCACACCACTGGGGTGTTTTCCCGGGGGGGTAACACACAATACACACAAAAACATAAAGCAAAACCTTCCCCAACACAAACCAAAACCACACCCAATTAACCACAAGCAAAACTGCGCGCACACCAAAAAGTTACAATTACCATACCAAACCCCAAAACATTCAATCACAACAAAAAACAAGGCGGGGGCCACCATCGCACAACGCAAGGATACAAAACCAAAGAATTAACATAAAATGAAAAAATAAACAAAAAAAAAAAAAACCAAAAAAAAACAAAAAAAAAGGAGAAAAAAAACAAAAAAAAAACAAAAAGAAAAAACATAGAACCCCAGCCTTTGGGGAGAGAGGGGGAGAGAG
>CM060330.1:74603-82103 GCA_030674155.1 Stramonita haemastoma
CGTGTGCGCAAGATGTTCTGCATGCGTTCGCACACGGGGCCTCGGTTTATAGTCACATCCGAAGGACTTGTTGGGAGAGTGGAGTCAGCACTGATGTTAACTCCAGGGTAAAAATCCTCTCGAACGGGAATCGAATCCAGGTCGTCAAACTGCAAGTGCAATGTTCTGACCACTAGGCTATCCCGCCACCCTCCCCACCCCCTTTGTGTGTGTGTGTATGTGTGTGTGTGTTCGTGTGTGCGTGTATGTGTATGTGTGTGCGTGGTGCGTGGTGTGTGTGTGTGTGCGTGCGTGTGATTGTATGCTTGCAAGCTTTAGGCCTAGTAAGTACCCGACCTCCCCCTTTCAGATTGTTAGCTTTGGTTTCAAAAAAGAAAAGAAAAAAAAGTGTGTACCACACATAGAGTCTTTGTGTAGGTGACACCATTCAAGCTGATGACAATATTCACTGGGTATCTATCTATCTATCTATCTATCTCAGCCCTCACAAATCTTCATTCAAGTACCGCGTCTCTTTTTCTATAGGCACCTAAAGGAATAGTGTTGATAAACACACTGCACTAGGGGGTCACCTAGCTAGAATACGCTATCTTGACTCATTCTTTCCTTCTGCAAAATCATTGGGATGTTTGAGACTGTAGGTACACACTGGATGAGAAGTGTACGTGTTGGGCTTATTTTTTTTGTTTTTGTTTTGGGTTGTTTCATCTGAAGGACGTTCAGTCATTCAGATGAGACTATAAACCGAGGTCCCGTGTGCGAACACACGCAGAACATCTTGCGCACACGTTAAAATCCCGTTCCGCCTTTCGGAAGAGCAGGCCATCGTGTGCCGGTAGGAGCGGATGACAAAATTATATAGATATATAAAACCAGCATGCACACAGGTGTCGTGTTTAGACACCATACCTGAGAGAAAAAAAAAAAATGGGTAGGCGCTGCACCTGTGGCGACGCGCTCTCCCCGGGGAGAGCAGCCCGAATTTCACGCAGAGAAATCTGCTGTGACATAAAGTGGTACAAAATAAATTAAAAAAATAAAATAAGACGTTTAGTGGAGGGGAGCCAGTACTGTTGTTAGCTCCAGGGAAATTATCTCCTGGAACCACCCCCCCCCCCCCCCCCGATTTGTACCCACACTCTCAAAGTACCTTCATGCTTCCAGTACAATGCACTGACCACTTGGCTGTTAAAAAAATCACAACAGAAAGGTTGTGACTGCATTCTTTTGTCTCAAAAGATGTAAGGATTCTGACGTTTCATTTAAAAATTGTTCTGCCTCTGGGACAGGATAATCACTAACAACTAAAACAATGCCATCTTGGTTTTTACTTACATTTCATCTTGAATTCTTGGTTTTTGACCTAAATGTCGTCTTGAATGCTTGGTTTTGACCAGAATGTTGTCGTAAATACTTGGTTTTGACTACTAGTGAATGATGAAAGAAATGGTTTCATTGATTGTATGTAATAAATCAGCACAAGAGAAACATACTCATGCATGCGCACTTGCCCTCCCACCCCCACCCCTGCGCGCGCGCACACACACACACACGATATAAAAAAAACCCGCTATCCTTCCTTTTGTGTATATCTTCTTTGGCTCCCTAACTACAACAGAATCCGAAAGACTTTCAATCTTGCTACTAGAATGAAAGCGGTAGTGGACAAAGCAAGAGGACTTACGGGGATTGCAGGGGCGTCAAGTCCTGTAAGTCTGTAAGTACTGGCTTAGATACCGGGTCTGATAACCTGCAGGTCACTCTACCTTTGGGAATCCAATTTATTTGACGGTACCGGAGTGAGATGGGGGGTGGGAACAAAGGGGGGGTGGGGGGGGGGGGGGGGTGAGGGGTCGTAGGGATAGCCGGGGGACGGGATAGCCTGGTGGTCAGAACATTGCGCTCGCAATTTGACGACCCGGGTTCGATTCCCGTTCCAGGGGATTTTTCAATTAGACTTAACATCAGTGCTGACTCTACTCTCCTCAAAAGTCCTTCGGATGAGACTGTAAACCGATGCCCCGTATGCGAACGCATGCAGAACATAGTACGCACACGTTAAATCCTGTTCCGTTTTTCGTAAGAGTAGGCCATTGTGTGCTGGTGGGAACAGATGACAAGATTTACAAAGCTGCATACACACAGCGACTGGACGTAAAAAAAAAGCACATGAGTGCTTATTCCATTATCCTCGATATAAAAGATTAAATAAGTAAATAAATAAATAAATAAATAAATAAATAAATAAAATAGAGTGGCCTAGTGGTTAGAGCGTTGCTCTGTGATCTGACGACTGAGTTTCGAGCCATCATGGAGGCACGCCCGTTTTAGGGAGTTTTGCCCACGTAAATCCTGTTTCGCTTTTCATAAGAGTAGGCCATTGACCATCAGTAGACCATTGTGTGCCGGTGGGAACAGATGACAATATTTACACAACCGCATACACACGGGGACTGGATGGGAAAAAAAGCACATGGGTGCTTATCCCATTATCCTCGATATAAAAGAATAAAATAAAAAGTATATATATTTTTAAAAATACCCTGCAGTTAACATCAGTACCTACTACTCCTTCCCTTTCCCCACCCTCCCCCACCCCATAATATCCTTCGGATGAGACTATAAACCTAGGCTTCGAGTATGAACTTACACAGAACACTTTCACTCAGGTAAAACCTGTTTCGGTTTTTGGAAGTGTAGGCCATTTTCGTGCTGGTAAGAATGGATGACAAATTTAAAAACTGCTTTCACACAGGTGTCGTATTTAGACACCATCCCCGATGTCGGAATGTGGCTACCTTCATGGTGGATAAACACGGTTGCATAGGCACAAACTGTCACCAGTGGTCAACTTCGAAGCTCCAGCCGAGGAAGGGACAAAAACATGAGGGTATTTGGGGGTCAGATGATCTTGGTAGTAAATAGTTATTTATTCACTGAGATGACTTGATTCAGTTCCTCTTTTTGTGTGAGATTAATTGATTTTTAACAACAAAACGATACCGACTAGAAGAAGAAGGAGGAGGAGGAGAGTAAGAAGAAGTGAAATTATGAAAAAAAAAAAACCCGTTGTATCAAGAAAATGTTCGTGTTAATATGAGAGAGAGAGAGAGAGAGAGAGAGAGAGAGAGAGAGAGAGAGAGAGAGAGAGAGAGAGAGAGAGAGAGAGAGAGAGAGAGAGAGTGTGTGTGTGTGTGCGTGTGTGTGTGTATGTGTGTGTGTGTGTGTGTGTATGTGTATGTGTGTGTGTGTGTGTGTGTGTGTGTGTGTGTGTGTGTGTGTGTGTGTGTGTGGCGCGCGCGGGGCGTGTATGTGTGTTGTGTGTGTGCTCTCACACGTGCACGTACATGCGTATAGTGTGTGTGTGTGTGTGTGTGTGTGTGTGTGTGTGTGTGTGTGTGTGGTGTGTGTGTGTGTGTGTGTGTGTGTGTGTGTGCGAGCACATGCACATAGTGTGTGTATGTTTGTTTGTATGTTTACCAGTGAAAGCGTGCATGTCACTGTCTAATCCCTGTTTTATTAGTGTGGATCAGCTTTGACACGAAGACAAACTGAAATACACGAAAAATATGACATTTGATAAACAACAACAAGAACAATAACATCAACAAACAAAATGATAGTCAGCAACAGATTTTGAGTGGACTGCCCTCCCCCGTTTGGATACCAGGGGCTTGTCAGTGTAAATACTATCCCTACTTTTTGGTGGAAAACTATACCACGAATCCCCTCTTTTCTATCCCTCTCTTTGTTTCTTTTTTTTTTTTTTTTTTTTTTTTTTTACTTTCTGTCACCTCATTCTTGTCTATTTTCTGCCTTCTTGGTCCATTTTAGTGTCTGGGTTTTTTTTCCAGAAAGACTTAAAATATAACAATCTTCTGCCACGCTGAAGTGGAATGTGCTGGTCCTAACTTGTCAGGTGCTTAACGGCAGCGCAACATATTTTTGTTCATATGACAGACAACAATGGTTGCTGTCTGAGCGTTCGAAGAAGAAGAAGATTGTGCTACACAGACATGTGAGCGAATTGTATCATCCATTGTAAATGGAGAGCCCGGTCCGTACACATTTTTACTGCTTCACTGGCTACCCAATAACGATGGAATACAATACACTTTTGCTTTTGGCTGAGAGTGAGGTGACACGGATTAGAATCAATCCATGGAGGAATGTCTGATGTTTGTTGCCTGAAGATGTGTCAGGTTACAGTATCAGCCACAGATCAGAGGATGAGATGGTTTGATTGATGTATTCAGTATTGTCTAGTGTGAGATGAACTATCTTTAAGGGTACTTCGACATATGTATGTATGTATGTATGTATGTATGTATGTATGTATGTATGTATGTATGTATGTATGTATGTATGTATGTATGTATGTATGTATGTATGTATGTATGTATGTATGTATGTATGTATGTATGTATGTATGTATGTATGTATGTATGTATGTATGCATGCATGCATGCATGCATGTATCGATCGATCGATCGATCGATCGATCGATCTATCTATCTATCTATCTATCTATCTATCTATCTATCTATCTATCTATCTATCTATCTATCTATCTATCTATCTATCTATCTATCTATCTATCTATACATACATACATACATACATACATACATACATACATACATACATACATACATACATACATACATACATACATACATACATACATACATACATGCAAGGCTACCTACCTACCTACAGACAGACAGACAGACAGACATAGGAGTGACGCCTTTGTGTGGGTCAACACGTCATCTTTATCTGGAGATAGGCCCTAATGTGGAAAATTCTCTCGTGGTTATGTAGGCCCTAGCTCTCAGCACATGTTCAATCGACTGACAGCTTCCCCCTCCCCCCTGTCCCTTCCCATGTTTCCCCCTTCTGACCAGTCGGTTTGATATGGGTGTTACCTCTGTGAAGACAACACCACGTCCTGTGTGTAAGGCTGTCACCGCCCTCTATCGGCCAGTGCCGTGCTGAGTCAGTCATTGTCATGAGGGACGGATAGCCTAGTGGTCAGAACATTGCGCTGGCAATTTGACGACCCGGGTTCGAGTCCATTCGAGGAGATTTTTCTCCTGGAGTTAACATCAGTGCTGACTCCACTCTCCCCAAAAGTCCTTCGGATGAGAATTTAAACCGAGGCCCCGTGTGCGAACGCACGCAGAACATCTTGCGCACACGTTAAATCCTGTTCCGCTTTTCGTAAGAGTAGGCCATTGTGTGCCGGTGGAAACAGATGACATTTACAAAACTGCATACACACGGGGACTGGACGTAAAAAAGCACAAGAGTGCTTATTCCATTATCCTCGATGTAAAAGAATTTTTAAAAAATCTCTCTTCTGCATGTGGTAACCTGGGTTTTTATCACAGTTCTTGGTTAAACCATTGATGATGGGGGCAACAACAAAGTGAGAGGCTTATGATCAGTGGCTTTCTTTCCCACTCATGGAATTCCACTTTACAGCTTAGTTTTTAGTCATCGACTATGACTCTCTGACTAGGAGGCTTGACTTGCTACAGACCTTTTGTGCTGCAGCCCTGGGGGCTAGTTGGCCTTTGGAGAACATCTCCAATGCTGACTGTTCGTATGCCTTCTTGGGGGAGAAAGTGAGGGTGTACTGTGGGCAAGGCATCTCCACTATAATCAAATTTCTGCCCAGTGTCCGAAACAGCAGCTGCCTCCTCTGCTGTTTTGGAGGTCATCGTCGAACACATCGGACAGACAAACAACCTACTGATCTCCATCTTGCTTTGATCTGAATGAGAAGTTCCATCTCTGGCTGAGTGTTTGTCTGTTTGTCTGTCTGGTTGTCTGTGTGTCTGTGTGTCTGTCTGAATGGTTGTTTGTCTGTCTGGTTGTTTGCTTGTCTGTCTGTCTGTCTGTCTGGCTGCTTGTTTGTTTATCTGTCTGTCTGGCTGGTTGTTTATCTGTCTGTCTGTGGCTATGGCTCAGTCTCCCTTTGGTTGTGTGTCTGTCAGTTTGTCTGTCTCTCTGTTACTGTCTCCTGCTGTGTGTGTGTCTCTCTCCCTGTGTCTTCCCGTTCTTCTTTTCTTCTCATTCCTCCTTCTCATCTTTCACTTTCTTCTATTTAATCCTTTTTTTGTTTGTTTTCCTTGTGTGTGTGTGTGTGTGTGTGTGTGTGTGTGTGTGTGTGTGTGTGGTGTGTGTGTGTGTGTGTGTGTGTGTGTGTGTGTGTGTGCGTGCAGGGGGGGGGGGGGGGGGCATGCGAGCTTGTGTGGAAGTTTGTGCTTGTATTCGGGCTGGTCTGAGTGTGCTTATAACAGTTTAACCAATATTGTATTGGTTTTGATGTATTAAGTCTGACATTAACACGTATTAAAGCATATTCCTTTTATTTTATTTTAGTATGCTATTTCGAAGATAATGGAATAAGCACTCGTATACAATTTTACATCCAGTCCCCATGTGTATGCAGTTTTGTAAATGTTGTCATCCGAAAATTTCGCATACGAAAATCTAGGCTGCATATGATACCAAAAAAATGGCTGGCAACAGATTTTGAGTGGGCCACACATGTGTGCGTGGGAGAATTCTACCCTCTATTGTAAATGGAAATGGGTGTCTGTACATATTTTACCGCTTCACTGGCTACCCAGTAACAGTAGAATCCAATACACTTTTGGTTTTGCCTGACAGTGTGGTGACGTGGATAAGAATCAGTCCATCTAGGGTGTCCAGTGTTAGTCAGCTGACAATTTAGATTACAGTTTAAAACAAAGACTAGATGATGAAACAGTCTGATGTATCCGTTACTTAGCGTGGGGGTTGAGCTCTTGTTAGCAATTGTGTGTGTGTATATGTTTTCTTTATTATTTATTTTTATTTTATTCTTTTACATCGAGGATAATAGAATAAGCACTCATGTGCTTTTTTCACCCAGTCCCGTGTGTATGCAGTTGTATAAATATTGTCATCTGTTCCCACCGGCACACAATGGCCTACTCTTACGAAAAGCGGAACAGGATTTAACACTGTGTGTGTGTGGTGTGTGTGTGTGTGTGTGTGTGTGTGTGTGTGTGTGTGTGTGTGTGTGTGTGTGTGTGTTGCGTGCGCGTGTGTGTGTGTGCGTGTGTGTGTGCGTGCGTGTGTGTGTGTGTGTGTGTGTGTGTGTGTGTTGTGTGTGTGTGTGTGTGTGTGCATGGTAATGCACTTGGAAATAGTCATTCATGGAAACTTCTTATCCAGGGGTGTAACTAATGGTCTCACAGCCTTCTTTCTCGTCGTCTTCTTCTTCTTCTTCTTCTTCTTCTTCTTCTTCTTCTTCTTCTTCTTCTTCTTCTTCTTCTTCTTCTTCTTCTTCTTCTTCTTCTTCTTCTCCTCCTCCTCCTCCTCCTCCTTCTCCTTCTCTTCTTCTTCTTCTTCTTCTTCTTCTTCTTCTTCTTCTTCTTCTTCTTCTTCTTCTTCTTCTTCTTCTTCTTCTTCTTCTTCTTCGTTGTCGTCGTCGTCGTCGTCGTC
>CM060330.1:96140-116140 GCA_030674155.1 Stramonita haemastoma
ATCTAAACATATATATTTATATTTCCACATCACTGTAAGGGCAACTACAGGCACACAGAACAGGCAAACAGGTTTTAATGCTGTGCAAGGTCTTCAGCCTGCATTTCCACACAGCCTGGGTTTATAGTCTCATTGTAAGGACTTTTGGGGAGAGTGGAGTCTGCACTGATGTTAACTCCAGGGGGAAGATCTCCTAAAACGGAATCAAACCCAGGACTTCAGATTGTAAGTGCAATGTTCTAACCACTGGGCTAACCTGTTCCCTTCAGTCACAATCAGGATTACTTTGGTCCTCACTTCCCAATCCAAACCAGCAGACTACATAAAAGGGGTATTCAGTCACACCAGGGCATCAAAGACAACATTCCCACCTGCTGTCACTCCACCCACAGTAAGGTGAACTAATATCTGGTCACCCAATATAAAAACAATGTTTCCACAACCACACAGTAAGGTGAACTAATATCTGGTCACACAATACAAAACAATAACTCCACAGCCACAAAGACTAATACAGCTGTCAACTCGACCTACAAACAGTTACCACAAGGAAAACAGCAGGATATATATTATAACAAAGATCTAAACCCTACATGCAGACCAACTAAAGTCACCAGCGAGTAGAACACTGGACAAACTGCCACACAAAACAATGACTGCACTACTGCAAATCCAAACTATGGACTCCATCAAAAGAGGTAAACAACAATATCACCAACAATATCACAACTGGCATCACTCTTAAAGCAACCACTGGAAGGAACAAACTACAGCTGTCAACTCCTCATAGGAGGAGTGGCCACAAGGCCACAAGGTAAACAGCACACATGCCACAGATACATGGAACTCAGTATCACCTGAAGACTTAACACACAAGTCACCAACAGGTAATAATTAGATGAACTGACAGTAAACCACCAGAGATGGCACCACTACAACTGGCCTGACTACATCCACCTGACTGTAGGAGTGCTGTGACCAGACTGGCAAACAAAACTCTCCACTGCACAAAGAAAACTGCCTTCTGATAAACAACCCAAAATAACACCAGCATTAAAAAAAATATGTACCAAGGTACCCCACCTTCACCCCAAAACAAAAGAAATTACCTGCTGCAGCCTAATAAGCTCGGAATGACCTCTTACAAAACCTCCAGTCAGCAAGCTTGGCCTGCTAACCTCAGACTGACCTACACAAGAAAGAACTTTACTTTTTTTTTAAAAACAAAATAAGGAGTCCTAATCACAGTGACACCCATCCCTTCTCTTCCAATCTCCCCCTCCCTGGCTGTTATAAAGCCATGTGAAATACTCCATGGTAACCATCCTCCAATCCATTCCACAATTCAGAGATTTATTATCTCACAAATACAGAAATTCATGTGGGTTACAAGCTATACATAAAAAAGCAAATAGGAAAAAACATTTATTACAGAGGAAAAACAGCACAGTATGCAACCATCTCCTCCCACATACTACAAGACAAGAGGAATTAGCGTGGTCACAAGCCATATAGACCTAAAAAAAATGTTAAACAGAAAAATTTATCACCCAAAACTATAAGATTCAATCATTAAAAACATATACACATGCAGCACACACACGCACAGACACAAACACACACACACAGACACACACATGCACACACATGCATGTGCACACACACACATTCACTAACACACATGCAGGTATGCACGTACATATGCACACACACACAACACACACACACAAACTGTATGCATAGTCATATTGCTAATGCACAAATTAATGATTAGGCCTACAACATGTCATACAATAAGAGCACTATCAGTTGATAAGATGTGTATATATGTTGGGGGTTTTTAGTAGATAATTTCACATACACACACACACACACACACACACACACACACACACACACACACACACACACACACACACACACACACACACACACACACACCACTTAGTAAAAGAAACCTATGTGGACTTTGCAAAAGGCATCCCATACACCATGCCCTTCTTAACACTCTCTCTCTCTCCCCTCTCTCTCTTCTCTCCCCATCTCCTCTCTACCTGGCTGTCATAAAGCCATGACAAACACCACTGTGATTCAATGGTGGAGTGGGGGTTAGTGGTCAGACACCGTCTGGAAGAAGTGAGAGGTCTGTGTGTTTGATCCTCTCCTGAACCACAACTTTCCCCATCCAATAAGACTCAGGTCTGGGTGCTAGTCTTTCAGATGAGATGATAAACGAGGATCAGTGCACACCTTGACCATACAAAAAAAACAAAGCCAAAACCCCAACCAGGCCACAAGAGAGTTTCACAGGCAAAGTGCTACAGAAAAAAGTCACTCTCACAGGGAGTGACACTCACACAGACACCTGTAGACAGGAGGAGTGAAGCCTCAAACCTGGGTGGCGTTGCTCTTGTAACAACCCTCTCTTCCCATGGAGAGCAGCCCTAATTTTACACGTGCAGCTGCTGTGACTGAAAGTGCTATAGAATAAGGTAGAGTCTATCTATCTCTATCTATCCCTTAGTCTGGCGACCATGGGGACACCCCTGAAGGCTTGACAACCAGTTCCCTCCATTCATCTCTCTCTGTTCTGCCTTTCTCAAAATTTGGTTGAGTTCTAGGCCTGTCCATTTGATGATATTATCTTCCCATCTCTTCCTTGGTCTGCCTCTTTTTCTTCCTCTTTGGACAGTGCCTTGCAGTATTGTTTTTGCAAGTCCTTTCGATCTTGTGACATGCCCTACCATTTAAGTTAGGCTTCTTTACCATTGATAGAAGGTTTTCGTAGGGAACAATGGTTTGCTGGATTCTGTTATGCACTTCCTCATTGCTTATGTGGTCTCTGTAGGAGATGCTAAGGAGTCTCCGGAAGCATCTCATCTGAGGAAGAGTAGAAAAGAAAATGACCCCTTCCTTCCATGTGAAGGAGAATAACATTGACAATGGTTATCGTCCTGCCTTTCCCTTCCCCATCTTTTTATTTACTTCAGAAAGAAGTGTACACTAGACACCACTGCATTTAAACAGATTTGCATTCCAAACTTGTCCCCTAGCAGTTTCATTTGCTTTTTTTTGGACAAGACAACAGATCATCTAGCTAAAATCCTGTCAGGATGTACTATTAATTGTATGTCAACGTTTTTTCTTTTTATTCACTTCTATTTTCTTATTTTGTATCAAATGCAGTTACAATTGGTTTAAAACTTAAGTCAAGCATTGCTTATGTGACTCATTTATTCATAAGTGGTACGCTGTAGTAGGCTAAATACAGAAGTCAATAGTAGTCGTAGGCACCCATCAGTCTCGGAAGGCTATGGAGTTGCGCTTTTTTAGAGCCAGAACTATTGCACAATCAGCTTGATATGTCATCCAAGCAGTCATGCTGAAGATCTTACTGAATCAACTGAAGCCACAAGCAGAGACGATCATTGCTGAAGAACAGGCAGGCTTCAGGGCAGGACGAAGTACAACAGAGCAGATTTTTAATCTAAGAATACTATGCGAGAAGTACCTTCAGCATCAGCAAGACCATTACCATGTTTTTGTGGATTTCAAAAAGGCCTTTGACAGGGTATGGCATGCAGCTCTGTGGGCTACCATGAGGCTGTACAACATCAATGCCAACCTGATCAGAGTCATTGAGGAGCTCTACAACAAGGCCACTAGCGCAGTCTATTTCAATGGTGGTATAGGGGATTGGTTCAGGACGATGGTCGGCATCAGACAAGGCTGCTTGCTCTCACCTACTCTCTTTAACATCTTCCTTGAGAGAATCATGACTGATGCACTGGAAGATTATGAAGGAACAGTCGGCATTGGAGGCAGACAATTACCAACTTGTGTTTTGCTGATGACATGGATGGACTGGCAGGGAAAGAAGAAGAGTTAGTTAGGTTAGTGGAACGCCTCAACAAGACTTCAACAGCCTATGGCATGGAGATCAGTGCGCAGAAGACCAAGCTGATGACCAACAACATCAACACCAACATCAGGGTCGGTGGTCTGAATTTGGAAATGGTACAAAGCTTCAAGTATCTGGGAGCAATTGTAACAGACAAGGGATCCAAGCCTGAAATACTCGCAAGGATTGCACAGACAATTACAGCACTGACAAAATTGAAGACCATTTGGAAGAACAGGAACATCACGCTCAGCTTAAATATCAGGCTGATGCGCACTCTGGTCATCTCAATATTCCTGTATGCTTGTGAGTCATGGACCCTCATAGCGGATCTGGAGAGAATACAGGCCACAGAGATGAGATGCTTTTGCAGACTCCTTGGTATTTCTTATAAAGACCACATTACTAACGAGGAAGTGAGAATCAGAATCGGTCAAGCCATCAGACCCTTTGAAGATCTCCTGACCACAGTCAAAAACACAAACTGAAGTGGTATGGGCACGTCGCAAGATCAACAGGGCTTGCCAAGACAATTCTACAGGGAACTGTGCAAGGCAGGAGAAGGAGAGGCAGGCAGAGAAAGAGATGGGAGGACAACAACCAAGAGTGGATGGGCCTCAGGCTGAGTGACACCCTGAGAAAGGTCGAGGACAGAGGGAAATGGGGAGAGCTGGTTGCGAGGGGCGGTCTAAATAGACTACGGGATAGAAGAAGAAAGCCTGGGTGAGTAAGTATGGAGGGCAAGCTGCAGCGGACCCCCCCCCCCCACTCTCCATGCTCCTGGAATGATCCACTGGAAAGGCAGTTGCCTATATGAATAGTTCCAGTACCATTGCAGGAGCTGTCAGAATGTTGCCATATACAGCCCAACGGCCCTGGGGACTCCAACTCCTCGATTTTTCCTCAGGGATGGTGTCTAAACACGACACTTGTGTGCATGCTGGTTGTTGTAATATATAATTTTGTCATCTGCTCCTACCAGCACACAATGGCCTGTTTTTCCGAAAGGCAGAACGGGGTTTTAACGTGTGCCCAAGATGTTCTGCACGTGTTTGCACATGGGCCTCGGTTTATAGTCTCATCCCAATGACAGAAAACAGTTATAAAATTATAGAAGGTTTAAAATAAAATTTTGTGTTGAAAAGTATTTACTCTTATTGCCATCCAATGTTTCTGTTTCATTTGCCCAGTTTAGCAAAAATACTGGACAGAATACTGGACAGAATACTGTGAGGGATTGTATAACTACCCACTATGCCCAGATACCAACATAGTGTCTGACAAACCCCCTGAACACCAAGATAAAGATCCACCAATACTAAGGTGTGAAGTAGACACAGCTATTAAACAATTGAAGAAGGGGAAGTCCCCTGGGATTGATAACATCCCAACTGAACTCATAAAAAATGGAGGGAATGAAACAGCAAGGCAATTCACAGAACTTTGTCAGAAGATCCACGACACCAAAGAATGGCCAAAAGAATGGACACAGTCTCTTGTAATACCCCTGCCAAAGAAAGGAAACCTCAAGCAATGTCAGAACTACAGAACCATCAGGCTCATAAGCCATCCTAGCAAGAACATGCTGCAGGTAGTACTCAACAGACTGAAAAACCAAGCGGAAAAACTCCTGGCAGAAGAACAAGCGGGCTTTAGACCAAAACGCAGCACAATAGAACAAATTTTCAATCTGAGAATTCTGATAGAGAAGCATCTCCAACACCAAAAAGACTTGTACCACAATTTCATAGACTTCAAAAAGGCCTTTGACAGGGTATGGCATGACGGCCTCTGGCAAGTACTCAGGCACTTCAAAATTGACAACTGCCTAATTGAAGTCATCAAGGCTCTGTACGAGAATGCAAGAAGTGCAGTTTTCATGAACAATCACGTGGGCAAGTTCTTCAAGACCACGGTTGGGGTCTGCCAGGGCTGCCTTCTCTCACCTGTACTCTTCAACCTCTTCCTCGAAAGCATCATGACAGAGACACTGCAAAACCACCACACTTCCATCTCCATTGGTGGAAGACCCATTTGCAACCTCAGATTTGCAGATGACATTGACCTCATGGGCAGCAGCAAACAAGAACTGCAAATCCTCACAGACAGTCCAACAGATCAAGCGAGCGCATACCGCATGGAGGTCAGTACAGAGAAATCAAAGATCATGGTCAACAGCACGAGTAATGACATCACAAAAATAAAGATGAATGGAGAAATACTGGAAGAGGTGAGCCAATTCAAATACTTAGGCTCCATCCTAACAAAAGATGGCACATCAAACAATGAAGTGAAAGCTCGCATTGCAACAGCAACATCTACTCTAGTCAGACTCGAGAGGATCATCAGAAGCAACAACATCAGCTTCTGCACCAAATACCACCTTTACAAATCCCTCGTGATATCTATCCTCCTATATGGCTGTGAATCATGGACTCTGACAGCAGAGTTAGAGAGGAGAATCCAAGCATTCAAGAACAAGTGCCACAGAAGACTCCTGAAAGTATCATACAAAGAACACAAGACCAATAACTATGTGAAAGAAGAAATCAAAAAGCATGTGGGCTCCCAAGAGCCTTTGCTCTCCACCATAAAGAGGAGAAAGCTGATGTGGTTTGGTCACACTACAAGACACAACACCCTAGCAAAAACCATCTTGCAAGGAACAGTCGAGGGCAAGAGAAGAAGAGGCCGCCAAAAGAAACCATGGGTTGACAAAATCAAAGACTGGATCGCCCAACACCTGCAACACCTCCTACTAGCCACACAGGATTGTGAAGCATGGAAAAAGATCCCCGTTGTGTCTTCTCTCATGTCCCCCCTATGTCCTTTGGGACATGGGACTGAGTGAGTGAGCAAAAATAAATAATAATCTTTCTATTAATATCCTACATTTTAAGGGAATTCGTAGAAATGAAAGATACCTACAAAATGCAATGGTGGTGATATTGGTGACGAGTTTCATTACATTTTTATTTCTCCAATGTTTAACAAAACTTGTATAAAATGAAATCTTTTAACGGAAAACAATGCCATCCTCCAACACTGGACAGAATACTGTGAGGGATTGTACAACTACCCACTATGCCCAGATACCAACATAGTTTCTGACAAACCCCCTGAACACCAAGATAAAGACCCACCAATACTAAGGTGTGAAGTAGATGCAGCTATTAGACAATTGAAGAAGGGGAAGTCCCCTGGAATCGATAACATCCCAGCTGAACTCATAAAAAATGGAGGGAATGAAACAGCAAGGCGATTCACAGAACTTTGTCAGAAGATCCACGACACCAAAGAATGGCCAAAAGAATGGACACAGTCTCTTGTAATACCCCTGCCAAAGAAAGGAAACCTCAAACAATGCCAGAACTACAGACCCCTTTGAAGACCCCTTTGCAACCTCAGATTTGCAGATGACATTGACCTCATGGGCAGCAGCAAACAAGAACTGCAAATCCTCACAGACAGTCCAACAGATCAAGCGAGCGCATACGGCATGGAGGTCAGTACAGAGAAATCAAAGATCATGGTCAACAGCGCGAGTAATGACATCACGGAAATAAAGATGAATGGAGAAACACTAGAAGAGGTGAGCCAATTCAAATACTTAGGCTCCATCCTAACAAAAGATGGCACATCAAACAATGAAGTGAAAGCTCGCATTGCAACAGCAACATCTGCTCTAGTCAGACTCGAGAAGATCATCAGAAGCAACAACATCAGCTTCTGCACCAAATACCACCTTTACAAATCCCTCGTGATATTTATCCTCCTATATGGCTGTGAATCATGGACTCTGACAGCAGAGTTAGAGAGGAGAATCCAAGCATTCGAGAACAAGTGCCACAGAAGACTCCTCAAAATATCATACAAAGAACACAAGACCAATAACTATGTGAAAGAAGAAATCAAAAAGCGTGTGGGCCCCCAAGAGCCTTTGCTCTCCACCATAAAGAGGAGAAAGCTGATGTGGTTTGGTCACACCACAAGACACAACACCCTAGCAAAAACCATCCTGCAAGGAACAGTCGAGGGCAAGAGAAGAAGAGGCCGCCAAAAGAAATCATGGGTTGACAACATCAAAGACTGGACCGCCCAACCCCTGCAACACCTCCTACTAGCCACACAGGATCGTGAAGCATGGAAAAAGATCTCTGTTGCGTCTTCTCTCATGTACCCCCTACGTCCTTTGGGACATGGGACTGAGTGAGAGTGAGAGTATAAAATGTTCATCAAAATATTATGCTAAATATCTAAACACTTTGAAATATGAACAACTCTTTTCTTCATCAAATAAGAAGACTCTGCTCAATGTTGTTAAAATGATCGATATAATCATAAATAAATGTCAACTTTGTTCAAAGAGTTTGATATGTGTAAACAGTTTACCTCAGCAGTCAGAGCACTTGCTTTCCCCCAGCCAAAGTTTGTTGTTTTTTCATCAATCATGGATATATGTGAACAGACTTTTCAATGTAGATGATTATCATAGCGATGAAAAATACTCTATATAGTATGCAATATTGTCTGATCCCTTTCAACTACAATTGGTTCAAACACATTCCAAGCATTGTGAAAGTCTATGGATTTACTACTTATTCTTGCATGAAAATTTTCTATGGCATATATGTGTTTTAGTTGGTTTTGAAATACAAACATATTTGGGACTTTCTTGGCCATTTTACATTTAAATATATATAGTTTAGCAAACATTATAATAAAATCCAATGTATCGTTTGTTTCCAGACACTGATCAACCATAATAATTACCAGTTCTTGGACATCTTCAAAGAGTAAATATTATGACATTTTCATTCAACAAGTGATCAACTGAATTCCAAGAAGTACCTACAAAGTCACAGTTCTTTGAAAAAAATGAATATTCAATAGTGTCTCGTTCCTCTTGACAAAATAAACATTGTGCAGTATCTGTTATACCCATAGTGTGAAGAATCACGTAAGTGGCAATTATTCTATGTATAAATCTGATTTTTAGCCATGTAATTGTACACCTCTAGTTCTGTGTATTTTGCTGAATACCTTGTCCCAGGGTATACATACATTTATTTTTTCTGCCCATTGGGAACAACACTTTAATTTATTGTTATCTGAGGTAAGGAGTTCGTAATACTTTTTTGCTCCTTTATATACACCCAATATGCACTTTAATGCACAAAACATACCTCCATGTTGACTATTTTTATCAATTATATGAATTCATGTTTTTCTTACATATTGTTTTATGGCATATATCCATCCATTGTTCTACCGTGCTAGAAGGAGCACGATAGAACAAATTTTCAGTTGCCGAATCCTGATGGAGAAACATCTGCAACATCAGAGGGACTTGCTACACAACTTCATTGACTTCAAGAAGGCCTTTGACAGAGTGTGGCATGCAGGCCTTTGGCAAGTCCTCAGGAAGTTTGGCATTGATGAGGGTCTCATCCAGATCATAGAAGTGCTGTAGTGCAGTTCTCCTCAACGGTCAAGTCTAGACTACTTCAAGACCACAGTCAGCGTCCGTCAGGGCTGCTTGCTCTCTCCTACTCTCTTTAATCTATTCCTGGAGAACATCATGAGGGAAACACTTTACGACTTCCATTCTACCATCTCAATAGGAGGGCAACCCATTAACAACCTGCGCTTTGCTGACGATATTGATCTCATGGGAGGCAGCAATAAGGAACTCCAAGACCTTACCAACAGACTGGTAGACAAAGCAGGCGCATATGGGATGGAAGTCAGCACAGAAAAGAGTAAAGTAATGGTCAACAGTGCAAACAACACCACAGCACAGACCTATATGAATGGCTAACAGCTGGAAGAAGTAGATGCTTTCAAATATCTTGGCGCTACCCCCACGAAAGATGGATGCTCCACCACAGAGATCAAGACCAGGCTAGCCATGGCAACATCAGCTATGGCAAAACTGAACAAGATATGGAGAAGTGACAACATCAGCTTCAAAACTTCAAAGTTGTTCTGAAACAACTCAATAGCCATCTTCTTTCCAATAATCTCTTTCCCCCTTTTCAGTCTGCCTATCGCGTCAACCACAGCACTGAAACCACCCTGGTTCATACTCTAAACATGCTTCTCCATGCTTCTGACTCAGGGAAAATCTCCCTTCTTACTCTTCTCGACTTATCTGCTGCCTTCGACACTATAGACCATTCAATTCTCCTCTCCCATCTCCAGAACATGTTTGGCGTTAAAGGCACAGCCCTCACTTGGTTCACTTCATACCTCGCAGACCGAGTCCATACAGTTGCAGTAAACAAGATTCAATCAGCACCTGCCAAACTGGAATGTGGTGTCCCTCAGGGATCAGTTCTGGGCCCTCTTCTTTTTACCCTCTATACTGCTCCACTGTCACATATAATAGACCGTCATCATATCAATTATCACTTTTATGCTGATGACTCGCAGATTCAAAGCAGTGACACACCTGAAAATCTTCCTTCTCTCTTGACAAATATGACCAGTTGCCTTCAAGACATCCAACACTGGATGATACAAAACAAATTACAACTAAATGCAGATAAAACCAAAGCCATGCTTGTAGGCACCAAACACAAACTCTCCTCCATTCCAATAACTTCAATAGAATTCGGCAATACGTCAGTTCCGCTATCCACTTCTGTGAAGTATCTAGGAGTCGTTGTTGATAACACTCTCTCCATGCAAAAATTCATTACCCAAACCTGTCAGTCATGCTACTATCAACTAAGGCGTATTAGCGCAATTCGAAAGTACCTGTCCACTGATGCAACTTCCAAACTTGTCACTTCTCTTATTCTCTCACGTCTGGACTATTGCAATTCTCTTTTGGCTGGTCTGCCAGCATCATCTATCCACTCCCTTCAACGCATACAAAACTCCGCAGCTCGTCTGGTCCTCAGAAAGAAAAAATCTGAGCACATTACCCCTCTCTTGCAATCTCTTCATTGGCTGCCCGTACCACAGAGAGTAAACTACAAGATCAATACCTTCTGTTACAAATGTCTCCACAATACTGCACCCTCCTACCTCTGTGAATGTCTTCACTTGTACACACCTTCTTGCTCCCTCCGCTTGTCGGCAGATACTTTGTCCCTAAGAACACCCAGATTCAACCTATCTACCGTTGGCCGCCGCTCTTTCTCTGTTTCTGGTCCATCGATGTGGAACGACCTTCCTCTCTCCCTCCGACAAAAGCCTACTTATGACACTTTTAAATCCAACCTCAAGATACACTTATTTCAAACCTAAGTTTTTCTCCTTCTGCTTCCATCTCTTACCTGTCCCTGCCTTCAACATCCACCTGCCAAAGTGCATAACGTTTGGGGGTGTGTGTGCGTGCGCGCGCGTGCTGCGTGCGTGAGTGTGTGTGTGTACATTCGAATTTGTCAAAACTGTAAATAGTTGCTGATTGTGCGTCGTGTAGGTTGAATGCAAGCGCTTTGATTTGTTTTTACAAGATATAGCGCTATACAAATTCCATGTATTATTATTTATTATTATAAAACAAAAGTCAAATTGTTCAGATCCCTGGTCATCTCCATCTTGCTCTACCGCTGCGAAAGTTGGACAATGACCGCTGAAACCACCAAGTGGATCCAGACATTCAAGACAAAAGGCTTCAGGTGACTGCTTGGAATTCCCTGGAAGGATAGGAAAACAAACACTTATGTGTGAAGTCAAGTTGCACTGATGGCTGGCCCTCAGGAACCCCTTCTAGCCACTGTCAAGAAAAGGAAGCTGGCATGGTTTGTCCATGTCACACGCCACAACACCCTCCCCAAGACAGTCCTACAAGGAACGCTAGAAGGTGGCAGACGCCGAGGCAAACAAACCAAAAGCTGGATGGATAACATCAAGGAGTGGACCCACCTGGACAGTCCAACACTCGTTCGGAAGGCGGAGAACAGGGCTGGATGGCAACGACTGGCTGCAGAATCGTCTCTCATGTCTCCTCCATGACCATCCCGGTCATGAGAAAGATGATGAGATGATGATCCATCCATTGTGGGTGATAAAGTCATACAAAAGCATGGATCAATTGAGAATTCTTGGTATTTTCTGAATTCTCCATTTTCTATAATAAAGTGTTTATAGAATATATCCCTTTCTTCATCATTTCATCCTGTTTGACTTTGGCATTCCCTACCTTAATATTTTCATTATAGAAGACTGGCTCCTCAAGAAGCTCGTACTGGTTACCTGGTATGACATGTGTACAAAATACTCTATATGCTTTAAATACATGAGCCCCAAAAGGGTTAATACTTGTATACTTTAAAGTATATTGGGCCCATAACATTCAAAGAAATGTGTAGGTTTCTATAGCATAATTTTTCCACTTGTGCTCTGTTACCTTACATTTTCTTATCCAGAAAAGCTTTAAAGCAAAAATGTATTTTCTAATATCTGGAATGTTGAGTCTACCTTGTTTAACTGTTTTAACTGCCGTTTTCCTTTTGATTTTATTATTTTTTTCCATTCCAAACAAACTGAAAGCATAACCTTTGGAGCTTCTGTATAAACTGGTCAGGTGGATCTAGTAGCAGATTCCAGAGATGGATTAACTTTGACAGAATAAGAGATTTTGAATACTGCAACTCTTCCCACTGGAGTAATGGTTCGTTTTGCCCAAATCTGGAACATGACTTTCACTTCAGCTAAATTATCTTTGTAGTTTATGTTTTCACAGTTTACTACATTTTCAGTAAACCAAGTCCCTGGTATTTCACATTTAGATGGGTTCCATATTATTTTTAAATGAGAACAAAATATCTTCTTTGATCCTGTGCTTTTTCCCAGCCATACAATTGTGTTTTACCACAATTCATGAATAAACTTCACACTCTACAATATCTGTCAAAAATGAATATCGAACCCCCAGCCAAATTTAAGCAGCATGGTTACCAATTGGGTGACCGTTTGCGCGCCTTGGCTTCAGCACAGTCTCCAAGTTCACTCAGCTGTAAATGGGTACCTGCCTCTTTAAGGTCAGGGAAGGTAAAGAAGCGAAGGAGAGGAGATGGGCGCCGCCCTCAATATGCTGGCCCCTAGAGAAGCTGAGGTCTCTGATACCTCACTCCCATACGACCACATAGGTTATGGGATGCCTTTAAGGAAAGAGAATTTACACTTCAGTAGTAAATGGATAGACACCTCATGAGTAGAAAACTGACTATAAATATCAGTCAGTGTGTAAGACAGAAGAAATAGAGAAATGTTTCTGTACACTAGAAAACTGACCACAAATATCAGTTAGGGTGTAGGACAGAAGAAATAGAGAGATGTTTCTGTACACTAGAAAACTGACCACAAATATCAGTTAGGGTGTAGGACAAAAGAAACAGTGAGGTGTTTCTGTACATTTGTATGAGGAACTGATCTGGGAAAACAGATTGCAGTCATTGTCTTGTTATATATATGAATCAGAGGCAGGGAGACAGCTGACAGAGTGATGCTGCCAACAGACCAACAGGTTCAATGAATTTTGCAAAGCTCAGTAACCTTTTTCTGTTGATTATCTTCATCAGTCATCCCTCCTTCACCGTCATCTATCCCATAGTCTGGTAGACCATGGGGGCACCACTGAAGATTTTGCAACCAGCTTCCTCCACTACTTGCAGTTTTCAGCTTTCCATAAAATGTTGTTCCACACAAGGCCAGTCCACTCTCTGATGTTATCTCCCCATCCTTTTCTCTGTCTACCTCTTCGTCTCCCTCCTTGTACTGTTCCCTGTAGGACAGTCTTGGCCAGTCCAGATGTTTGTGTGACATGTCTGTACCACTTCAGTTTGCCTTTTTACACCAAAGTCAGATCTTCATATGGCCTGATGGCATTTTCAATTCTGTTTTATCAGTGTCCATTTGCAACTTGTTCTGAAATCCAGTTTAGAAGACAGTAGGATATGTTTGTCAAGAAAGAAGGCAGATTTTCGAGAGTAGTACTGAGAGTCATCAGCATAAAAATGATGACTTTGGCTATCTGATGATGGCTTGTCGTATGTGAAAGTGGAGCAGTGTAGATAGTGAAAAAACTAAGACCCAACACTGATCCCTGTGGGACTCCACATTCTGGTTTGACAGATTTTGATCGACTGTGGTTTACAACAACCATCTGGAATTGGTCTGTGAGATACGAAATAAAGCAGGCAAGGGCTATGCCATTAATGCCAAACGTGTTTTTAAAGCAGAAGAGAAGCAATGAGTGTCTGTAGTGTCAATGGCTGCTGATAAGTCAAGAAGAGTGAGAAGGGAAATATCTCCTGACTCAGAAGCCAGCAGAAGTGTATGTGTCTGATGTGTGGACTAGAATTGTGTCAGTGCTGCTGTTGGCACCATAGGCAGACTGGAAAGTATTCAGAGCTGTGGAGTACCTCAGGTTCTGTGTCTGTGTGTCAGAGCTGTGGAGTGCCTGAGGTTCTGTGTCTGTGTGTCAGTGCTGTGGATTACCTGAGATTCTGTGTCTGTGTCAGAGCTGTGGTCAGCACCATTTGCTCATTCATGAGGTTTTGGTATCTTGGCTACTACAGTCTGGTGTGAACTCTTCAACATGGCTGAAGATGGCCT
Source organism: Stramonita haemastoma (assembly GCA_030674155.1). NCBI lineage: Eukaryota > Metazoa > Mollusca > Gastropoda > Neogastropoda > Muricidae > Stramonita > Stramonita haemastoma. The sequence goes on from CM060330.1 coordinate 110,614, forward strand.
AAGCATCTGAAGCATCCTAGAACCTCTTCCCCCCCCCCCCCCCTCTATTAATCCTCCCTCCTCTTTAGGGAATCAGCAGATTTTGTCCTCAAGTGAGAGTATTGGCTGATCATCTTGCACACACATTAACTCCTGTTCCACTTTTCGTAAGAGTAGGCCATTGTGTGCCGGTGGGAACAGATGACAATATGTGACACTCCGCCACGAAATAAGTTGCTTAGCACATTACCTCATTTTGGGCTAGGAGCCATTAAAGGCAGGTGGGGGTCAAGTTGTCAATTTTGAGATTTTGACTGATTATTAAACTAATACCGTTATTCTACCTTGCAATAAAATATCAAGGCATAATTTTTATTCCTTTTACTTTTAAATGTGTTTTGAAAATACCCAAGCCTTCATTCTGACCACCTGTTACGAAAATAAACTTGTCAGTTTCTCATTTTGTCACGTCCTGCAGTCTATCATTTTAATTTGTAATAACTTTGCACAGAATTGCTCGATCTCCAATCTCTTTTTTGTATTGAATAGCTTTTTTATTGCAAATTAATAATATGTCAATAACTGAAAATTGACTTCTGATGCAATGCGACTTATTACGTGGTGGAGTGTCACATATTTACAAAACTTCATACATACCGGGACTGGATGAAAAAAAGCCCATGAGTGCTTATTCCATCATCCTCGATATAAAAGAATAAAATGAAATGAAAAAATGAGTGGAGTGCCTGAGTCCTGACCTGTAATCCCCAACCTTCCAACATGGAGAACAAGACTCTTTCTTTGTTTACAAGTTTTACATACACAGTGTTCTTAGTTGGACTTTCATGTGGTGGTACAATAACCTTCAAGTTAAAAACAGGAATGGTTTTCAGAGAATTGTGAGAATCGGCTAAAAAAATAATGGGGAAAAAGTTCAAGATTCCAAGTTGTTCTGCAACCAGCAGCTTGTATACAAAGTGACTGCCATCTTGGCTAGTCCACCCCATGTTTTGTTTTCACAATGTCCACTGTTGCTATCAGGGCGCCATGTTCAGTGCCTCTATGGCAAAACAAACAGAAAAAGAAATTCTCTTGTGCCAGTAGTCCTTCCAATTCTAAATTCCCACAACACTGCCTGAGGGCTTTCCCATTTCTGTTAAAAACGAATACCTGTCTGATTTTTACAATCAGAAGTGCAGGCAGGGTATAGCAACATATGTGTGTGCATGAGTGCGTGCGTCTGTGCGCGTGTGTGTGTGCGCGTACCTGCGTGCGTGCGTGCGTGTTTGTGTGTGTGTGTGTGTGTGTGTGTGTGTGTGTGTGTGTGTGACAGAAGCAAAGGAGAAATGGATTGGTGAACGGTGCCAGAACATTGAAGAAAACATCAAGAAAAACAACAGCAAGAAAGCATATCAACTAGTGAAAGACCTGACTGGCACAAAACAGGGCAGAAGCTCAACAATCCAAAACAAAAATGGGAAGTGCCTCACTGATGACCAGGGTATTCTGAACAGATGGACAGAATACTGTTCCGACCTGTATAACTACAAAATCACAGGAGATCCAGAAGTCCTTAATGTCCCCACAAGCACAGATACAGACAGCCACCCTTTCCTCCAAGGAGAAGTGGAAACAGCAGTCTGATCGCTGAAAAAGGGGAAGTCAGCAGGGGCTGACAACATTCCAGCTGAGTTGGTTCAAGCTGGAGGGGAAGCCATGATCAATGCTCCTCTAAAAATCTGCAACAAGATCTGGCAGACAGGAAAATGGCCAACACCATGGACACAGTCACTCATCATCACCCTCCCCAAGAAAGGAAACCTTCAGCAGTGCCAGATTTACCACACAGTCAGCCTCATATGCCACCCAAGCAAGGTCATGTTGAAGATTATATTGAACAGACTGAAGCCACAAGCAGAGACCATCATTGCTGAGGAACAAGCAGGTTTCAGAGCAGGGCATAGCACAACTGAACAGATATTCAACCTCAGAATACTTTGTAGGCGGTACCTTTAACTCCAACAAGACCTCTACCACGTATTCATTAATTTTAAGAAGACATTTGAGGGGGTGTGGCATGCAGCTTTGTCGTAAAGGTAAAGGTGTCCCATAACCTTTGTGGTCGTAGGGGAGTGAGGCATCAGAGACCTCAGCTTCTGTAGGGGCCAGCTTGTTGAGGGCAGTGCCCATCTCCTCTCCCTCGCTGCTTTACCTTCCCTGACCCTAAAGAGGGCAGGTACCCATTTATAGCTGGGTGAATTGGGGCACTGTACTGAAGCCAAGGCGCACCAAGGCGCAAGGTCACCCATCCAACTGGCAACCAAGCTTGATGCTGCTTAACTTGGCTGGGGGAAAGCGAGTGCTCTGACCACTGAGCTATCCTGCCCCTTACAGAACATCCAACTGTTTTGTGGGCAACCATGAATTTGTACAACATCAATGCAAACTTAATCAGAGTCATGAAAGAGCTATACAACAAGGCAATCAATGCAGTGTACTACAACAGCAACATTGGTGAGTGGTTTCGAACAACAGTGGAGTAAGGCAGGGCTGTCTACTCTCACCCACTCTTTTCAACATCTTCCTTGAGAGAATCATGGCTGATGCACTGGAACATAATGAAGGAATAGTCAGCATTGGTGGCAGAACAATCACAAACCTCCTCTTTGCAGATGACATCGAGGGACTGGCAGGATCAGAACAGGAGCTTGCCAGTCTAACAGAACACCTGAACAAGGCCTCTAAAACATAGGGCATGAAAATCAGTGCAGAGAAGACCAAACTTTATGATTGTGATCCCTACATCCATATGAGGGAGCACATACTTCTGTTATGTTTTGTAGTAATATAGATATGATATTTTAATGTTGTAGAGTGATCTGTTGCCAGAGTTGGAATGTCTATTAGCTCTTCCAGGCCAAGCCTAGTAATGTTGTAGCTCCATTTAGGCTTAGGTTTTAATAAGTCTATGTTAAAATCTTCAGAATAATGGTTTCCTAGTTTTAAAGTGTCACTTCATCCATAAAGGAGTTGAATTTTTCTAACCAGTCTCTGGTTTCTGAAGGATTTCTGTATATAAATCCTATTAATATTGGACTATTGTGTTTTTTAATTTTATTTCAACCCAAATCGATTCAATGTCATAAACATCAAAGTTGTATAGTCTTTTACAACTCAGCGAAGAAGAGAAATATGTTAATAACCCAGTGGACTTGAGTTTGTGTGGATCTTGGCGGACGATCTGACACCCTGGAATATTCATGGGTGGGAATTGGCAGAGGCAAAAAACTATGAAAACTAGGGTCTATTCAAATCAAGCCATTGTTAGCCTCCCATGGCCATTTTGAGCTGTTGTCTTTGTATGGTCATCATCATCCTCAACACCATCATCCTCATTAGCGTCTTCTTGTCATCCTCATCGTAGTTTGTGTTATCTTAATTATCATCATCATCGTTCTTGTTATTATTGATATGATTATTTACATGACTAGATGGTCGGATGCTTTTTATTTTTATCTTTTTTTATATAGAAATGTTAATATTTGCAAAATTATGCTCTCTCTCTCTCTCTCTCTCTCTCTCTCTCTCTCACACACACACACACACACACACACACACACACACACACACACACACACACACACACACACACACACACACACACACACACATCCCTTCCCTCTTCTCTCCTGTTTGGTATTTAAATTTGTATTCCTAATATATTCTTTGTTTTGATTTTTTTTCGTATTCTTTAAAAAAGAAATTGTTCGTTGTTTGGTTGAGAGTTTTTGTTGTTGATTATTTGTGTTCTTTTATGCCCAGAGGGCTGGTTGTAAAAAAGCATGTTTGCTTATGCCATTACCCTCTTTAAATAAAATTTATTCAATTCAATTCTATCCCTTAGTCTGGCAATCGTGAGGGCACCCCTGAAGACTTGACAACCAGTTTCCCATTCCTCTTTCTGTTCTGCTTTTCTAAAAATTTATACACGTGTATCTGGGTATAAATAAAGTAAACTGTTTGCTCTGTTTACTCAACCCATGAAGACTGAAGTTTACTTTTTGTTTATTCTTTTATTTCGATGATAATGGAAGAATCACTGATGTGCGTTTTTGCACCCAGTCCCTGTGTGTGTATAGTTTTGTAAAAACACTCATTACTGGAACTTTCTACAAGGACACTACTTCAAATCCATCCCCCACTGACGTACAGATAGATGCACACCAACAAGACAACACACAGTGTGAACACACATTCTGTACAGTTTGTATTTTGGTGCACCTGTCAGTGGCAGACAACAGAAAGAAAAGGAAAAGAAGCACACCTTGGTCAAGCCAAAGAAAAAGAAGCAGCAACACTTTCTCTGATAAAACATCACTGAAAATGCAAAGATACACAAAACCAAACATCATGCAGTAGTGGTGAAAAAAGCAACAACTGAAAGAGCAGTTACAAAACATGAATACAGCTGTGACCAGTGATAAAGATCCTTGAAACTGCAGAGGAAATAAATAATACAGCAGCAGTGACAGAAAAAAAAATCAACTGGAATAACAAGAGGGGAAACCAGCAAGACAGAAACATCCCATGGACTGTTCGTATTAGTTGATATTGGGAACTAAAGAGGGCTGAGTTTGATATTTTTTATTTTAATATAAAAAAGAAGAAAGTCCCGCTCTTGCCATCATAGCTAGAACTCATATTGACATAACATATAGTGGTTATCTTAAAGCTTTCACTGACAGTTCGGTAGTAGACAACAGGCAGGCTGGATCTGCATTTGTAATCCCCCCCCCCCCCCCCCCATTAAAAATTTAAAAATCTTATCATATGTGACGCTCCACCACATAATAAGATGGAGTGCATCTGAGGTCAATTTTAAGTTATTGACATGTTATTAATGTGCAATAAAGTGGCTATCAAATACAAAAAACAGATTGAAAATCGGACAATTCTGTGCAACATTATTACAAATTGAAATGATAGACTGCAGGATGGGACAAAATGAGAAACGGGCAAGTTTATTTTAGTAACAGGTTGTCAGAATGAGTGCTTTGGTATTTTCAAAACACATTTAAAAGCAAAAGGAATAAAAAAAATTATGCCTTGATATTTCATTTTAAGGTAAATAAACAAATATAGTTTAATAATCAATCAAAATCTCAAAATTGACAACTTGACCCCCACCTGCCTTTAAAGGCTCCTAGGGCAAAATTGGGTAATGTACTAAGTGACTCATTTCATGGTGGAGCTCCACATATAGGCAAAGATTTTTCTATCTTTACTGCGGAACTTATAGCTACACTAATGGTCTTATTAAATTCTAAGCTCTTTAGGGAATAAGCCTACAGTTCTTTGGTTAATTCAATATTTCTGGACATTCGAAATTATGCAAAAACAAAATTAATTTGAAGTGAAATCTAAATTTTCATGTGTACCTTTTGATAACAGCTTGAACCACAAAAAGGCCACAGAAAGCCAAAACACCAACAACACCAGCAAAAGAACTGGATGGGCAACGCATGCACACACCTGGCTTCTTTCTGTG
>CM060330.1:121023-126023 GCA_030674155.1 Stramonita haemastoma
GAACAAAACCAAAATGGCACTGATTTGTAGAGCCAGAAAATACAAGAAAAAACTCAAAAAACAAAAACCTTCGACAAAAACAACAACAAAACAAGAAACCCCAACTTTTTTCTGTCACAGACACTGGATGTAAACTGTAGCCCCATTCCGGCCACGTCAATAGAGTTTATACTTGTACTTTGAAGCCAAATGAATGCATTTACTTATAACATTGTTCATTTTGTATGTATAAACAAAACAGGTAGACCAAACACCACACGTCTATGGAAAGAGGGCACATCATCTAAATATACAGAATCGAAAGGGAAATCTACTTTAAGCAGAATTGACCAGTACATTTTGCATTCTTGACATCTTTACAATCCTCCAGTAAATGTCAACAAGGAAGCACAAATTTGTTTATTGCCAACCACTTTATGAGAATAAGAAAGAGATGCTGGCAAACAGAGAGAATTTAATGAGAGAGAGGGAGGGGGAGAGAGAGAGAGAGAGAGAGAGAGAGAGAGAGAGAGAGAGAGAGAGAGAGAGAGAGAGAGAGAGAGAGAGAGAGAGAGAGAGGACAGACAGACAGACAGACAGAGACAGACAGACAGACAGAGAGACAGAGAGACAGAGATAGATAGATAGATAGATAGATAGATAGATAGATAGATAAAGAGAGAGAGAGAGAGAGACAGAGAGAGAGACAGAGACAGAGACAGAGACAGAGAGTCAATGGAAGGATGAAGAGTAGGAGAGAAGAGCAGATCATTTCAAAGAAAAATAAAACAGAATTTACGGCAGTAACTGATAAGATTCCTTTCACTCACTCCCTCTTTTCCTCTTTCCAACCATTTGTTATATAACCATTCTTTTCTATGTATCACAGGTCAGATTTCTTTCATTAAATACAATGTTGCCCTTTTTTTCTTTAAACCATCTGTACAGCAGTGAAAATGACCCAACTCTTTGATTAAAAAAAAGCCTTTTATGGAAAAATCGACATATGGAAATGGTCCCTGAAATATCTCACTCAGTTGATCTTTCTAATAAAATGATTTTGTTTTAGTCAAATAAAGTATTTGGGTGACAGCAATATTTACATTATTTAAAAGTGAGAGGAAGCTGAAAGGAGCAAGCCTTGATATTTGTTTGTTTGTTTGTATTATTGTGTTCTTTTTTTTTTGTTTCATTTTCACAAATCAGTATGTCCTTACTCTTAGATGAAAAGGAGTCCAAGGGGAACATGGCTGCACCTTTTCCAGTTTCTACCTAGCACTGTGTGACTGTGGGCGGCTTCTTTTGGCGGACACTTAACAAGAGACGTCTCTCTTGACGTAAATGTTCGTTCAACTGCGCCACTTCACTTTTCCGTTTTTGCTTGAACCACTCCTCCACTGCATTCTCTTTTTCGTCCTCGGACAGTTTCACAGATTCGCTGTCACTTCCATCTAGGGAACGTCTGGCCTTGTTTCTCTGTTTACCGGCTGTTTCCTTCTTTTGCTGTGGCCACACTTCCTGAGTGCTGGCAGGGCTACTTCGCATGAATTCGTCCCCCACCACGCCATTCCGCTGCCGGAGTTCTGCCTCCTTGCGCATGCGTTGCCGTTGATGACGTATTTCCGCTTCCTTTTTGTCGACTTTGTCGCGCCATTCGTTGAAAGAGATCTGGCGAGGGGTGGCTTGTGCTGGAGACAGGTATTGCTCTATGGCTGCCAGTTTGTCGATGTCCGCACGCAGAATTGCCTGTGCAGAAGTATACAGACTGATAAGTAGGCTTTTCAGAAAATAGTAACTGTGCATATAATTATGTATTCACACAGCATAGATCTAGTCAGAAGCAACATGGACTAAAAGCCTGCAGACATCTCATCATGAAGTGGTGGGCTCTCGTAGGTGTGCATGATGTTTAAGGGATGCCTCTCAGAATACACACATGTACAGGAATGTACATGTGCACATATCCCCACAGGCATACATATCCCTGCCATCTACAGCATGCATAGATCTATATGCAGTGGCCAGTAAACACACACACACACACACACACATAACACACACACACAGAACATCTTGAGCACACTTAAATCCTGTTCCGCTTTTCGTAAGAGTAGGCCATTGTGTGCTGGTGGCAACAAATGACATTTACAAAACTGCATACACACGGGGATTAGAGTAAAAAAAAGAGTGATTACCCCGTTATCATCGATATAAAAGAATAAATCAAATCTCACACACACACACACACACACACACACACACACACACACACACACACACACACACACACACACACATGCAAAAGATTATACAACTTTGATGTTTGATGTTTATGACATTGAATCAATTTGGGTTGAAATAAAATTAAAACACAATAATCCAATATTAATAGGATTCATATACAGAAATCCTTCGGAAACCACAGAATGGTTTGAAAAATTCAACTCTCTTATGGATGAAGTGACATTTTAAAACTATGAAACAATTATTCTTGGGGATTTTAACATCGACTTATTAAAACCCAAGCCTAAATGGAGTCACAACATTACTATGCATGGCCTGGAACAACTAATAGACAAACCAACTCGGATAACAGATAACTCTAGAACTTTGATAGATCATATCTATACTACTACAAAACAAAACATAACAGAAGTATGTACCCCCTCCTGTGGATGCAGTGATCACAATGCTGTGTGTTTTACTTGGTTTAAACATCGTGTCAAAATTCCCAAAGTAGGACATAAAACCATCTTTTACAGAAAATTTAATAACTTCAACGAACAAGACTTTCTTTCAGACTTGATAAATTCGCCATTCCAAGACATATATCAAATCAGAGACCCCAATGAAGCTGCAGAATTCTGGATTACCACATTTATTTCAGTGTATGATAGGCATGCCCCCTTCATCCAAAAAAGAGTTAAAGAAAAAATAAAACCTCCTTGGATAACAAAAGACATAGAGTCAGAAATGCGCTTAAGAGACTATTTGAAAACCCATGGTACAAAAGAAGAATTTAAAATGCAAAGAAACAAAGTAACTTCACTAAAACGGAGATCAAAACGTGATTACTTTCAAAAACTGTTAATTACAACTACCGACTCTCGCCAGGTATGGAAAGCCATCAATATTTTATGTAATAGACCTATATCAAAAAGCCAAAAGACAGTTAAAGACATAACAGCTGATGAACTGAACACCCATTTCTCAAACATCGCTACTAAAATCATATCATGTGATAAGTCAAATGAAAATGATCTCCAATACTTAGAACAATATATTGAATCAAAAGAAATTAAATTCCCAGTTGAATTATTGCCAATGACAATTAAAGACGTGTTGGAAAGTCTATCTCTCAAAAAAAATTCCAGAACACGTGACCTTGACAATCTGGATGGAAAAATATTGAAACTTTCTGGTCCTATTATAGCTGAAACACTGACATATCTATATAACTTGTGTATAGATAAAAGCAACATTCCTCTCATATTTAAAAAGGCAAAAGTCATACCAGTCCACAAATCTGGAGATTCTTCTTGTCCTTCAAATTACAGACCAATTTCAATCCTATCAGTCTTATCCAAACCCATTGAAAAACATATCCAAAAATCTTTATATTCCTACTTTGTTAACAACAACCTAATAAATGAAGATCAGTCAGGCTTTCGTAAAAACTATTCTTGTCACACAGCTCTAACCCAACTAACAGACAGTCTCTTACACAACATAAATGAAAATAACTATACAGGCCTAATTTTTGTTGACTTTGAAAAAGCACTTGATGTAATTAATCACTCCCTGCTAGTGCGTAAACTTCACCTATACAAACTAACACCTGAAATAATCAATCTTTTAAAAAGTTTTTTGTTAGATAGACAGCAGTTGGTAACTGCAAATAATCAAACATCAGAATTAGTATCTATTAGATATGGAGTACCACAAGGATCAATATTGGGTCCTCTTTTGTTCTCAATATATGTAAATGACTTACCCTTATTTCTAGATTGTAGCTGTGAAATGTTTGCTGATGACACATCCCTCTATTGTAGTGATACTGACCCCCACAGTCTAACACTCAAACTTCAAAACAATATCAACAAATTGATTACTTGGACTCAATTAAACCATATGTCCTTAAATGCTAAAAAAACTAAAAGTATGTACGTACTAGCACGACAAAAGAGGCAAAAAATGAAAAGTAAATTTCAACCTCTGTTGATAGATCAAAAAATCATTGAAGAAGTTGACTCACACACAAAATTCTGGGTGTAATTATCGACAATAATCTTACTTGGACTGACCATGTGATGGCACAAGGAAAACGTCTTACAAACAAGGTACGTCAGCTATCAAAAATAAAACACTTTCTAGATAGTCATTCACGCAAACTCTTTTTTTGTGGACACATCTTGCCTATAGTTGACTATGCCTCATCTCTTTGGGACAACTGCAGTGAAACTAATTTGAAATTCATCCATCGATTATATAAAAGAGCACTAAAACTTGTCCTATTAAAATCAAGCTCCCTAACCATCAATGATTATAAGCTAACAAATATTCTTACATTTCAAAACAGGCTTTATCTCAATAAAGCTCTATTTGTACAAAAAGTTGTTAATGGAAATGCCCCTCCCAAAATCACCAATAGATTCAAAATTAATGAGCACAGGCATAACCATCTACTAACATTTCCCAGATCCAGAAACAATCTTTACAAAACAAGCTTTCTATATTCAGGTAGTGATTTATGGAACAAGCTCCCAAAACGTTTAAAATGTATCAAAAATAAAAATCAGTTGAAAAATCAGTTGAAAAATCACTTAATGCGCTTATGCAAAAATGTTTAAGAACTACACATCAATCCAATCAACCATACTTAGAACAGACTAAAGATATTGATACTCTCTGCTAACCCCGAAAAATCTTTCACGTGTGGCTCACTGTGACTGAAAAAGCTACACTTTGCTTGCTATATATGAATGTGGAAGGGGGAAAAGGTGGAGAAAGGGTTGTTGTTT
>CM060330.1:133523-143523 GCA_030674155.1 Stramonita haemastoma
AGTGCTCTGACCACTGAGCTATCCTGCCTCCCCCTATCCCCCGGTATTGCAGACTGTCAGGGCAGCACGAGGTTATCCTTAGGTCCTCAGGGCTTTTCTGAAGCTCTGGAATCTTCCACACACATCTAAAATCACATCTCTTCATGGAAGTCTTCAAACGACAGCTCAGCTTTAACTCTATAATCCAGCCTGTTTAACTTCGCAATCATGTTCTACATTTATGTACCTGCATAAGTTAGTGCCAAATTTTGAGAAAGGCAGAACAGAAAGAGGAATTGAGGGAACTGGTTGTCAAGTCTTCAGGGGTGCCCCCATGGTCGCCATACTAAGGGATAGATGGATAGATAAGTTAGTGTGTGTACAGTCTAAGTTGGCTTATTGGCGTGTGTGTCTGGCACGGGGGAGGGAGGAGGGGGTTACCTGGAGAAAAGAAGAGGTGACGGTGTTAAGTATTTAACCTACTATCATGTGTGCTTTGCTGCCGAAGAAAAATACCGCTATCAACATGTTTCCAGCATAAACAATAAAGAAATTTTCGAAATAATTTTAACAACTTAAAGAACATACAAGCAAAAGAAATGCAGCAATTCTTAATCAACAAAAATCATCTAAAAGCTGAAAACTTTCAGGAATGGGTACCTCTATGATAAACTGTTAGAGAAAAAAAACCATTTGAATCGTCTTTTTTCGCACTTAATCTGTGAAACTAACAATTTACATGGTAAAAAACACAATACCAAGCTATGTAATTGATAATTATGTTTTCGCATTTAATCTGTGAAACTAACAATGTACATGGTAAAAAAAAAAACCCACCAAACTATGTAATTGATAATTATGTTGTCGCACTTAATCTGTGAAACTAACAATGTACATGGTAAAAAAAACAAACCAAACAACCTATTGAATTGATAATTATGTTTTCGCACTTAATCTGTGAAACTAACTATGTACATGGTAAAAAAAAAAAAAACCCGCCAAACTATGTAATTGATAATTATGTTTTCGTACTTAATCTGTGAAACTATGTACATGGTAAAAAAAAAAAACCCGCCAAACTATGTAATTGATAATTATGTTTTCGCACTTAATCTGTGAAACTATGTACATGGTAAAAAAAAAAAAAAAAAAAAAAAAACTGTGTACATGATAATTATGTGCAAAAAAAAGCATTGCTTTTTTCTTTCTTTTTTTTAAATTCAACACCAACCGAAATCTGCTTGAGAAGCGGGAGCCCGCGCCCCGTGAGGTCAGCACACGCCCGCCATCATCATCCGAGTCCCCGTGGTTCCCCTCCCCTCCCTCTCCCCCTCCCCTGGCGTTCTCCCCGGCAGCCGAGGTCAGCTCCGGGGCACTTCCCACACTGAGGGCCTCCTGAGACCCCAGCACAGCAGACTCGCTGCCCTGATGCTGGTCCTGGCTCTCTGGCAGCATCTGGCTGGAGTCCGCTCGGGTGGGAGGTCTTCCCGACGGTTCCCTGGCCGGCACGTGAGGCCGTTGTGAGCGGTGATGGTTGTTGGAGGAGGGGGAGGAGGAGGTGGGGGGGTGTGAGTGAGGGGACAGGGCCAGGAACCTCAGCAGCGCTGAGGGTCTCCTCCTCTGCGGGGCAGCGGCGCGGTCCTCGGGCTGGAGACTGCACAGCGTCACCGAGCTGAGAGTGGGGGTGGTGGAGGAGGTGGTGGTGGTGGTGAGCACGGACCCCGGACCTTTGATGGACAGCTCCTGCACTGAGGGTCTGAAGGGCAGCATCCTCGTGGCGGCAGAAGAAGAAGTGACGGATCTGTTGTCGCTCCAGCCCGTACCCGCTCCTCTGCTGGCCTGGCTGCCTCGCCGGCTGGGGATCTGCCCCTCGCTCTGAGACGCCAGCGACAGTCGTGCCTGAGCGGCGCTCGGCGTCCGCGCCGCGGCGTGGGAGAGATGGGAGTCCCAGGTGTACACCTGGCTGTCTCTGTCCTGGCGGAACAGGGGTCTAGGTGCCGGGGCACGGGAAGGTTTCTGAGGGAGGTGGTGGTGGGAGTAGGCTTGAGGCGACTTCCCTTCCCTCGGTTCGCTCCCTTTTCCTGGATGGATGTCCTCCCCTGAAGTGAGCACGGCACTTCTGTCGGGAGTGTCGTCGTGAGGCAGCGCTTGTTTCGCAGCAGCCCCGGGACAGGGGGCCTCTTTCTGCACTGCCTGACTGGCGGGGAGACGGACCACACGGGCGACCCTTCTCCTCATCACTTCTGTAGCAGTGGTGGTGCTGGTTGTGGTGCTCTCCCCTTTGCTCTGAAGGTACAGATGGCGCACTTTCCTCATGCACTGCTTGGCCGCCGCCCTGCGACCCACGTCCACTGCGGTGACGCCATCCGTGTCACGTGACTCCAGCGAGGCATTGTGGGACAGCAGGAGTTGCATGACTAGGTCATGATCACGAACCATGGCGGCAGAAAGAGGCGTCCTGCCGAACAGCGTCCTCCCGTTGGGGTTGACACCTGTGGGGACAGAAACACACGGCTTTATTTATTTATTTATTTATTTATTTATTATTTACTTATTTATTTATATATTAATTTATTTATACCACTTTTTATCAGCAGATTTCTCCGTGTGAAATTCGGGCTGCTCTCCCCGGGGAGAGCGCATCGCCTCGAGTGCAGCGCCTACCCCTTTTTTTTTTTCCTGCATGCAACTGTATTTGTTTTTGTTTCCCGATCAGAGTGGCTTTTTTCTACAGAATTTTGCCAGGGACAACCCTCTTGTTGCCGTGGGTTCTTTTATGTGCGCTAAATAATGATGTGTAACACACGGGACCTCGGTTTATCGTCTCATCCGAAAGACTAGCGCCCAAACCACCACTCATGGTCTAATGGATGAGGGAAAAGTTTTGGGCCCAAACGGGATTCGAACCATCGAACACTCCGACCCGGACTTTTCGCGCCTCTGTGTTGTCTTCGTTTACCAGCCACACATGTCAGAAAGAGAGAGAGAGAGGGGGGGGGGGGTGGCAGGCAGGCAGGCAGACAGAGACAGGGACTTTATTATTTATTTATTTATACTTTTATATCGAGGATAATGGAATAAGCACTCATGGGCTTTTTTACATCCAGTCCCTGTGTGCATGCAGTTTTGTAAATCTTGTTATCTGCTCCCACCAGCACACAATGGCCTACTCTTACGAAAAGCGGAACAAGATTAACGTGTGCGCAAGATGTTCTGCGTGCGTTCGCACACGGGGCCTCGGTTTACAGTCTCATCCGAAGGACTTTTGGGTAGAGTGGAATCAGCACTGATGTTAACTCCGGGAGAAAAATCCCCTCGAACGGGAATCGAACTCGGGTCGTCAAATTGCGAGCGCAATGTTCTGACCACTAGGCTATCCCGTCCCCCCCGACTGAGAAAGACAGACAGACAGACAGACCGACCGACAGACGGACGGACAGACAGAAAGACAGACGGACGGACGGACGGACAGACAGACAGACAGACGGACAGACAGACAGACAGACGGACAGACAGACGGACGGACAGACAGACAGACAGAAAAACAGACAGACAGACAGACGGATGGACGGACGGATGAACAGACAGACACACAGACAGACAGACGGACAGACAGACAGACAGACAGACAGACAGACAGACAGAAAGACATAGACAAAGAGTACAAACGACCCCTGCCCCCCAATGTAGCTCCCGGCTTACCCACAGACAGACAGACAGAAAGACAGACAGACAGACAGAGACAGACAGCACAGACAAAGTACAAAGATACTCCCCCCTAATGGATCCTTCCCAAGCGACAGACAGACAGACAGACAGACAGACAGACAGACAGACAGACAGACAGAAGACAGACAGACAGAAAAAACAGACAAAGACAAAGAGTACAAACGACCCCTTCCCCCCAATGTAGCTCCCAGCTTACCCACAGACAAACAGACAGACAGAAAGACAGACAGAAAGACAGAAAGACAGAGAGAGTACAAACAACCCCTGCCCCCCCCCCCCCTCCCAAATGTAGCTCCCAACTTACCCACAGAGAGCAGAGCTCGGCACATGTCCTGCATGCCCAGGAAACTGGCCACGAAAAGGGCGACCACCCCTCTCTCCCTCATCACCACCCGCGCCTGCTCCTTCTCCTCCGCGTCCAGCCACACCACGTCACCGCGCATGTGCACGGCGCCATACTTGATCACGTGCTGCACGTCATTGGCCACGATGAGGTCATACAGCTCCTGCCAGCTGTCCAGGAAGACAGCTCGGATGACGTAACCGTCCCACACGTTGACGTCCATACGCAGCACGTGATCTTCGTGAAGGACTAGACCCTCGGAGCACGTCAGGCGGTACGTCTGGGCCGGGAGTCCCGCGGTCAGCTCCAGGGTTTTGCGCACGGCCCTAATGGGGGTACCGGAAGCCAGGTGTCGGAGCGAGCAGACGTCTTTGTTGGGGAGGATGACGAAGAGCGTGAAAGACATGGCCGCCTTGGGTGTCTGCCAGGGATTTCTTTTAGAAAGGTGTAGGGGGTTGAGGGATTTGGGAATCCACGGGTGGATTAATTAATACCTCCGTCTTTTCTACAGACACCCCACCCAGGTGTAAAAGGGGTACCAACCTTGTGTTGGGAGTTAACCCTACGATAGACTGGCGTCCTATCCAGGGGGAGTCTATGACTCTCAGTCGCTTAACGCCACAGAAACCGGGATAAGCACCGGCCTGATGAGCCTTAGGCTCGGGACAGACTTTAACTAACTTTTCTACAGAGTAACCAATAAATTACTGATTGCAAGGTTCCAGTCTCCCACTGAAGGGTATATCAGAGAGTGTCCAAGTGCCCACGAAAGTTGGTTTCTTCTTTTTCATTGGTACAATTCAATTCAGCTGCTTTCCTCCCTATTCTTTTTAGCAGACTTCGGTTGCATTATTTTGTGATGGTTTGATCAGAAGTTTGTTGTTTTTGTTTTTTTAATTCTTGGGTCTCGGGAGAGTTTCTGAAACAGAGATTGAAATGGTGATACCTGTAGTTTAAAAAAAAAATGATGTAGAAGTTTGTGGTGTGTGTGTGTATGTGTGTGTGTGTGTGTGTGTGTGTGTGTGTGTGTGTGTGTGTGTGTGTGTGTGTGTGAGAGAGAGAGAGAGAGAGAGAGAGAGGATAGAGAGAGAGAGAGAGAGAGAGAAGAGAGAGAGAGAGAGAGAGAGAGAGAGAGAGAGAGAGAGAGAAGAGAGAGAGAGAGAGAGAGAGAGAGAGAGAGAGAGAGAGAGAGAGAGAGAGAGAGAGAGAGAGAGAGAAGGCAAGGAAAATTCTTTTATTCGAGAATAATGAATGAGACTCGTGTGCTTTTTTTACATCCAGTCCCCGCCCTTATCAGGGATAAGATCAAGATTAAAAAAGAAACCCAACTCCTTAAACTAAGCAACAACAAGAATAATGAAATACCAAGAACAAGAAACTATACCCAGTGCCAAACAACAGACAAGAAATAAGGACAGCAAGACTATATATTATAAGGTAATAAAAATGCACTCATTCAGAAAACGAAAATCAGAAATCACAATGAAATGAGAGAGAGAGAGAGAGAGAGAGAGAGAGAGAGAGAGAGAGAGAGAGAGAGAGAGAGAGAGAGAGAGAGACAGAGAGAGACAGAGAGAGACAGAGAGAGAGAGAGACAGAGACAGAGAGACAGAGACAGAGACAGAGACAAGGCAAGGCAAGGCATGGCAAAATTCTTTTATTCGAGGATAATAGATAAGCACTCGTGTGCTATTTTACATCCAGTCCCCGCCATTTTCAGGGATAACATCAAGATAAAAAGATAGCCTCAACTAAACTCATCATGGCTTGGCTTCGCGAACGAAGATTAAGGGCACTGTCCACGTCTGGTGCAGGCTCGCTGGTGGCTGTTCAGTCCAATGCGTGACAAACAAACCCGGCCGCAGCGGCTGCAGGGGAAAGTCGATTCTGGGGTTGGTGTAGAGGGGACGCGGTTCTTCCTCCTCATTCGCCTCTCCTCAAGGGCCGCTCTGCGATTGTCCTCAAAGGAGGAGACCGACTGATGCACAGTGTGTCGCCAGGCCTGCCGGTCAGCAGTAAGGACTGACCACTGGTTATGGTCTATGAGGCAGGCTGACAGAGATTTCTTCAGAGAGTCTTTAAATCTCTTCTTTGGTGCGCCTCTGTAGCGGTGTCCAGTGGAAAGTTCACCGTAGAGAACCATCTTCGGTAGGCGATGGTCCTCCATTCTAGAGACATGCCCTGCCCAGCGTAGCTGCGTTTTCAGCAACATGGCCTCAATGCTGGTGATCCCTGCTTGCTCCAGCACCTCAGCATTCGTGGTGAAGTCGCTCCAGTGGATGTCGAGGATGGAGCGGAGACAGCGTTGGTGGAAGCGTTCCAGAATTCGCAGGTGGTGTCTGTATGTGACCCATGACTCAGAGCCGTACAGGAGGGTGGTCAGTACCACGGCTCTGTAGACACTGATCTTGGTGTCTTTCTTCAGGTGTTTGTTTTTCCAGACACGGTGGTAGAGTCTGCCAAAAGCACTGTTTGCCTTTGCCAGTCTGTTGTCTACATCTTTATCAATCTTTGCGTCAGAGGAGATTGTGCATCCCAGGTAGGTAAACTGCTGGACTGTTTTCAGTTCTGTCTCACCAATTGTAATGTGAGGTGGGTGGTATGCTACCTGAGGTGCGGGCTGGTAGAGAACCTCTGTCTTCTTCAGGCTGACTTCGAGTCCGAAGAGCTGGGCTGCCTCTGCAAAACAGGATGTTACATGCTGCAGGGCGGTTTCTGTGTGGGCTACAAGGGCAGCATCATCAGCAAAAAGTAGCTCTCGAATTTGTTGCTCCAGGGTTTTGGTGTGGGCCTGAAGACGCCGCAGGTTGAATAGGCTGCCATCTGTGCGGTAGCGTATGAAAACTCCGTCTTCGTCATCAAGATCTTCTGTGGCCCGCTGAAGCATCATGCTGAACTAAACAACAACAATTATAATGATCCAAATACCAAGAGCAAGAAACCATACCAAGTATCAAACAACAGGTAAGAAATAAGACAGAGATACAATATTAAGATAATTTTATAAAAAGGCACTCATTCAGAAACGAAAATAAGAAGAAAGAGTCAATGATGATTTTGATTTGAATTTTGAAAAAAGACAAACAAAAACAAAACAAAACAAAACAAAAAAGGCGCAATAATTACAGATCAAACATGAGAATATGATGAGGTTAAATGACTGAACAAATCAATCCACCACCATCTATCATCAAAAATAAGTCCCATAAAACATTAGATTTTGATAAAAGGGGAGAAAGAACAACAACAGCAGGTAAGAAATAAGACAGAGATACAATATTAAGGTAATGTTATAAAAAGGCACTCATTCTGAAACAAGAATATGAAGTAAGAGTCAATGATGATTTTGATTTGAATAAAAAACAAACAAACAAAACAAAACAAGAAATGGCGCAATAATTAGAGAGAGAGAGAGAGAGAGAGAGAGAGAGAGAGAGAGAGAGAGAGAGAGAGAGAGAGAGAGAGAGAGAGAGAGAGAGAGAGAGAGAGAGAGAGAGAGAGAGAGAGAGAGAACAAGGCAAGGCAAGGCAAGGCAAGGCAAGGCAAAATTCTTTTATTCGAGGATAATAGATAAGCACTCATGTGCTTTTTTACATCCAGTCCCCGCCCTTTTCAGGGAAAACATCAAGATAAAAAGATACTAAACAGAGACAGAGAGAGAGAGAGAGAGAGAGAGAGAGAGAGAGAGAGAGAGAGAGAGAGAGAGAGAGAGAGAGAGAGAGAGAGAGAGAGAGAGCATTTGCCAGCAATTTCAAAATTTTCAATGGTACAGCACAGTACAAGAAGCTGAACCAACGTGTTTATTGGATAATGACTCTAAGAATCCACAGATGTGTTCATTAATACCTCAGTCTTTTCTACAGAGTAACCAACAAATCACTGATTGCCAAGTTCCAGTCTCCCAATGAAGGGTATACCAGAGAGTGTCCTCTTTCTGGAGTTAGCGGGACGGGATAGCCTAGTGGGTAGAACATTGCGCTTGCAATCTAACGGCCCGGGTTCGAAACCCGTTCAAGGGGATCTATCCCTTGAAGTTAACATCAGTGCAGACTCCACTCTCCCCCAAAGTCCTTCGGATGAGACTATTTTAGTATTCTCTTCATTCTCCGGCAAACTCTTTGAATGAGAGTGGTTTTGATTTTTTGTTTTGTTCCTTGGCTACAGCTCCAAGGTTCAGCGGCGGTGAAATTTTAGCGTAGACCAAGTGACGGTTTTTTGGCCACCATCAAAGTAGCCCACTTCGGGGATGGTGTCTAACCACGACACCAGTGTACGTGTGCATTGTGTGTTTTATGTTTTGTCATCCCCTCCTACGGGAATGAAATGGCATATTCTTGTGAAAGGCAGAACGGATTTTAACATGTGTATAGATGTTCTTATTCTTTCTTTACAAATCCCTCGTGATATCTATCCTCCTATATGGCTGTGAATCATGGACTCTGACAGCAGAGTTAGAGAGGAGAATCCAAGCATTCGAGAACAAGTGCCACAGAAGACTTCTCAAAATATTATACAAAGAACACAAGACCAATAACTATGTGAAAGAAGAAATCAAAAAGCGTGTGGGCCCCCAAGAGCCTTTGCTCTCCACCATAAAGAGGAGAAAGCTGATGTGGTTTGGTCACACCACAAGACACAACACCCTAGCAAAAACCATCCTGCAAGGAACAGTCGAGGGCAAGAGAAGAAGAGGCCGCCAAAAGAAATCATGGGTTGACAACATCAAAGACTGGACCGCCCAACCCCTACAACACCTCCTACTAGCCACACAGGATCGTGAAGCATGGAAAAAGATCGCTGTTGCGTCTTCTCTCATGTCCCCCCTACGTCCTTTGGGACATGGGACTGAATGATGAATGAATGATAAGATGTTCCACGTGCATCTGCACACAGGATCTCGATGTATAGTTTCATCCTAAGGATTTTCAGGGAGTGGAGTCAGTACTGATGGTAACTCCAGGGGGAAATCCCCTCAAACGGGCACCTCGGTGGTGGCTTGATCCCAGGCCGTCAGATAATGAGCACAATGTTCTAACCACTAGACTATCTCCCCCCCCCCCCCCCCCCCCCTCCCTCAAGTGCGGCTTTGATTTCCAAACATTGGGTGGGCATCTATCCCCAGTCCCTCTTTCCTCATTGATACAGTCCCACATCGATCTTTTCCCTCCTCACTCCACAGCTCCTTTCTGCAGTCTCTTTCTGCCTAGAAACAAAAGAAGGAACAAAGAACAAGAGCAGCGTGACAACATGAGCATGCATGGAGATCGGTCATTATTGTAGTAGTTCTCCCCAAGATTGCTTTGTATAGTTCGTTTCCTGATCCCCAGCTTCTCAGGTTTTGAGAAAGTGTGTGTGTGTTGTGTGTGTGTGTGTGTGTGTGTGTGTGTGTGGTGTGTGTGTGTGTGTGTGTGTGTGTGTGTTGTGTATGTGTGTGTTGTATATGTGTGTGTTTGTGTGCGAGTGTGTGTGTGTGTGTGTGTGTGTGTGTGTGTGTGTGTGTGTGTGTGTGTGTGTGTGTGTGTGTGTGTGTGCATGCCACGACCATTTACCGCATTACACTAGTGTACTCTACTGTATTGTATTGCTTTGCATGGTATTGTGTTGTATTTTGATGTATTGCATTGCATTCTTATTGTCTTATATTGCTTTGTGTTGTTTTGTATTGTACTGCATTGTAGTTCACAACATTTGTAGCTTCGAAAGTTTCTCTGCACTGAATTTTGTTGGGTTGAAGGGGGAAAGCATAATGCCATAGCAAGGTACTACGTGCCTTTTCCTGTCAGTGGGTGTGTTTGTTTGCCTTCACAACAGACTGCCCTCACAATCTGGCAAAAGACATCTCTCTTCTTGCCATTTGTTCTTTTCATGGGACCACAGTTCATCCTCTAATACCAGACAATCAATCTTTGTCTGTTTTTTGTTTTTTTGACGTGGGCCGAGCTGAAGAGG
>CM060330.1:146023-150397 GCA_030674155.1 Stramonita haemastoma
CAAACAAACCCGGCCGCAGCGGCTGCAGGGGAAAGTCGATTCTGGGGTTGATGTAGGGGGGACGCGGTTCTTCCTCCTCATTCGCCTCTCCTCAAGGGCCGCTCTGCGATTGTCCTCAAAGGAGGAGACCGACTGATGCACAGTGTGTCGCCAGGCCTGCCGGTCAGCAGCAAGGACTGACCACTGGTTATGGTCTATGAGAAAGGCTGACAGAGATTTCTTCAGAGAGTCTTTAAATCTCTTCTTTGGTGCGCCTCTGTAGCGGTGTCCGGTGGAAAGTTCACCGTAGAGAACTATCTTCGGTAGGCGATGGTCCTCCATTCTAGAGACATGCCCTGCCCAGCGTAGCTGCGTTTTCAGCAACATGGCCTCAATGCTGGTGATCCCTGCTTGTTCCAGCACCTCAGCATTCGTGGTGAAGTCGCTCCAGTGGATGTCGAGGATGGAGCGGAGACAGCGTTGGTGGAAGCGTTCCAGAATTCGCAGGTGGTGTCTGTATGTGACCCATGACTCAGAGCCGTACAGGAGGGTGGTCAGTACCACGGCTCTGTAGACACTGATCTTGGTGTCTTTCTTCAGGTGTTTGTTTTTCCAGACACGGTGGTAGAGTCTGCCAAAAGCACTGTTTGCCTTTGCCAGTCTGTTGTCTACATCTTTATCAATCTTTGCGTCAGAGGAGATTGTGCATCCCAGGTAGGTAAACTGCTGGACTGTCTTCAGTTCTGTCTCACCAATTGTAATGTGAGGTGGGTGGTACGCTACCTGAGGTGCAGGCTGGTAGAGAACCTCTGTCTTCTTCAGGCTGACTTCGAGTCCGAAGAGCTGGGCTGCCTCTGCAAAACAGGATGTTACATGCTGCAGGGCGGTTTCTGTGTGGGCTACAAGGGCAGCATCATCAGCAAAAAGTAGCTCTCGAATTTGTTGCTCCAGGGTTTTGGTGTGGGCCTGAAGACGCCGCAGGTTGAATAGGCTGCCATCTGTGCGGTAGCGTATGAAAACTCCGTCTTCGTCATCAAGATCTTCTGTGGCCCGCTGAAGCATCATGCTGAAGAAGATAGTGAAGAGGGTTGGTGCAAGAACGCAGCCCTGCTTCACCCCGTTTGTAATTGGGAAAGGCTCTGAGAGGTCGTTGCTGTTTCTGACCTGGCCACGCTGGTCTTCATGTAGCTGGATCACCATGTTGAGAAACTTTGGGGGACAGCCAAGACGCTCCATGATCTGCCACAGGCCCTTCCTGCTCACAGTGTCAAATGCCTTGGTTAAATCAACGAAGGTGATGTACAGTCCCTTGTTCTGTTCGCGGCACTTTTCTTGAAGTTGTCTGAGCACGAAGACCATGTCGGTGGTACCCCTGTTAGCTCTGAAGCCGCACTGGCTCTCAGGGAGGTGGTGTTCTGCAACAGCAGGTACTAGTCTGTTGAGTAGAACTCTTGCAAGGATTTTGCCAGCGATGGAGAGAAGAGTTATCCCCCTGTAGTTGGAGCAATCTGATTTTTCCCCTTTGTTTTTGTAAAGGGTGATTATGATTGCATCACGAAGGTTTTGTGGTAACTTTCCCTGCTCCCAGCAGCAGACAAAAAATTCATGGAGCTTGCAGTGCAGTGTTTGCCCCCCGTTTTTCCATAATTCTGGTGGAATACCGTCGACGCCTGCAGCCTTCCCACTCTTCAGTTGTTCTATGGCTTTAGTTACCTCTTCCAGGGTTGGGGCTTCGTCCAGTTCTTCTTTCACTGGTTGCTGTGGGATCTGTTGGATCACTGCGTCATCAACAGTGCGACCAGCGCTGAAGAGGGTTTGAAAGTGTTCAGCCCAGCGGTTCAATATGGACATTTTGTCTGTGAGGAGTGCCTGGCCGTCAGTGCTGCGCAAAGGACTCAACACTTGGTGAGAGGGTCCATAGACTGCCTTCAAAGCTTCGTAGTGGGGGTACAGTCCAACCTCCAGTCAAAGCTGGAAGTCGAGGACTGCCCCTCTGATCCCTGTCCAGAAACGCTCTGGACCCGCCTAAAAACTGCCATCCTGCAGACCTCTGCAGAGGTCTTGGGCTTTTCCACTAAGAAGAACAAGGACTGGTTCGACGAAAATGACCAAGAAATACAAGATCTGCTGGCGAAGAAGAGAAGTGCCCACCAGGCTCACCTTGCACAACCATCTTGTCCAGCAAAGAAAGCTGCCTTTCGTCTTACATGCAGCAACCTCCAGCGCCAGCTTAGAGTTATCCAAAACGAGTGGTGGACTAACCTCGCCCAGAAAACTCAGCTCTGCGCTGACACAGGTGACTACAGAGGCTTCTACGAAGCTTTGAAGGCAGTCTATGGACCCTCTCCACTGTCTAAATTCCATGATGATGATGATGATTATTATTATTATTATCATCATCATCATCAACATCATTATTTTACGGGGACTATGTGTTGGATATGCCAGGTCTAGTGCTATTCATGCAGTTCATGCATCTGCATCGTGGATGGGTGACCGTTCACACACCTTGGCTTCAGCACACCTCACTCAGCTGTGTATGACCCTATCTAGGTACCATACCCTTAGCGCCTGGGCTTGATCCCAGTTCTTGATTAAACCATTGACACTGGGGGCAACAGCAAAGTGAGAAGCTGTATGATCAGTGGCTTTTCCACTCATGGAATTCCACTTTACAGCTTTGTCTTTAGTGATCGACTATGACTCTCTGACTAGGAGGCTGGACTTGCACAGTCCTTATGTACCGCAGCCCTGGGGGCTAGTTGGCCTTTGGAGAATATCTCCAACGCTGACTGTCCTTGTGCCCTCTTGGCCGAGAGAGTGGGGATGTACTGTGGGCAAGTCACCTTCACTATGATCAAACTTCTGCTCAATTTCCATAACAGCAGTTGCCTCTTCTGCTGTTTTGGAGGTCATCGGCAAACACGACGAACAAAAACAAACAGGTACCATACCTGCCCTCTTTAGGGACAGGGAAGGTAAATCAGTGAGGAAGAGGAGATGGGCGCTGCCCTCAATATGCTGGCCCCTGGAGAAGCTGAGGTTTCTGACACCTCGCTCCCCAACCACCGGAAAGGATATATATATATATATATATATTTTTTTATATTCTTTTATATCGAGGATAACAGAATAAGCAATCATGTGCTTTTTTCATCCAGTCCCCGTGTGTATGCAGTTGTGTAAATATTGTCATCTGTTCCCACCGGCACACGATGGCCTACTCTTACGAAAAGCGGAACAGGATTTAATGTGTGCGCAAGATGTTCTGCGCGCGTTCGCACACGGGGCCTCGGTTTACAGTCTCATCCGAAAGACTTTTTGGGAGAGTGGAGTCAGCACTAATGTTAACTCCAGGGGAAAAATCCCCTCCAACGGGAATCGAACTCGGGTCGTGGGACACATGTGGTGCTGTTCAGTTCAAAGCTTGTTAAAACAGACCCGTCCACATGACAGAATCCTGCTTGACCGTGCTGAGGCTTGTCTTTTGAGGAACCAGTGCTGTCATAGAGCTGACAGTGCTGACTTGACTCGCAGAGTGGAGGTGGAAAAAGAGCCCTCAGGTGGCGGGGGGAGGGGGGGGAGGAGAAGAAGAGTACTGAGAGGGTGAGAACAATACTCCTCTGCTCCCACCCCCAGCAAGACTTTAATCTCTGCTTCCGTCCCCCCCCCCCCCCTATCTGAAAGGAGACCGACATAGACAGACATAAACAGACAGAGACAGACATACACACACACACACCACACCCTCTCTCTCTCCCTTTTTTCTCTCTCTCTCTCTCTCTCTCTCTCTCTCTCTCTCTCTCTCTCTCTCTCTCTCTCTCTCTCTCTCTCTCTCTCTCTCTCTATATATATATATATATATATGTATATCACCCCCCCCACACACACACACACACACACACACACACACACACACACACACACACACACGCATGTGATAAACCCGCTTTGATTAGTTTCTTGTGATCCTCTTTCAACCTTCAACATGGGACATAAAAGAGGCCCTCCCCCTCCCTCCCTCCCCCTTATCTCTGTAATGAACCTCCAAAGACAGGTAGCTAGGCGAGACACTAGCGCACAGCCCACAGCAACGTGTCCAAGGATCTATGCTCTTGTTTTTAAAGAAATCTTTTCATTCTCCTTGTTGTTGTTGTTGTTGTGGTTGTGGTTGTTGTTGTTGTTGTTGTTGTTCTTCTTGTTCTTGTTCTTCTTGTTCTTCTTCTTGTTGTTCTTCTTCTTCTTCTTCTTCTTCTTCTTCTCACTTCTTCTTCTTCTTCTTCTTCTTCTTCTTCTTCTTCTTCTTCTTCTTCTTCTTCTTCTTCTTCTTCTTCGCAACTTCGCAATTCTTCTTCTTCACAATTCTTCTTTTTCTTCAACACTCAAACAGCAACT
>CM060330.1:160497-162997 GCA_030674155.1 Stramonita haemastoma
GAGAGAGAGAGAGAGAGAGAGAGAGAGAGAGAGAGAGAGAGAGAAACTTTGGAACTTTGAAACTTGAAACTTTGAAACTTTTATTAAGGGAAAAGAATAAGCACACATAATGAGAGAAAGAAAGAAAGAAAGAAAGAAAGAAAGAAAGAAAAGAAAGAAAGAAAGAAAGAAAAGAAAGAAAGAGAGAAAAAGAAAGACAAAGAGACAGCGACAGAGATGTATAGAAACAGTGTCAGAGAGAAGTTGCAAAGTGAGAGAGAAAGGAGGAACAGAGAGATAGAGGGCTACATATATAGAGAGAGACAGAGACAGAGAGACGGAGATATGCATAGAGAAAGAGACAGAGATAGACAGAGAGCGAGAAAGAGAGACACACACACAAAGACACAGACACACACACACACACACACAGAGGGGGACGGTGAAAAAAAAACCGAAGTGAAGCGAAACGGTTAGACGTAACAAAAGGCAGCGTGAATTTACACTCCGAAGGTAAAAGATTAAAATTTAATATAAACAACATAGTTTTTTCCCTTCCCTCAAAGGGGAGAAAAGGACAACGTCAACATTTAAAAGCACACGCAATATGTTTGAAGAAGAGTTCCAATTCCATAAAGGAAAATAAAACAGAGTTCGATTCCCGCTCGAGGGGATTTTTCCCTTGGAGTTAACATCACTGCCGTCTCCACTCTCCCCGAAAGTCTTTCGGGTGAGACTGTAAACCGAGGGCCCGTGTGTGAACGCACGCAGAACATCTCTTGCGCACCCGTTAAATCCTGTTCCGCTTTTCATAAGAGTAGGTCGTTGTGTGCCAAAACTGCACACACACGGGGACTTGATGAAAAAAATGCACATGAGTGCTTATTCCATTGTCCTCGATATAAAAGAATAAAATAAATAAAATGAAAAGAAAATATGCTACAACGAAAAGGGAAGAAGTAGAGGAGAGACCACGAAGGGAAAAAACACACCAAAAAGCAAACAAACAAACAAATAAACAAACATACGGAGAGAGAGACAGACAGACAGACAGAGACAGAGACAGACAGACAGACAGACAGACAGACAGACAGACAGACAGAGACACAGAGAGAGAGACAGAGAAATAGAGAGAGAGAGAGAGAAAGAGAGACGGAGAGAAGACACAGAGACAGAGATAGAGAGAGAGAGGGAGAGACAGAGAGAGAGAGAGACAGAGACAGAGACACACAGAGAGACACAGAGACACACAGAGAGACACAGAGAGACACAGAGAGAGAGACACACAGAGGAGGAAGGAAATCGAATGATGAAAATATTGGTCACAAGTGCAGTTGGTGGTGGGAAAGACTGAAAGAAAGAAAAGAAAGAATAAAGGAACGCGTGACAGATGGAATACGTTAATTGACAATCAGCCAACGTCCATTTTCTGACGTGGTATTATTTTTTTTCTTTTCTATTCTTTCTTCCATGTGTTGCTCTTTCTGTCCGTGTGTGTGTGTGTGTGTGTGTGTTGTGTGTGTGTGTGTGTGTGTGTGTGTGTGTGTGTGTGTGTGTGTGTGTGTGTATGTGTGTGTGTGCGTGTGTCTGTCTGTGTCTGTGTGTATGCGTTTGTATGTGTGTGTATGTGTGTGTGTGTGTGTGTGTGCTGTCTGTCTGTCTTGTCTCTGTCTCTGTCTCTGTCTCTGTCTCTCTCTCTCTCTCTCTCTCTCTCTCTCTCTCTCTCTCTCTCTCTCTCTCTCTCTCTCTCTCTCTCTCTCTCTCTCTCTCTCTCTCTCTCCTCTTCCAACTTGCAGTACCTGTGTTAATCTGTCCGTCATTTTTGTTTGTTGAGCTTGCGGAGGTTTTTGCGTGTGTCTACGAGAGAGAGAGACAGAAACAAAGAACAGAGAGAGACAGAGAATGACAAAGAGAGAGAGACAGAGAAACGTAAAGACAAACAGAGTGACAGAGTACATGTATATGGACAGACAGACAGACAGTCGGACAGAGGAAAGAGTAAGGTTTGAAAGAAAAAGAAAGAAAGAAAGAAAGAAAGAAAGAAAGAAAGAAAGAAAGAAAGAAAGAAAGAAAGAAAGAAAGAGAAAGAAAGAAAGAAAAAGAAACAACAGAGAGACAGAGACAGAGAGACAGAGCGAGAGAAGAGAAGAGAAACAGAGACAAAGAGAAAGACAGACAAACAGACAAGCAAACAAACAAACAAACAAACAGACAGAGAGACAGAAAACAGACAGACAGACAGACAGAGGAACAAACAGACAAAGACAAGAGACACACAGAGCTAGCAGAGAGGGAGATTTATTTGATCCCCACCCCACCCCCACCCCCACCCCATCTTCCCGCTCCCCATGTTTCAATTCCTTCCAGTTGCTCAGCTTTGCTTAAAACTCTCACATCTGTTTCTGATCGGGCAGAGAGAGGAGTTGGGTTCTTTGTTTCTTTCTCTTTTTTGTTTTTCTCTTTGTTTGTTTATTTGTGTGTTTGCTTTGTTTGTTGGTTTGTTGTCAGTGTTTTGTATGCT
>CM060330.1:170497-172997 GCA_030674155.1 Stramonita haemastoma
AAGGAATCGCCCCGGTTTACGATACCACCCTTAGAGGTGGTCTTGAAAGACCTCACTCTGCGAATCCTCGTGGACTCTTTAGGGGACTCTCCGCGAGAGGAAGCTCCAGGAACGTTGAGGAGGTTGTTCACGTTAGGCATGGAATTTCTCCGAGCTTGATTCATCACCCCTCCTCCTCCTCCTCTTCCTCCTCCTCCTCCTCTCTCTCTGCTGTTATTGGTGTAGTTGTTGTATCCGCTCCCTTCTCCTCCTCCTCCTTCTCCTCCCATCATCATCATCATCGCCCGAGAAGAATCCTGCTTCCCTCCTGTAGTTTTCCCTTCTCTGAAAGATGCCGCGCGGATGTGATGGAGGTCGGAGTGACCTTGCGACGTCCCGGACGGGTGGAGGGAGGAGGAGGAGGGGGAGGGGTCACGGTTGGGGTGGAGGGTGGGAGACTCTTGAGACATCTCGTCGGAAGAGGTCGAACTGCGACGACGTCGGATAGGGCGGCGGTGGGTAGGGGTGGAGGAGGCGGTGAAAGAGTGAGAGGACCTGACCGGGTGTTTGGGGGGGTGGGTGGGGGTTGTTGGGGTGGGGTTGTTGGGGTTGTGGCTACGGCGGTTGCTTTTAGGGGACGGTCCCTGACTGGCTCTCCAGCCGGAGTTAGCGGTTGTTCCTGGCGAGGAACGTCTGTGGGTAACCTCTGAGAGTGTCATCATCCCCACATCGTTCAAGTTGTACAACTGTTGCTGTTGTTGCTGGTGGTGTTGGCTGTGGTTATTATCGTCGTAGTCATCGTGGTTGTTGGTGTTGTTAGTTGTGGTTGTTGTTGTTGTTGTACCGGTGGTGGAGTCAAACCCGGATGGAAGCAGTCTAGGCACGTTCAGCTCTTCCCCGTAAAAGAAAGGGTCGAAGTCCACCCGGCTTCCACAGCTGCTTCTGTCGTGGTGGTGACCGCTGTCCCTCTGACTACCACTACCACTACCACCACCGCCGCCACCGCCACCACCGCCACCGCCACCACCGCCACCACAGCCGCTGCCGCTGCTCAATCGCGATCCCCCGCCGCTAGGGGAAGGGGAGGGGGAGAGAGAGGGGGAGGGGGAGAGGGAGGAGGAGAAGGAGAGGATATGCTCGTTGGAATCGTACCTGCTCGTGTTGCCGTTACTGTCCGTAATAAGTGTGTCCACCCCATGCTGTTGTTGCTGCTGCTGCTGCTGCTGCTGCTGGTGGTGGTGGTAATGATGCTGCTGATGATGATGATGATGCTGTTGGGGAGAAGGGGAAGGGATGGGGGAGGGTGGGGAGAAGAAGAAGGAAGGGGAAGAGGAAGAAGACGAAGAAGAGAAAGACGTTGGAGGAGGAGGGGGAAGGTAGGACAATTCTGGATAGAAGAAAGCTGCGCGGGCAGATTGTAAACCCTGGCGTGAACTCGGACCGTGGTTACTACTGCTACTGTCTGACTGACCCAGCCGTCGCCGCGTCGCGGTGGTGTCCTCTCTCTCTCTTCTCCTCCTCTCTCCTTCCTCCTCCTCCTCTTCTTCTTCCTCTTTCTCCTCTGGTCTTCTTGTCGGCATGGCGGGCCCGGGGGTGGGGCGTCGAAGTCCTGAGGAAGCTTGCTGTGCCGGCGGAGTGCGAGTCAGTCCTGGCTTGAGTGTCATTTGTGTAGCGTACCGTAGCCTGGTGGGTTAGTGTAGTGTAGGCTAGTCTAGTTTAGCCTGGCTGGTAGGCAGTGACGATTTTTTTGGTTATGGTTATGGTTTGGTTTTGGTTTTGGTTTTTTGGTTTGGTTTTTTGGTTTGTCGTTGAGGTGTTTAGGTTAGAGATATTGTTGTTGTTGGTTTTACTGTCAGTTGTGTTTGTTGGTGGTGGTGGTTGTGTTGTTGTTGGTGTTGGTGGTTGTGGTGGTAGTGTTTTTGTTGTTGGTGGTGGTGGTGGTGGTGTTAGTTGTTGCTGCTGTTTTTGCTACTGTTGTTGATGCTTTGCTGCTAGTTTTGTTCTATTGTTGTTGCTTTGTTGCTGCTGCTGTTGCTGCTGTTGCTGCTGTTGTTGATGCTTTGCTGCTAGTTTTGTTCTATTGTTGTTGGTGTCTTGTTGCTGCTACTGTGTACGTGCGTGGTATTTGCGGCAATCAGGACTTCCAAAGTAAAAAAAAAAAAAAGAAGAAGAAAAAAAGGTGGTGTAAGTTATAGAGCAAGTTTTTCCTAGTAGTGTGTGTGTGTGTGCGTGCGTGCGTGCGTGTGTGTGTGTGTGTGTGTGTGTGTGTGTGTGTGTGTGTGTGTGTGTGTGTGTGTGTGTGTGTGTGTGTGTGTGTGTGTGTGTGTGTGTGTGTTCTTGTGGGAGGAAAAGGCAGGAAGCGATTTGTAGCTTTCTCTCGTTTTCTTCAATCGATGACGAAAAAAAGAAAACGGTATCGATTTGTTTGTGCCTTTTTTCAGCTCTTGTTGTTGCTGCTAGCAGTTTTCTTTTTTCGTTGTTTTTTTTCTTTCTTTCTTTCTTTTTTATTCAGCCTGAGCCA
>CM060330.1:180497-182997 GCA_030674155.1 Stramonita haemastoma
ACACACACACACACACACACACACACACACACACACACACACACACACACACACACACACACACACACACACACACACACACCTTACAACTCTAACACACCTACAAACAAAAAACCCAAAACCATCAAAAACCAAACACACACACACATGAAACAATATTCATCCAAAAAAAACTCAGAAAATCATAACAAAAAATCCCAACTCACGTTTCACACACCAACAGCAGCTGCTAAGTATAAATAATACACACAAAATATTACAATCTCCCACAAAAGAATCGAACACATCACTTTTTCTTCAAAGTACAACCCCCACACACAAAAAAGAAGAAACTACCACCACCAACAACCACGCTTACTGACTGACAGCTACGAGCAAAAGCAAGCAGACACACACAACTGTAAGGCACATGCAGCAAGCATCTAACCACTCTTGACTGCATGGAAGTCGGGATGTTGGGGCCAGCAAGAGAAGAAGAAGGAATGAGAAGAGAAGGAGGAAAGAGAAGGAAGGAAGGAAGGAAGGAAGGACGGCAGGAAGAAAAGGTGAGACGCACAATCTGTCTGTAGTAGTAGGTAAAAAAAGCCCCACCTCACCACGCGAAGAAGATTTTTGCGAAGTTGGGAAGTTCTCTCTCTCTCTCTCTCGCACTCAGATGGGACGAGTGAATGTGCCGCGTGGTAAAAGGTAATAAGGTAAGTAAGTAAGTAACCCTCGCTAACCCCCCCCCCCCGCCCCTCCCCCTTCCCCCTCCTCCCCCCCCCCCCACACCTATCTCCTCCTACCCCTCCTTCCTTCCTCAGTCTCTGTCTCTCTCATCTCTGTCTGTCTGTCTGTCTGTTGTCGGTTTTTTTGTTGTTGTTTTATTATCATTTTATATCGAGGATAATGGAAAAAGTACTGGTGTGCTTTTTATTTACTTTTTGTTTGTCTGTCTGTTTGTTTGTCTCTCTCTCTGTCTCTGTCTCTGTCTGTCTGTCAGTCTGTCAGTCTGTCTGTCTGTCTGTCTCTCTCCTCTCTCTCTCTGTCTCTCTCTCTCTCTCTGTCTCTGTCCTTCTCTCTCTCTCTCCTCTCTCTCTCTCTCTCTCTCTCTCTCTCTCTCTCTCTCTCTCCTCTCTCTCTCTCTCTCTCTCTTTCGTTCTGGTCAAAACTTTATAATTTGATGTTCACTTTTTGTTATTTTTTTATTTTTTGTTGGGGTTGTTTTGTTTGTTTGGGGCTTTTTTTCATAGCATTTTTTTTTTGTTTTGGATGGTTGGAGTTTTTGTGGGGGGGATTTCTAGGTGGGAGTGGGGGGGGGGGGGAGACTGGGAGTAAAAGCACACACGAATGCGTATTTGTTATCTTAGAAGTAAAACAATTTTGATTACACTGGACTAGGTCTCCCTCCTCTTCCTTTCGTACATTTTTCTCTTGAGGCAACGAAGAAAGCCCCTTTCCCCTCCCCTCCCCTTCCCTCCCCTTCCCTCCCCTTCCCTCTGCATGCTTCCTACTTCTCTTTATACCTCCCCACCCCCTCCCCTGCTGTCCTCCTCCCTGCCATCTCCGCATCTACCTGCCTGCCTCCCGACTCATCCTCCCTCCCCCTCCCTTTCCCCAACACTTGGACATGTCTCATCATCTCCTTCACCTGTTTCTACGTTTTTCACTGGCTACCTACTTCAAAGCATCTCTGTCTGTCTGTCTGTCTGTCTGTCTGTCTGTCTGTCTGTCTGTCTGTCTGTTTCTGTCTGTCTGTCTGTCTGTTTCTGTCTGTCTGTCTGTCTGTCTGTCTGTCTCTGTCTGTGTGTGTGTGTGTGTGTGTGTGTGTGTGTGTGTGTGTGTGTGTGTGTGTGTGTGTCTCTCTCTCTCTCTCTCTCTCTCTCCTCTCTCTCTCTCCCCTCTCACTCTCTCTCTCTCTCTCCATCTCTCCTCTCTCTCTCTCTCTCTCTCTCTCTCTCTCCTCTCTCTCTCCTCTCTCTCCCCCCCCTAAAACTGTGTTAGCTAGTTAGTTGCTTGGCTGGCTGGCTGGCTGGCTGGTTAGATAGATAGATAGATAGATAGATAGATAGATAGATAGATAGATAGATAGATAGATAGATAGATAGATAGATAGATAGATAGATAGATAGATTGATAGATAGATAGATAGATAGATAGATAGATAGATAGATAGATAGATAGATAGATAGATAGATAGATAGATAGATAGATAGATAGATAGATAGATGGTTGACTAGTTAGTTAGTTAGTTAGTTACTTAGTTACTTAGTTAGCTAGTTAATTAGTTACTTAGTTACTTAGTTACTTTGTTTGTTGCCTGCTGGATTGTTGCTTGGTGGGTTGGTTGATTTGGTTGATAGGTTAGTTGGTTAATCCCATACTGAGTTAGTTTTACTTCATCTACTACTGCTGCTGCTGCTGATGCCGCTGCTGATGCCCTTATAAAAACAGATTTGATACAAGGTGTTATTCCAAAAGAGAAGTGAAGTGAGTAGTAGTAGTAGTAGTAGTAGTAGTA
>CM060330.1:200497-206682 GCA_030674155.1 Stramonita haemastoma
ATATATATATTATATATATATATATATATATATATATATATATAGATAGATAGATAGATAGATAGATAGATATAGATATAGATATAGATATTATATATATATCCCCGCTGTAGTCTAGTGGTTAGGGCGTTGGACTCGTAATCTAAAGGTTGCGGGTTCGATCCCAGCTTTCGGCTATGGCGTTGTGCCCTTGGAAAAGGCACTTTACGGCTATTTTCTCGCCCCACCCAGGTGTAAAAGGAGGTACCAACCTTGTGTTGGGGGTTAACCCTGCGATAGACTGGCGTCCTATCCAGGGGGGAGTCTATGACTCTCAGTCGCTTAAGCGCCACAGAAACCGGGATAAGCACCGGCTTGATGAGCCTTAGGCTCGGGACAGACTTTAACTATATATATATTTTTTTTTAAGGCCTCAGTTGCATGCAGATCGTGGAGCACCATCTTTTCTTTTCTTTTTTTTTATTTCTTTGTTCTCTTGTATGTGGGTGCTCTACACCTCTTTCTTCATTGGCAAAAAACAACAAAAAAACAACAAAAAAACCCTAAATAATTTTCAATCTTTGTAACATTACACTCTGTCATAGCGAGCCAAAATTGTTTCTTGAGCACATCAGTCAATCCAGCTTTACACAAAAAAATACAACAAAGCACACACAAATATTACATATGAAACCCCAACAAATAAATCGCAAAAACAGCATTTTAGTTTTAACATTACTGGCCATCACAGCAAGACCAAAATTTTCTTTAATAAATCAATGAATCCACCTTTAAGATAATAACACACACACACACACACACACACACACACACACACACACACCACACACACACACACACAGAGTCCTTCCATAAGACTATAAACCTAGGTCACGTGTGTGAACGCACGCAGAACATCTTCCGCACACAAATAAACCCGTTCTGCTTTTCGGAAGAATAGGCCATTGTGTGTCAGTGGGAGCAGATGACAAAATTTTCGAAACTGCATAAACACGGGGGCTGGATGCAAAAAAGCACACGAGTGCTTATTTCATTATCTTCGAAATAAAACTACACACACACACACACACACACACACACACACACCACACACACCACACACACACACACACACACACACACAGATATATATATATATATTATTTTTTTTTTTTTTTTTTTTTTTTACTTTTAAGGCCTCAGTTGCATGCAGATCATGGAGCACCATCTTTTTCATATCTTTTTGGTGGGTGCTTCACACGTCTCTCTTCATTGGCAAAAAAAAACCCCTCAAAAAAGCAACAACAAAAAAGGAAAAATGTGCCCCTTTCCCTTCCCTTCTTTTCCCTGTCATCCATGAACCGGAGTCAGCACTTCTCTTACCTACCTACGTCCAGAGCACTAACTGCCCCAGTGTGAATTGCTGCCTGTGTCTATTCATGTTCAGCGGCAGTGAACAGTCGGCTGGGTTTATTGTTGCTCTAGTGTGTCCTGCTGCTGCATGCGTTTCTACACGTGTGAACGAGTGATATACATTTGTCTGGGTTTATGTTTGCTCTAGTGTGTTTGTGGTAGTGTTAAGTTTTTATCCTTTAATTCTTTTTTTCTGGCTTTTGCTGCATGCTTTCCTGACAATTTTGTGCCTTTGTTTTGCCTGGGCCTAGTTTTTTTTCGGGGGGGGGGGGGGGGGGGGGGCAATCACACTTGTATTCATTTCACAACCTTCTGCTCTCGAAATTCATTCAGCGGGTATTGCAGCGTGGTCACTACAAATAAAGATGACTATTTCCTGACCTAACATCAGTTGTGACAGGACTATACCAGACTTCATTTTTAAACAGATCATCTGAATGCATTCAGGGAAAATAGAGCCAGAGATGACCTGATATCAGGGACTGTATATAACAAGGTTCACAATGGGACTATGAATTAAATGCATATGGACAAATACTTCATTTGAATTCACAAAAACAGCGCCAAAAAAAACCTCTGGAGTTTTGCAAACACTAAAAAAAATTATTTCAAAGCCATTATCCAATCAGAAAATTGGGGAAACAAGCCCTCAAATAATCTCTAGCCCAGCTTATATCAAACCATCTCAGGATTTTAAAAATATATACAGCTTTATAATCATACCACCAGAATAAAACGAGAGGAAACTCGTAATTTATGACTAATAAACCTAACAAAACTATCAGGGCACCCAAGCACTTTTCAACAGATTGATGAAATAGAAAAAAGGAAAAATTTTATTTTTATAACTTTTTTTTAGGAATGATCATTTATAGGATTATGAAAACTTTTGGAATTGAAAAAAGAAATCTGTTTATATCAATAATTATTATAAGAGTATCTTTAATATTTTTTTCAACACCTTTATAAGAAAAAAATCTTGAAAGAAACCTATGTATAGACAAAGTCAATAGAAAATTTTGGAACATTACATGGTGATCAACTCTTCAGTATAAAGGGAGGAACCTTATTTCATGACACCAACTCAATAGGAATGAAAGTTAATACTTCATACCAACTAGTTCAATAGGAAGGGAAAAGCTTCATACAACACCAACTTACTACACAGGGAAGAACTGTAAACCTTGAAAAGAACTAGATTAATCCGAATCAAAATCTACACGTGGAAAGTGACACAGATGAAACAGGGCATGGACTCCATACACTACAGCAGGCCCTTTTCCCCAGTACTACAACGGTCAAGAGTTAGCTTTAGCTTTAAACTAACATTTGTCTAAAATAAAATAAAAATAATAATATAAAAAAATATTATAAAAACAGCAACAAAAAACATTCGTCTGCATGTCTTCTCTCTTGCACAAATAGAAACACTAATAATGATGATGATATATGGGATTTATGTAGCGCTTTATACCGTTTTCTGAGGAATGAAGTATTTTCGGCTAGCCAGTAAGTCAAACCTCTCTTTCCCTTTAGTGTTGTTCTCTCATGCAACTGTTGTTCCAAGCAATGCAATCAATGTGAAGGTATCTAGGTTGGCAACAACTCAATATGAAGGGAAGAGTTTTTATAACACCTGGCTCAATAACAAGTACCTAATAACAACTAGAATAAAGGAAATAACTTCTTTGATATCAACCAACTCATTCCAAGGAACAATTTTACTTTTTTGACACCAACCCATATTAAGAAAATAACCTTTTACACGTGTACCAGCGAACTCAACCTGAAGGAAAGAACTTTTTGCTTTGATAGAACTAACTCAATATAAAGGGAAGAGCCTGCTAACACCAACTAAATGAATATGGAGGGGAAAACTTTACACTCTGATACAAAAAACAAAGAAATATGAAAGGGAGAGCTCTATACTTTTGTAATAACTGAATCTGAAGAAAAAAGTTTACAGTTTGATAACTATCTTGATACCAAGCTTGGAACTTTATTCTTTGAGCCAACTTGTTCAATAGCAAGGGGATAATTCTATTCTATGACACCAACTTATTTCATGGAATGAAAAAAACAACACACCCAAACTTAGTGACAACTCAAGAGGAAGGAAAGAGATCTACACTAACCAACCAAGTGACTTAATGTAAAAGAAAAAACAACAACCTTATACTTGATAACCAGTAGAATTTGAAGTCAAAAACTACGTGTCAAGCTATTGAGGTAAAACGAGTAACTCTCATACAATTAAGCACTTTTTCAGTATTGCCGTTATTTTCAAAGGTTATCAGAACACTGTTTTTTTCTGTTATATAGCTCCAGCGAAGATATCCGATTTATGGACTGTGGTCGCAAGCCATCCTACATTTGGTCCTGCAGAAAACTAAAAATAGAACAATTTTTGAAGCATCAGTGCTATGCAAGCATAAGGATGCTATAATCATTATTTATTCTTCTGCATATCATCTCTTTTGCAAATCATGTCTCCATCGCGGTATTCTCCGGAATAAAATATTTCCAAGCGGTCAGTACCCCCAAACCCCTCTTTCCCTGTGCTGCTGTTCCCTTATACAGCTGTTTCCCCATACCGCAGAACTGAGTCAGAGTTAAGGAATCCATGTCAAAGAGTTAATAGTTAGGATCAAACTGGTGAAGTGTTAGGGTTTGCGGCATGGGGCAAGAACTAGGGTTAGAGTGGAGTGTTGACAGCTCCAGGGAACAGCACTACAGGGAAAAAGGAGTATCGGGAAAAGTACTGCTCTTTCTTCAAACATCCTGCACTCAGCTTGTGCATAGTTTTCTCTCTTAAGCTGATCCCGCAAAGTCGAGGTAAAATGATTTGTTTCTGTGAAATAGGCGATGCTATACCAGTAATGACTATGGCAAAGATTTGCATCACAACAAACGTCTGAAACCGAGTGTACATTTCCAGGAGTTTTCATTTTGTCTTTGTTTTGTACAAGTACTTCTGATCCGAAATCATATTTAGAATTTTGAGCATTTTTGGCGCCAAAACAAAACGACGTTGTAAGCCAGTAAAAGCTTTACAATGTTCTTTCAAAAGCAATCAAAATAGAAAATTGAGCGCGCGCCTGTGTGTGTGTGTGTGTGCGTGTGCGTGTGCATGCGTGTGTGTGTTGTGGTGTGTGTGTGTGTGTGTGTGTGTGTGTGTGTGTGCGTGTGCGTTGTGCGTGTGCGTGTGTGTGTGGTGGGCCTATTGTGTTTGGGATCTAATCCTCGCCCTATCTCAGTATAAGAAAAACGTCATATTTCAAGCTGGGATATGAAGAAAATGACCTTTTACTTTGGAACCGAAAAATTGAATAGAAAGAAAAATATTTAATACATGAAGTAGCAAAATATTCAAGAAAGAAAATACTTAGGAACTATTTCAACATGGAGGAAGATCTTTTACTTCGACACCTTTGGTTTCCAACTAAAAATGTAAAGAAAAAAATTTATCCTTTGATAGCAATAACTCAATACAAAAGGGTTTTTTCCCTAATTTTGACACGAACTAATTCAACATACAAGAAAGAATATAAACAAATTGATACAGCTGACTTATTATGAACGAAAGAAACTTTATGCTTGGACACCAAATAACCCTCCAAAAAAACTTACTTTATGGTTTGATGCTAACAATCACTATGAAGGGGAGACTACCATACCTTTACACAAACTGATATGGAAGGGGAAAAACACAAAATTTAAAACTACCTCAATATAAAGAAAAGGCTTTGGATTTTTGATGCCAACTTAATAATACAAATGAAGGATTTTATACTCCATACCAAATAATCCAACATGTAGAAAAATATTCAATGAAAAGAAAACTTGGATACAAAATAAATGTGAAAGACAGATGTTTATTTCTTTGATACCATATATTCAAATGTAAGCTAAATAAAAGTTTTATGAAAAATGATGGAAAAAAATAAAAGACCTTCATTTCTATTGGGAAGCAGCTAATGGGTATTGGGGAAAGAGCTTTACCCCCTTGATATCACCGAACTAGACAAGGATAAGGAACTCTACACTCGACGGTAATAAAACAATGTGAAATAACTGTATACTTCGTAATATGCTTATTTGACATGGAGGAAATAGCTTTTGCTTTAATCCTAACAAACCTGATAAAAAATAAATTTAATATTAAGGGAAAAAATCGTACTTTGATACCAGTTAACTCAAGAAATGGCCTCTTCCCTTTAATAAAAACTCACTCCCCCATATAGGAAAAGAAGTTTATTCTTACATACAATCTAGCCCGATGGGAGGAAAAAAAACTTTTACTGATGCCAACTCACTTGATTATGAAGGGAAAAATTTTTATCCTTGAAGCCATCAACCAAAAATGAAGGAAAGATTTTTATACTTTCATACCCCCTGGTTCAATATGAAGGGAAGAGGGTTATAGTTTTAATACAAACTCAGTATGAAGGAAATAACATTGATACTAGATTATGGGATTAGGGACAATTTTTTTACCTCGATTCCAGCGAGCTAAAAAACCTAAAAACACTTTTTTTACTTCGATTCCAACTGCCCAACATGAAGGAAAGGAACGAGACTTCATCCTTTTTTTACTACTAGCTCAATATGAAGAAAAAAACTTAATACGCGACAACCCAGCATGAGGTCTGACATTTTAAATAATTACAAACAGAAACAGAAAGACTACAAAATATCGGCGAATTTTTATTTTGGAAGGGAAAATACATTTTGATTAATTTTGTTTTGGTGGTTTTTATGGTTTTTCCCTTTTGAGTGAGTCTTCCTTTGGT
>CM060330.1:214282-224282 GCA_030674155.1 Stramonita haemastoma
AGCAAAACAACCAAGTACATGCATCAGCTTATAAAAAGAGTACTGTACACAATACATGCACAAAAATAGGATGCACGCACGCGTGCGTGCATGTGTGTGCACACACATACACAACCCCTCCCCCCACATACACACACACACACACACTCTCACGTAACTTGCTTATAAATATTTAAATTCTTATCAGTTTGTTTGGGTCGCGTTCTGTCTCAGATGTGAGTTACTTCCCCTCCATTACAGGACACACACACACACACACACACACACACACACACACACACACACACACACACACACACACACACACAACACACAACTTGCATCCATCTAAATTCTTATCGAATAGTTTGTTTTTGTCGCCTCCTGTCTCAGACGCGAGTTACTTCCCTTCCATCACAAGACCACGGCAGACGACAGGAAAAGCAGGGATGGTGGAAGAGGGAATGAACCGTTGAAGGTAAAGGTAAAGGAAAGGTAAAAAGGTAAAGGTGTCCATAACCTAGGTGGTCGTAGGGGAGCGAGGTGTCAGAGACCTCAGCTTCTTTAAGGGCCAGCACATTGAGGGCGACGCCCATCTCCTCTCCCTCGCTGCTTTACCTTCCCTGACCCTAAAGAGGGCAGGTACCCATTTTACAGCTGGGTGACCCGGGGGACTGTACTGAAGCCAAGGTGCGCAAAGGGTCATCCCTCGAACCGGTAACTACGCTCGACGCTGCTTAACTTGACTGGAGGAAAGCGAGCACTCTGACCACTGAGCTATCCAGTCCCTAATCATCCAAGGTAGTAAAGATAAATTAACACACACAGACACACAGAAACACACACATATACATACATACACAAACAAACACGCGCACACACACAATCATATCTATCTATCTATCTATCTATCTATCTATCTATCTATCTATCTATCTATCTATCTATCTATCTATCTATCTATCTATCTATCTATCTATCTATCTATCTAGTCTTTTAGATGAGACGATAAACCGAGGTCCCGTGTGTTACATATCATTATTTGGCGCACGTAAAAGAACCCACGGCAACAAGAGGGTTGTCCCTGGTAAAATTCTGTAGAAAAAAAGCAACTCTGATAGGGAAACAAATACAACTGCAGACAGGAAAAAGAAAAAAAAAATAATGGGTAGGCGCTGCACTTGTGGCGATGCGCTCTCCCCAGGGAGAGAAAGCAGCCCGAATTTCACGCAGAGAAATCTGCTGTGACATTAAGTGGTATAACTAATTAAAATACATAAATAAATGGAAAAAAGATAAATATTACTCTCACTCACCCTCTCCTCCATGGCAAACTCATCCTGAGGAAGGAAGCGAGGGTGGTAAGGAGAGCCCCCGAAACCTCCACCCCCACCCCCGCCACACCCCCCACCACCGGCCAGCATGAGGGCGCCGGACATACCCTGACCCCCCATCATCATCCCCCCTCCCCCTCCTCCCCCTCCCCCTCCTCCTCCACCACCACCATACACGGAAGACGAGGAAGGGGGAGGAGGCAACATCAACTGCCCTCCTCCCAGAGAGGGCCCCATGCCCGGAAACCCCGCTCCCTGATGGGGCCCCATGCCCCCCATGCCCCCCATGCCCCCAGGCATCCCTGCGTAAGGACCTGAGGGGAAGCCCCCGGGGGGCATACCCCCCATCATGAAGGGATGGGGGAAGGGGGGAGGGTGGCGAGGCACCATCGCCAGCCTCCCTCCCAAACTGTCGCTATCAGAACTCGTGGTGGAGGAGGAGGAAGAGGAGGAAGAGGAGGAGGAGGAGGAATCCAGAGTGATGTTGGAGGAGTGGCCCACGTGCGGGCGGTGACCCGAGCTCGAGGGGTGGTGACCTTGACCGTGACCGTGGCTGTGACCTTGGAGGCTGCTGTGAAGGTCGTTGCTGTGGTTACTGGTGCGGGAAGGGGTCTGCACGTTGTAGTAGGTCACCTCCCCGTCCCCCGTGTTGTTGCTTCGGCTGTGGGTGGAGCCTCCTAGACCCCCCTTCTCTGGGGGGAGAGAGAGAAAAAAGAAAAAAAGAAAAGAATAACGGGGCCTCGGTTTATAGTCTCATCTGAAAGACTTTTGGGGAGAGTGGAGTCAGCACTGATGTTAATTCCAGGGTAAAACATTCCCTCCAACGGGAATGGAACCAGTGTTGTCAAATTGCGAGCGCAATGTTCTGACCACTAGGCTATCCCGTCCCCCTAAAAATACTTGACCGTAACATTTGCAGTCGGCTAATAATTGTACCCATAAGGCTTTGCTCAAGATAGAAGATTGACTCACTTTACGCTGAAGAAAGAAAAACTGACTTACTTTATGCTGAAGAAAAAATAAAATTGACTCACTTTACGCTGAAAAAAGATAGAAAACTGACTTCCTTTAAGCAGAAGATGAAATATTTACTTAATGTATCTTTTTCTTCCTTTTTTTGCAACAAAGGGTAGGATTTAACTACAACATGGAACAAAACCTATGCGCTCACTGCAGTGCACACCAGTAAATCAATAATAATGAAGAGAATTCCATTTCCCCCTTTGATAATGGCAGTATTCATTTTGGACAGAAGGCTTTAGCTATGAAAAATAGGAAGCAGAAAGAGTGTAGGCAGGTAGACAATTTGGCCCAAAGTGATACTTTCTACGTCATTTTGATTTAGCAGCAACAGCAGCAGTAGCAGCAGCAGTAGTAGTAGACGCATGAAAAGTAGAAGTAGTAGTAGTAGCAACAGCAGCAGCAGCAGCAGCAGCAGCAGCAGCAGCAGCAGCAGCAGCAGAAGGAGTAGTAGTAGTAGTA
The DNA here is from genome assembly GCA_030674155.1 of Stramonita haemastoma. NCBI lineage: Eukaryota > Metazoa > Mollusca > Gastropoda > Neogastropoda > Muricidae > Stramonita > Stramonita haemastoma. The sequence goes on from CM060330.1 coordinate 217,078, forward strand.
GTAGTAGTAGTAGTAGTAGTAGTAGTAGTAGTAGTAGTAGTAGTAGTAGTAGTAGTAGTAGTAGTAGTAGCAGCAGCAGCAGCAGCAGCAGCACTAGTTGTAGTAGTAGTAGTAGTAGTAGTAGTACTAGTAGTAGCAGTAGTAGTAGTAGTAGTAGTAGTAGTAGTAGAAGTAGTAGTAGTAGTAGTAGCAGCAGCAGCAGCAGCAGCACTACTACTAGTAGTAGTAGTAGTAGTAGTAGTAGTAGTAGTAGCAGTAGCAGTAGTATAGTAGTAGTAGTAGTAGTAGTAGTAGTAGTAGTAGCAACAGCAACAGCAGCAGCAGCAGTAGCAGCAGAAGGAGTAGTAGTAGTAGTAGTAGTAGTAGTAGTAGTAGTAGTAGTTGTAGTTGTAGTAGTAGTAGTAGTAGTAGTAGTAGTTGTAGTAGTAGTAGTAGCAACAGCAGCAGCAGCAGTAGCAGCAGAAGGAGTAGTAGTAGTAGTAGTAGTAGTAGTAGTAGTAGTAGTAGTAGTAGTAGTAGTAGTAGTAGTAGTAGTAGTAGCAACAGCAGCAGCAGCAGTAGCAGCAGAAGGAGATAGTAGTAGTAGTAGTAGTAGTAGTAGTAGTAGTAGTAGTAGTAGTAGTAGTTAGTAGTAGTAGTAGTAGTAGTAGCAGCAGCAGCAGCAGCAGTAGCACTAGTAGTAGTAGTAGTAGTAGTAGTAGTAGTAGTAGTAGTAGTAGTAGTAGTAGTAGTAGTAGTAGTAGTAATAGTAGCAGCAGCACTAGTTGTAGTAGTAGTAGTAGTAGTAGTAGTAGTAGTAGTAGTAGTAGTAGTAGTAGTAGTAGCAGTAGCAGTAGTTGTAGTAGTAATAGTAATAGTAGTAGTAGTAGTAGTAGTAGTAGCAGTAGCAGTAGCAGTAGTAGTAGTAGTAGTAGTAGTAGTAGTAGTAGTAGTAGTAGTAGTAGTAGAAGTAGCCAACAACAGCAACAGCAACAACGAAAAGAGCGCCAGTTATTTAGTTATTTATTTATTTGTTTATTCATTTATTCTTTTATATCGGGGATAATGGAATAAACACTGTGCTTTTGAACATCCAGTCTCCGTGTGTATACAGATTTGTAAATCTTGTCATCTGTTCCCACCGGCACACAATGGCCTACCCTTACGAAAAGTGGTACAGGATTTAACGTATGCGCAAGGTGTTCTGCTTAAGTTACAATGGCAAAGCAGCGAAATGTCATCACCATAAGAACAAAATTTTAACACAGTCAGAAAAAAACACATGTCTCTTTATGATATAATAAAGCTGTCTCGAATCTTAAACTCCTCCCCCCCCCCCTTCGTCACACACACCTTTCTCCCCACTCAAATACTCTTAAACTGGATTCTTCATCCAGAGAGAGAGAGAGAGAGAGAGAGAGAGAGAGAGAGAGAGAGAGAGAGAGAGAGAGAGAGAGAGAGAGAGAGAGAGAGAGAGAGAGAGAGAGACAGACAGACAGACAGACAGACAGACAGACAGACAAGACGGACGGACGGACGGACGGACGGACAGACAGACAGACAGACAGACAGACAGAGATACATAATACAGACAGAAAGACAGATAGACATACAGAAAAAAAAGAAAAAGAAAATAAGGAGATCTCCGCAAAAAAACCCTGAATAAAAGAAAGAAAAGGAAAGAAAGAAAGAAAAGAAAGGAAAAGAAAGAAAGACACTCTTAAAGAAAAAAAACCCACATGAAAACTAAGAAAAGAATAGAACAGAACAGATTTTTTAAAAATGAGACCCCCTCCTGCTTCCAGAAAATAAGAGATAACACATACAGAAATCAAAAAAAGAAAAGAATCACACCAACCACATTTAACAAACAATACACCCCAAAAAACCAAACATACCCCAAAAAATCCCTCGCTACAAAAAAAACACACCCCAAACCACTGACTAACACTAAGTCCCACTTTTCCTGTCTTTCTTACCTCTTCACAGCAAAGCAAAAGATCCACACACACACAACATTCTTTCGGTCTGACTGAAGCTGGACTGTACCATGATTTAACTGTCTGACCATGAGCCTCTTGTCTAAAAGCTACACTTGACCTGACCGGGGGAAAAGACTGACCAAAGGACAAGAAAAGAAGGGGAAGAAGAAACAGAAAGGATTTATCACTTTTCATGACAAAACAAAATCTGGCTATCCGTTAAGAATGCTTGTTTGTTACTCACTCACTCTCTCTCTCTCTCTCTCTCTCTCTCTCTCTCTCTCTCTCTCTCTCTCTCTCTCTCTCTCTCTCTCTCTCTCTCTCTCTCTCTCTCTCTCTCTCTCTCTCTCTCTCTCTGAGATGGGCCGGATGAAAAAAAGTATGTAATGCTTACTTACTCTGTTACCCTTGAAAAATAAAGATTATTCATTCATTCATTCATTCTCTCTCTCTCTCTCTCTCTCTCTCTCTCTCTCTCTCTCTCTCTCTCTCTCTCTCTCTCTCTCTCTCTCTCTCTCTCTCTCTCTCTCTCTTCTCTCTCTCTCTCTCTCTGTGTGTGTGTGTGTGTGTGTGTGTGTGTGTGTGTGTGTGTGTGTGTGTGTGTGTGTGTGTGTGTGTGTGTGTGTGTGTGTGAGTGAGTGAATGTATTCCATGTCTTCTTCTTTGTCTTGGTCTGAATTACTTATAGGTACAGGACTTGGAAAAAGAATAAAGCCCTGTTCAAAAAAGATGTCTATATACACACCAAAGTCATTGCATTTCGAAACAGTAACAATAGAAGAATACCCCCAAAAAATGCAAAGAGGGAGAAACATGCAAAGAAGAAAAATGCTCAGAAGCAGAATTGCGAAGAAAAAGAGGATGAATTGCGAAGAAAAAGAGGATGAATTGCGAAGAAAAAGAATAGTTTATTGCGAAGAAGAATCGCAAAGAAGAACTGCGGGAAAGAATTGTGGGAGAGGAGGAGGAGGAGGAGGAAGAAGAAGAAGAAGAAGAAGAAGAAGAAGAAGAAGAAGAGAGAAGAAGAAGAAGAAGAAGAAGAAGAAGAAGAAGAAGAAGAAGAAGAAGAAGAGAAGAAGAAGAAGAAGAAGAAGAAAGAAGAAGAAGAAGAAGAAGAAGAAGAAGAAAGAAGAAAGAAGAAGAAGAAAAGAAAGAAAGAAAAAAAAGAAGAAGAAGAAACAAAAAGAAAAAAAAGAAGAAAAATAACAGGAGGAAGAGAGCAAAAAACAAAAAAGAAAATAAAGTTAATTACTAGCAAACAAAACAAACATAGATAATACAAGTACTAGACACACACACACACACACACACACACACACACACACACACACACACACACACACACACACACACACACACACACACACACACACACACACCCCCCCCCGCCCAATAAAAACAAAAATAGAGAGTCACACATTATTCTGCACCGCATATAGACTTAAATCACACACTACAGCACAATAAAGTAAACTATCTTCATTCCTTCATTACACAAGCAATCGATCAATCAACCACAAAAACTAAACTTTTGACACGAAAGGAATAAGCCCTGAAGTACTTTACTAAAAATCGCCACCGATTTTTTTTCTGCCCGCTGGCTTAAGGCAAGTATGACAGTTGGTGATAAATGGGGTGTGTTGCCACCATGTCTTTTTCTTTTGCGTTGTCTGTTTTCGTCTCCTTGTATAGCCACACCCAACCTCATGTTGGTGTCAACCCTTCTAAACATTTGCCAAACAATTGGTGTGTGTGTGGGAGGGGGTGTGTTGTGTGTGTGTGTGTGTGTGTGTGTGTGTGTGTGTGTGTGTGTGTGTGTGTGTGTGTGTGTGTGTGTGTGTGTGTGTGTGAGAGAGAGAGAGAGAGACAGACAGACAGACAGACAGACAGACAGACAGACAGAGACACACACAGAATTAAAACTAATCACACACACACACACACACACACACACACACACACACACACACACACACACACACACACAATCCCACACAATCACACACACACTCACACACACACTCACACACATACACCCACACACACACTTTTAAATAATTAAGCCTTATATCTTCTCTCTTCTCTGACATTTATGGTTTTTAATGAACATCATGTCTGCACATAATTCATAACAGCATGCTTTGACACCTTGCATATATATGCATGGTAAAACTTGTAGTCCGTCTTGCTTTCTTCGTATGAAACAATTGTAAGGTGGAGAAAGAAGTAGGATTCATATTGTATGCACACACATACCTTTCACACGAGAGGAAAGGAAAATAGCAATGCGAACATATGTTTTTATATGGAAGATAAATTAGACTGTTGAAGTCAGGACTGTTCTGTATTGCGTTGTACTGTATTGCAAAAGTGGAACAGGTTTTTAAACTGTGTGCGAGATGTTTTCTCCAGAAACCGAAAGGCAGAACAGAGAGAGGAATGGAAGGAAGTGGTTGTAAAGTCTTCAGGAGTGCCCCCACGGTTGCCAGTCTAAGGGGATAGATAGATAGATAGATAGATAGATAGATAGATAGATAGATAGATAGATAGATAGATATATAGAGATATAGAGATATAGAGATAGATAGATAGATAGATAGATAGATATAGATAGATAGATAGATAGATAGATAGATAGATAGATAGATAGATAGATAGATAGATAGATAGACGGATAGACGGATAGATGGATAGATAGATATATTAGAGAGAGAGAGAGAGAGAGAGAGAGAGAGAGAGAGAGAGAGAGAGAGAGAGAGAGAGAGAGAGAGAGGAGAGAGAAGAGAGAGAGAGAGAGAGAGAGAGAGAGAGAGAGAGAGAGAGATCGAAAAAAACACCAACCCCACAGACTATAGATCAGATCTTATAATACCACACTTCCACCATCCCCTATATCCCAGCCATACAGACATGTAGAACGCCTGTACCGTGTTAGACGTAAGACGATTAACAGGAAAAGAACTGGCAGTCAAGAGAAAGACCACTTAGGTGTCCTCGAACATGGAAGATAATCCAGAGAGATACTGGATAACCAGACCTTGACACATCCATCCCCCTTGTCCATCAATCAGTCATCTCAAGATGCTTCGGTAGTGGCTGGATCATCAGGTACTTAATTGGGAAGGACAAGGCCACTAATACAAAGATCTGTCAGACTTAGGCAGGCTAAGGTCGAACCTGGGACAGAGAAAGAGGGTGGGGAGAGGGAGGGACGGAGGGAGAGAGAGAGAGAGAGAGAGAGAGAGAGAGAGAGAGAGAGAGAGAGAGAGAGAGAGAGAGAGAGAGGAGAGAGAGAGAGAGAGAGAGAGAGAGAGAGAGAGAGAAGGCGAGGCAAGCCAAAGCAAGGCAAGAAAAATTCTTTTATTTGCCTTGAGAGAGAAAGATGAAGGAAGAATGAAATGAAGAGAGAGAGAGAGAGAGAGAGAGAGAGAGAGAGAGAGAGAGAGAGAGAGAGAGAGAGAGAGAGAGAGAGAGAGAGAGAGAGAGAGAGAGATGGAAAGAGTAATTATAGAGGACAAAAAGACATAAAGAGAAACCGTAAGAAAGGGCAGAAAGAAACCTACAGAAATAATGATGATGATAATGGTGATGATATGAAGAAAAAGAAGCAGCAATAGAAGAAGGCAATAAAAGAAAAAGAAAGAATGAAATGAAGGAAAGGAAGAAAACACGAGGAAAAGGAATGACAAAAGAAGGAAGGTAAAGAGAGGGAAAGAAAAGAAAACGAAGACAGAAAGGAAGATATAAAAAAAAGGCACACAGACTAATAACAAAACAAAAGAAAGGAGAATAGATAAAGACGAGCAGAAAGTCAAACTATTGCTCAGAGAACACTCGTGCGCTTGTGCGTGTGTGGCGCGCGCACGTGCGCGCGCGCGCACACACACACACACACACACACAACACACACACACACACACACACACACACACACACACACACACACACACACATATATATATATATATATATATATATATATATATATATATATATATATACACGCACGCGTGCGCGCGCACACGCACACACACACACACTCAACCACAGTACCCCCTCCCCCTACACACACACACCTATACCCCCCCACCCACATCAGTAATACATACCTTTTTTGTTCTTTTTTCCCATAGTCTCTCTTTCTATTTTTTCTCTCTAAGACTCCACACCAAAACTTGACCGTCTCACAAACACTGTCACACTGACTGACAAACACACTCGCACACACACACCCTGACGCGCGCAGTTTGTTCACTGATTCGTGTTAGGTATGTCTGTACATTAAGATTTCTGTCGCTTTTGTCACAGTCGCCACACAGACACACAGTCACACACTAAGTGTCGTATGTTAAAAACAATAGAAACCGAGCGTGTACGGAAATAGCCGAAGAGATTTTTCTCGTGGCTTGGTTGGTCCAGCAAAAAAAAAGAGGAAAGTTCTCCCCCTTCTCTTTTGGTTCTTCTCTCCCCTGTCCTTTTTCCGGTTATGCAAGTTTGCTAAATCTACTAGTGGCAAGAGGGTTTTTTTTTGGGGGGGGCTTGTTTGAGGTGTTGTTTTTTTTAAAGCAAAGAACCGTTTTCTTGTTTCGCTTTGTTTGTTTTATTTTGGTCTGTTGTTGTTTTCGAGATAAAATTAATTTTTAGAGAAAAAAGTGAAGTTGTAGTTTTGCTTGTTTTATTTGTGTTGATGTGTGTGTGTGTGTGTGTGTGTGTGTGTGTGTGTGTGTGTGTGTGTGTGTGTGTGTGTGTGTGTGTGTGTGTGTGTGTGTGTGTGTGTGTGTGTGTGTGGTGTGTGTGTGTGTGCGTGTGTGTGTGTGTGTGTGTGTGTGCGTGTGTGCGTGTGTGTGTGCGTGTGTGCGTGTGTGTGTGTGTGTGTGTTCATGCTGGGTTGGAGAACATTTTCACCTTTTCGCTAGCTTGTATTTTAACACTCAAAAACATACTGGGGCAAATACAATTCGTGCTGGATATAAAAGAACAATGTTATGACACATCTCTTCTTGAATGGACTCCATATAAGGCCTTGCTTACATCATGTAAATGACGTCTAAGAATATCTGCTGAATGCTATTATTGCACCATGATCATGTTTTAAAGGTAAAGGTAAACGTGTTCCATAACCTATTTTGGTCGCGGGGGAGCGAGGCATCAGAGACATCAGCTTCTCATCATGGCCAGCATACTGAGGGCGGTGCCCATCTCCTCTCCCTCGCTGCTTTACCTTCCCTGACCCTAAAGAAGGCA
>CM060330.1:226782-229282 GCA_030674155.1 Stramonita haemastoma
GTCTGTGTCTGTCTGTCTGTCTGTCTGCCTGTCTGTCCGTCCGTCCGCCAGCCTGTCTGTCTGTCTGTCTGTCCTCTCTCTCTCTCTCTCTCTCTCTCTCTCTCTCTCTCTCTCTCTCTCTCTCTCTCTCTCTCTCTCTCTCTCTCCAGTTTTTTTTCGGGGGGGTAATGGGGCCAAGGGTATAACAACATTATCACGCTTGTCATTTTCATTCTCCCGAGAGTCGCACGTTCAAATCTGGTTGGCGCCTTCCGGATTCAAAGTCTTGGTCTTTATCATTACCATTTCCCAGCACACGAAACTTATTATGCTGCAGATTTGGCGGGGTGGGATGACCTAGTGGTCAGAACATTGCGCTCGCTATTTGACGACCCGGGTTCGATTCCCGTTCGAGGAGATTTTTCTCCTGGAGTTAACATCAGTGCGGACTCCACTCTCCCACAAAGTTCTTCGGATGAGACTATAAACCGAGGCCCCGTGTGTGAACGCACGCAGAACATCTTGCGCACACGTTAAATCCTGTTCCGGTTTTTCGTAAGAGTAGTCCATCGAGTGCCGGTGAGAACAGATGACATTTCCAAAACTGCGCACACACGGGGACTGGATATAAAAAAGCACAAGAGTGCTTATCCCATAATCCTGGATATAAAAGAATAAAAGAAAAAATATCAGTGTTTTATTCCTTGTAGTGAAGATTCTCATCACGATAAAAAGAAAAACAAACTGCCCGTTACAGATCTTCAAAATTTTATGTCAGGGATGATGTTTGTTTCTGAATCGCAAACATACTGCAGTTCATTTTAATTTTATTTTATTTTATTTTTATACCACTTTATGTCACAGCTGATTTCCCTGCGTGAAATTCGGGTTGCTCTCCCCGGGGAGAGCGCGTCGCCACAAGTGCAGCGCCACCCATTGTTTTTTTTTTCCTGTCTGTAACTGGTACACTATCTGAGTGGCTTTTTTCTACAGAATTTTGCCAGGGACAACCCTCTTGCCGTGGGTTCTTTTACGTGCGCTTAATAATAATGTGAAACACATGGGACCTCGGTTTATCGTCTCATCCGAAAGACTAGCACCCAGACATCCACTCATGATCTAATGGATAGGGGAAAAGTTTTGGGCCCAAACGGGATTGGAACCACCGCACACTCCGATCCACACTTTTCATTTTCTAGACAGACTTTCTAGACCACCGATCCACCGGTGAATTAGCTGCAAAGGAAAACAAAGCTGTGGTAGAGTGCAAGGAAATAAAATGAAATCTACTCGAAGGACATGTAGTATATCTCTTGGCCGACAGGATCAGTAAAGTAAGTGGATCTGTGGTCTGGAGGTAACGCGCCTGTCTAGAAAGCGAAAAGTCCGGGTCGGAGTTTGCGGTTGTTCTTCATGCATTAATTAATTAATTTATTCATACCACTTTATGTCAAAGTAAATTTCTCTGCGGGAAATTCGGGCTGCTCTCCCCGGGGAGAGCGCATCGCCACAAGTGCAGCGCCTACCCATTTTTTCCCTGTCTGTAGTTGTATTTGTTTCCCCCATCAGAGTGGCTTTTTTCTACAGAATTTTGCCAGGGACAACCCTCTTGTCGCCGTGGGTTCTTTTACGTGCCCTAAATAATGATATGTAATACACGAGACCTCGGTACATATATACATACACAGATACATACATTATATGTATGTATGTGTGTATGTATGTGTATGTATGTGTGGGTGCGCACGCGTGCATGCATGCGCACACGCATGGACATAGCCTCACGTGCGTGTATGAGTGTACATGTGTGTACGACGAAGCCCACAGTTCATATATATATATATATATATATATATATATATATAATATATATATATATATATATATATATATATATATATATATATAATCATGCTTTTATACACGTACTTTTATACACTATTGTCCACGTAGGCTCCCACATTTCTCTATGTAGTACAAACACACACAGCACTTTTACTTCCACCAAGTTTACTTCTCCATGACAACTCAACCCAGTCCCCTTAACACACAAAACCCCTTTGTTCTTTTTATTTTTTATTTTATCCAGACAGAAAAACGTGTGTAGCTTTTAAGAATCCACAAATAGAAAAATCCTACGTCGCCAACCGGAAACCCGATTGCTCATGTCAAGGGACATTACTCTAAGCACAACAGATCCACACTGTCTCGCGGCTTCACGCGTGAACGTCAAGATGTCAGGTCACAGAATCACGTGATCACTCAGCGAGCAGACGCAAGCCTCATTTTATGCAAATTGCGAGGTGAGAGAAAAGGTTAGCGAAACTCTGGAAGAGAGCATAAGTCATGATCTTCATTTTCTCCGGGGATTAATTCTGTTTCCTGGTTCTCTTTTGAAGAGGGATGGGTTTGTCAAACGAAAGAATTTGAAATCAGATTTTTTCCTTTTTATTATTATTTTTTTAAATAAACGATGACAACCCTACAAGTAACAAAAACAGCTTTTTTTCCAATGATGATG
>CM060330.1:239282-244282 GCA_030674155.1 Stramonita haemastoma
GAACAGACTATAGCCTCAAGCTGAGGAGATCATCAAAGAAGAGCAGGTAGGTTTCAGAGCAGGATCAAGCATAACCGAGCAAATTTTCAACCTTAGAATACTCTGTGAGAAATACTTGCAACACCAACAAGATCTTTACCACTTCTTTGTAGACTTTATGAAAGCGTTCGACAGAGTCTGGCATGCAGCTGTGTGGGCAACCACGAGGCTGTATAACATCAATGCCAACCTGATCAGAGCCACAGAATGCCTGTATAACAAGGCAACCAGCACAGTCTACTTTAACAACAACATAGGAGATTGGTTCCGAACCACAATTGGAGTATGCCAAGGATGCCAGCTCTCTCCCATTCTCTTCAACGAATTCTTAGAAAAAATAATGGCTGATGTACTTGAAAATCACGAGGGAACAGTCAGCATTAGAGGCAGGACAATCACAAACTTACGCTTTGCCGATGACATCGAGGGCCTTGCTGCAGAAGAACAAGAGCTAGTCAGCCTGGTAAATCACCTTGATGAAGCCTCATCAGCATATGGCATACAGATCAGTGCAGAGAAAACCCAGCTGATGACAAATAGTGCCAAAGGCATCAGCACTGACATACTTATAGATGGCAAAAAATTGAGATAGTCCATAGCTTCAAATGTCTTGGAGCTATGGTATCAGATGAAGGATCAAAACCTGAAATTCCCTCCAGGATAGCCCAGACCACAGCTGCAATGACCAATCTTAAAGTCCTCTGGAATGATAAGAATATCGCCATCAGCTTCAAGATCAGACTGATACGTTCCCTGATCATATCCATACTTTTGTACGCATGTGAAACGTGGACCATAACAGCAGACATTGAAAGAAGGATGCAGGCAATGGAAATCAGGTGCTTTGCAAACTCCTTGGTATCTCATACAGAAATAACATCACTAATGAGAAGGTGAAAACCTGAATCAAAAACGCCTTAGGAACATATGAAGAGTTCTTGACTTCATTCAGTGAAATATATTAACAATAACAACAATAATGATCTATTCTTTTTTTTTCATGCATACGGTCCTTATGAACAGAATATATGAATATTGTGTATCTATATATAGTGAGCACTTAATGTTAGACAACGGCAGACGTTTTACTGCAGGATGGGTAGACTAACATAAAATAATGTTCATATTGCTCCAGAGAATAGTCGCATCATTCTTAACTCTGAGGTGCCCAGCAATACTTGGTTTTTAAGTTTGAATGATTTTCAATATAGACAGCAACTTTGAAAACCGATTTCTCTGGCATTTTGTTATAATGTAACTTCAGTTCTGATGGAAAGCAGTAGTTAAAGATTGGTAAAAGCTTTTAACGAAGAGTAGCATTTGGGACAGACTAACATGGAGGAAGGTGGCAGGATGGTTTAAGACGTTCGCCTGCCAACAAGTAAACCGTGAGGTTCTGGGTTTGTACCCAGCCTCGCCCTTTCTTCCCATTTTGACGAAAAAATCGAACTGAATGTCAAAGTCATTCAGATGAGACTATAACCCGAGGCCCCGTGTGCGAACGCACGCAGAACATCTTGCGCACACATTAAAACCCCGTTCCGCCTTTCTGAAGAGCAGGCTATCATGTTCCGGTAGGAGCGGATGACAAAACTAAAAAAAACAAACCAGCATGCACACAGGTGACGTGTTTAGACACCATCCCTGAGGGAAAAAAAATAATGGGTAGGCACTGCACTTGTGGCGACGCACTCTCCCCGGGGAGAGCAGCCCGAAATTCACGCAGAGAATCTGCTGTGACATAAAGTGGTATAAAATAAATAAAATAAAATAAAATAAAATAAACATAATTAGCAGATCTTCCATACATTGTTTGAAGCATTGTTTATGGAGTGGATCTTTCATTTGTTGGTTTACGTGGATTGTGATATTCAGAGTGGAATTTAGTGCACATGCGTATGTGTATGTATGTATGTATGTATGTATGTATGTATGTATGTATGTATGTATGTATGTATGTATGTATGTATGTATGTATGTATGTATGTATGTATGTATGTATGTATGTATGTATGTATGTATGTGTGCGCGTGCGCGCGCGCGCGTGTGTGTATATCTATGTAGTGTGTGTGTTTAAAATTTTTGTTTTACTACTTTACATCGAGGATAAATGAATAGCCAGTCACGTGCTTTTTTACATCCTGTCCCCGTGTGTATGAGGTTTTGTAAATTTTGTCATCTGTTCGCACCGGCACACAATGGCCTACTCTTTCAAAAAGCGGAACAGGTTTTAACGTACAAAATGTCCTGTGTGTCTGTGTCTGTGTCTGTGTCTGTATGTCTGTATGTCTGTATGTCTGTATGTCTGTGTTTCTATGTCTGTGTGTGTGTCTGTGCGTGCTTGCTTTCGTGCGTGCGTGCGTGCGTGCGTGTGTGTGTGTGTGTGTGTGTGTGTGTGTGTGTGTGTGTGTGTGTGTGTGTGTGTGTGTGTGTGTGTGTGTGTGTGTGTGTGCGTGTGCGATATTTATAAGTGGGTGTGCATGCGTGTCAATGTGGCTGCATGCTGACAGCATGCCAGAGACATAAAATGCAAACTTATTTCATTCCTTAATTTTTGTTTTGTCTAATTCCTTCTGACACCATAGGACGGAAGCAGAAAGAACAAATTGAGGAAGGGTGAGAGATAGAAAGGCCTTTATTTATAAGCCTTTTCTTAAAATGCTTGTGCGTGATGTGTGTTTAGACAAAATATCAAAGGAATGAATTAGGAACGAAATGAATGAAGAGAGAAAGATGTAATGAAGGATGAATGATGAATGTATAACTCTCTCTCTCTCTCTCTCTCTCTCTCTCTCTCTCTCTCTCTCTCTCTCCTCTCTCTCTCTCTCTCTCTGTGCGTGCGTGCGTGCGTGCGTGCGTGCGTGCGTGCGTGCGTGCGGTGCGTGTGTGTGAGTGTGCGTGTGTGTATATGTGCGCCTGCGCACCCGCGCGCCCGTGCGTGCATGCGAGCGTGTGCGTGCGTGCGTGTGGGTGTGCGTGCGTGCGTGCGTGTGTGTATATGTGTGTGTGTGTGCCTGCGCGCCCGCACGTGTATGTGTATGTGTGTATGTGTGTGCGAGGGGGAGGGGAGGGAGGGGAGGGAAGGGAGGGGGTCATAATTCATACTTAGAGGCCTGACGTCACAAAAGTTGTAGCCTGTCATGTCTGCTCATGGGAGGAGTAATTACCATAACAAATGGCCCTCGGGTGAAAGACAAGAAAAAAAAAAGTTATGACACTATTTGTACGCAACTCTTTGTCTGTGTAGTTTTTGTGTAGTATTCTGTTTTTTTTATTGTCGTGAATGTGGGTTTTTTGTGTTATCTCTGAAAGCGTTTTTCTCTCATTGTGTTCATCCATTATTTACATAAACAAGGTGAACACGGGAGATCAGTCAAAGTATGTCTTCTCCATTTAGCATCCTAGGTAGCTAGCGCTCGCTTACCCCCAGTCAAGTTAAGCAGTATTGAGTGTGGTTACCAGTTGGATGGGTGACCGTTTGCGCGCCTTGGTTTCAGTACTGTTCCCCCAGTTCCCCCAGCTGTAAATGGGTACCTGCCCTCTTTAGGGTCAGGGAAGGTAAAGCAGCGAGGGAGAGGAGATGGGCGCCGCCCTCAATATACTGGCCCCCAGAGAAGCTGAGGTCTCTAATGCCTCGCTCCCCTACGACCACACAGGTTATTGGACACCTTTACCTTTACCTTTTAGGCATCTGTCAGTCTCGGAAGACTACAGAGTTGCACTTTAGGCTCTAGAGCGCAAAGCCTGGGTAGGTAAGAATGGAGGGCAAGCTGTTACCCATGCAGCAGACCCCCCCTCTCCTCGTCGCCGGAATGGTCTATTGGAAAGGCATTGGGTTTACTGTGTTGTGCTGTGCTGTCATGTGTTGTGCTGTACTGTGCTCTGTGAAATACATTATTGTGATTTTATTCCTTTGGATGACAGGCAGGTTGATAAAATTGTATATCAAATCATTAAGCCTGCTTCAAATGTCACCAGGCAGGCCCTTGACTGGAACCCACAAGGGAAGCGGAAAGTGGGTCGACCAAAACAGACCTGACACAGAAGCATTGAAGCAGAGACGAAGGCAGCCGGAATGACGTGAGCCGAGCTGAAGAGGATCTCCCAGAACTGAGTCCGTTGGAGGAGTGTTGTTGCAGCTCTTTGTTCCCCAGGGAATTCATAGACATAAGTCAAGTTATTCAGTTCCTGTTTGTCGTTTTAAAAAAACTGCCGAAAACGGAAGATTATAAGAAAAAATGTATTGATGCATCTAGACATATGCACACACACGAGCACGCACGCACGCACGCACACACGCAAAAGACTGTCCACGCTCAATACAATGCTCCAGCCTGCATAGGTATTTGTATGAGTATGCACGCTATGCCTGTATGTATGTCTATGTACACCAGTCTGTATGCATGCCTGTATGCATGTGTGAGTACGTACACCAGTCTGTATGCATGTATGATTATGTTCACCAGTCTGTATGCATGCCTGTATTCACGTGTGAGTATATTATACACCAGTCTGTATGCATGCTTCCATGCATATGTATGTACACCAATCTGTATGTATGTGTGAATACGTACACCAGTCTGTCTGCATGCATGCCTACATGCATGTGTGAGTATATTATATACCAGTCTGTATGCATGCCTGTATGCATGCGTGAGTATATACACCAGTCTGTATGCATGCCTGTATGCATGTGTGAGTACGCACACCAGTCTGTATGCATGCCTGTATGCATGTGTGAATACGTACACCAGTCTGTACGCATACCTGTATGCATGTGTGAGTGTATTATACACCAGTCTGTATGCATGCTTGCATGCATGTTTGATTACATACACCAGTCTGTATGCATACCTTTATGCATGTATGAGTATGCACACCAGTCTGTATGCATGCCTGAATGCATATGTAAGTATATACACCAGTCTATACGCATGCCTGATTGCATGTGTGAATATATT
>CM060330.1:249282-251782 GCA_030674155.1 Stramonita haemastoma
GTAAGACCCATTAATATTGCTACTAGTTCTGCTGTAAATATCGAGTGATGTTTACCAACATGATATGATTTTTCGATTTTTAACGCTGGTATAACAAAAGCAGAACCTGTTTCTTGATTATCTAGACGTGACCCGTCTGTGTAAATTTGTAAATGATCAAAATAGTTATGATGGATGTGGGATCGAACATCGGAAACCATTATGTTTAGATTGTCATTCTTGTTTACATTAGACACGTCTATGTCGAAGTGTGCTTTATTCATCTCCCACGATGGACAAGGTAAGATTGCTTCTCTTGTGTCCATGCTGTGTTGATTGATTTCAGAATTTTCTACAAGTTCAGACACGTATGTACTTACAGGCATTAGAGAGGCTATAGATTTTGCTCTTTTCGGAAAATTCAATTCTGATTTTACTTCTATTTCTTCTGAAATAAAGTTTCTAGTCGTTCTGTTTCTAAGCACATATTTAGCACATGCTAATTGACGGTAATCATCTAAAGGTAATATGCCGACTTCGTTATACGTTCCCAGAGCTGAGGCGTGATAAGGCACACCAAGAGCAAGCCTGTATGCTTTGCAGTCTATACTTTGTAATTTTTTAAGTAAATACTTAGGAGCACTGAAAAAGACCTCTTGGCCATATGATAATTTCGAACGAATAAGAGATGTAGCTAAACATTTTAGATTTGATGTGTCTTGGCCCCAAAACTGTTTACTTACCATCTTCAGCAAGTTTAAGCATTTTTTTGCTTTAGTTAAATTGTGTTCGATATGTGCATTCCAAGTTAGCTTAGAAGTGAGAATAACACCCAAGAACTTTATGGTATTTTTATACTCTATCATGTTGGTCCCAATTTTAAATGCCGGTAGCTCATCTGGATTACTGCTATTGTTAAAAAGCACAGTATAAGTTTTTTTCTGAGGATAAAGTAAATCCATTTTCGAGCATATAATTATCGATGTTGTTAAGTTGTTTCTGATATACTTTTTTAATGTAGTTTAACAATCTTTTTGGTGTGTTTCGTTTCATAGGAACATTCATCCACATACATATGTCATCTGCATATTGCACTAGGGTGACTTCCTTTGACATTTACATGGGGAGATCATGTAGCAAAACATTAAATAAGAGAGGTGATAGTACAGAACCTTGAGGTAGTCCCATATGAAGAGATCTAAAACTTGAATATGATTTATCTACTCTGACCTGTATACTTCTGTTAGTCAAAAAACTTTTGATATAATCAAATAAATGCCCAGAAAAACCCAGGTTTTTTAGTTTACATAGCAACCTAGCATTCCAAACTTGGTCATACGCCTTTTTTATATCAAAAAAGGTTGCCAGAACGCTCTTTCTTCTAGCAAACTGAATTTTTATATGGGTTGATAGCTTAACCAAGTTATCGATAGCAGATCTATTTTTTTGAAAACCAGCTTGATTGACTGGTATTATTTTATTTTTATCACAGAAATACATCAGCCTTTTTAGAATAATTCTCTCCATTAGCTTGCCAGTATGTGAGGTCAAAGCAATTGGTCTGTAGCTAGTTTTGTCTGTTTTGGGCTTTCCCTGCTTATGAATGGGAATGACAATGGATTGTTTCCAATTTACTGGCATAACACCTTCAATCCAACATTTATTGAACAGATTATGAAGTAGAAAAATGAAGTTTGTCGGTAAATGTTTTAGCATGTCATTAGAAACTGCATCTAGTCCGACAGATGTTTTTTTAGTAGAAAGAGACAGTAAGGCATCTCTGACTTCATCAACTTGAATTGGAGCATTAATACATGAACTGTTGTCAGGGACTGGGTCCGTATACTCTGTCTTACTTTCCTCTTCTGTTCTATAGTTTTTGCACTTAAGTGACAAGCCTTCAAGACCACATTCTTACAATGCTGGGTGTTTTTTCTCTTCTGATTGATGTTTGTTTGGTTTTTGCAGATTGTGTTTTATGTATATATTATAAACTCTGTCATGACATATTCTCTATCATATTTTGACCAAATGCTTATAAATGTCTCTCTATATTGCCTTGGAATCTATCGGAGTTATTTTTTAAGACCACATTTTTACACTGTGAAAAAAAGTTATTCCCTCGAATAAGTAAAAAAAAATTGCTGTATTCATTCAAAAAATTGTCCCGAGGTAAGTTTCACAGATGTCTGCTCTATGTACCTCGCACCGCCCACGCACGAAGTCACAAACAATCTCTTCTTTCTTTCTGGTACTAATGTTTCTGTCTGTTTCTTTCGACCTCTATGTGTCTGTCTCGTTCCCTCCCCCCTCCCCTCTTCCCCCTCCATCTTGTAACATCTCTGTCTCTCTGTCTCTCTGTCTCTCTGTCTCTGTCTCTGTCTCTGTCTCTGTCTCTCTCTCTCTCTCTCTCTCTCTCTCTCTCTCTCCTCTCTCTCTCTCTCTCTCTTCTCTCTCTCTCTCTCTCTCTCTCTCTCTCTCTCTCTCTCTCCTTCTCTCTCTAAGAACAGAATGTAATTCC
>CM060330.1:281782-284282 GCA_030674155.1 Stramonita haemastoma
GCTGAGGCCAGCAGGCAGACCAGACCTCCTGCAGAGTGACAAGCACAGGAGAAGACCTGGCACTTCTCCCAGTACCAGAACGCAGAGAAGAGAAGAGAGAAGAGAGAGAAAGAGAAGAGCAGAACAAAATAGAGGAGAGAAGATAAGGAAGAGAGCAAAGGGAAAGGGAAGAGAAGAGAAGAGCAGAGAAGAAAATATAAGATAAGAGAAGAAAAGTGCAGACAACAGAAGAGAAGAGAAGAGAAGAGAAGAGAAGAGAAGAGGAGAGGAGAGGAGAGAAGAGAAGAGAAGAGAAGAGAAGAAGAAGAGAAGAGAAGAGAAGAGAAGAATAGACAAGAAAAGAGAAGAGAAGAGAAGAGAAGAGACGAAGAGAGAGAAGAGAAGAGAAGAGAAGAGAAGAGAAGAATAGACAAGAGAAGAGAAGATAAGAGAAGAGAAAAGAGAAGAGAAGAGAAGAGAAGAAGAAAGAAGAAGAGAAGAGAAGAGAAGAGAAGAGAAGAGAAGAGAAGAGAGAGAAGAAAAGAAGAGAAGAGAAGAGAAAAAGAGAAAGAGAAGAGAAGAGAGAGAGAAGAGAAGAGAAGAGAGAGAGAAGAAGAGAAGAAAGAAGAAGAGAAGAAGAAGAGAAGAGAAGAGAAGAGAGAAGAGAAGGAGAAAGAAACAGAAGAGAAAAGAGAAGAGAAGAGAAGAATACAGAGAGAGAAGAGAAGAGAAGAGAAGAGAAGAGAAGAGAAGAAGAAGAGAAGAGAAGAGAAGAGAAGAAATAAGAAGAGAAGAGAAGAGAAGAGAAGAGAAGAGAAGAAGAAGAGAAGAGAAGAGAAGAGAAGAGAAGAGAAGAGAAAGAAAGAAAAGAAAGAAGAGAAGAGAAGAGAAAGAGAAGAAGAAAAGAAGAGAAAGAAAGAAAGAGAAGAGAAGAGAAGAGAAGAGAAGAGAAGAGAAGAGAAGAGAGAAAGAAAAGAAAGAGAAGAGAAGAGAAGAGAAGAGAAGAAAGAGAAGAGAAGAGAAGAGAAGAGAAGAGAAGAGAAAGAGAAGAGAAGAGAAGAGAAAGAGAAGAGAAGAGAAGAGAAGAGAAGAGAAGAGAAGAGAAGAGAAGAGAGAACAGAATAGAAAAGAGAGGAAGAAAAGGAAAGAGAGGAGAAGATAAAAATAGAGAAGAGAATACGAGAGAAGAGATAGAAGAATAGAGAAGAGAAGAGAAGAGGAAGAGGGAGAGAAGAGCAGTGAATAGAAGAAAAGAGAAGAGAAGAGAAAAGGAGAGAAGAGAAGAGAAGAGAAGAAAGAGAAGAAGAGAAGAAGAAGAAGAGAAGAAGAAGGGAAGAGCAGGAAGAGAGAGAAGAGAAGAGAAGAGAAGAGAAGAGAAGAGAAGAAGAGAAGAAGAAAGAGAAGAGAAGAGGAGAGGAGAGGAGAGAAGAGCAGTGAATAGAAGAAAAGAGAAGAGAAGAGAAAAGGAGAGAAGAGAAGAGAGAGAAAAAAAAGAGAAGAGAAGAGAAGAGAAGAAGAGAAGAAGAGAAGAGAAGAAGAGAAGAAGAGAAGAGAAGAGAAGAGAAGAGAAGAGAAGAGAAGAGAAGAGAAAAAAAGAGAAGAGTAAAGTAGAAACTAGAAGAGAAGACAAGAAAAGAGAAGAAAAGGGAAGAGCAGAGAAGAGATAAGAAAAAAAGAGAGAAGAAAACAGAAGAGAAGAGAAAATAAAAGAGAAGAAGAGAGGAAACCTTGTAACTAAGGTAACATAGGTCCATAATTTTAGTAACTGTGCTGTCACTCTAAAAAGAAAAAATAGTGTAAGAAAGTTTGCAGCATGCAAATATGCAGATGACGAAATTGAATGATGATGATAAGAATAGCTGCAGTTTTTAGGGTGTTACCCATGATTGCATGAATACTTTATGTACAGTGTTTCTACACACGTATGACTCAAACACATGATGCCATCATTAGTATATTCAACAAAACGAAGCAGCAACAACAAGCATAATGATATAAGAAAAAAAATACTTGACAGAGAAAAACAGTGATCAGACGCACAGACACATAGACACATTCACAGATACAGACACACACGCACACACACACACACAAACACACACACACACACACAAACACACACTACACCACACACACACACACACACACACACACACACACACACACACACACACACACACACCACACACACACACACACACACACACACACACACACCACAACACACACAACACAACACAGCACAACACACACTGCACACACACTCACAAACACACACCACACGCACACACACACACACTACTACACTACACACACTACACACATACTCTCTCTCTCTCTCTCTCTCTCTCTCTCTCTCTCTCTCTCTCTCTCTCTTCTCTCTCTCTCTTCTCTCACTATCACTACGTATGTGCACAATGGTGCACTTTAAGAGGAACAAACAAGACACACAACAACAACAAACAACAAACAAAACACAAAAAATGGAACGAGAAACACCAAAGAATCACCTTATCCTTAA
>CM060330.1:285669-290669 GCA_030674155.1 Stramonita haemastoma
AGAGAGAGAGGGGGAGAGGAGAGAGAGGGGGAGAGGGGGAAAAGGGGAGGGGAGGGAGGGGAGAGAGGGAGGAAAAGGAAGTGAGAGAGAATAGGGGAGAGAGGGGGAGAGAGAGAATAAATTATATTAAACCCAAGTTTTTTGGGTTTTGGGGGAATGGAGAATTGGGAAATTGCTTTTTTGTGTCCCTTTAAAGGGCATATTTTTAAAGGGACTTTTGGGGGATTAAGGTGTTTGTTTCATAGTTTTTGTGGGGTGTGTTTTTTTCCCGGGGAAAAAAATTTGGAATTTCGTGTTTAAATTTTTTTTTTGCACCAAAAAGGGCATATTTAAAGGAATTTTTGGGATTCAGGGTTTTTTAAAATTCAAAATTTTTTTTTTTATATTTTTTTGGGGCAAATAAAATTTCCTTTGGTTTACTGTTTCTGAAACCTTTGTCATGTATATTTTAAAGGGAAATTTTTGGGAGTTTACAATTTTTAATTTTATATATTTTTTTTTTTCTTCTTTTTTTTCTTTAGGGTAAAAAATCCTGGGTTCCCACAAAGGGTATTTTTTTTTTTGTTTAGGTAATCCTTTCTACCCCCAGTCAGGTGACTACATTCCGGGTTTTCGGGAAATTGGCATTTTAAAAAATAAAACCTATGGGCATTTCTTTTCCAAATTTTTGCCAAAAATTAAATTTTTCCTCCCTGGCACAAAAATGGCTTTTTTTTTCCCAAAAAGGGGCAAAAAGGGGTTTTTTAAAACTGCATCGAGAGGGGTTTACCAAGTAGATGGGGGGCCCCGGACTGGAAAGGGGAGGGGAGAGGGGGGGGAGGGGGGGGGGAGGGGAGGGGGAGAGGGGAGGGGGGAGGGAGAGGGGAGAGAGGAGAGGGGAGAGAGAAGAGAGAGGGGAGAGAGGGGAGGGGGAAAATAGAGAGAGAGAAAAGAAGAGAGAGAGAGAGAGAGGGGAAATCTGTTTTTCCCTTTTCAGTTCCTAGCCTCCTGTATACTTTAACTTTTGTCGAAACCTGTGTCTGGGGCCCTCCCTTTTCGATGTCTTTTTTTTTGGTTTTCTGTCTGTCTGTTTGTCTCTTTTTTAAAATCCTCTCTCTCTCTCCCCCTCTCTTCTCTCCCTTCTCTCTCTCTCTCTCTCCCCTCTCTCCTCTCCCCCTTTTCCTCTCTCTCCCCTCTTTCTTTTTTTTTTTCTTCCTTTTTTTCTATTTTTCCTAGTTCTTTTCAAAACCCCTTTTTATTTTTTGGAAAAAAATTTTAAAACAAAAAACGTGTCGGCCATTCTTTTCTCTTTTGGGTTTCATTTGTTTGCAAGAGAAAAGCTTGTTTCCCTTTCCCTTTCCTTCCCCCCCTTCCTTTTCTTTCTGGGGATGTTATTTGTGAAACATGGCCGGGCCGTTTTTTTTGGGGTTTTTAGGATTTTTTTTTTAAAAATGTGTAAGGTTTTTTTTTTTAGCTTGCTTGAGCTTTTTAAATTTTTGTTGATGTTTTTTTGTTTTTGTGTTTTTTTGTATTTGTTGTCACAGTTGTATTTTTGTGGTTATTGTTGCTATTATTGTTGCTATTGTTGTTGTTGTTGTTAATGTCGTTCCCAGGCGAGGACAAATTAAGTAATCAATATAAATATATGTGTGTGTATATATATATATATATGTATAATATATGTATATATATATATATATATATAATATATATATATATAATATATATATTATATATAATATATATAATTATATATACATGATTTGACGTCATCAGCACAGTCTGTTCTTATTGGGAGTGAAGAAACGTAACAAAAAATAATAATGCTGAAGGTAATAATTGTGTCATGCCTTGGGTCATATTGCAGGTTGATGGTGTTGTGCTTCTGCCCTATTAGTGGACTCTGTACTTGCTGGGCGATAAGAAAACACTGATGATACAAATGTTGCCAAGCAAGAAGAAGACAACAACGATAACAACAACAGCAAAAGCTTGAGAAGAATGCAAAGAAGTAGAAGGATGAGAACGAGGAGGAGGAGGAGGAAAGAAGAAGAAGAAGAAGAAGAAGAAGAAGAAGAAGAAGAAGAAGAAGAAGAAGAAGAAAAGAAGAAGAAGAAGAACACACAACAACAACAACAAACAACAACAACAACAACAACAACAAAAAGAAGAGAAGAAAGAAAAGAAGAAGAAGAAGAAGAAGAAGAAGAAGAAGAAGAAGAAAAGAAGAAGAAGAGTCCAACGGTTAATGCAAGGATATTGGGCAAAACCTGCAAATGAGAGTGACAGCATGTTTCTCAGCATACACATACTTTGGACACTCCTGAACAATACTGGCATAGGAAACACCATGTTGTCCATCTGTTTCTCTACTTTTTAAACACATGCCTTCTGAGTGATTATGAATATAAAGCCAGAGAGGCGTTCCTTGTTTGTTTGTTTTTTTCTCCTTAGTTTTTTAATTAATGTTTATTTGCCAGAGGTGATTGAGACAATGATACCACTTATTATAGACCAAACATAACCTTCTTCTCCCTCCAACTTAATCAGTTCCCCGGCATCCTATCCTACCCCCCCTATCCCCACTGTTAAACCTCCTTTACCTACCACCTTTAGATTTCCCCTTCCTACCTTTCCCTCTCCCCAAATATTACCCCTCCCTCCATCCCCCCTTCCTATCTCCCCCCCCCCCCCTCTCCTATCTCCCCCTTCCCTATCTCCCCCCTCCCCCCCCCTCTCCTATCTCCCCCCTCCCCTATTTCCCCCCTCCCTTCTCCCCCTCTGTCCTATTCCCCCCCCCCTCCTGTCCTATCCCCCCTCCCTCCTCCTCCCTCCCTGCCTATCTCCCCCCCTGTCCCTTCCTATCTCCCCCTCCTGCCCTACTCCCCCCCCCCCTATCCCCCTACCTATCTCTCCCCTCCTCCCCCTGTCCTATCTCCGCGCATCGCCCTCCTCCTACTCTCCCCCTCCTCAACCCTCCCTCCCCCCTCCTCCACCGCACAACACAGAAGACAAACACAAATCCTCCAAAGCTCAGAGGATTAGAAGTTAGGGAGAGATCCCTGTAGAGATCTGCCATTCCTAACTCAGCTTAAGTTACTGCAATCTAATTTTTTATGGCATGTTATCAAACAAACAATTCCAAACTTTGAAGGTGTTTTCCTATATTAGTTTAGAAATGAAAAGAAAGATATATATTTACAATCATTTACTTCATCTTGTGCTTGTTCAAGACAGGTAAACAGCAGTTCCTACAAATTCATATGAAAGTTGTTGCTTCTTTTCCATGATATGTCAACTTTTATCTGGTCTACTAAGCAACTTTAAACAATTAAAAGGGATTGAATTGTTTAAGATAGTCTCTGAAGGGGAAGTAATATTAAAATAGCCATACAGCATGTGTGTGTGTGAGTGTGTGTGTGTGTGTGTGTGTTGTGTGTGTGTGTGTGTGTGTGTGTGTGTGTGTGTGTGTGTGGTGTGTGTGGTGGTGTGTGTGTGTGTGTGTGTGGTGTGTGTGTGTGAAAATCATGATATTTTGCCAAAAAAGATATTGTAACATGTTTATATATGGTGGAAAAACTTTGGAAGTTGTTAACTATTTTAAATGTATAGGAATCATTTTCAGTGGGTGTGGCAGTTTTGCAAAATGTAAAGAAAATGCTTAATCAAGCGACTAAATTCGTGTTAGTCTGATAAGGACTGCATGGCAAAAAGAACTACCTATACATATGACACTTGATTTGTTTGATAAAATTGTTTTACCTGTTTTGAGGCATGGGTGTGAAATTAGGGGTTATGAAAACGTAGTAATAATTAAAAAGTTCCAGTCACACCTTTAAAATATGTTTTTCGTTTAAAGCGTAGGATGTCAAATGTGTTAGTATATGGAGAAGGGGCAGATGCTCCTTGTCTATTTCTGTTCCAATGGTTCGTTTCTGGATGTAGCCCTTGACTTTCATCCTGGAAAGCTATCCTCAAATGTTTACCAGAGGATGAAAGATTTACATGAAAATCTCTGATTCAATCAGCATGGCTAAATAATATACAAAACATTTTAGTGCACAGCAGATTTGACTTTGTGGGAGAGACAGTTTTGTTCAACTATCAATTCTACCAGTTCATGTAATTATCAAAACCTTAATAGAAAAGTTTGTTAAGAATGGAGAGCTGAGCTGTGGGATAATAGTAGATGCCTTTAGCACAAAAATTATAAAACCAATAGTATGGAAAAATATATAACTTGTCTGCCAGATGTATATGTTTACAGTCTTTATGAAATTTAGTTGCAGTTGTCACAAGCTTTCTATTGAGATTGGATATTTCCATAGCATACCACGGGAAGAAAGAGTATGTTCAAAATGCAATAATTTATGTCTGTTTTAGGGGGGAAATTTATTTTTGTCATGGAATGTTTCCTACTTTAAACATTTATGACAATATTTTAATCCTCAGCATTTTATTCAACCTATGTCCAGTTATGATTTTTGCAGTCTGTGGAAATGTAAGTCTTGAAAAGTTCTCCTGTCTCCCTCAAAGCTCATAACATTTGAAGTTTTTTCTTGAAATTTCATTTTGTTGTCTTTCACAAGTGTAGTTTGTGTCTTTTACAGAAATTGATATACTTTAAAATGTCTGGAGTCTTTAATATTATTTGTTTATCATTTTGCAATGAACTGTTGCTTTTCAGTTCCTGTTAGTATTGATAATACTAATATTAATATTGTTGAATTCGTTTATCTTCCATGCCCCAAAAGGGGTGAAAAGAATTAAATCTTGAATCATGTGTGTGCGTGCGTGCGTGCGTGCGGCGTGCGTGCGTGCGTGTGTGTGTGTGTGTGTGTGTGTCTGTTGTCTGTCTGTCTGTGTGTCTGTGTGTCTGTGTGTCTGTGTGTCTGTGTGTCTGTGGTGTGTGTGTGTCTGTGTGTGTGTGCTGTGTGTCTGTGTGTCTGTGTCTGTGTGTGTGTCTGTGTGTTGTGTGTGTGTGTGTGTGTGTGTGTGTGTGTGTGTGTGTGTGTGTGTGC
>CM060330.1:320669-323169 GCA_030674155.1 Stramonita haemastoma
TCTCTCTCTCTCTCTCTCTCTCTCTCTCTCTCTCTCTCCCTGGGCATTGGACATTGTTGGCATATGATTACTATGAAAATGATATAGTGTGATTGTTTTGTGTAAGGATGCTGCCAAAGGTGTAGATTTTGTGTTTGGTTTGTGGGAGCATGGGTTTGATAGGGTTGTTTTGAGGAGAAGAAAAAGATGATGTACCTCATGAGTCATGGACTCAATCCCTCTTGATTCATGCTGATTTTGGGTCATTGTCAATGTAGTGAGTGGCAGGCACATTACCATGGACAGTCTTACACAAGGAGAGTTAGAGATGTTTATGTACATATAAGTGAAAATTCATGATTGACTATGAGGTGTTTGAAATGTTTCACATGTGTAGATATTTCCTTTCCTGCACCTCCCCCCCCCTTTCACTTGGTGTTTTGTGGCCTAAGGCCAACTACTATTAAACCTTTTCAGTGCTGCAGGGTTTCAATTTTTCAGTACTATAGTATGTGAGAAATTTTCCCTTGTTTTCATATGTTATTGTTATAGTAAGTGTAAAATGTACTCATGCTTTCAGTTTTCATTGCCATAGTATGTGTGAGATTTACCCATTACCCCATTTTGCATTGCTATAGTAGGTGTGAATTTTGTCCATGTTTTTATTCTACATTGTTTTAGTATGTGTAAAATTTACTCATGCTTTCATTTTTCATTGTTATAGTATGTGTGAACTTTATCCATGTTATCATTCTACATTGCTATAGTATGGGGGTTTTTTGTTTGTCTGTTTGTTTGTTGTTGTTTTTTTCCATATAGTATCTGTGAAATTTATCCATACTTTCAACATTGATTGCTATAGTATATGTGAAATTTATCAATGCTTTCAGTCTTCATTGCCATAGAATATGTGAAATTCATTCATGCTCCCAATATTTTGATATAGTTTGTGTGAAATATATTAATGATTTTATTTTTTATCGCTATAGTATGTGTGAAATTTATCAATGCTTTCATATTGCATTGTTATAGTATTGTGAATTACCCACAATCTCTTTTTTTTTTTTTTTTTTTTTTTTTTTTCATGCTAAAAGGTGAAATTTAGACAGCTTTCTTTTCTATCGCTATTGTGTGAATTACATGTTTGATTTTATTGCTTAGGAGTGAAAATTCCATTTGATTTATGATTGTCTTGTGGAAATCTATATGCTTTCATTTTTCACTGCTATATGTTTGAAATTTATCCATGCTTTCATTTTGCATTACTCACACCTCCTATTTGGTGATTTTCAATGCCTCTCTATTGTTTTTTATTCTGTGGTCATACTAATCAGGTTGAATTTATGTTTGTCCGTTTGTTCTCATCGCTTCTTTCTTCTGCTCTACTCATGTTTGTGTATCCTGCTTTCATTTGCATTCTCCTCTCTGCCCCTCTCTTGTCTTATTTGTCCTGCCAGTCCATTACTTCATGTCTGTTCTTCTCTCTCTCTCTCTCTCTCTCTCTCTGCTCTCTCTCTGCTCTCTCTCTTCTCTGTCCTGTCTGTCTGTCTCTCTGTCTTCTCTCTCTGTCTCTTCTCTGTCTCTCTCTCTCCTCTCTCTCTCTGCTCTGTCTCTCTCTCTCTGTCTCTCTCTCTCTGTCTCTCTTCTGTCTCTCTCTTCTCTCTCTCTCTGTCTCTGTCTTCTCTCTGTCTCTGTCTCTGTCTCTCTGTCTCCCCTGTCTCTCTCTGTTCTCTCTGCTGTCTCTCTGTCTGTCTCTCTCTGTCTCTGTCTCTCTGTCTGTCTCTCTGTCTGCCCTTCTTCTCTGTCTGCTCTGTCTTCTCTGCTGTTCTGTCTCTGTCTGTCTGTCTGTCTGTCTGTCTGTCTTTGTCTCTCTGTCTGTCTGTCTTGTCTGTCTGTCTGTCTCTTCTGTCTCCTGTCTGTCTGTCTGTCTGTCTTCTCTCTGTCTGTCTGTCTCTTCTGTCTTCTCTCTGTCGTCTTCTGTCTTCTTCTCTTCTCTCTCCTCTCTCTCTCTCTCTCTTTTCTCTCTCTCTCTCTCTCCTCTCTCTCTCTCTCTCTCTCTCTCTCTCTCTCTCTCTCCTCTCTCCTTCTCTCTCTCTCTCTCTCTCTGCTCTCTCTCTCTCTCTCTCTCTCTCTCTCTCTCTTCTCCGTCTTGCGACATCTTTGCTACTAATGTTCGGATCGTTACAAGACGCTGATTTAGTTGCAGCACAAAAATAGTACTTGTGCGTTAAGTGTGAGATAAATTTTGCCCTGTCTGTCTATCTGTCTGTCTGTCTGTCTGTCTGTCTGTCTGTCTGTCTGTCTGTCTGTCTCCTTGTCTGTGACGTGTGTACGTGTGTGAGTGTGTGTGTGTGTGTGTGTGTGTGTGTGTGTGTGTGTGTGTGTGTGTGTGGTGTGTGTGTGTGTGTGTGTGTGGTGTTTGTATACATGTGTGTGTTGTGTTGTGAGTGTGCGTGTAGTGTGTAGTGTAGTGTTGAATGCGTGTAGTGTGTGTGTAGTGTGTGAGTGTGTAGTGTGTGTG
>CM060330.1:328169-330669 GCA_030674155.1 Stramonita haemastoma
CACTAGAACCGTGAGTGGCGGTCTGGGTGTTAGTCTTTGGGCTAAGACGATAAAAGACAGGTCTCGATTTTTAACATGTATTTAGTGCACGTACAAGAACGCACGGTAACTGGAAAGTTGTTGTCCATGGCAACATTATGAAGTAAAAAAAAAAAAAAAAAAAAAAAAAAAAATTAAAACCCATTCTGATGAGGAAACAAAATAGACATGACAAAAAGCTTTTGTGGCTAATTTCACACAGAGAAATCTGCTGTGACTTAAAGTGTTATATACAGTAAGTACTTAACCGCATAAGCATCCTACCCCGACTTCTGAGGATTAAATCCAGGAATAAACCAAAAGAGGTATTAACTAAGACCACAGAACTGAATTGCTGGCTCGTATTGTTGAATTCTGAATACACACCTTCGTGAATTCAAACTACGAAGAATAGCCATTAGCGTAAAAAGAAAAATCTCTAATGTATCTAGAAAAAAACTATTTTTAAAAAAGCCCAACCCAAACCCAAACCAAACCAAAACAAACGCAAACAATCGAAAAAGATCTTAAAAGACAACGAATAGGCAGGTTTTTAAAAAGAAAATAAAGACACACACTGACAATGTAAACAAAAAAAAAACTTACCTTCATTTGACCATCTCGAAATCCGAAATCTATTCCCACAGAACTTTATAAAACCAACAATTGTTTTGTGTTTTTTTCCAGCGTCCAAACTCCGTTTAGAAATCAGTTCCTTCCTCTGTGCGAAGTTCCCTGATACAAATCCTCATACACTAGTGCACCAACTCATCACCACCTCCTGTCACAGTGCACACACACACACACACACACACACACACACACACACACTCGACGACACGCACGCACACGCACACACATACACACGCACGCGCGCGCGTGTGCCAGCACTGCACAAAAGTTACCTGGCCTCTCTTAGGCCTACTACGCTACGCGCAAAACACAAGAGAGAGAGAGAGAGAGAACAAAGCCGAAAGAAATTACACGTTCTTGTGAGTCGCTGCAGTCAACACCATTTGACTCATCGTACTGGGCTCAAAGTTGCACACACTGAGCAATGATAGGCCTAGGCCTGTCTAGCCTTCATCCTAACCAAACCCCCAACAACTCTCCGTCACCCTCCACAAGGACTAAAAACCCGAGCCAAAAGAAAGAAAAAAGAAGAAAACAATAATATGCACTTTGTTCTTCTTTTCTCTCTAAGGTGTGTACTAGTTGTTGTAGTAGTTGTAGTAGTAGTAGGTTTAGCAGTCTCACACGTACACACACACACAATCCTCAGAAGGTTGTATCCACACACACACACACACGCGCGCACCACTCACAGAAAGAAAACAACAACAACAACGACAAACCCACTATACAGGAATCAAAACGAAGGTGAGAAAGACACGAAAACAAGAAGGAATGTTCTTCTCTCGGAGCGTGTGGGTGGGTGTGTGCCTGTATGTCTGCCTCTCCCTCTCTCTCCCCCCCCTCTCTCTCTCTCTGTCAGTCTCAGTCTCTCAAGCAAACAACACACACACGCACGCACGCACACACGCACGCACCGATGTTCTAGAACAATGAGCAGACTCAGTAGAAGCAGTCGAAAGAAGGCTGTATGTATGTATGTACACATGTATGTATAATCTCTAGTCTCTCGCTCACTACTCGCTAGGCTACTACTACTCTACTGCTAGCCCAGGCTGCAGGATTCCCCCCACTGATATGCCGGAGCACGCCAGGAAGCCTGCACTCTCGTGTTGTTGTTATGGCATCCATGATTGCTTCTCAGTGCGGCGGCAGCAGCTGCAGCAGAAGTTTTCAGCAGCAAGCAGCAGCAAGCAGCAGTAGTAGTAGTAGCTGGCTGTAGGCTTGGCTGTGTCTGTAGCTGTAGCTCGTAGCAGCAGTAGTAGCCTAGTAGCCAAGCAAGCTAAATCTCGTTGTCTGTCGTGGTGTTATGTCAGTATGTATGTATGTATGTATGTAAGGTGTGACAGCTGTGTCAAAAAATTAGTGTTTGATTTGTTAGTTGTCTCTCTCTCTCTCTCTCTCTCTCTCTCTCTCTCTCTCTCTCTCTCCTCTCCTCAAACATATGATGGGGGCGGGGTCAGGGATGGGAGGGTGAGATGGGGTGAAGTGGGGGTGGCAGGATGGTTGCGAGTTGGGGAACAGGTGGTGGTGGTGGTTGGGGGTGTGTGTGTGTGTGTGTGTGTGTGTGTTGTTCACATTTTCATGTATGTATGTATGTAGGGTATGTGTATGTATGTTGTAGTATGTATGTATGTTGTTGTATCTGTATGCTTGTATGCTACATTATGTATGTATGTATGTATGTATGTATGTATGTATGTATGTATGTATGTATATGTATGTAATGTATGTATGTATGTATGTATGTATGTTAGCATGCATGAATGCATGGATGGATATATGGATGTAAATGTGTGTGAATGTAGATTTCTCTCTTTTTATATTTCTGTTTGTTGATTTCGAGGAG
>CM060330.1:335669-338169 GCA_030674155.1 Stramonita haemastoma
AGATATATTTTAATTTTGCGGCTGTTGAATCATTTATTTAAACAATATTGGTGATTTGTCTATTTTTTTCTTTTAAAAAAAAATTTCCTAGATAGATGGCTTGATAAAAAAAGCAAACCAGTGCTATCATGTACCATCTGGAAATAAAAATTTTACTTGACTCACACACACACGCAGATAACGATAACAATAACGATAATTTTATGGCTTTAAGCTGGGAGGCTCATATAGCAACAAAATGTTGCAGTGCAACGCCATTCCATGACATGGAAACCACGGCATGATTCCGTAATGTACAGCCAAACACGAAAACTCTTTACTGTCCAGATATGTTACGGCATTCTGAGCCTTTCTTTCTTTCCTCCAGTCTTTGTCACACACTGTTAGGCCTAGGTCCTAGGCCAAGGCTAACCAAGATAGCATTGTAGTAAGTCTCTACTTACTTAAATCCGTCCTCGCTCGGGTGGAGCAAAAGGCCAACAAGTCTCCTCCAGCCATCTCTGTCTTGGGCAAGCCAGCCGATCTCATTCCATGTTTTGCCCATTATTTTCATTTCTTCTTCTATAGTTCTCCTCCATGTACCTAACGGCCTGCCCCTCTTCCTTTTCCCAGGTGGTGCCCATCTGAGTGCAGCATGTGGATGTCGGGTCTTGTTCATCCTGAGGACATGGCCCAGCCACGTCCATCGCCTTTGTTTCACTTCTATGATATGTTGATGCCAGTCCTTTTGCTCACTTCTCTATTGGTAACATGTTGTTCCCAGAGGATCTTGAGGATGCGGCGAAGACACCTGCTTTCGAAGCCTCTGAGTGACTTTCAATCTTTTTGTTGGTTCTCCAGGTCTCTGAGGCGTAGAGGAGAACTGAGCGGACGATTTGATTTGTACACTTTAGTTTTGTGTTGGTCTGCAAGACTGTTGACTTCCAGATGTTTTGCAGTCTGTTGAAGGCCTGTGCTGCAAGACCAATTCTAGCTTGAGACCTCCTTCTCAATATCACTGTTGGACGAGATGTAGCTGCAAGGTATTTGAAGTGTTGTACTTCTTCCAAGTCTGCGCCACGCACATTTGTCTTCCGTGCACTCTTTGTCTTTACTTTCATGATCTTTGTCTTGTCTGGGTGGATCTTGAGTCCCACGCTTCTTGCTGCTTTATCAACTTTTGTTTTTTTTCCTGGATGTCCGTCTGAGTGTGTGAGAGGAGAGCAATGTCGTCTGCAAAGTCACAGTCCTCAAGCCGGGATGTCAGTCCCCATACCAGTCCTCTTGGTCGGTCTTCTGTAGCTTTCCTCAACACCCAATCTATGACGACAAGGAAGAGCAGTTGGTGAAATCACGCAGCCCTGCCTGACACCAGTCTTCACATGGAACCGTTCACTTTGTTGTCCATTGTGGCGCACACAGCACTGGTTGTCAGCGTACATATCTTTGAGAATGTTGATGACTATTGGCGGAAACCGTAAGCTCTGAGAATCTTCCAGAGTGAGGGGTGATGGATGCTGTTGAATGCTTTTTCAATCTTAAAAAATATTTTTCAGATTTTTTTTTTAAATGTGTTTAGATTAGGACTTGTAATTTGTACATTTATTTCTGCTGTACGCATTATCCTTTTCTGTTCACTTGAACAGTTTTATGATAGGGTTTATTGTTGAAGCTGAATTCCGACTTCAGATGTATGCTGGGTTGTTCATGTTTCTGTAACCCCTGAGCCCTGAGAGGAATTCTGGGATCTGTACGTGCATGATTGTGATCTTCTGCATGTGTATATACTCGAATTGAATTAAGGCACTGGCAGGTCTGGACTTGAAATTGACCTGGGAGATCGTAAAAAATTCCCACCCTGAATTGGTGAAACGTCACCGGAGATTCAAACCAGGACTTCATGGACCCAGGTCAGCTTTCAATTTCGCTGCGTTTAATCCAGGGGAAACTATTCGGAAACTTGGATGTACTGTAAAGTTCGTCTTGGTGTGGTTTTTCTTTTCGGCTTGTTTGCACGTTAGTATGTCACCTACCCTATGGTAAAGCAATCTGTGATTTGTGACATGATTTATTTAATACTTTAATTGATCTGTAGACAAACATTTGGTTTCAAAGTGTTATGTGACATGATTTATTTGTTCCTTTACTTGATGTGTAGACAAACATTTGGTTTCAAAGTGTTTCTGTGGATCAGTGGTCTAGAGGTAACGGACCTGCCTAGAAAGCGAAAAGTCCGGATTTGAAGTGTGTGATGGTTCGATTCCCGATTGGTCCCGAAACTTTTCCCCCCATCCACGAGTCTGTGAGTGTTGGTTTGGGTGCTAGTCTATCGGATGAGACAACAAACCAATGTCCCGTAAGCTACACACAATTAGTGCACGTAAAAGAACCCACGGCAACAAGGAAGTTGTTCCAGGCAAAAATATGTAGAAAAAACTTGGAAAAGGGAACAAATAATACACATGCAGATCGAAACGAAAAAAAAAGCATACTGGGTGGCGCTGCTCTTTTGGCGACGCGC
>CM060330.1:343169-353169 GCA_030674155.1 Stramonita haemastoma
TCGTTTCTTGGCTAGAGCGTATACACACGCAAGCACACGCACGTACTCACTCTCGTGCACGCGCGCACGCACGCACGCACACACACACACACACACACACACACACACACACACACACACACACACACAAAGACATATACACACTCACTGTCTCTCTCTCTCTGTCTGTCTCTCTCTCTCTCTCTCTCTCTCTCTCTCGCTCCTTCTCTCACTCCCTCTTTCCATTCCCCCCTCCCCCCCCTCTCTCTCTCTCTCGCTCGCTCCCTACCTTCTTTCCCTACCCCTTCTCTCTCTCTCTGTCTGTCTCTCTGTCTCTCTCTGTCTCTCTCTCTGTCTCTCTCGTCTCGTCTCTCGTCTCTCTCGCTCTCGCTCTCGCTCTCGCTCTCTCTCTCTCTCTCTCTCTCTCTCTCTCTCTCTCTCTCTCTCTCTCTTCTCTCTCTCTTCTCTCTCCTCCCACATCTCCGTCCCTATCTCCCACCCTTTCTCTCCTTCAATTAGACCTGCATATACCTATCACACACAATGTTTCGTGTGTATTTTCAGAAACTTTGCAGCAATCTTCGACCGACAAACACCTCGATGCTGGACTACGATTTACAATGATTTTGCTTTGTTAGGCCCATGTTTGGAAAATTTCAAACAAAATTTTTTATCAGAGTTTTGCTCTCTTGGGGTCAATCCTTCACCTTCAAAACAGGATTGTGTGCTGTCCCCAATCCTTCAGGGTTTTTTTTTTGTGGACTCCATTTTGCACCAGTTTAGCTAGGCACTCATCATTGAGGTTTTCATGAATGCAAAGTTTGCCCGTTGCATTTTTTTTTTATTTCTTCATTTCTTCCTTTATATCAAGGATGATGGAATAAGCACTCATTATGCATTTTTATATCCAGTCCCCGTGTGTGTGCAGTTTTGTAAATGTCATCTGTTCCCACCGGCACGCGATGGCCTACTTTTACGAAAAGCGGAACAGGGTTTAACGTGTGTGCAAGATGTTCTGTGTGCGTTCGCACACGGGGCCTCGGTTTACAGTCTCATCCGAGAGACTTTTGGGGGAAGTGGAGTCGGCACTGATGTTAACTCCAGAGGATAAAATCCCCTCAAACGGGAATCGAACCTGGGTGGTCAAATTGCAAGCGCAATGTTCTGGCCACTAGGCTATCCCGCCCCCGCCCTCCCCCCCCCCTGTCCCCCTGTCCCCCAGTTGTCAGTTAGCTGCTTCCTTGCTCAGCTGATTGGTAGATTTTACTTGTATTTTCCTTGCTGTGGTCAATGTGATGTTGTGTCCCTTTGGCTGTTTGTGTCTGGCTTATGTCGCTTGTGTTCCAGGTGTCCTCTTGTGCCCGTGTCGTTTTGTGTCCAGGTGTCGGTCTTTGTGTCCAGATGTCGGTCTTTGTGTCCAGGTGTCAGTCTTTGTGTCCAGGTGTCGGTCTTGGTGTCCAGGTGTCAGTCTTTGCTTCCAGGTGTCAGTTTTGTGTCCAGGTGTCTGTCTTTGTTTCCAGGTGTCGGTCTTTGTGTGCAGGTTTGGTTCCAGTATTTGTGTTTAGTAGTTTTTCTTGTGTCCAGCTTCCAGTCTTTGTGTCCAGCTTCCAGTCTTTGTGTCTGGCTTTCAGTCTTTGTGTCCAGGTGTCGGTCTTTGTGTCCAGGTGTCGGTCTTTGTGTCCAGGTGTCGGTCTTTGTGTGCAGGTTTGGTTCCAGTATTTGTGTATAGTAGTTTCACTCTTGTGTCCAGCTTCCAGTCTTTGTGTCTGGCTTTCAGTCTTTATGTCCAAGTTTGTCTTTGTGTCTGGTTTTGTCTTTGTGTTCAGGTTTATTTTTTTGTCTTGCTTTCAGTCTTTATGTCTGTTTCAGTCTTTGTGTCCGTGTTTCAGCCTTTATGTCCAGGTTTGGTTCAGTCTTTGTTACAGCTTCCCTGTCCGTTTTTTTAAAATGATCACTGGGCACCCTCCGATTGCAATCAGTATTCCTTGCTCAAATAAAACATTATCAACTAAAACTAAGTTTAAAGATAGAGATAAAATAACACCATAAACCTAGGATAAAATCTAGCAAAAGTAAAATAACAAAGCCAAAGATAAAACAAAAAGTAGGGTTTATTCTAAACTTAAGATAAAAACAAAACAAAACAAAACAAAATAAAATTTTAAAGGAAGGCACAGTCTAGATTAAAATAAAACATAAAATAAAACGAAATAAACTAAAATAAAATAAAACAAAATAAAATGGATAACTAAAATAAGTTTCAATAAAATAGGGAAAAATTGTGCAAGAAATCTGAGAGCAATCTGGGTGACAGTGATCTATCTTCTCATCCGAACCCCCCCCCCCCCCCCCCCCCCCCCCAATACTATGGCTTAGAGACGAGGGTCATGAGGCATTGCGACTTGGTCATTTCTTTTCCATTTTTGATAGGTTTCCTTAGTTCTGAAAATGTCCCCACCCATAACGGCTTTCATACGGTTTTCATGAGGTATGGCGACTGTCATTCTCTTCCACTTCTGATAAGTTTTCCATATGTCTGAAAATAACTGAAGCTTTAAGACGGTTTTCATGAGGTATTGTGACTTGGTTATCCCCTTCCGTTTCTGATGGGTTTCTTTGATAATGTCACCACCTACAACGGCTTTGAGACAGGTTTCCATGAGGTGTTGTGAACTGGTCATTCCTTCCATTCCTAAGGCGTTTCCTTGTCCTTCCCCTCCTTTATTATGTAAATACACGGGGACAGGACGGAATAGGGATAGCCTAGTGGTCAGAACATTGCGCTCGCAATTTGACGAACCGGGTTCGATTCCCGTTCGAGGAGATTTTTCTTTAGGAGTTAACATCAGTGCTGACTCCACTCTCCCCCAAAGTCCTTCGGATGAGACTATAAACGAGGCCCCGTGTGCGAACGCCGCAGAACATCTTGCGCACACGTTAAATCCTGTTCCGCTTTTCGTAAGAGTAGGCCATCGTGTGCCGGTGGGAACAGATGACATTTACAAAACTGTATACACACGGGGACAGGATGTAAAAAAGCCCAAGTGTGCTTATCCCATTATCCTTGATACAAAGAATAAATAAATAAATAAAAGAAAGAAAGAAAGAAATTAAACATGGGTCCTAACCTGGTGGTGAGTCATTATGTGGATCATCCTGAAGACCCTTCAACAGTGGGGCCAAGTTTCTGTT
This sequence comes from Stramonita haemastoma, assembly GCA_030674155.1. Lineage (NCBI taxonomy): Eukaryota > Metazoa > Mollusca > Gastropoda > Neogastropoda > Muricidae > Stramonita > Stramonita haemastoma. The sequence goes on from CM060330.1 coordinate 346,341, forward strand.
GATCATCACCTTGGAGTCATCTGCTGCATGAGATCCTGGCATCTGTAAGTAGTGTGCAGCTGCAGATGAGACTGGTAGTGATGTTCTACAGGATTCGGGTATCGGTTATTTTGATTTTAGTTTTTCGTTTAAAAATATGTATAGTTTGTTTCACTTTAGTTTCTGTATATTTTTTTGCACATCATTTTTTTCTGTCTGTTTAGGAGAATCGAGTTCATTTTCTTTTAAAAGAAAGTCAGTCAGGATTTTAAGTATAAAGATCTTGCAGGGTTTGTGTTGCTGCAGACATGGCAGCTTCTAAATCTGGAAGGGAGAGTATCAAGATTGTGTTGACAGAAAAGCCTTGTTTGGAAATTAATTGAAAAAAATATATAAAGGCCTAGTGTAATTAATTAGAATAACTGGTTGTATTGTAATGTTTGAATATCTGGCTCCATAAACTAGCTGGACTCAAATTTGACTGAATGGGTGAAGAAGCATGGTGAAATTTGTCAGATGAAATCAAATTGTTACAATACCTGTGCCAATAAAACAGCCAGGTTTTTCAGTCTACTGATGACTTACTGCTTTCAGGGGCTCTGGGTCTGGAATCAAGGGCCAGTGATCTGACATGTGTGAGGGCAGCCATCCTGACCTGCCTTTTCTGAAAGCTAGATGAGGTATTTGTATTTTTGCTTCTACATTTATCTGAACTTTCTGGTCTAGTACTTTTCTGTTAAATTTGTTGTTATCCTCTGCTGTTCCTGTCTATGCTTTTTCTCATTTTCTGATATTGATATAATCCAATTATTTGATATCGAGATAATAGGCACACTTTGTAATGCTTTTCCAAAAGTGTTTATGAATCTAGATTGTAATTAAAAGTTGAAAGTAATGTTTATGGGTCATTAAGCAAAGGATTAAATGTAAACAGTACCTTTACAGAATAGTTGTATAGTCTTGCTACATGGCAGCAAATCATTTTGATAACTAGCTCGGCTTGTCAAAGCAAAAGATGCAATATAATGAAGTCTTCAAACATGAAATTTCTGCTACAAAATGTTATTAAATTATTTTAAAGTTAGCTTATAAAACAAATGGTGAAATGGGATAATTTAAAGAATAATTGCAGACTGTTTTCCACTCACTAAAAAAAGGTCTTCAAAGAATAATTGTGAATTCGTTTTTGAAGTCATGTGATCCCAGCATTTTTATATCAAAAGGCTACAAAGCACAAGTTTAAGTAATTTAATCTTTGTAAAGAACAATCGTGACTGTATTCTTCAAAGTTGTAAGATAAAATTATCGTAGCATATGAGTTAACATTCAACAGTTTCCCTGTCTCTGATGACTTCTTAACTGCTGACAGGAACAACTGGACAGGAACCAAGTGGCGAAGAACAGACAGCCATCCAGCACCACTTGTCGTTACCAGCACATGATCAGGTAACAGCTTTGTGTCCGAAACTTTCTCCCCATCCACTAGACTGTGTGCAGTGATCTGGGTGCTAGTGTTTTAGATGAGGTGATAAACCGAGGTCCCGTGTACAACACGCATTTAGCGCACATAAAAGAACACAGGGTAACAAGAGAGTTGTCCCTGGCAAAATTCTGTAGAAAAAAGCCACTCTTGTAGGGGAACAAATACACATGCAGACAGGAAAAAATGGGTGACGCTGCTCTTGTGGCGACGAGCTCTTCCCAGGAGGACCAGCCCCGATTTCACAAGACAAATCTGCCGTGATTTAAAAGTGGTATGCAAATACAAAGCTTTAGTGACTATTCCCTCTGTCTTAGCATTTGTATTTGGGGTTTTTTTGGTTTGTAGTATTCTCATCTAATAGACCATTCTAGTTGTAACAAACACCATTAAAAGAAAAAAAATTATTCACACATTTATCTAAAATATTCTTTTCTTAATCTTCAGTTGTCATTAAGGCTACAGCTTTTAAATGAATCAATCCTTTGATATTGCTTCAAAAAGAGAATATCCAGGAACATCTATGCAAGTTTAATGGAGCTGGAATTTCACAACACACACACACACACACACACACACACACACACACACACACACACACCACACACACAGATGCACACACACACATACACACACAGAGAGATAATACTTACACAACTGCATACATACGGGGACTGGATGAAAAAGCACATGAGCGCTTATTCTATTATCCTCGATGGATAAGAATAAAATAAATAAAATAAAGAAATAAAAACCACACGCACACGAGAGATGGAGGGAGAGAGAGGGAAAGAGAACACCTTGCACACACGTTAAAAGCCTTTCAGCTTTTTGGAAGAGTAGGCCATTGTGTGCCAGTGGGAAGAGATGAAAAAATTTACACAACTTCATAAACAAGGGGACTTGATGTAAAAAGCACAGGAGTGCTTATTCCATTATCCTCGAAATCATGGAACAGAAAGTTTTAAAAGTTAAATGCACACGCACACAAAACAAACACACACACACACACACAACACACACACACACACACACACACACACACACACACACACACACACACACCAACCACACACACACACCACACACACACACCACACACACACACACCACACACACACACCACACACACACACCACACACACACACACACACACACACACACACACACACACACCACACACACACACACAAACACACAACTACACGCACACACACACACTTCAAATCTCCATCGCCTTGCCATAATGACAATTTTCCCCTTTTCTACCACTCCTTTTTTCATTAAACTATCCATTATTCCTCTTTCTTATCAATTTTCATTTACCTTACCAGTCCATTCTTCTGCCTTTATGTTCCCCCCAAGCAAGTATAAAAACTGTATTTCTTTTCTTTTTCAGATGTTCCGCTATTTTGAGGACATCTCCTTCAAGGACACAGCTACAGTCAAGGACAAGGACTTTAAGGTAACCAGCAAAAACTGTCACCGGACTGGTTACACCAAGCGCCTCTCCCAGGAAAAACATGTTGTGAGTGTCCTGGGTTAAAACCCTTATGGTTGACCAGGGCCTTGATACAAGGAACATTAGTAGAGTTGGTTTTTTAAAACCTTGGTTTAAATCTGTACAGAGCTGCACAGATTTTAATTTGAGATTTAATAATTTCACAAGGTGATAGCACCCCCACCCTCCCCGCTCCCCCTCAATATGGTCTCTGTGGTCGGGGGAGTTTAAGATTGGATTGGATTGGATTTTTATGATTAGCTGTTTTTGCCTTCATTGCAATCAGGTAAAAAGAAATTCCCCCCCCCCCCCTCAATTTCCTCCGAGGTTTACCAATAGATTTTTGCATATGGAACTGTTCTTGCCCACCTTTAAGGTAGCCGCATTCCGAATTCAGGGTTGATGTCTAACATTTCGTAAGCTTATTTCACAAAATATTAGTGTTAGATTTTTGTGTGTGGAGATATGTGTTGTTTTGGTATGGTGTGTTATGGTGGCGTGCATGCGCGCGCGCGCGCGCGCGCGGTGTGTGTGTGTGTGTGTGTGTGTGTGTGTGTGTTTAACGTCATGTGTTGGTGTGTTTGTTGGTGTGTGTTGGTGTGTTGTTGGTGTGTTGTTGGTGTGTTGTTGGTGTGTGTCGGGTGTGTGTGTGTGTGTGTGTGTGTGTGTGTGTGTGTGTGTGTGTGTGTGTGTGTGTGAAGGGGATAATTGTGGGAAGGAGACATCGGGCTGGAAGGAGAGAGAAGGGGAGGGGAAGTGGGGTTTAGGAGGGGTGTGGATGCACATCTAGAGCAGTGGGGACATAAAGAGGGCTGGCTTAGGCCTAGAGGATTTTTTCTTTTTTTAGTTTGGTTTCTAGACTAGAGCACCGAGGTTCACCAATAGTAAGAGTGGAGCATACACCACCGTTTTCACCAACCATTAAGGTAGCTGCATTCCGACTTCGAAAATCGGCATTGTTTAATTTGGGGCTTTTTTTTAATCGATGCAACTTGTCCAGAATATTTTAAGTCTGAACTTTTATCATAATAATAGAACTGGAATTTTCGCCGACATGGAATTCCAATGCATGTCTTCAGCTTTTTGATAGAATAGGTGACTGGTTTAAAGCTCCTTACCATTGCAAAATACGTATAGCTGTTGTGGTGGGTAGAATGGTAAACGTGATATAAATACCAGTGTGTCTATAGCTACATACCATTTGTCCAGGTGCTGATGTGTCCACATGCATTCTAACATTCAGACCGACCATCTGACAGACAACCCTTCCCTGTTGTTAACTAACACTAATTCTAACCCTAACCTCAACCCTTAACCTTGACCCCCACATGTGGACACAACAGGCAGGTAGACAACATGGTGTGTACTAACACACTGGCTACACACTTTTCTTGTGGGTTGAATAGAATTGAATTCATTTATTTATTGAAAATAAATGGATAGCACAGAACGGCTTTACACCGTGCTTTCAAAAACGAAACTAAAAAGCTCACGCGGACAGTAGTGATTAAAATTTTAAAGACACTAAATCATTTTCAAATGCTAAATACCAATACTTTAAAAAAATTTGTTCTTTCGCTAAAGCTCTGTTTCATCAGTGGTAAGATTTTTTGTATACACAGCCGCTTTGGCCCATTAAGACAGCCACATACAGACTAAGGGGATATCGGATAAAATATCATAGATACTAGTGCTAGGGTTGGTAGGGAAGGGATGCTAGATTTTTAGGGGAAAGAATGCCGGGGAGGGGGTGGGGTGGGGGTGAGGTAAAATGTTGTAGTATATATCATAAGGATGGGAAAAGGTGTATAGGATGAGGATGAATTTCTCTCTCGTCTTATTTGAGATAAAACATTCGTATTTTTAAGATAACTATTCAAAGTCGATTTTTTAAAAGTATTTGTCCTTGGTTGTTTGGGCTTTTCATTTTGAGATAAAAGCATTTATACTCGGTATTTTATTGTAAGCTAGTAGGGGCAGGCAGTGGAACTTTGTGGTTAGGTTCAGGGTAGGTGAGAGGGGGGGGGGGGGTATTTAGAAAAAAAAGAGTTGAAAACCGAGGTAGAAGTAGCTTCTTTTAGAAAGTATGCTTGATTAGATTTAAGGGAAAAGCCTTTTAGAAATAAGTGTAATCAAATCCAGGGCTAAGGGGTCCTAGTGTTAGAAGGAACAGTGTGTGTCTGTGTGTGTCTGTGTGTGTGTCTATTGTGTGTCTGTGTGTGTACGTGTGTACTGTGTGTGTGTGTGTCTACGTGTGTACATGTGTGTGTCCGTGTGTGTGTGTGTCCGTGTGGTGTGTGTGCCGTGTGTGTGTGTGTCCGTGTGTGTTCCGTGTGTGTGTGTGTGTCCGTGTGTGTGTGTGTGTGTGTTCCGTGTGTGTGTGTGTGTGTACGTGTGTGTGTGTGTGTGTGTGTGTGTGTACGTGTGTGTGTGTGTGTACGTGTGTGTGTGTGTGTCGTGTGTGTGTGGTGTGTGTGTGTGTTGTAGTGTGTACGTGTTGTACGTGTGTGTGCGCGCATAGGTTATTATTATGAATATTTTAACATTATTATTATTATTATTATTATTAATTATTATTATTATCATCATCATCATCATCATCATCATCATCATCATTTTTATTATTTTTATCATTATCATCATCCATCACCCCTCATCCATCCCTCATCATGCTCCCTCATCCTTCCTCCATCATCCTTATAGATCATTATCCAACATCATCATTATCCATCATCATTATCCATCATTTTTTTAAATAAGCATTATCATATTTTTTCATCATTATCCAATCCGTTATCATTATCATGATCCTCATCTATTATCTCATCTCGTCATCATCCATCATCATCATTATCCACATACAATCCACATTATCATCAATTCATTTTAATTATCATCATCATCATATCCATCTTATCATCATTATCATCTCCATCATCGTCATCATTATCCATATCATTGTCATCATTATCAATCATCATTATCATGTCATCATTATCCATCATTTCAGTATAACCATCATTATTATCATCATTATCCATCATTGATCATTATCCATCATTGTCATCATTATTATCATCATCATATGTCATCATATCCATCATTGTCACATTATCCACATTTCTATCATTATCCATATTGCATCAATCATCATTATCCATCATTGTCATCATTATCCATCATTGTCATCATATATGTCATCATCATCATTGCATCATGTCATCATATATCATGTCATCATTATCCATCATTGTCATTATCCATCATTGTCATCATTACCATCATTGTCATCATTATCCATCATTGTCATCATTATCCATCATTGTCATCATATCCATAATTGTCATCATTATCCATCATTGTCCATTATCCATCATTGTCATCATTATCCATCATTGTCATCATTATCCATAATTGTCATCATTATCCATCAATTGTCATTATCCATCATTGTCATCATATCCATAAATTGTCATCATTATCCATCATTGTCATCATATCCATCATTGTCATCATTATCCATCATTGTCATCATTATCCATCATTGTCGTCATTATCCATCTTGTCGTCATATCCATCATTGTCATCATTATCCATCATTGTCATCATTATCATTGTCATATATCCATCATTCTTGTCATTATATCATCATTGTCATCATATCCATCATTGTCATCATATCCATCATTGTCATCATTAATTCACATCTCATTGTCATCATATCCACATTTCATCATTATCCATCATTGTCGTCATTATCCATCATTGTCATCATATCCATCTTTGTCATCATTTCATGTTATCATTTATCCATCAATTCATTATCATCATTGTCATTATCCATCATTGTCATCATATCCCATCGTCT
>CM060330.1:358169-360669 GCA_030674155.1 Stramonita haemastoma
AAAACAAAACGTACACAAAACATGAGCGAGCACACTCATGCACGCCCTTCCTTCACCTTCACTTCACCTGTCCCATAGTCCCATGGACCGTGGGGGCACAACTGAAGATTTTGCAACCAGCTTCCTCCACTCCCCACGGTCCTCCGCCCTATGTAGTAGGTCGTTCCACCCAAGGCCTGTCCACTCTTTGATGTTGTCTTCCCATCGTTTCATGCGCGCCCTTACACATCCCTAAAGAATAAGGGGCATTTCGAGGAAATGTGACAATGGGCTGATTTCCGAACCGTCCTACCCCGACTTTTGCACAGTAACAGAGCTCAGAGCACCAAAAAAGTGCCCTACTGTTTGCACACACTCTCTACTAGCATCTTTAATATGTGTGGCGCCGGTCTTCTGGCGACATCACAGCCCCAAAGAGGGCAGCCTGGCTTGAATATAGCAAGTTTGTCAGAACGAAAGCTGGTACAGTGTTCGCAATAATACGTAGTAGTGCGCATACTAATAATAATGATAATATACGATATGATGGACCACAGCAAAGTACAGGGCCACAACCACATGCACGCACGCACGCACGCACGCACGCACGCACACACACACGAGCTAGCACGCACATGCGCGCTTTCATGCACACCCCTATGAATAAAAATCGAATTGATGAATGTCAAAGTCATTCGGATGAGACTACAAACCGAGGCCCCATGTGCGAACGCACGCACATCTTGCGCACACGTTAAAACCCCGTTCCGCCTTTTGGAAGAGCAGGCCATCGTGTGCCGGTAGGAGTGGATGACAAAATTATTTTTTTAAAAACCCAGCATGCACACAGGTGTCGTGTTTAGACACCATCCCTGAGGGGAAAAAATAATGGGCAGGCGCTGCACTTGTGACGACGTGCTCTCCCCGGGGAGAGTAGCCCAAATTTCACGCAGAGAAATCTGCTGTGACATAAAGTGGTATAAAAATAAAATGAATAAGGCGCGCTTTTCCAAAAGATGGAACAAAAAGAGCCGGTTTGAGTCCCGTCCTACCCCGACTTTTGCACAGTAACAGAGCCCATGGCACTGAGAGAGTGCTGTACTGTATGCATACGCACTTTACTAGCAGTTTTGATTTGCGTGGCGCGACCAACTTGTGGCGACACTACAGCCCGAAAGGGAACAATGTGGTTTGAATCTGGCCAGTTTGTCGGAAGGAAAGCTGGCACAATGTACACATAAAAATATACCAGTACACATAATAAATAATAATGATCATATACAATACTAATTATGATGCACCACAGCAAAGTGCAAAGCCACCGTCACATGCACACTCACGAAAACAGCAAACACAAAAACGAGCCAGCGCACCAATGCGTGTGCTCGCAGGAACACCCTCCAAGAATATGGCGGGCTTTTCCAAATTATTTTAACAAAAAGTGCCGGTTTGAGTCCCGTTCTACCCCGACTTTTTGCACAGAAACAGAGCCCAGGGCACCAAGTGTAGGGCCACAGCCATATGCACACACTGAAGAAAACGCACACCCACATTAACGAGCACGCGCGCATAATAATTATGTGCCTGCGCGCATATGTGCCCGCACGCATGCACACCATACAAGAATTGTGTGCCAGTGGGAACAGATGACAAGATTAACAAAACTGCATACATACGGGGACTGGATGAAAAAATAAGCACACGAGTGCTTATCCCATTATCCTCGATATAAAAGAATAAAATAAAAAATTAAAAAAATAAAGTGCACGAGCACAAGCGCGCACTTGCATCCACACCCCTATGAATAAGGCGCGCGTTTCATAAAGATGTAACAAAAAGCGCCGGTTTGAGTCCCGTCCTACCCCGACTTTTGCACAGAAACAGAACCCACGGCACCAAGAGAGGTCTGTACTGTAAGCATACACACCTTACTTGCATCTATGATAATGCTCGGCGCCGGACTTGTGGCGACACTAGAGTCCCACAGCAGACAGCGAGGTTTGAATCTAGCCAGTTTGTCGGAAGGAAAGCTGGTACAGTGTACGCAATAAAACATAGCAGTACACATAATAATAATGATGATGATATACAATAATATGATGCACCACAGGGGAGTGCAGGGCCACCGCCATAATTATGCACACACTCAAAAAATCGCAAAAACAAAAACAAGCGTGCTCGCACATGCGCGCACTTGCATGCACACTCCCAAAGAATACGTGTTTTCTTAAAGATGTGACAAAAAGCGCTGGTCTGAGTCCCGACCTACCACTACTTTTGCACAGTTACAGAGCCCACGGCACCAAAAGAGTGCTGAGGTGTTAGCAAACACACTTTACTAGCATCTTTGATATGCGTGGCGCCGGACTTGTGGCGACACAACATCCCAATAGGGCACAGCGTGGTTTCAATCTAGTCTATTGGTGTGTGTGTGCGTGTGCGTGTGTGTGTGTATGTGTTTGTGTGTGTGTGTGTGTATGTGTGTGTGTGTGTGTTTGTGTGTGTGTGTGTGCGTGCGTGT
>CM060330.1:373169-409301 GCA_030674155.1 Stramonita haemastoma
TTCTTCCTTCCATTCTTTTTCTTTGCATTCTTCTTCTTCACATTCTTCTTCTTCTTCGCATTCTTCTTCGCATTCTTCTTCTTCTTCTTCTTCTTCTTCTTCTTCTTCTTCTTCTTCTTCTTCTTCTTCTTCTTCTTCTTCTTCTTCTTCTTCTTCTTCTTCTTCTTCTTCTTCTTCGCATTCTTCTTCGCATTCTTCTTCTTCTTCTTCTTCTTCTTCTTCTTCTTCCCATTCTTCTTCTTCGCATTCTTCTTCTCATTCTTCTTCTTCGCATTCTTCTTCGCATTCTTCTTCGCATTCTTCTTCTTCGCATTCTTCTTCTTCTTCTTTGCAAGTCCCATAACCTGTGTGGTCGTAGGAGGCGTCAGAGACCTCAGCTTCTCTAGGGGCCAGCATGTTCAGGGCGGCGCACATCTCCTCTCCCTCGCTGCTTTACCTTCCCTGACCCTAAAGAGGGCAGGTACCCATTTACAGCTGGGTGAACTGGGGAACTGTACTGTAGCCAAGGCGCGCGAATGGTCACCCATCCACTTGGTTATCACGCTCGACGCTGCTTAACATTGGCTGGGGGAATTCGAGCGCACTTACCACTGAGCTATCCCCTCCCCTTTTCCAGAAAGATTTTTTTTTTTTTAATTCACATAGAATTCATGGGATTGTTGAAAACAACTTTCTAGTGTATTCTCGATACTATTTCTAGTTGTTGTTTCTTGTTGACGGGATAGCTCAGTGGTCAGAGCACTCGTTTTCCCCCAGCCAAGGTTAAGCAGCGTCGAGCGTGGTTACCAGTTGGATGGGTGACCGTTTGCCACCTTGGCTTCAGTACAGTCCCCAGGTCACCCAGCTGTCAATGGGTACCTCTTTAGGGTCAGGGAAGGTAAAGCAAGGAGGGAGAGGAGATGGGCGCTGCTGCCCTCAATATGCTGGCCCCTAGAGAAGCTGAGGTCTCTGATGCCGCGCCCCCCTACAACCACACAGGTTATGGGACACCTTTACCTTTCCCTTTTATCGATCGGTATTTACAAAAGAAAGCCATGTGTCATCCCTTTCGTCAATAGGCCACATTGGGCAATGACAATGTATTCTTCAAAGAACCTCTCTCTCTCTCTCTCTCTCTCTCTCTCTCTCTCTCTCTCTCTCTCTCTCTCTCTCTCTCTCTCTCTCTCTCTCTCTCTCTTTCTCTCTCTCTCTCTCTCTCTCTCTCTCTCTCTCTCTCTCTCTCTCTCTCTCTCTCTCTCTCTCTCTCTCTCTCTCTCTCTCTCTCCTCCCCCCCTCTCTCTCTGGTTTCTGCTGATTTTCTGTTTCTCTGTTGAAGAACTTGTACTGGTAACAAAATACGTACATGTATCGAACCTGTCACGTTTCGTCAAGGTTGAATGTATCGGTTATTCGTAAATTTAAAGGTGGCAAGTTGTAAAAGTAAGAATATGAAACGTAGCACCTGTGTATGTATGTGTGTATGTGTGTGCGTGTGCGTGCGTGCGTGCGTGCGTGTGCATGTGTGTGTGTTTGAGTGTCCGTGTGTACATGTGTTTAAGTACAAACCCCAAAATCAATCTCTACCCATTCTTTAGCAGTCTTGGTTTCTTCACCCATCAAAAGATTCAAGACTTTTGCTTTGTTAGTGAATTATATCAGAGTCCCAGAGAACGATCTTTTTTCGAAACCACGAAACTCTTTGTACATGGAACTTTCAACCCAACTGACTGCTCTGGCGTAGAGGAAAACGACCCGTGAATCAATATGGGTTCCATAACATACCCGGTACCCCTCACCCAGGCTTTACGATTCTCAGGAAACCAGAGGTGGCGAAGTGAGGTCAAGACGTTTGTCCTGGTCACCTGATGGTCGATAGGTTCTTATGACAGAGTTGTGAGCAAAGGAGAAACACACCGACCTTGAAGAAACATGGACAACAATGTCCAGGGTCGTTTAAGTTTGGTTGGGGTTTTTTTTTGCTAGGCCATTGGATTTATGCAGTTGTCCGTTTTAGAACGATTGGAACAAATGTGTGTTTGTGTGTGTGTGGGGGGGGGGGGGGGGGTATTTATATAGTTAGTTAGTTAGTTATTCTTTTATGTCGAGGATAACGGAATAAGCACTCATGTGCTTTTCTACATCTAGTCCCAGTGTGTGTGCAGTTTTGTAAATCTTGTCATCTGCTCCCACCGGCACACAATGGCCTACTCTTACGAAAAGTGGAACAGGACATACACACACAAATATATATATGTATATATATATATATGTGTGTGTGTGTGTGCGCGCGCGCACGCGCGCGTGTGTGCGTGCGTGTGTGTGTGTGTGTGTGTGTGTGTGTGTGTGTGTGTGTGTGTGTGTGTTGTGTATGTGTAACACAGTGGACATGTTTGATGTCCCATCTCGGCACTGAGAACCTGAGGTACTCCACAGCTCTGAATACTTTCCAGTCTGCCTATGGTGCCAACAGCAGCACTGACACAATTCTAGTCCACACATCAGACACATACACTTCTGCTGGCTTCTGAGTCAGGAGATATTTCCCTTCTCACTCTTCTTGACTTATCGCAGCCTTTAACACTATAGACACTCATTGCTTCTCTTCTGCTTTAAAAACACGTTTGGCATTAATGGCATAGCCCTTGCCTGCTTTATTTCATATCTCACAGACCAATTCCAGATGGTTGTTGTAAACCACAGTGGATCAAAATCTGTCAAACCAGAATGTGGAGACCCACAGGGATCAGTGTTGGGTCTTATTTTTGTTCACTATCTACACTGCTCCACTTTCACATACGATAAGCCATCATCAGATAGCCAAAGTCATCATTTTTATGCTGATGACTCGCAGTGCTACTCTCGAAAATCTGCCTTCTTTCTTGACAAACATATCCTACTGTCTTCAAGACTGGGTTTCAGAACAAGTTGCAAATGGACACTGATAAAACAGAATTGAAAATGCCATCAGGCCATATGAAGATCTGACTTCAGTGTAAAAAGGCAAACTGAAGTGGTACAGACATATCACACAAACATCTGGACTGGCCAAGACTGTCTTACAGGGAACAGTACAAGGAGGGAGACAAAGAGGCAGACAGAGAAAACGATGGAGAGATAATATCAGAGAGTGGACTGGTCTTGAGTGGAACAACATTCTATGGAAAGCTGAAAACTGCAAGTAGTGGAGGAAGCTGGTTGCAAAATCTTCAGTGGTGCCCCCATGGTCTACCAGACTATGGGATAGGTGATGGTGAAGGAGGGATGACTGATGAAGATAATCAACAGAAGAAAGTTACCGAGCTTTGCAAAATTCATTGAACCTGTTGTCTGTTGGCAGCATCACTCTGTCAGCTGTCTCCCTTCCTCTGATTCATATAGATAACAAAACAAGGACTGCAATCTGTTTTCCCAGATCAGTTCCTCATACAAATGTACAGAAACACCTCACTGTTTCTTTTGTCCTACACCCTAACTGATATTTGTGGTCAGTTTTCTAGTGTACAGAAACATCTCTATTTCTTCTGTCTTACACACTGACTGATATTTATGGGTCAGTTTTCTACTCATGAGGTGTCTATCCATTTACTACTGACGTGTAAATTCTCTTTCCTTAAAGACATCCCATAACCTATGTGGTTGTATGGGAGTGAGGTATCAGAGACCTCAGCTTCTCTAAGGGCCAGCATATTGAGGGCGGTGCCCATCTCCTCTTCTTTGCTTCTTTACCTTCCCTGACCCTAAAGAGGCAGGTACCCATTTACAGCTGAGTGAACTTGGAGACTGTGCTGAAGCCAAGGTGCGCAAACAGTCACCCAATTGGTAACCATGCTGCTTAAATTTGGCTGGGGGTTCGATAATCATTTTTGACAGATATTGTAGAGTGTGAAGTTTATTCATGAATTGTGGTAAAACACAATTGTATGGCTGGGAAAAAGCACAGGATCAAAGAAGATATTTTGTTCTCATTTAAAAATAATATGGAACCCATCTAAGTGTGAAATACCAGGGATTTGGTTTACTAAAAATGTAGTAAACTATGAAAACATAAACAACAAAGATAATTTAGCTGAAGTGAAAGTCATGTTCCAGATTTGGGCAAAACGAACCATTACTCCAGTGGGAAGAGTTGCAGTATTAAAATCTCTTATTCTGTCGAAGTTAATCCATCTCTGGAATCTGCTACTAGATCCACCTGACCAGTTTATACAGAAGCTCCAAAGGTTATGCTTTCAGTTTGTTTGGAATGGGAAAAAATAATAAAATTAAAAGGAAAACGGCAGTTAAAACAGTTAAACAAGGTAGACTCAAAAATTCCAGATATTAGAAAATACATTTTTGCTTTAAAGCTTTTCTGGATAAGAAAATTTAAGGTAACAGAGCATAAGTGGAAAAATCATGCTACAGAAACCTACGCATTTCTTGGAATGTTATGGGCCCAATATACTTTAAAGTATACAAGTATTAACCCTTTTTGGGCTCATGTATTTAAAGCATATAGAGTATTTTGTACACATGTCATACCAGGTAACCAGTACGGGCTTCTTGAGGAGCCAGTCTTCTATAATGAAAATATTAAAGTAGGAAATGCCAAAGTCAAACAGGATGAAATGATGAAGAAAGGGATATATTCTATAAAACACTTTATTATAGAAAATGAAGAATTAAGGAAATACCAAGAATTCTCAGTTGATCCATGCTTTTGTATTGACTTTATCACCCACAATGGATGGATCATCATCTCATCATCTTTCTCATGACGGGGATGGTCGTGGAGGAGACATGAGAGACGATTCTGCAGCCAGCCGTTGCCATCCAGCCCTGTCCTACGCCTTCCGAATGAGTGTTGGACTGTCCAGGTGGGTCCACTCCTTGATGTTATCCATCCAGCTTTTGGTTTGTCTGCCACCTTCTAGCGTTCCTTGTAGGACTGTCTTGGGGAGGGCGTTGTGGCGTGTGACATGGCTGAACCATGCCAGCTTCCTTTTCTTGACAGTGGCTAGTAGGGGTTCCTGAGGGCCAGCCATCAGTGCGACTTGACTTCGCACATAGGTGTTTGTTTTCCTATCCTTCCAGGAAATTCCAAGCAGTCGCCTGAAGCATTTTGTCTTGAATGTCTGGATCGGCTTGGTGGTTTCAGCGGTCATTGTCCAACTTTCGCAGCCGTAGAGCAAGATGGAGATGACCAGGGATCTGAACAATTTGACTTTTGTTTTGAAGCTGATGTTGTCGCTTCTCCATATCTTGTTCAGTTTTGCCATAGCTGATGTTGCCATGGCTAGCCTGGTCTTGATCTCTGTGGTGGAGCGTCCATCTTTCGTGGGGGTAGCGCCAAGATATTTGAAAGCGTCTACTTCTTCCAGCTGCTGGCCATTCATGTAGATCTGTGCTGTGGTGTTGTTTGCACTGTTGACCACTACTTTACTCTTTTCTGTGCTGACTTCCATCCCATATGCGCCTGCTTTGTCTACCAGTCTGTTGGTAAGGTCTTGGAGTTCCTTGTTGCTGCCTCCCATGAGATCAATATCGTCAGCGAAGCACAGGTTGTTAATGGGTCGGCCTCCTATTGAGATGGTAGAATGGAAGTCGTAAAGTGTTTCCCTCATGATGTTCTCCAGGAATAGATTAAAGAGAGTTGGAGAGAGCAAGCTGCCCTGAAGGACGCCGACTGTGGTCTTGAAGTAGTCTCAGACTTGACCGTTGAGAAGACTGCACTGCTGGAGGTGTTGTACAGCGCTTCTATGATCTGGATGAGACCCTCTTCAATGCCAAACTTCCTGAGGACTTGCCAAAGGCCTGCATGCCACACTCTGTCAAAGGCCTTCTTGAAGTCAATGAAGTTGTGTAGCAAGTCCCTCTGATGTTGCAGATGTTTCTCCATCAGGATTCGGCAACTGAAAATTTGTTCTACTGTGCTCCTTCTAGCACGGTAGAACAATGGATGGATATCTGCCATAAAACAATATGTAAGAAAAACATGAATTCATATAGATGATAAAAATAGTCAACATGGAGGTATGTTTTGTGCATTAAAGTGTATATTGGGTGTATATAAAGGAGCAAAAAAGTATTACGAACTCCTAACCTCAGACAACAATAAACCAAAGTGTTGTTCCAAATGGTCATAAAAAACAAATGTATGTATACCCTGGGACAAAGTATTCAGCAAAATACACAGAACCAGAGGTGTACAATTCAATGGCTAAAAATCAGATTTGTACATAGAATAATTGCCACTAACGTGATTCTTCACACTATGGGTGAAACAGATACTGCACAATGTTTATTTTGTCAGAAAGAACGAGACACTATTGAATATTTTTCAAGGAACTGTGACTTTGTAGGTATTTCTTTGAATGCTGTTGAACACTTGTTGAATGAAAAATGTCATATTCATTCTTTGAAGATGTCCGAGAACTGGTAATTATTAGGGTTGATCAGTGTCTGGAAACAAATGATACATTGGATGTTATTATAATGTTTGCTAAACTATATATATTTAAATGTAAAATGGCCAAGAAAGTCCCAAATATGTTTGTATTTCAAAACCAACTAAAACATAGATATGCCATAGAAAATTTTCATGCAAGAATAAGTAGTAAATCAACAGACTTTCACAATGCTTGGAGTGTGTTTGAACCAATTGTATTTGAAAGGGATCAGATGCATGTATGAGAAAATCTTAGATACTTATGACAATATCGCATACTAATTAGAGTATTTTTCATCACTATGATAATCATCTACATTGAAAAGTCTGTTCACATATATCCATGATTGATGAAAAAACAACAACAAACTTTGGCTGGGAGAAAGCAAGTGCTCTGACTGGTGAGGTAAACTGTTTACACATATCAAACTCTTTGAACAAAGTTGACATGTTATTTCTGATTATATTTATCATTTTAACAATGTTGAGCAGAGACTTCTTATTTGATGAAGAAAAGAGTTGTTCAAACTTCAAAGTGTTTAGATATTTAGTGTAATATTTTGATAAACATTTTATATGAGTTTCATCAAACGTTGGACAAATAAAAATTAATGAAACTCGTCACCACTATTGCATTTTGTACAGTATCTTTTATTTCTTTGAATTCCCTTAAAATATAGGAACCATGAGGTTGTATAACATCAATGCCAACCTGATCAGAGCCATAGAATGCCTGTATGCCAAGGCAACAAACCGAGTCTATTGTAACAAGAAGATAAGAGATTGGTTCCAAACCACAATTGGAGTACGCCAAGGATGGCTGCTTTCTCCAACCCTCTTCAACCTCTTCTTAGAAAGAATAATGGCTGATGCACTTGAAATTCATGAGGGAACAGTCAGCATTGGAGGCAGGACAGTCACAAACTTACGTTTTGCTGATGACATCGACAGCCTAGCTGGAGAAGAACAAGAGCTAGTCAGCCTCGTAAATCACCTTGACAAAGCTTTACCAGCATATGGCATGCAGATCAGTGCAGAGAAAACCCAGCTGATGACAAAAAGTGCCAATGGCATCAGCAATGACGTAATTATAGATGGTAAGAAAATCGGGATGTCTATAGCTTCAAATATCTGGGAAGATAGTATCAGATGAAGGATCAAGACCTGAAATTCTCTCCAGGATAGCCCAGACCACAGCTGCAATGACCAAACAGTCCTCTGGAATGATAAGAACA
The DNA here is from genome assembly GCA_030674155.1 of Stramonita haemastoma. NCBI lineage: Eukaryota > Metazoa > Mollusca > Gastropoda > Neogastropoda > Muricidae > Stramonita > Stramonita haemastoma. Next base: position 380,811 of record CM060330.1, read on the forward strand.
TCGCCATCAGCTTCAAGATCAGACTGATGCATTCCCTGATCATGTCCATATTTTTGTAACTTGTGAAACATTGACCATAACAGCAGACATTGAAAGAAGGATACAGGCAATGGAAATGAGATGCTTTCGCAAACTCCTTGGCATTTCATACCGAGATCACATCACTAATGAGGTAGTGAAAACTAGAATAAAGAATGCCATTGGTCCATATGAAGAGCTCCAAAGTACAGTGAAAAAGTGCAAGCTAAAGTGGTTCGGGCATGTTGCAGGATCATCTGGACTGGCCAAGACAGTCTTACGGGGAACAGTAAGGGGAGGGAGACGAAGAGGCAGACAGAGAAAACGATGGGAAGACAACACCAGAGAGTGGACAGGTCTTGGGTGGAATGACCTACAATGGAGGGCAGAGGACCCTGGGGAGTGGAGGAGGCTGGTTGCAAAATCTTCAGTTGTGTCCCCACAGCCCACTGGACTACCGACAGGTGAAGGTGAAGAAAATATAGGATATTAATAGGCATATTATTATTATTATTATTGCTAAACTGGGCAAATCAAACAGAAACATTGGATGGCAATAAGAGTAAATACTTTTCAACACAAAAATTTTATTTTAAACATTCTATAATTTGTATAAATGTCTTCTGTATTTACTATAGTGTACCACTTATAAATAAATGAGTCACATAAGCAATGCTTGACTTAAGTTTTAAACCAATTGTAACTGCATTTTATACAAAATAAGAGAACAGAATTAAATGAAAAGATAAAAACATTAACCTACAATTTTTGTCAGTACATCCAGACAGGATTTTAGCCAGATGACCTATTGTTTTGTCAAAAAAAAGCAAATGAAACTGCTAGGGGACAAGTTTGAAATCCAAATCTGTTTAAAGCCAGTGGTGTCTAGTGTACACTTCTTTCTGCAGCAAACAAAAAGATGGGGAAGGGAAAGGCAGGACGATCACCATTGTCAATGTTATTCTCCTTCACATGGAAGGCAGGAGGATAACCATTGTCAATGTTATTCTCCTTCACATGGAAGGCAGGAGGATAACCATTGTCAATGTTATTCTCCTTCACATGGAAGGCAGGACGATAACCATTGTCAATGTTATTCTCCTTCACATGGAAGGCAGGACGATAACCATTGTCAATGTTATTCTCCTTCACATGGAAGGCAGGACGATAACCATTGTCAATGTTATTCTCCTTCACATGGAAGGCAGGAGGATAACCATTGTCAATGTTATTCTCCTTCACATGGAAGGCAGGAGGATAACCATTGTCAATGTTATTCTCCTTCACATGGAAGGCAGGACGATAACCATTGTCAATGTTATTCTCCTTCACATGGAAGGAAAGAAGGAAGGGGTTATTTTCTTTTCTACTCTACCTCAGATGAGATGCTTCCGGAGACTCCTTAGCATCTCCTACAGAGACCACATAAGCAATGAAGAAGTGCATAACAGAATCCAGCAAACCATTGTTCCCTACGAAAACCTTCTATCAATGGTAAAGAAGTGTAACTGAAATGGTAGGGCATGTCACAAGATCGAAAGGACTTGCAAAAACAACACTGCAAGGCACTGTCCAAAGAGGAAGAAAAAGAGGCAGACCAAGGAAGAGATGGGAAGATAATATCATCGAATGGACAGGCCTAGAACTCAACCAAATATTGAGAAAGGCAGAACAGAGAGAGATGAATGGAGGGAACTGGTTGTCAAGTCTTCAGGGGTGTCCCCATGGTCGCCAGACTAAGGGATAGATAGATAGAGATACATAGACTCTACCTTATTCTATTGCACTTTCAGTCACAGCAGCTGCATGTGTAAAATTAGGGCTGCTCTCCATGGGAAGAGAGGGTTGTTACAAGAGCAGCACCACCCAGGTTTGAGGCTTCACTCTTCCTGTCTACAGGTGTCTGTGTTCCCTGTGAGAGTGACTTTTATCTGCAGCACTTTGCCAGGGAAACTCTCTGGTGGCCTGGTTGAGGTTTTGGCTTGGTTGTTGTTGTTTTTTGTATGGTCAAGGTGTGCACTGATCCTCCATTTATTATCTCATCTGAAAGACTGGCACCCAGACACCAGTCTTATTGGATGGGGAAAGTTATGGTTCAGGAAAGGACGAAACACACACACACACCCCTAACTTCTTCCAGAGGGTGTCTTAGGCTAAACCCCACTCCACCATTGGATCACAGTGGTGTTTGCCATGGCTTTATGACAGCCAGGGAGAGAGGAGATGGGGAGAGAAGAGAGAGAGAGAGGGTGGGGGAGAGGGGGAGGGGGGGGAAAGAGAGAGAGGTGAGCAGGGCATTGTGTATGGGATGCCTTTTGCAATGTTGACATATGTTTCTTTTACTAAGGGCTCTGTGTGTGTGTGTTGTTGTTGTAGTTTAATTTAAAGTCTATTCACACTTGGTGATATTAGACTAAACAAACAAAGAACAAAACAAAAAAACAAACAAATAAAACCCTACCATAAAATATTTACAGAAGACTTGGAAATAATCCTAGCAACATCAAAAATCAACGGTTTTCGCGAAACTACATTCAATGGTTCCCTTGCAATTTCAATGCCATTTTCTTTATAAGCTGAATTTAGAACTGAACATTGAAAAATAAGATGTTCACAAGATAATGGTTCAGAACAGGAGCAAGTTACATTTCGAGAATATTTGGTCTTCCAGGAATTTAATCGCAACTTATAAATGATGTTAGAAATATGTCTTGGATAGCCTAGTATTTCAAATTTCCCATGGAAGTTAAACTTATGTACATGATTTTCCAATAATGAATTAATTTCACGACAATCATTTTTTAAGTTATGAACTGGGCAATCTCTTTTTGAACCTTTTTTTTTGCAAGATTATCTGCTATTTCATTCCAGTATATTCCGCAGTGTGAAGGAATCCAGCAAAAATTTATTCCTATACCTTTTGTTATGATACAATGTGTCAAATATTTTATTTCAAATAATAAATCTGTCCTTACTTTTGAGCTCCAATCTTGTAAGCTATACAGTACAGACTTTGAGTCAACACAAAAAGCGAAGTGAGAAAATGCAAAATTACTATTATTTATAGTAATCAGAGCCATAAGTATGGCATAGAGCTGGGCGCTGAATATGGAGAAACCCTTCCCTAAACAGAATGATTTTTGTATCTTCAGAGCAGGAATAACGAAACCTGATCCTGCATTTAAGTCATAAACAGAACCATCTGTAAACACTTTTATATGATTTTGATAATTTGTTTCAAGATTTTGTTTTACATCAGAACTCAACATATTAATATTGTCATCTTTTTTGAGCATGGTATAATCAATATCAAATTTAGCCTCTTTATGCTCCCACTGTGGTATCTTAGGAACTATTGGGACAATGGGTATTGATGAAATGTCAATATTACACTCTGACAGTAAATCGTCTATGTAATTGTGAGCTCCACCACATAATGAGACGGAGTGCACATGAGGTCAATTTTTAGTTATTGACATATTATTAATGTGCAATAAAGTGGCTATCAAATAAAATAAAAACAGATTGAAAATCGAACAATTCTGTGCAACATTATTACAAATTGAAATGATAGACTGCTGGATGTGACAAAATGAGAAACGGGCAAGTTTATTTTAGTAACAGGTTGTCAGAATGAGTGCTTTGGTATTTTCAAAACACATTTAAAAGCAAAAGGAATAAAAATTATGCCTTGATATTTCATTATAAGATAAATAAACACATCTAGTTTAATAATCAATCAAAATCTCAAAATTGACAACTTGACCCCCACCTGCCTTTAAAGGCTCCTAGCGCAAAATTGGGTAATGTGCTAAGCGACTCATTTCGTGGTGGAGCGCCACAATTATGAATTGGGCAAAGTGATGAAATATGTTGAGCCTCTTAGGATAATCCTTGACTGAGTCAATGAGTACTTCTGTTTTTAATGAATTTGATACTGAAAGACTTCTTGTAACAAACTTAGCTACAGCTAAATGACGATGATCTGATAAAGAAAGTAAATTGACTTCTCTGTATGTATTCAGTGTATTTGTGTGTACAGGGACTCCAAGAGCTAGTTTAATCGATTTACTATCAATGCTTTGCAGCTTTTTCAATAAAGAAGGAGGAGCTGAATGATAAACCTCCTGCCTATAAACCAACGTTGATCTGACTAGACTAGTTGCTAAGTGAAGGAGAGTCTTTGTGTCCTGACCCCATGGCTGAACAGTAATAATTTTGAGAAGGTTTAAACGTTTCCTTGCTTTGTTTACTAGACTCTCAATATGGAATCTCCAATTTAATTTGGGGTTTAAATGAACACCCAGAAATTTAACATTTTGAGAATATTTTAAGGTTTCCCCATTTATGTGTAATGCTGGTAAACAATTGGGATTTTCACCGTTTAGAAATAACATTTTTTTTTTTTTTCTCCTGAAAGAGAAAGACCATTTTCTTTCATATAAGTATCTAATTTATCTATTTCTAATTGATAAATTTTGTTGATATGGTTTATAATTACATGTGTGTGTGTGTGTGTGTGTGTGTGTGTGTGTGTGTGTGTGTGTGTGTGTGTGTGTGTGTGTGTGTGTGGTGTGTGTGTGTGTGTGTGTGTGAAGTTATCTACTTAAAAAAAAAATTATATGTACGTCCTATCAACTGATAGTGCTCTTATTGTATAACATGTAGGCCTAATCATGTATGCATTAGCATATGACTATGCATGCAGTTTGTGTGTGTGTGTGTGCATATGTACGTGCATGCGTGCTTGCGTGTGTGTTAGTGAATGTGTGTGTGCACGCACATTGTGTGTGCATATGTGTGTGTGTCTGTGCGTGTGGGTGCTGCATGTGTATCTGTTTTTAATGATTGAATCTTAAAGTTTTGGGTGATAAATGTTTCTGTTTATCTTTTTTTTTTGTCTGTATGGCTTGTGACCACGCCAATTCCTCTTGTCTTGTAGTATGTGGGAGGAGATGGTTGCATACTGTGCTGTTTTTCCTCTGTAATAAATGTTTTTTGCCTATTTGCTTTTTAATGTATAGCTTGTATCCCACATGAATTTCTTTATTTGTGAGATAAGAAATCTTTGAATTGTGGAATGGATTGGAGGATGGTTACCATAGAGTATTTCACATGGCTTTATGACGGCCAGGGAGGGGGGGAGGGGGAGAGAAGGGATGGGTGTCACTGTGATTATGACTCCTTGTTTGTTTTGAAAAAAAAGGAAAGTCCCCTCTTGTGTAGGTGTTGTTGTTTTTGTTGTTACCCAGCTTAACACTCTGGGGGATCACCCAGAATGTGCACTCTGACTCACTAATCCCACCTGGGAATCACTGTGAGATTGAAATTGCACACTGAATGAGAAGTTTGGTGTATGACTATTTTCAAGTACCTCGCCATATAGGCAGCCATACTCCGACTTCAGAGGATCTTGTGTAGGTCAATCTGAGGTTAGCAGGCCAAGCTTGCTGACTGGAGGTTTTGTAAGAGGTCAGTCTAAGTTTATTAGGGGAAGGTTCCAGCAGGTAATTTCTTTTGTTTTAGGGTGAAGGTGGGTACCTGGATACATATTTTTTAAGCTGGTGTTATGTTTGGGTTGTTCATCAGAAGGCAGTTTTCTTTGTGCAGTGGAGAGTTTTTGTTTGCCAGTCTGGTCACAGCACTCCTACAGTCAGGTGGATGTAGTCAGGGCAGTTGTAGTGGTGCCATCTCTGGTGGTTTGTCTGATTATTACCTGCTGGTGACTTGTGTGCTAAGTCTTCAGGTAATACTGAGCTCCATGTATCTGTGGCATTTGTGCTGTTTGCTTTGTGGCCACTCGTCCTATGAGGAGTTGACAGCTGTAGTTTGTTTCTTCCAGTGGTTGCTTTAAGAGTGATGCCAGTTTATTGTCTTGGTGATATTGTTGTTTACCTCTTTTGATGGAGTCCATAGTTTGGATTTGCAGTAGTGCAGTCATTGTTTTGTGTGGCAGTTTGTCCAATGTTCTACCTGATGGTGACTTTAGCTGGTCTTCTGGTGGGGTTTAGATCTCTGTTATAATTATATCCTGCTGTTTTCCTTGTGGTAACTGTTTGTAGGTCAAGTTGACAGCTGTATTGGTCTTTGTGGCTGTGGAGTTATTGTTTTGTATTGTGTGACCAGATATTAGTTCACCTTACTGTGTGGTTGTGGAAACATTGTTTTGTATTGTGACCAGATATTAGTTCACCTTATAGTGGGTGGAGTGACAGTATATGGGAGTGTATGTACTCTGCTGGTTTGGATTGAGAAGTGACGACCAAAGTAATCCTGATTGTGACTGAAGGAAACAGGTTAGCCAAGTGGTTAGAACATTGCACTTACAATCTGACCTCCTGGGTTTGATTTCGTTTTAGGAGATCTTCCCCTGGAGTTAATATCAGTGCAGACTCCACTCTCCCCAAAAGCCCTTGGGATGAGACTATACACCATATGCCAATGGAGGCTGAAGACCTTGCACATGCATTAAAACCTGTCCACATACACACAGGGACTGGATGTAAATAAGCACTGTGCTTATTCCATTATCCTGGTTATAAAAGAATACCTGTTCTTATGAACTCTACTGGTTTGGATAGGGAAGTGACCACCAAAGTGAAGAGTCCTTGCACTTCTCTGTGTGTGCCTGTGGCTGCCCTTACAGTGATGTGGAAAAAAAAATCTATATATATATAGTGCCAGAGGACAGATAGACTTTCATTTTTTTTAATTTTTATTCTTTTATATCAAAGAAAATGGGATATATCCAGTCCCCGTGTGTATGCAGTTTTGTAAATGTCATCTGTTCCCACCGGCACACGATGGCCTACTCTTAGGAAAAGCGGAACAGGATTTAATGTGTGTGCAAGATGTTCTGATTGCATTCACACACAGGGCCTGGGTTTATAGTCTCATCAGAAGGACTTTGGGGGAGAGTGGAGTCAGTATTGATGTTAACCACAAGAGAAAAATCTCCTCCATCTTTACCAGTGTGTGTTTTTGTTTTCATGTGAACCCATTGTGTTCCTTTGGATTGACACCTTTGGTGACTGGTGGTGACATAGCAGAGGATTTGTGGTATTTTACCTGTGTTGTCATCCCCATTTTTATTTTATTTTATGTTATTGGTATGGGTATCCTTGCATGGCAGAGGTTCAAGAATATCCAGTGCCCAGATGTGTGTGAGGAGTGAGGTGAGGAACAGATTTCTGTCAGTTGAAGTTTTACCAGTGTCTATTTATAATTCTATGTGTTTTTGGTTTCTGTGGTTACATTGGCTTTAAAGGTATGTGCAGTGTTATGATGATGTGTGTTGTTATAATTCCTTGTGTTTTGGTTTTCTGTGGTTACATTGGCTTTAAAGGTATGTGCAGTGTCATGATGATGTTTTAAATTGGCTGAATGGGTCATTGAATAATTATCAACATTGGTCAAATATTTTTCCATGGCTGTATATTAAATACCCCCATTTTGGTTTAGCTAAAGTCCCAGGAACCACCAGAATGTTGCCATATACAGCCCGGCACTGTATTTAGACATTTTAAGTGTGGATTTTTTTTTAACCCTTTATAGTTTAGATTGTGGTATTTGAAACAGCTGTATTTTAGCCATTTTATGTAATTTAAATGTTGTTTTCAGATATCTTATTTTAACAAATTTACTTGGCTTTTTTATATAATATTTTTTATCCCATTTAGATGGTCGTTTTATCCCATTTAGATGGTAGTGTTTTATCCCATTTAGATAGTAGTGTTTTATCCCATTTAGATGGTTATTTTATCCCATTTAGATGGTAGTGTTTTATCCGTTTTAGATGGTTATTTTATCCCATTTAGATGGTAGTATTTTAGCCCATATAGATGGTAGTGTTTTAGCCCATTTAGATGGTTGTTTTATCCCATTTAGATAGTATTGTTTTATCCCATATATATATACATATCCATTCCAACAACTTCAATAGAATTCGGCAATACGTCAGTTCCGCTATCCACTTCTGTGAAGTATCTAGGAGTCGTTGTGGACAACACTCTCTCCATGCACAAATTCATTACCCAAACCTGTCAGTCATGCTACTATCAACTACAGCGCACAATTCGAAAGTACCTGTCCACTGATGCAACATCCAAACTTGTCACATCTCTTATTCTCTCAGGTCTGGACTATTGCAATTCTCTTTTCGCTGGTCTGCCAGCATCATCCATCCACTCCCTTCAACGTATACAAAACTCTGCAGCTCGTCTGGTCCTCAGAAAGAAAAAATCTGAGCACATTACCCCTCTCTTGCAATCTCTCCATTGGCTGCCCATACCACAGAGAGTAAACTACAAGATCAATACCCTCTGTTACAAATGTCTCCACAATACTGCACCCTTCTACCTCTGTGAATGTCTTCACTTGTACACACCTTCTCGCTCCCTCCGCTGGTCCACAGATACTTTGTCCTTAAGAACACCCAGATTCAACCTGCTCTTTCTCTGTTTCTGGTCCATCGATGTGGAACGACCTTCCTCTCTCCCTCCGGCAAAAGCCTACTTATGACACTTTTAAATCCAACCTCAAGACACACTTATTTCAAACCTAAGTTTTTCCGCTTCCATCTCTTACCTGTCCCTGCCTTCAACATCCACCTGCCAAAGTGCAAAACGTTTGTGTGTGTGTGTGTGTGTGTGTGTGTGTGTGTGTGTGTGTGTGTGTGTGTGTGTGTGTGTGTGTGTGTGTGTGTGTGTGTGTGTGTGCGTGCGTGCGTGCGTGCGTGCGTGCGTGCGTATGTGTGTGTATGGGTACACATTCGAATTTGTCAAAACTGTAAATTGTTGCTGCTTGTGTGTTGTGTAGGTTGAATGCAAGTGCTTTGATTTGTTTTTGCAAGATATAGCGCTATACAAATTCCATGTATTATTATTATTATTAGTGTTTTATCCCATTTAGATGGTTGTTTTATCCCATTTAGATGGTAGTGTTTTATCCCATATAGATGGTAGTGTTTTAGCCCAATTAGATGGTTGTTTTATCCCATTTAGATGGTAGTGTTTTATCCCATTTAGATGGTTGTTTTAGACTATTTAGATGGTAGTGTTTTATCCCATTTACATGGTTGTTTTATCCCATTTAGATGGTAGTGTTTTATCCCATTTGGAGGGTTGTTTTAGCCCATTTAGATGGTTTTGTTTTAGCCCATTTAGATGTTATTTTATCCCATTTAGATGGTAGTGTTTTATCCCATTTAGATGGTAGTGTTTTATCCCATTTAGATGGTAGTGTTTTATCCCATTTAGATGGTTGTTTTATCCCATTTAGATGGTAGTGTTTTATCCCATTTAGATGGTTGTTTTATCCCATTTAGATGGTTGTTTTAGCCCATTTAGATGGTAGTGTTTTAGCCCATTTAGATGATAGTGTTTTATCCCATTTGGAGGGTTGTTTTAGCCCATTTAGATGGTGTTGTTTTATCCCATTTAGATGGTTTTGTTTTATGCCATTTAGATGGTTGTTTTAGCCCATTTAGAGGGTTTTGTTTTATCCCATTTCGATGGCTGTTTTAGTCCATTTCGATGGTTTTATACCATTTCGATGGTTGTTTTATCCCATTTAGATGGTTGTTTTATCCCATTAAGATGGTAGTGTTTTATAACCATTTAGATGGCTGTGTTTTATCCCATTTAGATGGTCGTTTTAGCCCATTTAGATGGTTGTTTCATGCCATTTAGATGGTTGTTTTATCCCATTTAGATGGTTTTGTTTTATCCCATTTAGATGGTTGTTTTATCCCATTTCGATGGTTGTTTTATCCCATTTCGATGATCGTTTTAGCCCATTTAGATGGTGTTTTAGCCCATTTAGGTGGCATTGTTTTAGCCCATTTAGATGGCTGTTTTATCCCATTTAGATGGTTGTTTTATCCCATTTAGATTGTTTTGTTTTATCCCATTTAGACGTTTTATACCATTTACATGGTTTTACCCCATTGATATGGTTGTTTTTTACCATTTAGATTTTTGTTTTATCCCATTTAGATGGCGTTGTTTTATACCATTTAGATGGTTGTTTTATCCCATTTAGATTGTTTTTTTATGGGTTGTTTTAGCCCATTTAGATAGTTGTTTTAGCCCATTTAGATAGTTGTTTTAGCCCATTTAGATGGTTTTAGCCCATTTAGATGGTTGCTTTATCCCATTAAGATGGATCTTTTATCCCATTTAGATGACTGTGTTTTATCCCATTTAGATAGTTGTTTTATCCCATTTAGATGGTTGTTTTATCCCATTTAGATAGTTAATTTATCCCATTTAGATAGTTAATTTATCCCATTTAGATGGTTGTTTTATCCCATTTAGATAGTTAATTTATCCCATTTAGATAGTTGTTTTACCCCATTTAGATGGTTGTTTTATCCCAGTTAGATGGTTTTGTTTCATCCCAGTTAGATGGTTTTGTTTCATCCCATTTAGATGGTTGTTTTATCCCTTTTAGATGGTTGTTTCATACCATTTAGATTGTTTTATCCCATTTAGATGGTGCTGTTTTATACCATTTAGACGATTGTTTTATCCCATTTAGATGGTTGTTTTATACCATTTACATGGTTGTTTTATCCCAGTTAGATGGTTTTGTTTCATCCCATTTAGATGGTTGTTTTATACCATTTAGATGGTTGTTTTATACCATTTACATGGTTGTTTTATCCCAGTTAGATGGTTTTGTTTCATCCCATTTAGATGGTTGTTTTATACCATTTAGATGATCGTTTTATACCATTTAGATGATCGTTTTATACCATTTAGATGGCTGTTTTATCCCATTTAGATGGTTGTTTTATCCCATTTAGATTGTTTTGTTTTATCCCATTTAGACGTTTTATACCATTTACATGGTTTTACCCCATTGATATGGTTGTTTTTTACCATTTAGATTTTTGTTTTATCCCATTTAGATGGCGTTGTTTTATACCATTTAGATGGTTGTTTTATCCCATTTAGATTGTTTTTTTATGGGTTGTTTTAGCCCATTTAGATAGTTGTTTTAGCCCATTTAGATGGTTTTATACCATTTAGATGGTGTTGTTTTAGCCCATTTAGATGGTTGCTTTATCCCATTAAGATGGATCTTTTATCCCATTTAGATGGTCGTTTTATCCCATTTAGATGACTGTTTTATCCCATTTAGATGACTGTGTTTTATCCCATTTAGATAGTTGTTTTATCCCATTTAGATGGTTGTTTTATCCCATTTAGATAGTTAATTTATCCCATTTAGATAGTTGTTTTACCCCATTTACATGGTTGTTTTATCCCAGTTAGATGGTTTTGTTTCATCCCATTTAGATGGTTGTTTTATCCCTTTTAGATGGTTGTTTCATACCATTTAGATTGTTTTATCCCATTTAGATGGTGCTGTTTTATACCATTTAGACGATTGTTTTATCCCATTTAGATGGTTGTTTTATACCATTTAGATGGTTGTTTTATACCATTTACATGGTTGTTTTATCCCAGTTAGATGGTTTTGTTTCATCCCATTTAGATGGTTGTTTTATACCATTTAGATGGTTGTTTTATACCATTTACATGGTTGTTTTATCCCAGTTAGATGGTTTTGTTTCATCCCATTTAGATGGTTGTTTTATACCATTTACATGCTTGTTTTATGCCATTTAGATGCTTGTTTTATACCATTTAGATGGCTGTTTTATACCATTTAGATGCTTGTTTTATCCCATTTGTTTTATCTCATTTAGATGGTTGTTTTATCCCATTTAGATGCTTGTTTTATCCCATTTAGACGCTTGTTTTATACCATTTAGATGGTTGTTTTATCCCATTTGTTTTATCCCGTTTAGATGGTTGTTTTATACCATTTAGATGGTTGTTTTATCCCATTTAGATGGTGTTTTATCCCATTTAGATGGTTGTTTTATACCATTCAGATAGTTCTTTTATCCCATTTAGATGGTTGTTTTATCCCATTTAGATTGTTTTGTTTTATCCCATTTACACGTTTTATACCATTTAGATGGTTTTACCCCATTTATATGGTTGTTTTATACCATTTAGATTTTTGTTTTATCCCATTTAGATGGCGTTGTTTTATACCATTTATATGGTTGTTTTATACCATTTAGATTTTTGTTTTATCCCATTTAGATGACGTTGTTTTATACCATTTAGATGGCTGTTTTATCCCATTTAGATGGTTGTTTTAGCCCATTTAGATGGTTGTTTTATCCCATTTGTTTTATCCCATTTAGATGGCGTTGTTTTATACCATTCACATGGTCGTTTTATCCCATTTAGATGGTCGTTTTATCCCATTTAGATGGTTGTTTTATCCCATTTAGATGGTTGTTTTATCCCATCCATAGATATTTGTTTTATCCCATTTATATGGTTGTTTTATCCCATTTAGATGGTCGTTTTATCCCATTTAGATGGCTGTGTTTTATCCCATTTAGATGGTCGTTTTATCCCATTTAGATGGTTGTTTTATCCCATTTAGATGGTTGTTTTATCCCATCCATAGATATTTGTTTTATCCCATCCATAGATATTTGTTTTATACCATTTAGAGTGTTGTTTTATCCCATTAAAATTGGTTGTTTTATCCCATTTAGATGGTTGTTTTATATCATTTAGATAGTTGTTTTATCCCATTTAGATGGTTGTTTTATCCCATTTAGATGGTTGTTTTATACCATTTAGATGGTCGTTTTACCCCATTTATATGGTTGTTTTATACCATTTAGATTTTTGTTTTATCCCATTTAGATGGCGTTGCTTTATACCAATTTGATGGTTGTTTTATCCCATTTAGACAGTCGTTTTATCTCATTTAGATGGCTGTTTTATCCCATTTAGATGGTTGTTTTATCCCATTTAGGTGGCTGTTTTATCCCATTTAGATGGTGTTGTTTTATACCATTCAGATGGCTGTTTTATCCCATTTAGATGGTTGTTCTATTTCATTTAGATGGTTGTTTTATCCTACTTATATGGTCGTGTTATACCATTTAGATGGTTTTACCCCATTTATATGGTTGTTTTATACCATTTAGATTTTTGTTTTATCCCATTTAGATGGCATCGTTTTATACCATTTAGATGGTTGTTTTATCCCATTTAGATGGCTGTTTTATTCCATTTGTTTTATCCCATTTAGATGGCGTTGTTTTATACCATTCACCTGGTCATTTTATCCCATTTAGATGGTCGTTTTATCCCATTTAGATGGTCGTTTTATCCCTTTTAGATGGTCGTTTTATCCCATTTAGATGGTCGTTTTATCCCATTAAGATGGTTGTTTTATACCATTCAGATGGTTGTTTTATCCCATTTAGATGGTTGTTTTATCCCATTTAGATGGTTGTTTCATACCATTTAGATGGTCGTTTTATACCATTTAGATGGTTGTTTTATACTATTTAGATGCTCGTTTTATCCCATTTAGATGGTAGTGTGTTTTCCCCATGTTTTGCTGTAGCCCATTTACATTGTTTAATCTCAATTAGATGGTCGTTTCATCCCATTTAGACGATTGTTTTATCCAATTTGTTTTTATCACATTTAGATGGTAGTATTTTATCCCATTGAGACGGTAGTGTTTTATCCCATTTACATGCCTATATTTTATTCATTTTATGTTTGTGATTTGGGGATGGTTAGAGTGCTCCCTCTCCCCCCTGCCAGCCAGGTTAAGCAGCATTGAGCCTGGTTACCTTGGATGGGTGCCTTACAACCACACAGGTTATGCAACACCCATGTTCACTATTTAAATCGATATTTTTAGGCAGTTGGTTTTTGGGCGTTGTTTTTTTTTTAGCCATTTTATATGGTTGTTATTTTAGCTCATTTAGACAGCTATATTTTAACCATTTTATGTGTGCAACTAAAATTGGGATGTTTTTAGATGGCTGAATGTCATTTACAGAGATTATTTTACGCATTTTTTGTGTACAATTTAAAACGTGGTATTTTTCAGGCGGAGAAAGAGATGAGTGGACAAAGAGATGAGTGGACAGGCCTCAGTGTGAGTGACACCCTGAGAAAAGTCGAGGACAAAGGGAAATGGAGAGAGCTGGTTGCGAGGTCTTCTGTGTCTAAATAGATTACAGGATCGATTTTTAGATAGCTGTTTTAGATGGCTGTATTTTAGCCCATTTAAATAGGTGCACTTTAGCCATTTGATGTGCAAGATTTAGATGGCTGTGTTTAGTCATTTTCTGTACAAGATTTAGATGGCTGTATTCAGTCATTTTATGTGCAAGATTTAGATGGCTGTATTTAGTCATTTTATGTGTGATTGAAATGTAGATATTTTTTAAGAGGGTTGTATTTCAGTCCATGTAGATGGATGTATCAGCCCATTTTACAAGATTTAAATTATGGTATTTTTAAACAGCTGTATTTTAGTCATTTTATGTGTGCAATTTAAATGGTATTAATAGATGGCTGCATTTTAACCCATTTACTTAGCTGTGGGTTTTTCTCCAGTTAGTTGGGTGTATTTTATCTCATTTAGACGGCTGTATTTTAACCCATTTACATGTCTGTCTTTTAGCCATTTTATGTTCAAAATTTACATTATGGCATTTTAAGGCAGTTTTTTTTTTTTTTTTGCCATTTTATATGTGATTTAAATGCTAGTAGTTTTAGATGGTTGTATTTTAGCTCATTTACACAGCTGTATTTTCAGCCATTTTATGTGCGCTATTTAAATCGGGGTATTTTTAGATACTCATGTTTTAGACATTTTTAGATGGCTGTATTTTTAGCTCATTTAAATAGCTGTACTTAAGCCATTTTATTGCGAGATTTAGACGGCTTTATGCAGTCATTTTATGCATGCAATTTAAACGTTGACAATTTTAGATGGCGGTATTTTAGCCCATTTATTTTAGCCATTTATTCGTCTGCTTTAAATGTTGGTACTTTTAAATGGCTGTATTTTAATCATTTTATTTCAGAGGATAAAATGTCTGTTTTTAGATGACTTGCCTCCCCAAAGTCAAAATGTGACTACCTTCATGGTGAGCAAAAATGGTCGTATACAAAACATCTCACCATTGGTAAACCTCAGAGCTGTATCAGGGAGTCTACTGCTCGCTCTCTCTCTCTCTCTCTCTCTCTCACACACACACACACATACCCCTCAGAAAACCAAAAACACAAGTCAGGGGTGTGTGTACAAAAGCTCACAAAGAAAACTGTCAGTTCTGGAAATGAACACGTTGAGAGGCAGGAGAGAGGGGGGGGGGGTGTAATGACACTTTCTTTTATTTCAGCAGTCACATCTCCTGCCTCCCAACACAATGCCTGTTGCAAGATGTGTGGCCGTGGTTTGATACACACTTGTGCTGCCCACCGCTCCTTCCATCATGGACAGACACCATCTGCACACAGCAACATCAATGACACGTCAGTCACCACATAGGATCAGTGACACGTCAATCACCACATAACACATATCAGTGACACTTCAGTCACCCCTTTACACAGAGTATCAGTGACATATCAGTCAAATAACACATATCAGTGACACGTCAGTCACCACGTAACAGCATCAGTGACACATCAGTCACCACGTAACACAGCATCAGTGACACGTCAGTTGCCACATAACAACAGTAACATCAGTGACAATGGCTCAATGGTCTAATCATACTGCACCAGTCTTGATTTTCAGTCAGTCTAGATTTTCAGTCAGTCTTGATTTTCAGTCAGTCTTGATTTTCAGTCAGTCTTGATTTTCAGCCAGTCTTGATTTTCAAGGGTTTTCACAGGTTGTCGTTTTGGTGGTTTTCAACAGAATTCAAAGTCCAGAATCTAATATTTCTTTTTCACTGCAATTTTTTAAAAAGAAAATCGCCAACACAGAATTCTGATTAAAATGGAAAGAAAATCACCCCAGCTCTTATGACAGCTCTAAGCGCTTACAAACATCAATCCTACAGGGCCATGAAGTCGTGGGTTCGAATCTCGATGGCGTCTGCCAATTTAAGGGGGAAATTTTTACAACTCCCAGGTCAACCTCTAGTGCAAAACTATCAGTTCCTTAACCCTGGTGGCGCGGTTCCCAGATTACTCCGGGATGACGTAGTGCAGCATTTCTGGCGGCTCACGGAATATTCCGGGATGACGTCGGTGATCGTAATTGAAGGCTTTCTTTCGCTTTCAAAGGCCATCCAATGAACGTGAAGGCCATTGTAGGGCCGCAGAAGTGGGTGAAGGTCGTCCGCAGTCGCAAGCAACGAGGATTCCGATTGGTTTAGAGGTGTGGTTTTTTTGGGGGGTTTTTGGACGAACCTCGATCGCCTGAAAACAAAATGGCGGCCAAGTGTTTGCGCCCGTATTACTCGAAGTATTTTTCGAGTTTTTTGATGATATTGACGGCAATGAGGAGTTTTAGAGGCTGGATTTGGTTGAATTAAACGATAATAGAGACGATAAGGTAAGGATTGTGAAATGTTTTTGAAAAACTTCAGAAAAATTGATCGCGATCGGACTGAATCGAGCGGTGCCAAGTTTTGTCCAAAGCACTTCATAGCTACCGGGCGATTTCGATGTCATATATTGTTTTACTTTATTTTAACGCAACACGGCTTCGAAGTAACTGTTGTTAAGTCATTTCGATATGCTGTCAAGTACTTTGCATCACATGAAATCAAGCATATGTCGTATTTTTGTCATAGAACGCCGCCAGTTCGCACGAAATAAGTGTTCACCGCCATGACGATCGCGATCGCGTCGATCATTTCGCTGGACTTTTCTGAGTATTTGACGACTGATAAAGCCACGCAAGCTCTTTATTTTTTCAAATCTTATGTCAAGAATAATAATAATAATACATGGAATTTGTATAGCGCGATATCTTGTAAGAACAAATCAAAGCGCTTGGTTTGTGTCAAGAGACAGTATTTATCGAATCATGACATTTTTGCACCGCAACAACATTGCATATCGTGTTCAAATCAATCTGGTTCACCGACATTGCAACAGTGATTGGTAGTGCACGCGCAGTTTTTAAACTTTATTTATTTTTTACATTATCATAAACACTACATGCTGCTATAAAATTTCACTCTTTTAAAAGCTTGTTATCTAAGCTTTCCAGTGATTTACAACTTTACACATTTAGTTTAGTTTTACATGTCAATATCAAGAGTTGTTTGACCCCACCCTACTGCAAATCAACAATGGCTGCTGTTAATTCAGCCAGCAGCAGTAGTACCGCTGCCGTTATTTCAGCGCTACCAGGGTTAATTCCCTTCATGTATATGCTCATACAAAAGATCAAATATGCATGTTAAGATCCCGTAACTTATGTCGGTGTTTGGTGAGTTTTGAAAACTTGAACATACCCAGCATACATTCCTCAAATTGGAATGCGACTTCACACACACAGAGATAAATACAGATAACAGCTACAGAGAAGTGAATGGGTATCAGCACAGAAGATGACAAACACCTAGAGGTGCTAGTCTTTTGGATAAGACAAGACGTTCAGATCCTATCTTCAACACGCATTCAGCATGCGTAAAAATAAACAAAAAACCCCACAGCAACAAGAGCGTTTCCCCTGGCAACATTCTGTACAGAAACACCACTCTGACAGCTAAACAAACACACATGCACACACTTTCAGGTGAGACTGTAAACTGAGGGACAGCAGCCCAGGGAGAGCAGCCTGAATTTCATACAGAGACACTGCCATGACATAAAGTGGTATATAATAAAATTTAAAAAATAATAACCTGTCCAGTAGATTCCCATTCAGCAATTCCTGTCTCCTCTGTCTCTGCACAGTCTTCAGCTGTCTGCATGTGCCAACCCTGTGAACACACGAAAAATACTGTAGTCATCAACAATACAACATACACACACACACGAATATGCATGTGCATGCATGCGCACAAGCATGCACACATGCAAAAAACAAAATTCTTCTCATGTTCCTGCATGTACAATGATGCTAATTTGTAGACTAAATGAATACCACACTCACTTGTGCACACCTGACTAAATGAACACAACACCCAATTCTAAAACACTCAGTAAATCTACCCCCCCCCCCCAATGACTGGTCATTTGTGTTGGTTAGTAAAAACATGACCGACAACAAGAGAGTGACAAATGGATTGGTAACATGCGTGTACATATGGAGAAAATGACCAGCCTCTGACCTTCTCACCTTTCATATTCCTGTCAATGGTAAATACACACACACACACACGCAACACACACACAACACACACACACAGTGCACTTAACTTGTGATGGAGATGGCAGCCTCCTGTCCTGATCCCTTCAGTCTTGGTTCATCAGCACTGTAACACACAGCAGTGAACATGTAGAAAAAACAGCTACCTTGCTACATGGATGAAGCACACACACACACACTTTTTTTTCATTGTAATATACAACAAAAGTGAGATGGAATCCAACAAATTGCATTTGCAACATATTCTTTTTCCGATCCAACATTAAGAAAACGTCTAAACTCAACAGAGAGCTTGTGACAACCACAATAAAATTTGAAAAGAGCGTAAACACATACATGTGATAGGCAAGTTATGCATTTGCCAAACCAATATTGAATTTGTAGTTTTTATAATAAAGGCATCTACTACTGTCATGAAGCTCTTTTCTCCAATTGTTAACAACAACAACAAAATTTTAAAAGCCTTTAATATGTGAGCATGTAGAATTGGTATTTGAATAAAATTGTCCTAACGTGTAAAAAATAATAAAACAAAACAAACACTGCAAAAAGAGGTTTTTTCCTGGTAACATTCTGTACAGAAACACCACTCTGATAGCTAAACACACGCAGACAATTTTTTTTTATTGTTCAAATAAGTGACACTGCATTCATGCAGAGAACTCTGCTGTGACTGACAGTGGTATGCACAGCACTCACTCACCCTGTACATCCCCATTCAGCAAATCCTGTCTCCTCTCTCTGCACAGTCTTCAGCTGTCTGCATGTGCCAACCCTGTGAATACACAATAAATACTTTAGTCACTGACAATGCAACACACACGCGCGCATGAATATGCATGTGCATGCATGCGCATCTGTGAGATTGAGATTACACACTGAATAAGAAGTTTGCATGTATGACTATTTTCAAGTACCTCGCCATATAGGCAGCCATACTCTGACTTCAGAGGATTTTTTTCTCCTTTAAAGGAGTGTGCAGGTTGTTATGTTAAGAGCTTGTCATGGCTGAAGGCAATCTCAACACAACATTTTACAACATAACATTTTACTGTAGGCCTTGGCAATGAGCAGACATCAATAACTGACACAGCTTTTGGCCTAAGCCAAGTGTTGGTTAGTAAAAACATGACCAACAAAAAGAGAATGACAAATGGATTAGTGACATGCTTGTAGGTAAGAAGAAAATGACCAGCCTCTGACATTCTCACCTTTCGTCTTCCTGTCACAGGTAAATACACATACCACACACACACACACACACACACACACACACAAAAAACACAAACACACAGAGTGCACTTAACTTGTGATGGAGACGGCAGCCTCCTGTCCTGATCCCTTCAGTTTCAGTTCATCAGCCCTGTAACACATAGCAGTGAACATGTAGAAAAAACAGCTACCTCGCTACATGGATGAAGCACACACACACACACTTTTTTTTCCATTCTAATACATGAGGCGAGATGGAATCCCAAAAATTGCATGTGGAACATATGCTTCCCACGGAATATTAACCTTCAGCACCCTTAGGTCTCTGGCAACTGATTTCCTCTCTCCCTGCATTCTTTTCCCGGTGACCAAAAATTGAGAGCACCTACTTGTTTAGAATCATTATATTAGTGGATGAATTTAATGTAGAGCATGATATTTTGTATATTAATAAAAGAATGGGTGAGAAATGTTTTCATATAAGGCAATATGTTCTGCATGCATATTTTGACATTGAAAAAAAAAAAGACAGAAAAACAAAAATCGCAACCGTGTTGACTTACTATCTTTTCACTTTGAATGGAGTTTTTGTGTGCTATCTACCAAACTGTTGTACTTCAGTCACAAATAAAGTGATTATGTCGTCTTTTAGACATAAAAAAAACAACAGTTATTCCTCATAAATAGCACAAAGTATCTTCTTTGGACCGAAAGTTTCGGTGAAGTCGATCGGTGAAAAAATTTCATGGCGACTACAAACATCATCTTTGCGAT
Source organism: Stramonita haemastoma (assembly GCA_030674155.1). Taxonomy (NCBI): domain Eukaryota; kingdom Metazoa; phylum Mollusca; class Gastropoda; order Neogastropoda; family Muricidae; genus Stramonita; species Stramonita haemastoma. The sequence continues at coordinate 401,007 of CM060330.1, forward strand.
CATTTTCTACCGGACTGTGGCACTTCAGTCAGTCTCAAAGTGATAATTTTATCGGTTATAAACAAATAAAACACTTTTCCTTCAGAAACACCATCAGGCATCTCATTTCGACCAAAATTTCCATGATACCGGCCAGCGACAAAGATTTACGGCCGCTTGGTACATCGTATTCGTGATCATCATCAATCTCACTTGAAACACTATCGCTGTGACCTAGATCACTTACCGTCACTTCAAAGTCGATTTTAACAAGTTTGAAGCCCTCAAAATCATTTTCTAAGTCAGATATTTCCAGCAAAAATCGTTCAGAATCGGTGTCCGCAATTTTGGTGTTGAAAAAAGCCTGAAAGTTTATTTTCTCTTTTCAAAAATTCACTGTCGCGTGTTGTGTTAAAGAAAATGCAAATGGCCACAAGCAGAAGAAACTCTAGCCTCGTTTTGAATCGAAAGTGATGTCTATTGCTATTAATAGTAAGGGAATCTCAGCCAATGAACCGCGAAGTTTGAACCCCTTATGTTCGGTGACACGATGTGCCTGTAGAGCGGTAAAGGTTAAGGAAACATCTCACCTCAACAGAAAGCTTGTGACAACCACAACGAAAGTTGATAAGAGTGTACACATACATGTGGTAGGCAAGTTATGCATTTTCCAAACCAATATCGAATTTGTAGTTTTTATAATAAAGACATCAACTACTGTCATGAAGCTCTTTTCTCAAATCATTAACAAAAAAAAATAATTTTAAAAAGCCCATAATATGCGAGCTTGTAAAATTGATATTTGAATAAAATTGTCCTAACATGTAAAAAATAACAAAACAAAACAAACACTGCAAAAAGGTTGTTTTTTTTCCTGGCAACATTCTGTACAGAAACACCACTCTCATAGCTAAACAAATACACACGCAGACAATTTTTTTAATTTTTCAAATATGTGACACTGCTCTTGAGACGACATGCTCTCCCTGGGGAGAGCAGTCTGAATTTCATGCAGAGAACTCTGCTGTGACTGACAGTGGTATGCACACCACTCACCTGCATGTAGATTCCCATTCAGCAAGTCCTGTCTCCTGTCTCTCTGCACAGTCTTCAGCTGTCTGCATGTGCCAACCCTGTGACCATACAATAAACACTTTAGTCACTGACAATGCAGCACACACACACAAAACAAAAATTTCTCTTATGTTCCTGCATGTAGAAATATGCTAATTTGAACACTAAATAAGTATCACACTCACCTGTGCACACCCTCACCTGTGCACACCCAACTGAATGAACACAATACTCAAATTAAAAACACTCAGTAAATTCCCCCCTCCATGACTTGTCATTTGTGCTGGTTAGTAAAAACATGACCAAGAAGAAAGCAACGGTGGATTGGTGACATGCTCCTAGTTGAGAAAATGACCAGCCTGACCTTCTCACCTTTCATCTTCCTGTCACAGGTAAATGCACACACACACATAAACACATAGGGTGCACTTAACTTGTGATGGAGATGGCAGCCTCCTGTCCTGATCCCTTCAGTCTTGGTTCACCAGCCCTGTAACACACAGCAGTGAACATGTACAAAAAACAGCTACCTCCCTATATGGATGAAACACACACATCCACACACAAACATACACACACATACAGAGACAAAAGCATGCACAAACACACACATATTCCTGTTTGAGGGGATTTTTCCCCAGAGTTAACATCAGTGTTGACACTCCTCTCCCCAAAGGTCCATCATTGAGACTATAAACCAAGGCCTGTGTGCAAACGCACACAAAACAACTTGCGCATACGTTAAATGTTGTTCCGCTTTTCATAAAAGTAGGCCATTGTGTGCCGTGGGAACAGATGACAACATTTTAAAAAACTGTATACACACAGGAACTGGATGTAAAAAAAAAAGCACACAAGTGCTTATTCCATTATCCCTGATATAAAATATAATTTTTAAAAAAATAATAAATGTGGCGCTCCACCACGAAATGAGTCGCTTAGCACATTACTCAATTTTGTGCTAGGTGCCTTTAAAGGCAGGTGGGGGTCAAGTTGTCAATTTTGTGATTTTGATTGATTATTAAACTAGATCTGTTTATTTATCTTATAATGAAATATCAAGGTATAATTTTTATTCCTTTTGCTTTTAAATGTGTTTTGAAAATACCAAAGCACTCATTCTGACAACCTGTTACTAACATAAACTTGCCCGTTTCTCATTTTGTCACATCCTGCAGTCTATCATTTCAATTTGTAATAATGTTGCGCAGAATTGTCCGATTTTCAATCTGTTTTTTGCATTTGATAGCCACTTTATTGCACATTAATAACATGTTAATAACTAAAAATTGACCTCATGTGCACTCCGTCTCATTATGTGGTGGAGCGTCACAAATAACTAACACATACACACACACAGGCAAAAGCACTCACAGACACACAGACACTTTTTCATTGTAATATACACCAAAATGAGATGAAATCCAACAAATTGTATTTGGAAAATATTTTTCTTTCCGTGGAATATTAACCCTGGTCGCGCGGTTCCCAAAATATGGGCGGCTTGTGGAATATTCCGGGATGACGTCGATGATCGTAACTGAAGGCTCACTTTCGCTTTCAAAGGTCACCCAATGAACGTGAAGGCTATTGTCGGCTACAGAAATGGGTGTAGGTTGTTCCGTAGTCACAAGCAACAAGGATTCGAATTGTTTTAGAGGTTGATTGGGGTTTTTTTTTCCGACCAGCCACTATTGCCTGGAAGCAAACTGGCAGCCAAGTGTTTGCACCCGTATTACTCAAAGTATTTTGTGACTTTTTTTTTACGATATTGACAGCAATGAGGAGTTTTAGAGGCTGGATTCGGTTGAATTAAACTATGACAAAGACGATAGGAGGGACGGTGGCAGGATGGTTAAGACGTTCGCCTGCCAATATGTAAACCGTGAGTTTCTGGGTTCATACCCAGCTCGCCCTTTCTTCCAAGTTTGACAAAAAAATCAAACTGAATGTCAAACGCATTCGGATGAGACTATAAACCAAGGACCCGTGTGTGAACGCATGCAGAGCATCTTGCACACACGTGAAATTCCCGTCCCGCCTTTCCGAAGAGCAGGCCATCGTGTGCCAGTACGAGCGGATAACAAAATTATAATTAAAAAAAAAACAGCATGCACACACGTGTCGTGTTTAGACACCATCCCTGAGGGAAAAAAAAAAAAAAGGGTAGGCGCTGCAGTTGTGGCGACATGCTCTCCCCGGGAAGAGCAGCCCGAATTTCACGCAGAGAAATCTGCTGTGACATAAAGTGGTATAAAATAAAATAAAAAAATAAGGTAAGGGTTGTGCAATAACTTTGAAAAACTTCAGAAAAATTGATCGCGATCAGACTGAATCGAGCGGTGCCAAGTTTTGCCTGATGCACTTCTTAGCTACCCGGCGATTACAATGTCATACATTGTTTTACTTTATTTCAATGCAACAAGGCTTCAAAATAACTGTTGTTAAGTCATTTTAATATGCTGCCGAGTACTTTGCATCACACAAAATCATGCCATTTTTGTATTTTCATCATAGAACGCCGCCACTTCACATGAAATGAATGTTCACCACTATGACGATGGTGTTGATCATTTTGCTGAACTTTTCCGAGTATTTGACGACTGATAAAGCCACGCAAGCTCTTAATTTTTTCAAAACTTATGTCAAGAGATATTTACCAAATCATGACATTTTTGTACCGCAACAACATTGCATATCATGTTAAAATCAATCTGGAGCTCCGACGTCACAACAGTGATTGGTAGTGCATGCACAGTTTTTAAACTTTATTTTTTACATTATCATAAACACTACATGCTGCTATAAAATTGCGCTCACTTAAAACCTTGTTATCTAAGCTTTCCAGTGATTTACAACTTTACACACCTAGTTTAGTTTTACATATCAATATCAAAGGTTGTTTGACCCTACCCTACTGCAAAACAATGGCTGCTGTTAATTCAGCCAGCAGCACTAGTACTGCTGCCCTTATTTCAGCACAACCAGGGTAATTAGTCATAGATCTTTTGTAAAAATTTGAAGTGATTCTGTTGAGTAGTTTTTTTAAAAAATAAATTTTTAAAGACAAAACCCCAATTTGGTTGCCATGGTAAGTAAACAATTCAGTTAAAGTAGTAATAATAGCAACGTAAAATGAGTAACTGACAGGATAAACCTGTTCCTCTTTTCCAAACAGTAGGCCATTATGTGCCAGTGGAAACGGATGACTAATATTTATGAAAACGCATACACATGGGGCACTCGAGTGCTTATTCTGTTATCCTCAAAATAAAAGAATAAAATACAAATACATACACACACACAGTACTTACATATAACACACAGAAAGGAATGTAGACTAGAGTAGTATATAGAATGTAGAATATGCCTACACTGAAATATGTGAAATCTGCCCCCCCCCCCCCCCCCCCCCCCAGGACAAGACACAGAAATGTCCAGACTGAGAACTTACCACAGAAAAAAAGATGGCACCACCAGTCCTTGGTCATCATGAAACGCCGACCCTGTAACGCACAAACAGAAATAAATATACATAACAGCTGTACAGAAATACATGGGCTTCAGCACAGAAAATGACAAACCACAGTGTCGAACCTTTCTCATTTACAACACAAACCATTTCAAGGTTCAACAAATGCCACAGTCAAGTGGTTAACACCGTTCAACTTCAATACCATGGACCCATCCAGTCATGTGTTCAAACCTCAGCTAAGTCTAGTGAGTTGAAGTGTGGAGATTTTTATTTTTTGTTATCCTCAAAATAAAAGTTGTTTTAAAAAATACAAATAAATACAAATACACACACACAGTACTTACATGTAACACACAAAGAAACAGATGTAGAATATGCCTACACAGAAATACCTGAATTCTGCACCCCCACCCACCCCCCCGAAATGTACAGACTGAGTACTTACCACAGAAAAAAAGATAGCGCCATCAGTTCTCAGCCATCTGGGAACACCAGCACTGTAACGTACAAACAGAAAATATAGAGATACCATCTATACACAACCCCCCCACCTCCCCACAAAAAGGTACAAACTGAATACTTACCACAGAAAAAAAGTTGGCACCACCAGTCCTTGGTCATCATGGAACACCGACCCTGTAACGCACAAACAGAAATAAATATACATAACAGCTGTACAGAAATACATGGGCTTCAGCACAGAAAATGACAAACAACGGTGTTGAACCTTTCTCATTTACAACACAAAACATATCAAGGTTCGACGGATGCCACAGTCAAGTGGTTAAGACTGTTCAACTTCAATACGATGGACCCATCATGTCATGTGTTCGAACCTCAGTGAAGTCTGGTCAGTTGATGCATGGAGATTTTTTATGTTGTGTTATCCTCAAAATAAAAATCGTTTTAAAAATTACAAATAAATTCAAACACACACACACACACACAGAGTACTTACATGTAACACACAGAAAGGAACAGATGTAGAATATGCCCACACAGAAATACATGAAATTCTGCCCCCCCCCCCCCCCCCCCCTGACAAGACAAAAAAATGTACAGACCGTGTACTTACCACAGAAAAAAAGATAGTGCCATCAGTCCTCAGCCATCTGGGAACACCAGCACTGTAACGTACAAACAGAAAATATAGAGATACCATCTAGGTGGCAGGATGGTTAAGACGTTCACCTGCTGACAAGTAAACTGTGAGGTTCTAGGTTTGTACCTAGCCTTGCCCTTTTCCCCCAGTTTCACGAAAAAGTTGAACTAAACGTCAAAGTCATTCGGATGTGACTATAAACCAAGGCCCGAGTGCGAACGCACACAGAACATCTTGCGCACACATTAGAACTCCCTTCTGCCTTTCGGAAGAGCAGGCAATCGTGTGCCGGTAGGAGCAGGTGACAAAAAATAAAAATAAAAAAATAAGTAAATAAAAACCAGCATGCACACAGGTGTCCTGTTTTAAACACCATTCCCGAGTAAAAAAAAAAAAAAAAAAAAAATGCACTGCACTTGTGGCAACACGTTCCCCCCTGGGAAGAACAGCCCGAATTTCACGCAGAAAAATCTGCTGCGACGTACAGTGGTATAAAATTTTTAAAATATAAATATAACACAACCCCCTCTCAAAATGTACAGACGAATATTTACCACAGAAAAAAAAAGGGCACCACCAGTCCTTGGTCATCATGGAACACCGACCCTGTAACGCACAAACAGAAATAAATATACATAACAGCTGTACAGAAATACATGGGCTTCAGCACAGAAAATGACAAACAACCGTGTCAAACCTTTCTCATTTACAACACATATCATTTCAAGGATCAAAGGATGCCACAGTCAAGTGGTTAAGACCATTCAACTTCAATACCATGGACCCATCATGTCATGTGTTTTAACCTCAGCTAAGTCTAGTGAGTTGAAGTGTGGAGATTTTTATTTTCTGTTATCCTCAAAATAAAAGTTGTTTAAAAAAAAAACACAAATAAATACAAACACACACAGACACAAACACACACACACAGAGTACTTACATGTAACACACAGAAAGGAACAGATGTAGAATATGCCCACACAGAAATACATGAAATCTGCCCCCCCCCCCTGACAAGACAAAAAAAATGTACAGACCGTGTACTTACCACAGAAAAAAAGATAGTGCCATCAGTCCTCAGCCATCTGGGAACACCAGCACTGTAACGTACAAACAGAAAATATAGAGACACCATCTACATCCCCCCCCCCCCCCCCAAAATGTACAAACTGAATACTTACCACAGAAAAAAAGATGGTACCACCAGTCCTTGGTCATCATGGAACAGCGACCCTGTAATGCACAAACAGAAATAAATAACATAACAGCTGTACAGAAATACATGGGCTTCAGCACAGAAAATGACAAACAACGGTGTCGAACCTTTCTCATTTACAACACAAATCTTTTTCAGCTTCGATAAATTGCCACAGTCAAGTGGTTAACACCGTTCAACTTCAATACCATGGACCCATCAAGTCATGTGTTCAAACCTCAGTGAAGTTTAGTGAGTTGAAGTGTGGAGATTTTTATTTTCTGTTATCCTCAAAATAAAAATTGTTTTAAAATATAACAAATAAATACAAACACACACACACAGAGCACTTACATGTAACACACAAAAAACAGATTAGAATATGCCTACACAGAAATACATAAAATCTGCCCCCTCAAATGTAGAGACTGAGTACCTACCACAGAAAAAAAGATGCCACCATCATCATCCTCAGCTGTCTGGGAACACCAATTCTGTAACACACAAACAGAAATAAATATACATAACAGCTGTAGAGAAATAACTCTCTATATCCCCCCCCACCCCTCCCCCCCCGAAATGTACAAACGCTTACCAAAGAAAAAAAGATGGAACCACCAGTCCTTGGTCATCATGGAACACAACACTGTAAGGCACAAACAGAAATAAATATACATAACAGCTGTACAGAAATAACTCTATCCTTTTCTCCCCCTTTTCCTTTTTCATTATCAGGTTATTCAGCAATTCTAACCTGTAAAAAAACCTCTCCTTCAACTAATTTCATTTCTTCATACTAAACAATTTCTGCCACGTGGGTTGTCGTAATAATGTTGTAGTTACATATTTTTGGGGTGGTTCTTTTCGTTGTTTTTTACTTGTTTACTCGCTGGTTGGTTTTTTTTATGGAAAAAAAGCAAATTTACACCAACCTTACAAATCACAGAATAAACATGTATGTACATAGATGTCCAAACATTTTCAGTATTATCTCCCCCCCCTCCCCCACCTATGTCTTCAGTTTTTTTATGCACTAACCATGGTTAAAAAAAAAAAAAGGTGGCAGGGTGGTTAAGACATTCGCCTGCCAATATGTAAATGGTGAGTTTCTGGGTTCGATACCCAGCCTCACCCTTTCTTCCCAGTTTGACGGAAAAATTGAACTGAATGTCAAAGTCATTTGGACGAGACTCAAAACCAAGGCCCAGTGTGCGAACACACACAGAACATCTTGCACACATATTAAAACCCCGTTCTGCCTTTGGAAGAGCAGGCCATCATGTGCCGGTAGGAGCAGATTACAAATTTTTTTTTTTAAAAACCCAGCATGCACACAGGTGTCATGTTTAGACACTATCCCTGAGAAAAAATCAGGCAGTTAAAGAGTCCCAGGGCAGTTCAAGGCTGTGTATGGCAACGTTCTGGTGGCTCCTGCGATGGCACTGGAACCATTCGTATCAGTCATTGCCT
>CM060330.1:416901-419401 GCA_030674155.1 Stramonita haemastoma
CGATGCCTCACCTAACAAGCAGCAAAGAGGAAGAGAGAAAGAAAGCGAGCTCTTTCTGTATTTCCCTCCCATTTTCTCTTTTCTTTTTCTTTTTCCTTTTTTTTTTTTAATGGTCCAGCTTGGTGCATCCGTGTTTTTCAGGTTAATGCCAAAGCCAGATTGCTGCTACAGCATCGTGAATGCTGCACGTCAAAAGAAAAAAATGCAGTGCAGCACAGTGCAGCACAGCACAGCAGTAGCAGTAGCAGTAGCGCTAGTGCAAGCAGTTTCTCTGTGTACGGCGCTGTATAACAATGTGTAATGCGGGAGTACAGAAATGTGCAAGGTTGTTGTTGTTTGTTGTTGTGTTGTTTGTTTGTTGTTGTAGATATGGTGTAATGTAATGTGTTACAGCGTGTTTGTTATGATTTGTATGTATGAAGGTTGCCATGTTTGTTTGCTTTAGAGACTTTGTCTTCTGTTGCAGATTTTGAGATAATTATGACGGGGTTTTTGTTTGTTTGGTTGGTTGGTTGGTTGTTGTTGTTGTTGTTGTTGTTGTTGTTGTCTTCAATTTAACGTCTGTTCACTCTAAGTGATATTAGACAAAGTGATATTAGACTATATATATATATATATATATATATATATATATATATATATATATATAGTGTGAGTGTGTGTGTGTGTATGTGTAGTGTGGTGGGGGGGGGGGGGGGGGGGTATTTGCTTGATGACACATGTACTAATGATGCAATATTAGTTTTGTCATGAAATGATGTCATTACCGAAAGCTTGCACCGTGTCAGTGTGCCAAGACTTGTCCTGACTAGTGCTCTGTTCCTTTGGACTGACTGTTGCACCGTGATTTCTTAGGATTTCCTGGAGTTCTGGAATGTTCTAGTATCTTGTAGCTAGCCTCAAAGCTATGGATAAGAGTCTGTCGTTAAAACAAGAGGAGAGAGAGAGAGAGAGAGAGAGAGAGAGAGAGAGAGAGAGAGAGAGAGAGAGAGAGAGAGAGAGAAGAGAGAGAGGAGAGGAGCAGACAGACGAGACAGACAGACAGACAGACAGACAGACAGACAGACAGACAGACAGAGAGAGAGAGAGAAGAGACAGACAGACAGAAGACAGACAGACAGAGACGAGAGACAGAGAGAGAGAGAGACGAGAGAGAGAGAGAGAGAGACAGAGGAGAGAGGAGGACAGAGAGAGAGGAGAGACAGAGAGAGAGAGACAGAGACAGAGAGACAGAGGACAGAGAGAGAGAAGACAGACAGAAGAAGAAGAGAGAAGAGAGAGAGAGACAGACAGAGAGAGAGAGAAGACAGAAGAGAGAGAGAGAGGAAGACGAGACGAGACAGACAGAGACAGACAGACAGAGACAGAGAGACAGACAGACAGACAGACAGAACAGAGAGGAGAGGAGAGAGAGAGAGAGAGAGAAGAGAGAAGAGGAAGAGAGAGAAGAGAGAGAGAGGAGAGACAGAGAGAGAGACAGACAGACAGACAGACAGACAGACAGACAGACAGACAGACAGACAGACAGACAGACAGACAGAGACAGACGACAGACAGACAGACAGACAGACAGAGACAGACAGACAGACAGAACAGACAGAGAGAGAGGAGAAGACAGACAGACGACAGAGAGAGAGAGAGAGAGAGAGAGAGAGAGAGAGAGAGAGACGAAGAGACGAGACGAAGAGAGAGAGAGAGAAGAGAGAGAGGAGAGACAGAGACAGAGACAGAGACAGAGACAGAGAGAGAAAAACTTGAGGGAGAAAGTTCTTCTTCGTCGTACGTTCAGACAGCAAGTAATGTTACTGTTATATGACTGAAAATGCGTTACGCTGCCATTAAGCCCCTGACAAGTCAGGCCCACCCCATCCCATCCCACTTCAGCATGGAAAAGACTCGTTATTTTAAAAGAAATCTCATTAGAAAAAAAGGCAGGAGAATGGACGAAGACTTCTGAAAAAAAGACAAGAAGGAGATGACAGACAGAAAGAGAACAAGGCAGAAACAAAGCGAGGAAAAGAAAAGAGAGAATTCTTAGCACAGATTTTCCAGAAGTTGGGGACGCTATTTTATACTGATAGGCCATCGCTACAGGATGGACAAGCATGAGTAGGCTATGACAAGCATAAGCTAAGACTGTGTAGTCCAGCAATTACATGAGCAAGAATAGGCTGCAGCTTAACAATACCATCACATCATATCGAGAGAAAATAAAGTAAGTAGTGCGTAACGTGTGTATCATGTGGAGATCATCAGGACACAAATCGACAAGACAAACAAGCAAAAACAAACAGAAATAAAAGCAAAAGCAAAAGCAAAACTATATATATATATATAATTATATATATATTATGTATACATATATATTAGCTTTTGTTTTATTTGTTTGCTTATATATATATATATATATATATATATATATATATATATATATATATATATATATATATATATATATATATTATATATAATTATATAGTAGGCACCCATCAGTCTCGGA
>CM060330.1:425857-430857 GCA_030674155.1 Stramonita haemastoma
TTTCTATCACTCCTTTTTTTATTAAATTTCCCTTATTCCTCTGTCTTATTAATTATTTACCTTCCCCCAGTCCATTCTTCTCCCTTTATTTTTCCCCCCAAGCAAGTATAAAAACTATTTCTTTTCTTTTTCAGATGTTACGCTTTTTTGAGGACATCTCCTTTCAGGGACACAGCTACATCAAGGACAAGGACTTTACGGTAACCAGCAAAAACTGTCACCGGACTGGTTACACCAAGCGCCTCTCCCAGGAAAAACATGTTGCGACTGTCCGGGGTTAAAACCCTTATGGTTGACCAGGGCGTTGATAACAAGGATCATTAGTAGAGTTGTTTTTTTAAAAACCTTGGTTTAAATATGTTCAGAGTAGCACAGATTTTAATTTGAGATCTAGTAATTTGACAAGGTGATTAGCACCCCACCCTCCCCGCTCCCCCTCAATATGGTCTCTGTGGTCGGGGGGAGTTTAAGATTGGATTGGATTGAATTTTTATGATTAGCTGTTTTTTACCTTCATTGCAATCAGGTAAAAAGACCTCCTTTCCCCCCCCCCTCAATTTCCTCCGAAGTTTACCAATAGATTTTTTGCATATGGAACTGTTCTTGCCCACCTTTAAGGTAGCCGCAATCCGAATTCAGGGTTGATGTCTAAAATTTCGTAAGCTTATTTCACAAAATATTAGTGTTAGATTTTTTTTGTGTGGAGATATGTGTTGTGCTGTTTGTGTGGTGTGGTGTGTTATGGTGGCGTGCATGCGCACGCGCGCGCGTGTGTGTGTGTGTGTTTGTGTCTGTGTGTGTGTGTCTGTGTCTGTGTTCGTTTTAACGTCATATGTTGGTGTGTGTTGTTGGTGTGTTGTTGGTGTGTGTTGGTTTTGGTGGTGTGTGTGTGTATGTGTGTGTGTGTGTGTGTGTGTGTGTGAAGGGGATAATTGTGGGAAGGAGACATCGGGCGGGAAGGAGAGGGGAGGGGAGGGAAGTGGGTGTTTAGGAGGGGTGTGGATGCACATCTAGAGCAGTGGGGACAGAAAAAGAGGGCTGGCTTAGGCCTAGAGAATTTTTCTCTTTTTTTTTATTTGGTTTCTAGACTAGAGCACTGAGGTTCACCAACAGTAAGAGTGGAGCATACACCACCGTTTTCACCAACCATTAAGGTAGCTGCATTCCGACTTCGAAAATCGGCATTGTTTAATTTTGGGCTTTTTTTTTTTTTAATCGATGCAACTTGTCCAGAATATTTTAGGTCTGAACTTTATCTTAATGATAGTAGAACTGGAATTTTCGCCGACACGGAATTCCAATGCATGTCTTCAGCTTTTTGATATAATAGGCGACTCTGGTTTAAAGCTCCTTACCATTGCAAAATACGTATAGCTGTTGTAGTCGGTAGAATGGAAAACGTGATATAAATACCAGTGTGTCTATAGCTACATACCATTTGTCCATGTGCTGATGTGTCCACATGCGTTCTAACATTCAGACCGACCATCTGACAGACAGCCCTTCCCTGTTGTTAACTAACACTAATTCTAACCCTAACCTCAACCCTTAACCTTGACCCTTAACCTTGACCCCCACATGTGGACACAACAGGCAGGTAGACAACATGGTGTGTACTAACACACTGGCTACACACTTTTCTTGTGGGTTGAATAGAATTGAATTCATTTATTTATTGAAAATAAATGGATAGCACAGAACGGCTTTACACCGTGCTTTCAAAAACGAAACTAAAAAAGCTCACGCGGACAGTAGTGATTAAAATTTTAAAGACACTAAATCATTTTCAAATGCTAAATACCAATATCTTTAAAAAAAATTGTTCTTTCGCTAAAGCTCTGTTTCATCAGTGGTAAGAATTTTGCATACACAGCCGCTTTTGCCCATTAAGGCAGCCACATGCCGACTTGCGGGGATATCAGATAAAATATCATAGGGGAAGGGATGCTAGATTTTTAGGGGAAAGAATGCGGGGAGGGGGTGGGGGGTGGAGTAAAATGTTGTAGTATATAAGGATGGGGAAAAGGTGTAGTGACTGGGGATGGGGATGTATTTCTCGTCTTATTTGAGATAATAAAGCATTCGTATTTTTTTTTTAGAGTCGATTTTAAAAATGTATTTGTATTTTGTTGTTTGGGCTTTTATTTTGAGATAAAAGCATTAATACTCATATTTTTATTGTATGCTAGTAGGGGCAGGCAGTGGAACTTTGTGGTTAGGTTCAGGGGTAGGAAAAAAGGTGAAAACCAAGGTAGAAGTAGCTTCTTTTAGAAAGTATGTTTGATTAGATTTAAGGGAAAAGCCTTTTAAAAATAATTGTAATCAAATCCAGGGGTAAGGGGTCCTAGTGTTAGAAGGAAACGGTGTGTGTGTGTGTGGTGTCTGTCTGTCTGTCTGTCTGTCTGTCTGTCTGTCTCTGTCTGTCTGTCTGTCTGTCTGTGTGTGTGTCTGTGTGTGTCTACGTGTGTACGTGTGTGTGGGTGTAACGTGTGTGTGTGTGGTGTGTGTGTGTGTGTGTGTGTGTGTGTGTGTGTGTGTACGTGTGTGTGTGTGTGTGCGTATGTGTGTGTGTGTGTGTGTGCGTGTGCGTGTGTGTGCGTGTGTGTGCGCGCGTAGGTGATGAATATATTTTAACATTATTTGTGTTAGTATTATAATTATTATTATTGTAATTATTATTATTGTTAATAAATTATTATTATTATTGTTATTGATATTATCATTGATTTTTTTTTTCATTATTATCATCATCCATCATCACCATCCATCCTCCTCATCCCTCATCCAATCCCTCATCATGCTCCCTCATCCTTCCTCCATCATCCTTATCGATCATCATCCTCAACCATCATCATTATCCATCATCAAATCATCATTATCCTTACTGTCCATTATCCATCTTTTTTTTTTTAAAAAGCTTCATTATCATCATCATTTTCCATCATTACCATCATTATCCATCGTTATTATCATGATCCATCATTATCTATCATCATTGTCATTATCCATCGTCATCCATCATCATCCTCATTATCCAACATAATATCCAACATTATCATCAACATCATTTTGATATCATCAATCATCATTATCCATCGTTATCATCGTCATTATTCGTCTTTATCCATCGTCGTGATTGTCAACATTATCCATCATCATTGTCATCATTACAATCGTCATCATTATCATCTTGTCATCATTATCCATCATTTTCAGTATAATCCATCATTATTATCATTAACATTATCCATCATTGTCAATCATTATCCATCGTTTTCAGTATAATCCATCATTATCATTAACATTATCCATCATTGTCATCATTATCCATAATTGTCATCAATATCGTCATTGTCATCATTATTGTCATTGTCATTTTTGTCATTGTCATTATTATCCATCATTGTCATCATTATCCATCATTGTCATCATTCATCATTGTCATCATTATCCATCATTGTCATCATTATCCATCATTGTCATCATTATTGTCATTATCGTCATTATCTATCATTGTCAAAATGTCATTTTTGTCATTATCCATCCTTATCATCATCATCATTATCCATCGTTATTATTCGTCATTGTCATCATTATTATCATTGTCATCATCATATCATTACTCATTATCATCCATCTTTTTCCATCATTATTATCATTGTCAGCATTATCATTTTCAGAATTATCCGTCACTATTATCATTGTAATCGTTATCCATCATTGTCGTCATTATCCATCATTGTCATCATTATCCATCATTGTCATTATCCATCATTGTCGTCATTATCCATCATTGTCATCATTATCCATCATTGTCATCATTATCCATCATTGTCATCATTATCCATCATTGTCGTCATTATCCATCATTGTCGTCATTATCCATCATTGTCGTCATTATCCATCATTGTCATTATCCATCATTGTCGTCATTATCCATCATTGTCGTCATTGTCCATCGTATCATCCATCATTGTCGTCATTATCCATCATTGTCGTCATTATCCATCATTGTCGTCATTATCCATCATTGTCATCATTATCCATCATTGTCGTCATTATCCATCATTGTCATTATCCATCATTGTCATCATTATCCATCATTGTCGTCATTATCCATCACTGTCATTTATCCATCATTGTCATCATTATCCATCATTATCGTCATTATTCATCATTGTCGTCATTATCCATCATTGTCGTCATTATCCATCATTGTCATCATTACTATCATTGTCGTCATTATCCATCATTGTCGTCATTATCCATCATTGTCGTCATTATCCATCCTTGTCCATCGTCGTCATTATCCATCATTGTCATCATTACTATCATTATCCATCATTGTCATCATTACTATCATTATCGTCATTATTCATCATTGTAGTCATTATCGTCATTATCCATCATTGTCCATCGTCATCATTATCCATCATTGTCATCATTATCCATCATTGTCGTCATTATCCATCATTGTCATTATCCATCATTGTCATCATTATCCATCATTGTCGTCATTATCCATCATTGTCGTCATTATCCATCATTGTCGTCATTACTATCATTATCCATCATTGTCATCAGTGTCCATCGTCATCATTATTCACCATTGTCATCATAATCCATCGTTGTCATCATTATCCATCATTGTCATCATTATCCATCATTGTGGTCATTATCCATCGCCATCATTATCCATCATTATCCATCATTGTCATCATTATCACCATTATCCATCAATGTCATTATTATTACCCATCATTGTCATTATCCGTCATTATGCATCATCATCATTGTCGTCATTATCATTGTTATCCATCATTAGCATTATACTCATCCATCATCATAGGTCATCATCATCGTTATCCATCATTTTGATCATCGCCATCATTACCATTATCATCATCATAAATACCACTATTTTCATCATTATCGTTATCATCCTTATCGTTATCATTTATCATTATTATCGTTATCATATTTATCATCGTCGTCTTCGT
>CM060330.1:443357-448357 GCA_030674155.1 Stramonita haemastoma
GCTTTTTTTCATCCAGTCCCCGTGTGTATGCAGTTTTGTAAATTTTGTCTTCTGTTCCCACCGGCACACAATGGCCTACTCTTAAGAAAAGCTGAATATGATTTAACCTGTGCGCATGTGTGTATGTATGTGTGTATGTATGCGTGTGTCTGTGTGTGTGTTTGTGTGTTTGTGTGTCTGTCTGCCTGTCTTTCTGTCTGTCTGTCTGTCTGTCCGTATGATCCTTACTACTCAAGGACAAAGATATTAGGCCTAGCTTAGTATCACAATGTGTCTTTGTTAACATACATACAACAAAACAATCAATAAGGATATGAAAATCAATAAAACATCTTTGGGTGGAGGACAACACAAACAATACTAAATATTACAGAAAGAGAGAGGGGGGGAAAGAGAGTAGAAGAAGGGGATACGGAGGGAGAGAAGGCGGATGAGAGAGAGAGGGAGAGAGAGGCGAGGGTTGGATTAAGTCCAAATTCTTTTACTTCAATGACAATGAAAAGAGAAACACTAGAATTAAAGAATGTAGCAAACCAAGAGAAACTCGTTAAAGAGAGAGGGGGGGGGGTGCAGACAGACAAAAACAGACAGAGACAGAGAGAAAGACAAAGAGAGGCAGACGGACAGAAAGACAGGGAGATAGAAGAGGTGGAGAGAGAGGGAGGGATGGAGGGAGAGGAAGAGAAAGAGATAGAGAGAGAGGGAGGGAGAGAGAGAGAGAGAGAGGGAGAGAGAGAGAGACAGAGACAGAGACGGAGATACAGGGATTCAGAGAGAAAAAAACAAAGAGAAAAAAGCAGAAACAGAGATAAATAGACAGAGAAACAGAGAGAGAGAGGGGGGGGGAGAGAAAGAAAGCGCAAATCAAGAGACAGACAGACAGACAGACAGACAGACAGATAAACAGACAGACAGACAGATAAACATATAAACAGAGAAGCAGACAGACAGGCTGACAAAAAGAGCGAAAGTGTGGGAGAGAGAGAGGGGGGGGGGAGAAGGAGAGAGAGGGGGGAGAGAGGGGAGAGAGAGAGAGAGAGAGAGAGAGAGAGAGAGAGAGAGAGGAGAGAGAGAGAGAGAGAGAGAGAGAGAGAGAGAGAGAGAGAGAGAGAGAGAGAGAGAGAGAGAGAGAGAGATGAGGAGAGAGAGAGAGAGAGAAACAGACAGACAGACAGACAGACAGACAGACAGACAGACAGACAGACAAAAAGAGCGAAAGTATGGGAGAGAGAGAGAGAGAGAAAAGCGAAAGGGAAGACAAGGTATATTGTAGGGGATTGGTGGAGGGAGAGGAGGTAGGTAGGGCGATGCTCTAAAACACGCCATTACTCATCCTGTTCCGTTGCATTACCCAAGTTCTTGGAGAGATCTGGGGAACCTATTGCTAGCACTGTCTATGTTCCAGAAATGACATCAGCCTGTGCATAGCAGAGACACGAGAGACGAGAAAGCACAAGCAAGCAAGCAAACAGACTGGCAGACAGACAGACAGACATTCAAGCAAAAATGACAGAAGCGAACAGACAGACAGACAGATAGACAGACAAACGGACAGACAGACAGGTTTGCAAAAGTTAACAGAAGCAAAGAAACAAACTGACAGACAGATAGACAAACAGACAGACAGACAGATAGATAGACAGACAGATAGACAAACAGACAGACAGGGTAGCAAAAAATGGCAAAGGCAAACAGACAGACAGACAGATAGACAAACAGACAGACAGACGGAGGCGCACACACACGCACACACATACATACACGCACGCACGCACGCATGCATGCACGCACACACGCACGCACGCATGCATGCACGCACACACACACGCACGCACGCACGCACGCACACACACACACACACACACACACACACACACACACACACACACACACACACACACACACACACACACACACACACACACACGCGCACGCCCCATGCTTTTCTCTTGTTGTTGTGGGCACTTGGTGTGAACTTGATGAATGTTACACACTGATCCCCAATTTTCGTCCCATCTGAAAGTCTAGCACCCAGACCATCACTTTATCGGATAGAGGGAGGGTGGGAATTTAGATTCAAACAGGAATCAAACCCACGATTTCTTGATTCCAATACGGGTCGGTTACCCCAAGACCACTGGAACATAGAACCTCGATAATGATATCGCCTCATTGGAAAGACTAGCATCCAGACCTCCACTCTAGAAGATGGATGAGGAGAGGGAGTGAAGGGTGGTGGATGTGGCTCAAATGGGTATCGAACTGACATGATATAGAGAGTGCTGTGAGTGCTCATCCAGGAGCCGAAAGTCCAGACAGGTCAGGCCAAAGGTATGGTCCTTTTCTCAATGATAATCTCCAATAAAAGGTAAGGTAAAGGTTTCCCAAAACCTGTGTGGTCGTTGGCGAGCAAGGCATCAGAGACCTCAGCTTCTCTAGGGGCCAGCATAGTGAGGGTGGCGCCCATCTCCTCTCTCTCTCGCTGCTTTACCTTCCCTGACCCTAAAGAGGGAAGGTACCCATTGACAGCTGGGTGAACTGGGGGAACTGTACTGAAACTAAGGCGCGCAAACTGTCATCCATCCCAACCAAAACAACTCCCCTCCCCATCACCACCCCTCAGTGACAAAGAGAATACTTACTGGCTACATACACTTGTATTCCTTTACCACCATTACTACGTAATATTAGTTTCTTCACTGATAAACTGATACAGATAGAGAATGTTTTGTACATAATCCAGCTCTTGAGGAAACAAAAAGCCACTATACACTACCACTCATCTGTTGGGCTCGCAGCGTTATCTGTCTGTCTGTTACACAGATTGGTCTGTAGAGGATGGGTTTAGCTGCACTGAGAGAAGAAAAAATACATGGGGTGCCAGACTTTTCTTCTTTTTTTTCTTTATCCTGATTCTTTACCCGGTATTTCCTACTGTGCAGGATGTCTGCAAGTATGAGTAATTCGGGATTTTTTTGGGAGGGGAGGGAGGGACTAGGGATGTTTGTCACATTCACCCTGCGTGTGTGAGGGGGTGTGTGTTTTTAATTATTTTTTGTTTTATTTTATTCTTTTATATATGTGTGTGTGTGAGTGTGTCTGTGTGTGTGTGTGCGTGTGTGTGTGTGTTGTGGTGTGTGTGTGTGTGTGTGTGTGTGTGTGTGTGTGTGTGTGTGGTGTGTGTGTGTGTGTGTGTTGTGTGTGACGGAGGGAGAGTGTGTGGTGTTGTGTGTGTGTTTGTGTAATTATGTGTGTGAGGGTGTGTGTATGTGTATGTGTTGTGTGTGTGTGAAGGGAGGGTTCAGTGGGGTGAGCGGATGGGAGGTGGTGGTGGTGGTTGAAGTGGAGTGGTGGTAGTGGTGTGTATGTGTGTCTGTCTGTGTGTATGTCTGTCTGTCTGTCTGCTTGCCTGTCAGTCTTTCCCTCTCTCTCACTATCTCTCTCTTTCTCCACACACACACACACACACACACACACACACACACACACACACACACACACACACACACACACACACACACACACAAGCCCGTGGCAATGAGAAACTGTCCAATCGAGTCAAGGGAGACAAATGCGTTTCACCCTTCTCGTTTTGAAGCTGGATCAGTTATCGTTTCGCTGGAAGCGATACAGCCCCCTGAAAATTGTTTCCACGTCATTTTCTATTCGTGTTAGTCTCTCTGTCTCTGTGGGTTGTCTGTGTGTATCTATTTCTCTCTTTATTTTTATGTTCTGTTTTTCTTTCTTTCTTTCTTCCTGTCTTTTTTCTTTTAGGGAATTTTTTTGGTTTTCTGTTTTGTTTTATTTCTGTTCTTTCTTTCTTCTTCTTCTTCTTCTTCTTCTTCTTCTTCTTCTTCTTCTTCTTCTTCTTCTTCTTTTCTTCTTTCTTCTTCTTCTTCTTCTTCTTCACATTCTTCGCATTTTTCTTCTTCTTCCTCGCATTCTTCTTCTTCTTCTTTCCTTCTTCTTTCCTTCTTCTTTTTCTTCTTCTTTATCCTCTTCTTCTTTGCATTCTTCTTCTTCTTCTTCTTCTTCTTCTTCTTCTTCTTCTTCTTCTTCTTCTTCTTCTTCTTCTTCTTCTTCTTCTTCTTCTTCTTCTTCGCATTCTTCTTCTTCTTCTTCTTCTTCTTCTTCTTCTTCTTCTTCTTCTTCTTCTTCTTCTTCTTCTTTCTTCTTCTTCTTCTTCTTCTTCTTCTTCTTCTTCGCATTCTTCGCATTCTTCGCATTCTTCTTCTTCGCATTCTTCTTCTTCTTCTTCGCATTCTTCTTCTTCGCATTCTTCTTCTTCGCATTCTTCTTCTTCACATTCTTCTCTTCGTATTCTTCTTCTTCGCATTCTTCTTCGCATTCTTCTTCGCATTCTTGCAAGTCCCATAACCTGTGTGGTCGTAGGGGAGCGAGGCATCAGAGACCTCAGCTTCTTTAGGGGCAAGCATGTTGAGGGCGGCGCCCATCTCCTCTCCCTCGCTGCTTTACCTTCCCTGACCCTAGAGAGGGCAGGTACCCATTGACAGCTGGGTGAACTGGGGAACTGTACTCTACTAGCCAAGGCGCACGAACGGTCACCCATCCACTTGGTTATCACGCTCGACGCTGCTTAGCCTTGGCTGGGGGAAAGCGAGCGCTCTGACCGCTGAGCTATCCCGTCCCATTTTCCAGAAAGAATGCTTTTCAAAAAAAAACTACATATAATTGATCGGATTGCTGAATAAAACTTTCTAGTGTATTCTCGATATTAATTCTATTTGTTGTTTCTTGTCGACGGGATAGCTCAGCGGTCAGAGCACTCGTTTTCCCCAGCCAAGGTTAAGCAGCTTCGAGCGTGGTTACCAATTGGATGGGTGACCGTTTGTGCGCCTTGGCTTCTGTACAATCCCCCCAGTTCATCCAGCTGTAAATGGGTACCTGCCTTCTTTAGGGTCAGGGAAGGTAAAGCAGCGAGGGAGAGGAGATAGGCGCCGCCCTCAATATGCTGGCCCCTAGAGAAGCCGAGGTCTTTG
>CM060330.1:450857-483090 GCA_030674155.1 Stramonita haemastoma
CTACTTTCACGTACTATAAGCCATCATCAGATAGCCAAAGTCATCATTTTTATGCTAATGACTCGCAGTGCTACTCTCGAAAATCTGCCTTCTTACTTGACAAACATATCCTACTGTCTTCTAAACTGGATTTCAGAACAAGTTGCAAATGGACACTGATAAAACAGAATTGAAAATGCCATCAGGCCATATGAAGACCTGGCTTCAGTGTAAAAAGACAAACTGAAGTGGTACAGACATGTCAACCAAACATCTGGACTGGCCAAGACTGTCCTACAGGGAACAGTACAAGGAGGGAGACAAAGAGGCAGACAGAGAAAACGATGTGGAGATAACATCAGAGAGTGGACTGGCCTTGAGTGGAACAACATTCTATAAAAAGCTGAAAACTGCAAGTAGTGGAGGAAGCTGGTTGCAAAATCTTCAGTGGTTCTGGTAGACCATGAGATAAGTGTGGGTGAAGGAAGGATGACTGATGAAGATAATCAACAGAAAAAAGTTACAAAGCTTTGCAAAATCCAGTGATCTGTCCGTCTGTTGGCAGCATCATTCTGTCAGCTGTCTCCCTGCCTCTGATTCATATACATATATAACAAAACAAGGACTGCAATCTGTTTTCCCAGATCAGTTCCTCATACTAATGTACAGAAACACCTCACTGTTTCTTTTGTCCTACACCCTGACTGATATTTGTGGTCAGTTTTCTAGTGTACAGAAACATCTCTCTATTTCTTCTGTCTTACACACTGACTGATATTTATAGTCAGTTTTCTACTCATGAGGTGTCTATCCATTTACTACTGAAGTGTAAATTCTCTTTCCTTAAAGGCATCCCATAACCTATGTGGTCGTATGGGAGTGAGGTATCAGAGACCTCAGCTTCTCTAGGAGCCAGCATATTGAGGGCGGCGCCCATCTCCTCTCCTTTGCTTCTTTACCTTCCCTGACCCTAAAGAGGCAGGTACCCATTTACAGCTGAGTGAACTTGGAGACTGTGCTGAAGCCAAGGTGCGCAAACAGTCACCCAATTGGTAACCATGCTGCTTAAATTTGGCTGGGGGGTCGATATTCATTTTTGACAGGTATTGTAGAGTGTGAAGTTTATTCATGAATTGTGGTAAAACACAATTGTATGGCTGGGAAAAAGCACAGGATCAAAGAAGATATTTTGTTCTCATTTAAAAATGATATGGAACCCATCTAAATGTGAAATACCAGGGATTTGGTTTACTAAAAATGTAGTAAACTGTGAAAACATAATCTACAAAGATAATTTAGCTGAAGTGAAAGTCATGTTCCAGATTTGGGCAAAACGAACCATTACTCCAGTGGGAAGAGTTGCAGTATTAAAATCTCTTATTCTGTCGAAGTTAATCCATCTCTGGAATCTGCTACCAGATTCATCTAACCACTTTATACAGAAACTCCAAAGTTATGCTTTCAGTTTGTTTGAAAGGGGGAAAATGATAAAATTAAAAGAAAAACAGCAGTTAAAACAGTTAAACAAGGTGGACTCAACATTCCAAACATTAGAAAATACATTTTTGCTTTAAAGCTTTTCTGGATAAGAAAATTTAAGGTAACAGAGCACAAGTCGAAAAATTATGCTATAGAAACCTACCCATTTCTTGAAAATCTGGAATGCTATGGGCCATCATATACCTCAAAATATATGAGTATTAACCCCTTTTGGGCTCATGTATTTAAAGCATATAGAGTATTTTGTACACATGTCATAGCAGGTAACTAGTACAAGCTTCTTGAGGAGCCAGTCTTCTATAATGAAAATAATAAAGTAGGAAATGCCAAAGTCAAACAGGATGAAATGATGAAGAAAGGGATATATTCTATAAAACACTTTATCATAGAAAATGAAGAATTCAGAAAATACCAAGAATTCTCAATTGATCCATGCTTTTGTATTGACTTTATCACCCACAATGGATGGATCATCATCTCATCATCTTTCTCATGACCGGGATGGTCGTGGAGGAGACATGAGAGACGATTTTGCAGCCAGCCATTGCCATCCAGCCCTGTCCTCAGCCTTCCGAATGAGTGTTGGACTGTCCAGGTGGGTCCACTCCCTGGTGTTATCCATCCAGCTTTTGGTTTGTCTGCCACCTTCTAGCGTTCCTTGTAGGACTGTCTTGGGGAGGGTGTTGTGGCGTGTAACATGGCCGAACCATGCCAGCTTCCTTTTCTTGACAGTGGCTAGTAGGGGTTCCTGAGGGCCAGCCATCAGTGCGACTTGACTTCGCACATAGGTGTTTGTTTTCCTATCCTTCCAGGAAATTCCAAGCAGTCGCCTGAAGCATTTTGTCTTGAATGTCTGGATCGGCTTGGTGGTTTCAGCAGTCATTGTCCAACTTTCGCAGCAGCAAGATGGAGATGACCAGGGATCTGAACAATTTGACTTTTGTTTTGAAGCTGATGTTGTCGCTTCTCCATATCTTGTTCAGTTTTGCCATAGCTGATGTTGCCATGGCTAGCCTGGTCTTGATCTCTGTGGTGAAGCGTCCGTCTACTTCTTCCAGCTGCTGGCCATTCATGTAGATCTGTGCTGTGGTGTCGTTTGCACTGTTGACCATTACTTTACTCTTTTCTGTGCTGACTTTCATCCCATTATGCTTCTGCTTTGTCTACCAGTCTGTTGGTAAGGTCTTGGAGTTCCTTGTTGCTGCCTCCCATGAGATCAATATCGTCAGCGAAGCGCAGGTTGTTAATGGGTCGCCCTCCTATTGAGATGGTAGAATGGAAGTCGTAAAGTGTTTCCCTCATGATGTTCTCCAGGAATAGATTAAAGAGAGTAGGAGAGAGCAAGCAGCCCTGACAGACACCAACTGTGGTCTTGAAGTAGTCTCAGACTTGACCGTTGAGGAGAACTGCGCTGCTGGGGGTGTTGTAAAGCGCTCCTATGATCTGGATGAGACCCCCCTCAATGCCAAACTTCCTGAGGACTTGCCAAAGGCCTGCATGCCACACTCTGTCAAAGGCCTTCTTGAAGTCAATGAAGTTGTGTAGCAGGTCCCTCTGATGTTGCAGATGTTTCTCCATCAGGATTCGGCAACTGAAAATTTGTTCTACCGTGCTCCTTCTAGCACGGTAGAACAATGGATGGATATCTGCCATAAAACAATGTGTAAGAAAAACATGAATTCATATAGATGATAAAAAATAGTCAACATGGAGGTATGTTTTGTGCATTAAAGTGTATATTGGGTGTATATAAAGGAGCAAAAAAGTATTACGAACTCCTAACCTCAGATAACAATAAACCAAAGTGTTGTTCCAAATGGGCAGAAAAAAACAAATGTATGTATACCCTGGGACAAAGTATTCAGCAAAATACACAGAACTAGAGGTTGTACAATTAAATGGCTAAAAATCAGATTTGTACATAGAATAATTGCCACTAAAGTGATTCTTCACACTATGGGTATAACAGATACTGCACAATGTTTATTTTGTCAGGAGGAACGAGACACTATTGAATATTTTTCAAGGAACTGTGACTTTGTAGGTATATCTTGGAATGCTGTTGAACACTTGTTGAATGAAAAATGTCATAATATTCATTCTTTGAAGATGTCGGAGAACTGGTAATTATTAGGGTTGATCAGTGTCTGGAAACAAATGATACATTGGATTTTATCATAATGTTTGCTAAACTATATATATTTAAATGTAAAATGGCCAAAAAAGTCCCAAATATGTTTGTATTTCAAAACCAACTAAAACATAGATATGCTATAGAACATTTTCATGCAAGAATAAGTAGTAAATCGACAGACTTTCACAATGTTGGAGTGTGTTTGAACCAATTGTACTTGAAAAGGATCAGATATGTGTATGAGAAAATCTTAAATACTTATGACAATATCGCATACTAATTAGAGTATTTTTCATCTCTATGATAATCATCTACATTGAAAAGTCTGTTCACATGTATCTATGATTGATGAAAAAACAACAACAAACTTTGGCTGGGAGAAAGCAAGTGCTCTGACTGCTGAGGTAAACTGTTTACACATATCAAACTCTTTGAACAAAGTTGACATGTTATTTCTGATTATATTTATCATTTTAACAACATTGAGCAGAGACTTCTTATTTGATGAAGAAAAGGGTTGGTCAAACTTCAAAGTGTTTAGATATTTAGCGTAATATCTTGATAGATATTTTATATGAGTTTCATTAAACATTGGACAAATGAAAATTAATGAAACTCGTCACCACTATTGCATTTTGTACAGTATCTTTTATTTCTTTGAATTCCCTTAAAATATAGGAACCATGAGGTTGTATAACATCAATACCAACCTGATCAGAGCCATAGAATGCCTGTATACCAAGGCAACAAACGGAGTCTACTGTAACAACAAGATAGGAGATTGGTTCCAATCTCCTATCACAATTGGAGTATGCCAAGGATGGCTGCTTTCTCCAACCCTCTTCAACCTCTTCTTAGAAAGAATAATGGCTGATGCACTTGAAATTCATGAGGGAACAGTCAGCATTGGAGGCAGGACAGTCACAAACTTACGTTTTGCTGATGACATCGACAGCCTAGCTGCAGAAGAACAAGAGCTAGTCAGCCTGGTAAATCACCTTGACCAAGCTTTACCAGCATATGGCATGCAGATCAGTGCAGAGAAAACCCAGGTGATGACAAATAGTGCCAATGGCATCAGCAATGACGTAATTATAGATGGTAAGAAAATCGGAATGTCCATAGCTTCAAATATCTGGGAAGATAGTATCAGATGAAGGATCAAGACCTGAAATTCTCTTCAGGATAGCCCAGACCACAGCTGCAATGACCAAACAGTCCTCTGGAATGATAAGAACATCGCCATCAGCTTCAAGATCAGACTGATGCATTCCCTGATCATGTCCATATTTTTGTAACTTGTGAAACATTGACCATAACAGCAGACATTGAAAGAAGGATACAGGCAATGGAAATGAGATGCTTTCGCAAACTCCTTGGCATTTCATACCGAGATCACATCACTAATGAGGTAGTGAAAACTAGAATAAAGAATGCCATCGGTCCACATGAAGAGCTCCAAAGTACAGTGAAAAAATGCAAGCTAAAGTGGTTCGGGCATGTCGCAGGATCATCTGGACTGGCCAAGACAGTCTTACAGGGAACAGTAAGGGGACGGAAATCAAGAGGCAGACAGAGGAAACGATGGGAAGACAACATCAGAGAGTGGACAGGTCTTGGGTGGAATGACCTACAATGGAGGGCAGAGGACCATGTGGAGTGGAGGAGGCTGGTTGCAAAATTTTCAGTTGTGTCCCCACAGCCCACTGGACTACGGACAGATGAAGGTGAAGAAAATATAAGATATTAATAGGCATATTATTGTTATTATTGCTAAACTGGGCAAATCAAACAGAAACATTGGATGGCAATAAGAGTAAATACTTTTCGACACAAAATTTTATTTTAAACATTCTATAATTTGTGTAAATGTCTTCTGTATTTACTATAGTGTACCACTTATAAATAAATGAGTCACATAAGCAATGCTTGACTTAAGTTTTAAACCAATTGTAACTGCATTTTATACAAAATAAGAGAATAGAATTAAATGAAAAGATAAAAACATTAACCTACAATTTTTGTCAGTACATCCAGACAGGATTTTAGCCAGATGACCTGTTGTCTTGTCAAAAAAAAGCAAATGAAACTTCTTTGGAACAAGTTTGGAATTCAAATCTGTTTAAAACCAGTGGAGTCTAGTGTACAATTCTTTCTGCAGCAAATAAAAAGATGGGGAAGGGAAAGGCAGGACGATGACCATTGTCAATGTTATTCTCCTTCACATGGAAGGCAGGACGATGACCATTGTCAATATTATTCTCCTTCACATGGAAGGCAGGATGATAACCATTGTCAATGTTATTCTCCTTCACATGGAAGGCAGGACGATAACCATTGTCAATGTTATTCTCCTTCACATGGAAGGCAGGACGATAACCATTGTCAATGTTATTCTCCTTCACATGGAAGGCAGGACGATAACCATTGTCAATGTTATTCTCCTTCACATGGAAGGAAGGAGGGAAGGGGTTATTTTCTTTTCTACTCTACCTCAGATGAGATGCTTCAGGAGACTCCTTAGCATCTCCTACAGAGACCACATAAGCAATGAAGAAGTGCATAACAGAATCCAGCAAACCATTGTTCCCTACGAAAACCTTCTATCAATGGTAAAGAAGCGTAACTGAAATGGTAGGGCATGTCACAAGATCAAAAGGACTTGCAAAAACAATACTGCAAGGCACTGTCCAAAGAAGAAGAAAAAGAGGCAGACCAAGGAAGAGATGGGAAGATAATATCATCGAATGGACAGGCCTAGAACTCAACCAAATTTTGAGAAAGGCAGAACAGAGAGAGGAATGGAGGGAACTGGTTGTCAAGTCTTCAGGGGTGTCCCCATGGTCGCCAGACTAAGGGACAGATAGATAGAGATAGATAGACTCTACCTTATTCTATAGCACTTTCAGTCACAGCAGCTGCATGTGTAAAATTAGGGCTGCTCTCCATGGGAAGAGAGGGTTGTTACAAGAGCAGCACCACCCAGGTTTGAGGCTTCACTCTTCCTGTCTACAGGTGTCTGTGTTCCCTGTGAGAGTGACTTTTATCTGCAGCACTTTGCCAGGGAAACTCTCTGGTGGCCTGGTTGAGGTTTTGGCTTGGTTGTTGTTGTTTTTTGTATGGTCAAGGTGTGCACTGATCCTCCATTTATTATCTCATCTGAAAGACAGGCACCCAGACCCCAGTCTTATTGGATGGGGAAAGTTATGGTTCAGGAAAGGACGAAACACACACACACCCCTCACTTCTTCCAGAGGGTGTCTTAGGCTAAACCCCCACTCCACCATTGGATCACAGTGGTGTTTGCCATGGCTTTATGACAGCCAGGGAGAGAGGAGATGGGAAGAGAAGAGAGAGAGAAAGGGTGGGGGAGAGGGGGAGGGGGGGGGGAAGAGAGAGAGAGGTGAGCAGGGCATTGTGTATGGGATGCCTTTTGCAATGTTGACATATGTTTCTTTTACTAAGGGCTGTGTGTGTGTGTGTGTGTGTGTGTGTGTGTGTGTGTGTGTGTGTGTGTGTGTGTGTGTGTGTGTGTGTGTGTGTGTGTGTGTGTGTGTGTGTGTGTGTGTGTGAAATTATCTACTTAAAAAAAAAGAATTATATGTACGTCCTATCAACTGATAGTGCTCTTATTGTATGACATGTAGGCCTAATCATTTATGCATTAGCATATGACTATGCATGCAGTTTGTGTGTGTGTGTGTGTGTGCATATGTACGTGCATGTGTGCTTGCGTGTGTGTTAGTCAATGTGTGTGTACACACACATTGTGTGTGCATATGTGTGTGTGTCTGTGCGTGTGGGTGCTGCATGTGTATCTGTTTTTAATGATTGAATCTTATAGTTTTGGTTGATAAATGTTTCTGTTTAACATTTTTTTAATGTCTATATGGCTTGTGACCACGCCAATTCCTCTTGTCTTGTAGTATGTGGGAGGAGATGGTTGCATGCTGTGCTGTTTTTCCTCTGTAATAAATGTTTTTGCCTATTTGCTTTTATATGTATAGCTTGTAACCCACATGAATTTCTCTATTTCTGAGATAATAAATCTCTGAATTGTAGAATGGATTGGACGATGGTTACACGGGAGTATTTCACATGGCTTTATAACAGCCAGGGAGGGGGAGATGGGGAGAGAAGGGATGGGTGTCACTGTAATTATGACTCTTTAGTTTGTTTTGAAAAAAAGGAAAGTCCCCTCTTGTGTAGGTGTTGTTGTTGTTGTTGTTCCCCAGCTTAACACTCTGGGCGGTCACCCAGAATGTGCACTCTGACTCACTAATCCCACCTGGGAATCACTGTGAGATTGAAATTGCACACTGAATGAGAAGTTTGGTGTATGACTATTTTCAAGTACCTCGCCATATAGGCAGCCATACTCCGACTTCAGAGGATCTTGTGTAGGTCAATCTGAGGTTAGCAGGCCAAGCTTGCTGACTGGAAGGTTTTGTAAGAAGTCAGTCTAAGTTTAATCGGGGAAGGTTCCAGCAGGTTATTTCTTTTGTTTTAGGGTGAAGGTGGGTACCTGGATACATATTTTTTAAGCTGGTGTTATTTTGGGGTTGTTGATCAGAAGGCAGTTTTCATTTTGCAGTGGAGAGTTTTTGTTTGCCAGTCTGGTCACAGCACTGCTACAGTCAGGTGGATGTAGTCAGGCCAGTTGTAGTGGTGCCATCTCTGGTGGTTCACCCTCAGTTCCTCTGATTTATTACCTGCTGGTGACTTGTGTGTCAAGTCTTCAGGTAATACTGAGCTCCATGTATCTGTGGCATTTGTGCTGTTTGCCTTGTGGCCACTTGTCCTATGAGGAGTTGATAGCTGTAGTTTGTTCCTTCCAGTGGTTGCTTTAAGAGTGATGCCGAGTTTATTGTCTTGGTGATATTGTTGTTTACCTCTTTTGATGGAGTCCATAGTTTGGATTTGCAGTAGTGCAGTCATTGTTTTGTGTGGCAGTTTGTCCAATGTTCTGCCTGCTGGTGACTTTAGCTGGTCTGCATGTGGGGTTTAGATCTCTGTTATAATTATAACCTGCTGTTTTCCTTCTGGCAACTGTTTGTAGGTCGAGTTGACAGCTGTGCTGGTCTTTGTGGCTGTGGAGTTGTTGTTTTGTATTGTGTGACCAGACATTAGTTCACCTTACTGTGGGTGGAGTGACAGCAGGTGGGAGTGTTGTCTTTGATGCCCTGGTGTGACTGAATACCTGTTTTATGTAGTCTGCTGGTTTGGATTGGGAAGTGAGGACCAAAGTAATCCTGATTGTGACTGAAGGGAACAGGTTAGCTCAGTGGTTAGAACATTGCACTTACAATCTGACGTCCTGGGTTTGATTCCGTTTTAGGAGATCTTCCCCCTGGAGTTAATATCAGTGCAGACTCCACTCTCCCCAAAAGCCCTTGGGATGAGACTATACACCATATGCGAATGCAGGCTGAAGACCTTGCACATGCATTAAAACCTGTCCACATACACACAGGGACTGGATGTAAATAAGCACTGTGCTTATTCCATTATCCTGGTTATAAAAGAATACCTGTTCTTATGAACTGGACTGGTTTGGATAGGGAAGTGACCACAAAGTGAAGAGTCCTTGCACATCTCTGTGTGCCTGTGGCTGCCCTTACAGTGATGTGGGGAGGGGGAAAAATATATACATATAGTGCCAGAGGACAGATAGACTTTCATTTATTTTATTTTTATTTATTTTATTCTTTTATATTGAGGATAATGGGATAAGCACTCTTTTGCTTTTTTACATCCAGTCCCCATTTGTATGCAGTTTTGTAAATGTCATCTGTTCCCACCGGTTTTACAATAGCCTACTCTTACAAAAAGAGGTACAGGATTTAATGTGTGTGCAATATGTTCTGTGTGCGTTCACACAGGAGCCTGGTTTAGTCTCAATCTTATCAAGGACTTGGGGGAGAGTTGAGTCAGCACTGATGTTAACTCCAGGTGAAAAATCTCCTCCTCATCTTTACCAGTGTGTGTTTGTGTTTTTATGTGAACCCATTGTGTTCCTTTGGATTTACACCTTTGGTGACTGATGGTGACATAGCAGAGGATTTGTGGTATTTTACCTGTGTTGTCATCCCCAGTTTTTTTGGTTTTTTTTTTGGTATGGGCATCCTTGTATGGCAGAGGTTCAAGAACATCCAGTACCCAGATGTGTGTGAGGAGTGAGGTGAGGAAGAGATTTCTGTCAGTTGAAGTTTTACCAGTGTCTGTTTATAATTCTTTGTGTTTTGGGTTTCTGTGGTTACATTGGCTTTAAAGGTATGTGCAGTGTCATGATGATATTTTAAATTGGCTGAATGTGCCATTGAATAATTATCAACATTGGTCAAATATTTTTCCATGGCTGTATATTGAATATCCCATTTTGGTTTAGCTAAAGTCCCAGGAACCACCAGAATGTTGCCATATACAGCCCGGCACTGTATTTAGACATTTTAAGTGTGGATTTTTTTTTACCCTTTATAGTTTAGATTGTGGTATTTGAAACAGCTGTATTTTAGCCATTTTATGTAATTTAAATGTTATTTTTAGATATCTTAACAAATTTACTTGGCTTTTTTTATATAATATTTTTTATCCCATTTAGATGGTCGTTTTATCCCATTTAGATGGTAGTGTTTTATCCCATTTAGATAGTAGTGTTTTATCCCATTTAGATGGTAGTGTTTTATCCCATATAGATGGTTATTTTATCCCATTTAGATGGTAGTATTTTAGCCCATATAGATGGTAGTGTTTTAGCCCATTTAGATGGTTGTTTTATCCCATTTAGATAGTATTGTTTTATCCCATATAGATGGTAGTGTTTTATCCCATTTAGATGGTTGTTTTATCCCATTTAGATGGTAGTGTTTTATCCCATATAGATGGTAGTGTTTTAGCCCAATTAGATGGTTGTTTTAGACTATTTAGATGGTAGTGTTTTATCCCATTTAGATGGTAGTGTTTTATCCCATTTAGATGGTTGTTTTAGACTATTTAGATGGTAGTGTTTTATCCCATTTAGATGGTAGTGTTTTATCCCATTTAGATGGTAGTGTTTTAGCCCATTTAGATGGTAGTGTTTTAGCCCATTTAGATGGTAGTGTTTTAGCCCATTTAGATGGTAGTGTTTTATCCCATTTATGATGGTTGTTTTAGACTATTTAGATGGTAGGTTTTATCCCTTTAGATGGTAGTGTTTTATCCCATTTAGATGGTAGTGTTTTATCCCATTTAGATGGTAGTGTTTTAGCCCATTTAGATGGTTGTTTTAGCCCATTTAGATGGTTGTTTTAGCCCATTTAGATGGTAGTGTTTTATCCCATTTGGAGAGGTTGTTTTATCCCATTTGGAGGATTGTTTTATCCCATTTAGATGGTAGTGTTTTATCCCATTTAGATGGTTGTTTTATCCCATTTAGATTGGTAATGTTTTATCCCATTTAGATGGTATGTTTTATCCCATTTAGATGGTTGTTTTATCCCATTTAGATGGTTGTTTTATCCCATTTAGATGGTATGTTTTAGCCCAATTAGATGGTTGTTTTAGCCCATTTAGATGGTTTTATTCATTTCGATGGTTGTTTTATACCATTTAGAGGTTTGTTTTTAGTCCATTTCGATGGCTGTTTTAGCCCATTCGATGGTTTTATCATTTGATGGTTGTTTTATCCCATTTAGATGGTTGTTTTATCCCATTATAGATGGTAGTTTTTTACCCATTTAGATGGTTGTTTTATCCCATTTAGATGGTTGTTTTATGCCCATTTAGATGGGATGTGTTTTAGCCCATTTAGATGGTTGTTTTATGTTGTTTAGCCCATTTTAGATGGTGTGTTTTACCCATTTAGATGGTAATCATTGTGTTTTTATCCCATTTAGATGTTTTATCTTAGATGTAGTTTAAACATTTAGATGCTGTTTTATCCCATTTAGATGGTTGTTTATACCCATTTAGATGGTAGTGTTTTATCCCATTTAGATGGTAGTGTTTTATCCCATTTAGATGGTAGTGTTTTAGCCCATTTAGATGGTAGTGTTTTAGCCCATTTAGATGGTTGTTTTATCCCATTTAGATGGTTGTTTTAGCCCATTTAGATGGTAGTGTTTTATCCCATTTAGGAGGTTGTTTTATCCCATTTAGATGGGTTGTTTTTATCCCATTTAGATGGTAGTGTTTTATCCCATTTAGATGGTTGTTTTATCCCATTTAGATGGTGTGTTTTATCCCATTTAGATGGTTGTTTTATCCCATTTAGATGGTGTGTTTTATCCCATTTAGATGGTTGTTTTAGTCCCATTTAGATGGTAGTGTTTTAGCCCATTTAGATGGTTGTTTTAGCCCATTTAGATGATAGTGTTTTATCCCATTTGATGGTGTTTTTACCCATTTAGATGGTTGTTTTATCCCATTTAGATGGTATGTTTTATCCCATTAGATGGTAGTGTTTTAGCCCAATTAGATGGTTGTTTTAGCCCATTTAGATGGTAGTTTTATCCCATTTAGAGGTTGTTTTAGCTCATTTAGAGGGTTTTTTTATACCATTTAGGGTTTGTTTAGCCCATTTCGATGGTGTTTTAGCCATTTCGATGGTGTTTATACCATTTCGATGGTTGTTTTATCCCATTAGATGGTAGTGTTTTTATAACCATTTAGATGGCTGTGTTTTATCCCATTTAGATGGTTGTTTTACCCATTTAGATGGTGTTGTTTTAGCCCATTTAGATGGTTGTTATTACATTGGTGTTTTAGCCCATTTAGATAGTTGTTTTAGCCCATTTAGATGGTTACATTTATGTTTTATCCCATTTAGATGGTTGTTTTATCCCATTTAGATGGTTGTTTTATCCCATTTAGATGGTAGTTTTAACCCATTTAGATGGTTGTTTTATCCCATTTGTTTTATCCCATCCATAGATAGTTGTTTTATCCCATTCAGATGGTCGTTTTATCTCATTTAGATGGTTGTTTTATACCATTTAGATGGTCGTTTTATCTCATTTAGATGGTTGTTTTAGCCATTTAGATGGTTGTTTTAAACCATTTAGATAGTCGTATTAGCCCATTTAGAGGGCTGTTTTATCCCATTAAAATTGGTTGTTTTATCCCATTTAGATGATTGTTTTATCCCATTTAGATGGTTGTTTTATCCCATTTAGATGGTTGTTTTATACCATTTAGATGGTCGTTTTACCCCATTTATATGGTTGTTTTATACCATTCAGATGGTTGTTTTATCCCATTTAGATGGCGTTGTTTTATACCAATTAGATGGTTGTTTTATCCCATTTAGACGGTCGTTTTATCTCATTTAGATGACTGTTTTATCCCATTTAGATGGTTGTTTTATCCCATTTAGATGGTTGTTTTATCCCATTTAGATGGCTGTTTTATCCCATTTGTTTTATCCCATTTAGATGGCCCTTTTATCCCATTTAGATGGTTGTTTTATCCCATTTAGATGACTGTTTTAGCCCATTTGTTTTATCTCATTTAGATTGCGTTGTTTTATACCATTCACATGGTCGTTTTATCCCATTTAGATGGCCGTTTTATCCCATCCATTTAGATGGTCGTTTTAACCCATTTAGATGGTTGTTTTATACCATTTAGATGGTTGTTTTATACCATTTAGATGGTGCTGTTTTATACCATTTAGATGGTGCTGTTTTATACCATTTACATGGTTGTTTTATACCATTTACATGGTTGTTTTATACCATTTACATGGTTGTTTTATCCCATTTAGATTTAGATGGTTGTTTTATCCCATTTAGATGGTTGTTTTATTCCATTTAGATGGTCGTTTTATCCCATTTAGATGGTTGTTTTATTCCATTTAGATGGTTGTTTTATCCCATTTAGATGGTTGTTTTATTTCATTTAGATGGTTGTTTTATCCTATTTATACGGTTGTTTTATACCATTTAGATGGTTTTACCCCATTTATATGGTTGTTTTATACCATTTAAATTTTTGTTTTATCCCATTTAGATGGTTGTTTTATCCTATTTAGATGGTTGTTTAATCCCATTTAGATGGCGTTGTTTTATCCCATTTGTTTTATCCCATTTAGATGGCATTGTTTTATACCATTTAGATGGTCGTTTTATCCCATTTCGATGATCGTTTTATACCATTCAGATGGTCGTTTTATCCCATTTCGATGATCGTTTTATACCATTCAGATGGTCGTTTTATCCCATGATCGTTTTATAACCATTCAGATGGTTGTTTTATCCCATTTAGATGGTTGTTTTATACCATTTAGATGGTCGTTTCATACCATTTAGATGTTTTATCCCATTTAGATGGCCGTTTTATACCATTCAGATGGTTGTTTTATACTATTTAGATGGTCGTTTTGTCCCATTTAGATGGTAGTGTTTTTTCCCATGTTTTGCTGTAGCCCATTTACATTGTTTAATCTCAATTAGATGGTTGTTTCATCCCATTTAGACGGCCGTTTTGTCCAATTTGTTTTCATCGCATTTAGGTGTCGTTTTATCCCATTTAGATGGTAGTGTTTTAGCCCATTTACATGGCTGTATTTTATTCATTGTATGTTTGTGATTTGGGGATGGTTAGAGCATAGTGCTCACTCTCCCCCCTGCCAGCCAGGTTAAGCAGCATTGAGCCTGGTTACCTTGGATGGGTGCCTTACAACCACACAGGTTATGCAACACCCATGTTCACAATTTAAATTTTTAGGCAGTTGTTTTTTGGTGGTTGTTTTTTTTAGCCATTTCAGATGGTTGTATTTTACCTCATTTACACGGCTATATTTTAGCCATTTTATGTGTGCAATTAAAATTGGGATGTTTTTAGATGGCTGAATTTTAGGTCATTTACAGAGATGTATTTTACGCATTTTTTGTGTACAACTTAAAACATGGTATTTTTCAGGCGGAGAAAGAGATGAGTGGACAAAGACATGAGTGGACGGGCCTCAGGCTGAGTGACACCCTGAGAAAAGTTGAGGACAGAGGGAAATGGAGAGAGCTGGTTGCGAGGTCTTCCGAGGCACCCCTACAGTCTAAATAGATTACAGGATTGATTTTTAGATAGCTGTATTTTAGATCGCTGTATTTTAGCCCATTTAAATAGGTGCCCTTTAGCCATTTTATGTGCAAGATTTAGATGGTTGTATTTAGTCATTTTATGTGTGCGATTGAAATGTAGATATTTTTTAAGAGGGTTGTATTGTAGATGGGTGTATCTTAGCCCATTTTACACGATTTAAATTATGGTATTTTTAAACAGCTGTATTTTAGCCATTTTATGTGTGCAATTTAAATGGTATTAATAGATGGCTGCATTTTAACCCATTTACTTAGCTGTGGGATTTTTGTCCAGTTAGTTGGGTGTATTTTATCTCATTTAGACAGCTGTATTTTAACCCATTAACATGTCTGTCTTTTAGCCATTTCATGTTCAAAATTTAAATTATTGCATTTTAAGGCAGATGTTGTTTTTTTTTAGCCATTTTATATGTGATTTAAATGCTAGTAATTTTAGATGGTTGTATTTTAGCTCATTTACACAGCTTTATTTTAAGCCATTTTACGTGCGCTATTTAAATTAGGGTATTTTTAGATACTCGTGTTTTAAGCATTTCAGACATTTTTAGATGGCTGTATTTTTAGCTCATTCAAATAGCTGTACTTAAGCCATTTTATGTGTGAGATTTAGACAGCTTTATGCAGTCATTTTATGCATGCAATTTAAATGTTGACAATTTTAGATGGCGGTATTTTAGCCCATTTAGATTGCTTTTTTTAGCCATTTATTCGTCTGGTTTAAATGTTGGTACTTTTAGATGGCTGTATTTTAATCATTTTATTTCAGAGGATGAAATGTCAGTGTTTTTAGATGACTTGCCTCCCCAAAGTCAAAATGTGTCTACCTTCATGGTGAGCAAAAATGGTCGTATACAAAACATCTGACCATTGGTAAACCTCAGAGCTGTATCAGGGAGTCTACTGCTCGCTCTCTCTCTCTCTCTCTCTCTCTCACACACACACACACGCACATACCCCTCAGAAAACCAAAAACACAAGTCAGGGGTGTGTGTACAAAAGCTCACAAAAAAACGGTCAGTTCTGGAAATGAACACGTTGAGAGGCAGGAGAGAGAGGGGGGTGGTTGTTATGACACTTTCTTTTATTTCAGCAGTCACATCTCCTGCCTCCCAACACAATGCCTGTTGCAAGATGTGTGGCCGTGGTTTGATACACACTTGTGCTTCCCACCGCCCCTTCCATCATGGACAGACACCATCTGCACACAGCAACATCAATGACACGTCAGTCACCACATAGCATCAGTGACACGTCAGTCACCACACAACACATATCAGTGACACTTCAGACACCCCTTTACACAGAGTATCAGTGACATATCAGTCAAATAACACATATCAGTGACACGTCAGTCACCCCGTAACAGCATCAGTGACACGTCAGTCACCACGTAACACAGCATCAGTGACACGTCAGTTGCCACATAACAGTAACATCAGTGACAATGGCTCAATGGTCTAATCATACTGCATCAGTCTTGATTTTCAGTCAGTCTTGATTTTCAGTCAGTCTTGATTTTCAGTCAGTCTCGATTTTCAAGGGTTTTCACAGGTTGTCGTCTTGGTGATTTTCAACAGAATTCAAAGTCCGGAATCTAATATTTCTTTTTCACTGCAATTTTTTTAAAAGAAAATTGCCAACACAGAATTCTGATTAAAATGGAAAAAAAAATCACCCCAGCTCTTATGACAGCTCTAAGCGCTTACAAACATCAATCCTACAGGTCCATGAAGTCGTGGGTTCGAATCTCAATGGCGTCTGCCAATTTAAGGGGAAATTTTTACAATCTCCCAGGTCAACCTCTAGTGCAAAACTATCAGTTCCTTAATTCCCTTCATGTATATGCTCATACAGAAGATCAAATATGCACGTTAAGATCCCATAACTTATGTCGGTGTTTGGTGAGTTTTGAAAACTTGAACATACCCAGCATACATTCCTCAAATTGGAATGCGACTTCACACACACAGAGATGAGCACAGATAACAGCTACAGAGAAGTGAATGGGTATCAGCATAGAAGATGACAAACACCTAGTGGAGCTAGTCTATGGGATTAAGACAAGACGTTCAGATCCTATCTTCAACATGCATTCAGCATGCGCAAAAATAAACACACAAAAAACATGGCAACAAGAGCGTTTACCCTGGCAACATTCTGTACAGAAACACCACTCTGACAGCTAAACAAATACACATGCATACACTTTCAGGTGAGACTATAAACTGAGGGAGAGCAGCCCAGGGAAAGCAGCCTGAATTTCATACAGAGAAACTGCCGTGACATAAAGTGGTATAAAATAAATTTTAAAAAATAATAACCTGTCCAGTAGATCCCCATTCAGCAATTCCTGTCTCCTCTGTCTCTGCACAGTCTTCAGCTGTCTGCATGTGCCAACCCTGTGAACACATGAAAAATACTGTAGTCACTGACAATGCAACATACACACACGAATATGCATGTGCATGCATGCGCACAAACACACACATATGCAAAAAACCAAAATTCCTCTCATGTTCCTACATGTAGAAAGATGCTAATTTGAAGACTAAATGAATACCACACTCACTTGTGCACAACTAACTAAATGAACACAACACCCAAATCTAAAACACTCAATAAATCTACCCCCTCCCCAATGACTGATCATTTGTGTTCGTTAGTAAAAACATGACCAACAAGAAGAGAGTAATGGTGGATTGGTGACATACTCGCAGATAAGGAGAAAATGACCAGCCTCTGACCTTCTCACCTTTCTTATTCCTGTCAAAGGTAAATACACACACACACACAACACAAACACACACACACACACACACAACACAGTGCACTTAACTTGTGATGAAGATGACAGCCTCCTGTTCTGATCCCTTCAGTTTCGGTTCATCAGCACTGTAACACACAGCAGAGAACATGTAGAAAAACCAGCTACCTCGCTACATGGATGAAGCACACACACACACTTTTTTCATTGTAATATACAACAAAAGTGAGATGGAATCCAACAAATTGCATTTGCAACATATTCTTCTTCCGATTCAACATTAAGAAAACGTCTAACCTTGACAGAGAGCTTGTGACAACTACAATAAAATTTGAAAAGAGCGTACACACATACATGTGATAGGCAAGTTATGCATTTTCCAAACCAATATCGAATTTGTAGTTTTTATAATAAAGACATCTACTATTGTCATGAAGCTCTTTTTTCCAGTCATTAAAAACAAA
The DNA here is from genome assembly GCA_030674155.1 of Stramonita haemastoma. NCBI lineage: Eukaryota > Metazoa > Mollusca > Gastropoda > Neogastropoda > Muricidae > Stramonita > Stramonita haemastoma. Next base: position 468,777 of record CM060330.1, read on the forward strand.
ACAAAAATTTTTTAAGCCTTTAATATGTGAGCTTGTAGAATTGATATTTGAATACAATTGTCCTAACATGTAAAAAATAATAATACAAACACTGCAAAAACAGGTTTTTTCCTGGCGACATTCTGTACAGAAACACCACTCTGATAGCTAAACACACGCAGACAATTTTTTTTAATGTTCAAGTAAGTGACACTGCATTCATGCAGAGAACTCTGCTGTGACTGACAGTGGTATGCACAGCACTCACCTGCATGTAGATCCCCATTCAGCAAATCCTGACTCCTCTCTCTGCACAGTCTTCAGCTGTCTGCATGTGCCAACCCTGTGACCACACAATAAACACTTGTCACTGACAATGCAACACACGCACACACACACACAAATATACATGTGCATGCATGCGCACACACACATGCAAAAAACAATATTCATCTCATGTTCCTGCATGTAGAAAGATGCTAATTTGAAGATTAAATGAATACCACACTCACCTGTGCACACCTAACTAAATAAACACAACACTCAAATCAAAAACACTCAGTAAATTCCCCCCCTCCTCCCTGACTGGTCATTTGTGTTCATTAGTAAAAGCATGACCAATAACAAGAGAGTAATGGTGGATTGGTGACATGCTCGTATATAAGGAGAAAATGACCAGCCTCTGACCTTCTCACCTTTCTTATTCCTGTCAAAGGTAAACACACACACACACACAACACAAACACACACAGTGCACTTAACTTGTGATGAAGATGGCAGCCTCCTGTCCTGATCCCTTCAGTTTCAGTTCATCAGCCCTGTAACACACAGCAGTGAACATGTAGAAAACCCAGCTACCTTGCTACATGGATGAAGTACACACACACAAAAAAAACTTTTTATTCATTGTAATATACAACAAAAATGAGATGGAATCCAACAAATTGTATTTCCAACATATTCTTCTTCCAATCCAACATTAAGAAAACGTCTTACCTCAACAGAGAGCTTGTGACAACCACTACAAAATTTGAAAAAAGCGTACACACATACATGTGATAGGCAAGTTATGCATTTTCCAAACCAATATCAAATTTGTAGTTTTTATAATAAAAACACTACTATTGTCATGAAGCTCATTTCTCCAATCATTAACAAAACAAAAAATAATTTTTAAAAGCCTTTAATATGTGAACTCGTAGAATTGATATTTTAATAAAATTGTCCTAACGTGTAAAAAATAATAAAACAATACAAACACTGCAAAATCAGATTTTTTCCTGGCGACATTCTGTACAGAAACACCACTCTGATAGCTAAACTCACACAGACAATTTTTTTTAATGTTCAAGTAAGTGACACTGCATTCATGCAGAGAACTCTGCTGTGACTGACAGTGGTATGCACAGCACTCACCTGCATGCAGATCCCCATTCAGCAAGTCCTGTCTCCTCTCTCTGCACAGTCTTCAGCTGTCTGCATGTGTCAACCCTGTGAACACACAATAAATACTTTAGTCACTGACAATGCAACACGCATGCGTGCATGAATATGTATGTGCATGCATGCGCATCTGTGAGATTGAGATTGCACACTGAATAATAAGTTTGCATGTATGACTATTTTCAAGTACCTCGCCATGTAGGCAGCCATACTCCGACTTGAGAGGATTTTTTTCTCCTTTAAAGGAGTGTGCGAGTTGTTATGTTAAAGAGCTTGTCATGGCTGAAGGCAATCTCAACACAACATTTTACAACATCACATTTTACTGTAGGCCTTGGCAATGAGCTGACATCAATAACTGACACAGCTTTTGGCCTAAGCCAAGTGTTGGTTAGTAAAAACATGACCAACAAAAACAGAAAGACAAATGGATTAGTGACATGCTCGTAGGTAAGGGGAAAAAATACCAGCCTCGGACCTTCTCACCTTTCATTTTCCTGTCACAGGTAAATACACATACCACACACACACACACACACACACACACAGAGTGCACTTAACTTGTGATGGAGATGGCAGCCTCCTGTCCTGATCCCTTCAGTTTCGGTTCATCAGCACTGTAACACACAGCAGAGAACATGTAGAAAAAACAGCTACCTCGCTACATGGATGAAGCACACACACACACACTTTTTTTCCATTCTAATATATGAGGCGAGATGGAATCCCAAAAATTGCATGTGGAACATATGCTTCCCACGGAATATTAACCTTCAGCACCCTTAGGTCTTTGGCAACTGATTTCCTCTCTCCCTGCATTCTTTTCCCGGTGACCAAAAATTGAGAGCACCTACTTGTTTAGAATCATTATATTAGTGGATGAATTTAATGTAGAGACATGATATTTTGTATATTAATAAAAGAATGGGTGAGAAATGTTTTCATATAAGGCAATATGTTCTGCATGCATATTTTGACATTGAAAAAAAAAAAAGACAGAAAAACAAAAATCGCAACCGTGATGACTTACTATCTTTTCACTTTGAATGGAGTTTTTGTGTGCTATCTACCAAACTCACTTCAGTCACAAATAAAGTGATAATGTCATCTTTTAGACATAAAAAAAACAAGTTATTCCTCATAAATAGCACAAAGTATCTTCTTTGGACCGAAAGTTTCGGTGAAGTCGATCGGTGAAAAAATTTCATGGCGAATACAAACATCGTCTTTGCGATCATTTTCTACCGGACTGTGGCACTTCAGTCAGTCTCAAAGTGATAATTTTGTCGGTTATAAACAAATAAAACACTTTTCCTTCAGAAATACCATCAGGCATCTCATTTCGACCAAAATTTCCATGATACCGGCCAGCGACAAATATTTACGGCCGCTTGGTACATTGTGTTCATGATCATCATCGATCTCACTTGAAACACTATCACTGTGACCTAGATCACTTACCGTCACTTCAAAGTCGATTTTAACAAGTTTGAAGCCTACAAAATCATTTTCTAAGTCAGATTCGATGGATAGTTCCAGCAAAAATCATTCAGAATCGGTGTCCGCAATTTTGGTGTTGAAAAAAGCCTGAAAGTTTATTTTTACTTTTCAAAAATTCACTGTCACGTGTTGTGTTGAAGAAAATGCAAATGGCCACAAGCAGAAGAAACTCTAGCCTCGTTTTGAATCGAAAGCGATGTCTACTGCTATTAATAGTACGGGAATCTCGGCCAATGAACTGCGAAGTTTGAACACCTTATGTTCGGCGACAAGGTGCGCCTACAGATGCAAGGGAAATAATTTGTTCGGTGACACGGTGCGCCTGTAGAGCGGTAAAGGTTAAGGAAACATCTCACCTCAACAGAAAGCTTGTGACTACCACCATTAAAGTTGATAAGAGTGTACACATACATGTGGTAGGCATGTTATGCATTTTCCAAACCAATATTGAATTTGTAGTTTTTTATAATAAAGACATCAACTACTGTCATGAAGCTCTTTTCTCAAATCATTAACAAAAAAATTAATTTTAAAAAGCCTTTACTATGTGAGCTTGTAGAATTGATATTTGAATAAAATTGTCCTAACACGTAAAAATTAACAAAACAAAACAAACACTGCAAAAAGATTGTTTTTTTTCCAGACATTCTGTACAGAAACATCACTCTAATAGCTAAACAAATACACACGCAGACAATTTTAAAAAAATTTTAAATATGTGACACTGCTCTTGAGACGACATGCTCTCCCTGGGAATAGCAGCCTGAATTTCATGCAGAGAACTCTGCTGTGACTGACAGTGGTATGCACAGCACTCACCTGCATGTAGATCCCCATTCAGCAAGTCCTGTCTCCTGTCTCTGCACAGTCTTCAGCTATCTGCATGTGGCAACCCTGTGAATACACAATAAACACTTTAGTCACTGGCAATGCAGCACACACACACACAAAACAAAAATTCCTCTTATGTTCCTGGATGTAGAAATATGCCAATTTGAACACTAAATAAATACCACACTCACTTGTGCACACCCACCTGAATGAACACAACACTCAAATCAAAAACACTCAGTAAATTACCCCCCCCCCCCCCCCCCCTACCTCCATGACTGGTCATTTGTGTTGGTTAGTACAAACATGACCAACAAAAAGAAAGCAACGGTGGATTGGTGACATGCTCCTAGTTGAGAAAATGACCAGCCTGACCTTCTCACCTTTCATCTTCCTGTCACAGGTAAATACACACACACACACACACACACACACACACACACACACACACACACACACACACACACACACACACAAACACAAACACATAAGGTGCACTTAACTTGTGATGGAGATCGCAGCCTCCTGTCCTGATCCCTTCAGTCTTGGTTCACCAGCCCTGTAACACACAGCAGTGAACATGTACAAAAAACAGCTACCTCCCTATATGGATGAAACACACACATCCACACACAAACATACATACACATACAGAGACAAAAGCATGCACAAACACATACATATTCCCCTTCGAGGGGATTTTTCCCCAGAGTTAACATCAGTGTTGACGCTCCTCTCCCCAAAGGTCCATCATTGAGACTATAAACCAAGGCCTGTGTGCAAACGCACACAAAACAACTTGCGCATACGTTAAATGTTGTTCCGCTTTTCGTAAAAGTAGGCCATTGTGTGCTGTGGGAACAGATGACAACATTTTAAAAAACTGAATACACACAGGGACTGGATGTAAAAAAAAAGTACACAAGTGCTTATTCCATTATCCCTGATATAAAATATAATTTTTAAAAAATAAATAAATAAATAACACATACACACACAGGCAAAAGCACTCACAGACACACAGACACTTTTTCATTGTAATATACACCAAAATGAGATGAAATCCAACAAATTGTATTTGGAAAATATTTTTCTTTCCATGGAATATTAACCCTGGTCGCACGGTTCCTGGAATATGGATGGCTCCTGGAATATTCCGGGATGACGTCGATGATCGTAACTGAAGGCTCACTTTCACTTTCAAAGGTCACCCAATGAATGTGAAGGCCATTGTAGGGCTACAGAAATGGGTGTAGGTTGTTCCGTAGTCGCAAGCAACAAGGATTCGAATTGTTTTAGAGGTTGATTGGGGGTTTTTTTCCGACCAGCCACGATTGCCTGGAAGCAAACTGGCGGCCAAGTGTTTGCACTCATATTACTCAAAGTATTTTGTGACTTTTTTTTACGATATTGACGGCAATGAGGAGTTTTAGAGGCTGGATTTGGTTGAATGAAACTATGACAAAGACGATAGGAGGGACGGTGGCAGGATGGTTAAGACGTTCGCCTGCCAATATGTAAACCGCGAATTTCTGGGTTCGTACCCAGCTCGCCCTTTCTTCCCAGTTTGACAAAAAAATTAAACTGAATGTCAAAGTCATTCGGATGAGACTATAAACCAAGGACCCGTGTGTGAACGCATGCAGAGCATCTTGCACACACATGAAAATCCCGTCCCACCTTTCCAAAGAGCAGGCCATCGTGTGCCAGTAGGAGTGGATGACAAAATTATAATGAAAAAAAAAACAGCAGGCACACACGTGTCGTGTTTAGACACCATCCCTGAGGGGAAAAAAAAAAAAAGGGTAGGTGCTGCAGTTGTGGCAACATGCTCTCCCCGGGAAGAGCAGCCCGAATTTCACGTAGAGAAATCTGCTGTGACATAAAGTGGTATAAAATAAAATAAAAAAATAAGGTAAGGGTTGTGCAATAACTTTGAAAAACTTCAGAAAAATTGATCGCGATCAGACTGAATCGAGCGGTGCCAAGTTTTGCCTGATGCACTTCTTAGCTACCCGGCGATTTCAATGTCATACATTGTTTTACTTTATTTCAATGCAACAAGGCTTCAAAATAACTGTTGTTAAGTCATTTTAATATGCTGCCGAGTACTTTGCATCACACGAAATCAAGCGATTTTCGTATTTTCATCATAGAACGCCGCCACTTCACATGAAATGATTGTTCACTGTTATGACGATCGCATTGATCATTTTGTTGAATTTTTCCGAGTATTTGACAACCGATAAAGCCACGCAAGCTCTTTATTTTTTCAAAACTTATGTCAAGAGATATTTACCGAATCATGACATTTTTGTACCGCAACAACACTGCGTATCATGTTAAAATCAATCTGGAGCTCCGACGTCACGACAGTGATTGGTAGTGCACGCACAGTTTTTAAACTTTATTTTTTACATGATCATAAACACTACATGCTGCTATAAAATTGCGCTCACTTAAAACCTTGCTATCTAAGCTTTCCAGTGATTTACAACTTTACACACTTAGTTTAGTTTTACATATCAATATCAAAGGTTGTTTGACCCCACCCTACTGCAAAACAATGGCTGCTGTTAATTCAGCCAGCAGCAGTAGTACCGCTGCCGTTATTTCAGCACAACCAGGGTTAATTATTCATAGATTTTTTGTCAAACTTTGAAGTGATTCTGTTGAATGGTTTTTTAAAAAATAATTTTTTAAAGACAAAACCCCAATTTGGTTGCCATGGTAAGTAAAAAAAATTCAGTTAAAGTAGTAATAATAGCTACGTAAAATGAGTTACTGAAAGGTTAAACCTGTTCCTCTTTTCCGAACAGTAGGCCATTATGTGCCAGTGGGAACGGATGACTAATATTTATGAAAACGCATACACATGGGGCACTCGAGTGCTTATTCTGTTATCCTCAAAATAAAAGAATAAAATACAAATACATACACACACACAGAGTACTTACATATAACACACAGAAAGGAATGTAGAATAGAGTAGTATATAGAATGTAGAATATGCCTACACTGAAATATGTGAAATCTGCCCCCCCCCCCCCCCCCCCCCCACCCCCAGGACAAGACACAGAAATGTACAGACTGAGTACTTACCACAGAAAAAAAGATAGCGCCATCATCAGTCCTCAGCCATCTGGGAACACCAATTCTGTAACACACAAACACAAAATATAGAGATACCGTCTATACACAACCCCTCCCCCCCCCTCCCCTGAAATGTACAAACTGAATACTTACCAAAGAAAAAAAGATGGCATCACCAGTCCTTGGTCATCATGAAACACCGACCCTGTAACACACAAACAGAAATTAGTATACATAACAGCTGTACACAAACAGAAATAAATATACGTAACAGCTGTACACAAACAGAAATAAATATACATAACAGCTGTACACAAACAGAAATAAATATACATAACATCTGTACACAAACAGAAATAAATATACATAACAGCTGTACAGAAATACATGGGCTTCAGCACAGAAAATGACAAACAACGGTGTCAAACCTTTCTCATTTACAACACATATCATTTCAAGGATCAAAGGATGCCACAGTCAAGTGGTTAACACCGTTCAACTTCAATACCATGGACCCATCATGTCATGTGTTCAAACCTCAGCTAAGTCTAGTGAGTTGAAGTGTGGAGATTTTTATTTTCTGTTATCCTCAAAATAAAAGTTGTTTTAAAAAATACAAATAAATACAAACACACACACACACACACACACACACACAGTACTTATATGTAACACACAAAGAAACAGATGTAGAATATGCCTACACAGAAATACCTCAATTCTGCACCCCCCCCCCCCCCCCCCCCTGAAATGTACAGACTGAGTACTTACCACAGAAAAAAAAGATGGCACCATCATCAGTCCTCAGCCATCTGGGAACACCAGCACTGTAACGCACAAACAGAAAATATAGAGATACCATCTAAACACAACCCCCCCCCCCCCCCAAAATGTACAAACTGAATACTTACCAAAAAGAAAAAAAGATGGCACCACCAGTCCTTGGTCATCATGGAACGCTGACCCTGTAACGCACAAACAGAAATAAATATACATAACAGCTGTACACAAACAGAAATAAATATACATAACAGCTGTACACAAACAGAAATAAATATACGTAACAGCTGTACACAAACAGAAATAAATATACATAACAGCTGTACACAAACAGAAATAAATATACATAACAGCTGTACACAAACAGAAATAAATATACATAACCGCTGTACAGAAATACATGGGCTTCAGCACAGAAAATGACAAACAACAGTGTCGAACCTTTCTCATTTACAACACAAATCTTTTCAAGCTTCGACAAATGCCACAGTCAAGTGGTTAACGCCGTTCAACTTCAATACGATGAACCCATTAAGTCATGTGTTCGAACCTCAACAAAATCTGGTGAGTTGAAATGTTCAGATTTTTATTTTCTGTTATCCTCAAAATAATAGTTGTTAAAAAAAATACAAATAAAAACAAAACACACACACACACACAGAGTAATTTACATGTAACACACACAAAGGAACAGATGTAGAATATGCCTACACAGAAATACCTAAAATCTGCGCCCCCTCCCCCCCCCAAGGACAAGACACAGAAATGTACAGACTGAGAACTTACCACAGAAAAAAAGATGGCACCATCATCAGTCCTCAGCCATCTGGGAACACCAATTCTGTAATGCACAAAAGAAAATATATAGATACCATCTATACACAACCCCCTCCCCCCCCCCCTCCCCCAAAATGTACAAACTGAATACTTACCACATAAAAAAAGATGGCACCACCAGTCCTTGGTCATCATGGAACACCGACCCTGTAACGCACAAACAGAAAATAAATATACATAACAGCTGTACAGAAATGCATGGGATTCAGCACAGAAAATGACAAACAACAGTGTCAAACCTTTCTCTTTTACAACACAAATCATTTCAAGGTTCAACAAATGCCACAGTCAAGTGGTTAAGACCGTTCAACTTCAATACCATGTCATGTGTTTGAAGCTCAGTGATGTCTGGTGAGTTGATGTGTCGAGATTTTTTATGCTCTGTTATCCTCAAAATAAAACTTGTTTTAAAAAATACAAATAAATGCAAACACACACACACACAGTACTTACATGTGACACACAGAAAGGAACAGATGTAGAATATGCCTACACAGAAAAATACCTGAAATCTCCCCACCCCCCAACCCCCCAGGACAAGACACAGAAATGTACAGACTGAGTACTTACCACAGAAAAAAAGATGGCACCATCATCAGTACTCAGCCATTTGGGAACACCAATTCTGTAACGACAAACAGAAAATATAAAGATACCATCTATACACAACCCCTCCCCCCCCCCTCCCCGAAATGAACAAACTGAATACTTACAGAAAAAAAGATGGCACCACCAGTCCTTGGTCATCATGGAACACCGACCCTGTACATAGTAGTAGTAGGCCTCTTTCAGTCTGTGTCGACTATGGAATTCGCGCCAAAAGAAAGGTAATTTGTTCAGCGACAACGCCCGCTGTGGCTGGTCAGTCCGTTGCGGGAGTGGCAGTCTCTGTTGTATCTGATGCAGATGTGGCTTGTTGAGGTGACTGGAGTACATGCCTTCCGCTTGGCTCTCTTTTCGTTTGCTGCGGTGTGGATCTTTTCTTCACCACACTTCAGCTGTTTGTGGAGAACACTGCGCCATTTGCTGCGGTCAGCCGCTACCTCCTCCCAGTTCTCTAGGTTGATGTCCAGGGCTTTCATGTCACGCTTGCAGACGTCTTTGTAGCGCAGTTGGGGTGGCCAATGCTTCTCTTGCCGGAGGCAAGTTCACCATTCACGATATCTTTAGGAATGCGTCCATCCTCCATCCTTCGCACGTGACCAAGCCATCTGAGTCTGCGTTGTCTGAGGAGTGTGTACATGGTGGGAAGACCTGCAACCTCAAGGACCTGAGCGTTGGTCACTTTGTCACTCCAGTGGATGCCGAGGATGCAACGGAGAGAGCGCAGGTGGAAGCTGTTCAGTTTGCGCTCCTGTTTGGAGTATGTTGTCCATGTTTCACTGCCATAAAGGAGAGTGCTGACGATGCAGGCGTTGTACACTGCCATCTTGGTGGAAATTGTCAGTTTTGGGTTCTCCCAGATGCGGGTGGTGAGGCATCCTAAGGTTGTAGCAGCCTTGCCGATGCGCTTGTTGATCTCGGCATCAAGGGACAGATTGTCACTGATGGTGGATCCCAGTATGTGAACTGTGTACGACATCGAGCTGGTAGTTACCGATGTAGATGCTGTAAGACACAAACAAATAAATATACATAACAGCTGTACACAAACAGAAATAAATATACATAACAGCTGTACACAAACAGAAATAATATACAAACAGCTGTACACAAACAGAAATAAATATACATAACAGCTGTACACAAACAGAAATAAATTTACATAACAGCTGTACACAAACAGAAATAAATATACATAACAGCTGTACACAAACAGAAATAAATATACATAACAGCTGTACACAACAGAATAAATATACATAACAGCTGTACACAAACAGAAATAAATATACATAACGGCTGTACACAAACAGAAATAAATATACATAACGGCTGTACACAAACAGAAATAAATATACATAACGGCTGTACACAAACAGAAATAAATATACATAACAGCTGTACACAAACAGAAATAAATATACATAACAGCTGTACACAAACAGAAATAAATATACATAACAGCTGTACACAAACAGAAATAAATATACATAACAGCTGTACAGAAATACATGGGCTTCAGCACAGAAAATGACAAACAACAGTGTCGAACCTTTCTCATTTACAACACAAAACCTATCAAGGTTCAACGGATGCCACAGTCAAGTGGTTAAGACCGTTCAACTTCAATACCATGGACCCATCAAGTCATGTGTTCGAACCTCAGTGAAGTCTGGTGAGTTGATGTGTGGAAATTTTTTTATGTTCTGTTATCCTCGATATAAAAATTGTTAAAAACAATTTTTTTTAAATGAACACATACACACACAGTACTTACATGTAACACACAGAAAGCAACAGATGCAGAATATGCCTACACAGAAACACATGAAATCTGCCCCCCCCCCCCCTCCCCTCCTTTGACAAGACAAAGAAATGGAAGGAAGGTGGCAGGATGGTTAAGACGTTTGCCTGCCAACAAGTGAACCGTGAGGTTCTGGGTTCGTACCCAGCCTCACCCTTTCTTCCCAGTTTGACGAAAAAATCAAACTGAATGTCAAAGTCATTCAGATGCGACTATAAACCAAGGCCCCATGTGCGAACGCATGCAGAACATCTTGTGCACATGTTAAAACCCCGTTCCACCTTCCGGAAGAGCAGGCCATCGTGTGCCGGTAGGAGCAGATGACAATTTTTTATATTTTTTTTTAAATGCACACAGGTGTTGTGTTTAGACACCATCCCTGAGGAAAAGAAAATAATGGGTGGGCGCTGCACTTGTGGCGACACACTCTCCCCAGGGAGAGCAGCCCAAATTTCACGCAGAGAAATATGTTGTGATAAAAAGTGGTATAAAAAATATAATAAAATGTACAGACTGAGTACTTACCACAAAGAAGATTGCGCCATCAGTCCTCAGCCATCTGGTAACACCAGCACTGTAACCTACAAACAGAAAATATAGAGATACCATCTATACACAACCCCCCCCCCCCCCCCCCCCCCAAATGTACAAACTGAATACTTACCAAAGAAAAAAAGATGGCACCACCAGTCCTTGGTCATCATGGAACACCGACCCTGTAACGCACAAACAAACAGAAATAAATTTACATAACAGCTGTACAGAAATACATGGACTTCAGCACAAATAATGACAAACCACAGTGTCGAACCTTTCTCATTTACAACACAAATCTTTTCAAGCTTCGACAAATGCCACAGTCAAGTGGTTAACACCATTCAACTTCAATAAGATGAACCCATCAAGTCATGTGTTTGAACCTCAGCTAAGTCTAGTGAGTTGAAGTGTGGAGATTTTTATTTTCTGTTATCCTCAAAATAAAAATTGTTTTAAAAGACACAAATAAATACAAACACACACACAGAGTACTTACATGTAACACACAGAAAGGAACAGATGTAGAATATGCCTACACAGAAATACATGAAATTTGTCTCCCCCCCCCCCCCCCCCCCTGACAAGACAAAGAAATGAACAGACTGAGTACTTACCACAGAAAAAAAGATAGCGCCATCATCAGTCCTCAGCCATCTGGGAACACCAGCACTGTAACGTACAAACAGAAAATATAGAGATACCATCTATACACAACCCCCCCCCCCTCCCCACAAAAATGTACAAACTGAATACTTACCACAGAAAAAAAGATGGCACCACCAGTCCTTGGTCATCATGGAACACTGACCCTGTAACGCAGAAACAGAAAATAAATATACATAACCGCTGTACAGAAATACATGGGCTTCAGCACAGAAAATGACAAACAACCGTGTCAAACCTTTCTCATTTACAACACAAAACATATCAAGGTTCGACGGATGCCACAGTCAAGTGGTTAAGACTGTTCAACTTCAATACAATGGACCCATCAAATCATGTGTTCGAACCTCAGTGAAGTCTGGTGAGTTGATGCATGGAGATTTTTTATGTTGTGTTATCCTCAAAATAAAAATTGTTTTAAGAATTACAAATAAATGCAAACACACACACACAGAGTACTTACATGTAACACACAGAAAGGAACAGATGTAGAATATGCCTACACAGAAATACATGAAATCTACACCCCCCCCCCCCCCCTGCCCCCCCTGACAAGACAAAAAAATGAACAGACTGAGTACTTACCACAGAAAAACAGATAGCGCCATCATCAGTCCTCAGCCATCTGGGAACACCAGCACTGTAATGTACAAACAGAAAATATAGAGATACCATCTAGGTGGCAGGATGGTTAAGACGTTCGCCTGCCGACAAGTAAACCGTGAGGTTCTAGGTTTGTACCCAGCCTTGCCCTTTTCCCCCAGTTTCACGAAAAAATCGAACTAAACGTCAAAGTCATTCGGATGTGACTATAAACCAAGGCCCGAGTGTGAACGCACACAGAACATCTTGCGCACACATTAAAACCCCATTCTGCCTTTCGGAAGAGCAGGCAATCGTGTGCCGGTAGGAGCGGGTGGCAAAATAAAAATAATAAATCAAAATCAGCATGCACACAGGCGTAATGTTTAGACACCATTCCCGAGGGAAAAAAATAATGGGTAGGCGCTGCACTTGTGCGACACGTTCCCCCCGGGAAGAGCAGCCCGAATTTCACGCAGAAAAATCTGCTGAGACGTAAAGTGGTATAAAATTTAAAAACTAAAAAATAGAAATATACATAACCCCCTTTCAAAATGTACAGACTGAATATTTACCTCAGAAAAAAAAGAGGGCACCACCAGTCTTTGGTCATCATGGAACACCCACCCTGTAACGCACAAACAGAAATAAATATACATAACACCTGTACAGAAATATATGGGCTTCAGCACAGTAAATGACAAACCACAGTGTCAAACCTTTCTCATTTACAACACATATCATTTCAAGGATCAAAGGATGCCACAGTCAAGTGGTTAACACCGTTCAACTTCAATACCATGGATCCATCATGTCATGTGTTCAAACCTCAGCTAAGTCTAGTGAGTTGCAGTGTGGAGATTTTTATTTTCTGTTATCCTCAAAATAAAAGTTGTTTAAAAAAAAAACAAATAAATACAAACACACACAGACACAAACACACACACACACAGAGTACTTACATGTAACACACAGAAAGGAACAGATGTACAATATGCCAACACAGAAATACATGAAATTTGTCCCCCCCCCCCCCCCCCCCCAGGACAAGACAAAGAAATGTACAGACTGAGAACTTACCACAGAAAAAAAGATAGCGCCATCATCAGTCCTCAGCCATCTGGTAACACCAGCACTGTAACGTACAAACAGAAAATACAGAGATACCATCTATACACAACCCCCCCCCCCCCTCCCCACAAAAATGTACAAACTGAATACTTACCACAGAAAAAAAGTTGGCACCACCAGTCCTTGGTCATCATGGAACACCAACCCTGTAACGCACAAACAGAAATAAATATACATAACCGCTGTACAGAAATACATGGGTTCAGCACAGAAAATGACAAACCAAAAGTGTCAAAACCTTTTCTTTATTTCAACACAAAAAAAAATTTTAAGGTTTAAAGGATGCCACAGTCAAAATGGTTAAGACCTGTTCAACTTCAAAAATGGGTTTGGGCCCATAAGTCATGTGTTCGAAACCTCAGTGAAGTCTGGTAGTTGGTTTTGGAGATTTTTTTTTGTTTGTTATCCCCAAAAAAAAAATTGTTTTTAAAAATTACAAATAAATGCAAAAACACACACACACACAGAGTACTTACATGTAACACACAGAAAGGAACAGATGTAGAATACCCCTACACAGAAAAACATGAA
>CM060330.1:483190-501037 GCA_030674155.1 Stramonita haemastoma
CTCTCTCTCTCTCTCTCTCTCTCTCTCTCTCTCTCTCTCTCTCTCTCTCTCTCTCTCTCTCTCTCTTCGAACAAAAGATGTTGCCTTGCCTTGCCTTGCCTTGCCTTGCCTTGCCTTGCCTTGTCTTGCCTTCTCTCTCTCTCTCTCTCTCTCTCTCTCTCTCTCTCTCTCTCTCTCTCTCTCTCTCTCTCTCTCTCTCTCTCTCTCTCTCTCTCTCTCTCTCTCTCTCTCTCCTCTCTCTCTCACACACACACACACACACACACACACACACACACACACACACACACACACACACACACACACACACACACACACACACACACGTTAAATCCTGTTCCGCTTTTCGTAAGAGTATGCCATCGTGTGCCGGTGGGAACAGATGACACGATTTACAAAAACTGCATACACATGGGGACTGCATGTGGAGAAGCACATGAGTGCGTATTCCATTATCCTATATATATATAAGAATAAAATAAAAGAATAAAATAAAAATAAATTTAAACACACACACACACACACACACACACACACACACACACACACACACACACACACACACACACACACACACACACACACATCAATGCCGACTCCATTCCCCAACAGTCCTTCGGATGAGACTATAAATCGAGGTCCCGTGTGCGAACGCAGAACATCTTGCGCAAACGTTTAAACCCATTCCGCTTTTCGGAAGACTAGGCTGTCGTGTGCCGGTGGGGACGGTTGACAAAACTGCATACACACAGGGAATGGATGTAAAAAAAAAAATAAAAAAAAAATTTAAGCACATAGCCTAAATGTTTATTCCATTATCCTCTAAATAAAAGAAGAAAGAAAGAAAGAAAACAAAACTCTCTCTTCTCTCTCTCTCTCTCTCTCTCTCTCTCTCTCTCTCTCTCTCTCTCTCTCTCTCTCTCTCTCTCTCTCTCTCTCTCTCTCTCTCTCTCTCTCTCTCTCTCTCTCTCTCTCTCTCTCTCTCTCTCTCTCTCACACACACACACACACACACACACACACACAGATAGATAGATAGAGAGATAGAGAGATAGATAGAGAGATTTGATTTGATTTGATTTATTCTTTTATTCTTTTATATCGAGGATAATGGGATAAGCACTCTTGTGCTTTTTTACATCCAGTCCCCGTGTGTATGCAGTTTTGTAAATGTCATCTGTTCCCACCGGCACACGATGGCCTACTCTTACGAAAAGCGGAACAGGATTTAACGTGTGCGCAATATGTTCTGCGTGCGTTCGCACACGGGGCCTCGGTTTAAAGTCTCATCCGAAGGACTTTTGGGGAGAGTGGAGTCGGCACTGATGTTAACTCCAGGAGAAAAATCTCGACCAGATTCGAACCCGGGTCTTCAAATTGCCACACACACACACCACTTTACATGTAAGACGTATACAATTAATGTATAGATAATTAATATCATAGTTTCTAAGTTTGCCCTCTTGTTGAATGCCCAGAATAATTTACATGATCAGCCCTGAGTCGTTGAAGAATGGGGGACATTTTGTTGACTCTTTGTGTGTCCTTTAACTGACCCCACCCCATCCCTCCATTGCAAAGGATTCGCTCCATTTATGCATGTAAATATTAAATATTTTGAGTTCTTCAATGTATTTCGTGGGAAAAAAATTCTCAAAATAATTATCAGTATGCAAAAAACATTAAAGCTTAATTTATCATTGAGGAAAAAAAGTAGTGGAGGAAAAACAAGTGCAGGTACCAACTTCTCAATATATTATCAACCTTTTTTTTTTTTCTTTAAATCAACAGAACAGAAAATGTGTTTGACACATTGTTGTTGGGTTTGGTTTGGGGTTGGGTTGTTGTTTTTTTCTCCATTAGAAATAGTTTATAGAGTACATCTCTAATAGCTTTTTTTTTTTTTTTTTTTTTAAAGCGGGGTCATTATTTTCAGTCACATCATACTGTGTTGAAATATTGACAGACACCCCTGGCCCAGTGGATGGTGCTTGACTACCAGTCCTGTAGGTCCATGAAGATGCGAGTTCGAATCCTGGCTGTGGCAAGTGGTGAATTAGGCCTACAAGTGGAGATCTTCTTGAGTCAGTTTTAAGTGCAGACCTGCCAGTCCTTTGGTTCACTGTTCAACTCGGTATGAGGAGCAGAAGCTTAGGCATCGATATGATTTTTTTTTTTTTGGATTTTTTTTATTATTCATTTATCCTTTTATATCGAGGATAATGGAATAAGCACTCATGTGCTTTCTTTTACATCCTGTCCCGTGTGTATGCAGTTTTGTAAATCTTGTTATCTGTTCCCACCGGCACACAATGGTCTATTATTACGAAAAGCGGAACAGGATTTAACCTGTGCGCAAGATGTTCTGCGTGCGTTCGCACACAGGGCTTCGGTTTATAGTCTCATCCGAAGGACTCTGTGTGTGTGTGTGTGTGTGTGTGTGTGTGTGTGTGTGTGTGTGTGTGTGTGTGTGTGTGTGTGTGTGTGTGTGTGTGTGTGTGTGTGTGTGTGTGTGTGTGTGAATCAATCAATCAATCAATCATTTTTTTTATTTCCAGATGCTAAATTGAATAAGCATCGATTCGCTTTTTTCCACCAAGCCATCTATCTAAAGAAAAGAAAAAAAATCAAAACAACAACAAAAATCAAAACAAAACAAAACAAAAAAAACCAACAAAAAACAAAGCAGAAAATCCCTAGCAAACAATAAAACCAACAAAAGAAAGAAAAGGGGAAATAAACAAACAAATAAAACAAATGTGTGTGTGCTAGCGTGCATGCATGCATGCGTGCGTGCGTGTGTTGTTGTTGCTTTGTTTTTGTACTTTTTAGGACACCGCGGAAGGTTTGATCCAAGGGAAGCTACCTAGCTATCAGGCGTTTGGCTAAATACATTTCTTATCTAGAGGTTGTTTCCCGTTGACCATAACCTACAGACAGTTTTAGATGACAGCATTCCTCACCCAGACGTGCCCGTTTCCAATTCATTGATCACGAACCCGAAGGCTCAAGATTGTACGAGAACAAAGTTGTTTTCCAACACACTGAAAGTGAGACTATCCAATGCTATGACTTTTTGTCTTTCTCTTATGCGGTATGTAGACAAACATAGTTTCGAACTGATTTTCTAGATCGATGAAACATGAAAAATAAGATCGATGAAACATTCCTTGGTGTGAAATTATCTCATTCTCCCAGTGGGTCAGGTTGCTCATATCATAGGCATTCTACAATTCTACAGTAGCCTAGAGGACTGGTTAGCTCAGTGGCCAGAGCGCTTGCTTTCCCCCCAGCCAAGGTTAAGCAGCGTCGAGCGTGGTTACCAATTGGATGAATGACCGTTTGCGCGCCTTGGCTTCAGTACAGTTCCCCCAGTTCACCCAGCTGTAAATGGGTACCTGCCCTCTTTAGGGTCAGGTACAGCAGCAGGGAAAGGAGATGGGCGCCGCCCTCAATATGCTGGCCCCTAGAGAAGCTGAGGTCTCTGGCGCCTCGCCCCCCTACGACCCCCTATGTTATGGGACACCTTTACCTTTTTACCTTTTTTTAATTTTATTTCGGGGATAATTGAATAAGCACTCGTGTGCTGTTTTACATTCAGTCCCCGTGTGTATGCAGTTTTGTCAAATTTGTCATCTGTTCCCAGCGGCACACATTGGCCTACTTTTTCGAAAAGCGGAACAAGTTTTGATGTGTGTGCAAGATGTCCTGCGTGTTTTCGCACACGGGACCTCGGTTTATAGTCTCATCCGAAGGACTTTTGGGGAGAGTGGAGTGGGCACTGATGTTAACTCCATGGAAAAATAAGGAAGACTGGTTTACACCTAGTGAAACCTGTTGAGTAGTGCTTCAGCTTCTGCAGGCTTTGTAGCCTATAGCCTACTCCTCCGTGTCCTTGGGAACAAGATAATCTCAGTGGTCAGAGTACTCGCTCTCCCCAGGATAAGGTTAAGCGGGGTTATCAAAGGGGACGGGTGACCGTTCCTGCGCCTTGGCTTCAGTGCAGTCCCCACTTTATCCATGTAGGCCTAAAATTTAATGGCTACCCGCCCTTTTTTTTTTTTAAAGTCCATGGCTATTACGTTGTGTCTCCTGTTGAGCACGTGCTCCTAATCCTCCATACCCCCAAAGGGGAAAATGAAATCTTGAAATCCCTCTTTATGGACAGGGAGGGTGACGCAGCGACAGAGGAGGAGATAATTATGCTGAAAATCTTGCTGGAGAGATGCCTCAATATGCTGGAGAGATGCCTCAATATGCTGGAGACATGCCTCAATATGCTGGAGACATGCCTCAATATGCTGGAGATATGCCTCAATATGCTGGAGATATGCCTCAATATGCTGGAGATATGCCTCAGTATGCTGGAGATATGCCTCAATATGCTGGAGACATGCCTCAATATGCCGGAGAGATGCCTCAATACGCCGGAGAGATGCCTCAATACGCCGGAGATATGCCTCAATACGCCGGAGATATGCCTCAATATGCTGGAGACATGCCTCAATATGCTGGAGAGATGCCTCAATATGCTGGAGATATGCTTCAATATGCTGGAGATATGCCTCAATATGCTGGAGACATGCCTCAATATGCTGGAGATATGCCTCAATATGCCGGAGATATGCCTCAATATGCTGGAGACATGCCTCAATATGCTGGAGATATGCCTCCATATGCTGGCCCCTGGAGAAGCTGAGGTCTCCGACATCTCGCCCCCCAGCGACCACATGGGTTGTGGGAACACATTGGGCCCTACCTTTACCTTGGCATTACAAGGATCAAAGGAATTTTTTTTTTTTTTTTTTTTTTGTCAATGGAGCCATATTAGCTTACCCAGTCATCATTTCAACAACTTGAATTTTCGGATCATGACGTAGTCTAATGGTTATAGTATTTTGTGCATGTTGTATGGTTGTGGTGGTGGTGGCGTGTGTGGGTAGGTGGGTACCAGTCTTCTCAGTGGACGCCGTAGGCTTATTCACAGTCATAGGCCCTACTGGGCCCTGCTCGCAATTTGAGGACCCGGGTTCGATTCCCGTTCGAGGGAATTTTCCTCTGGAGTTAACATCAGTGCTGACTCCATTCCCCCCAAAAGTCTTTCGGATGAGACTATAAACCGAGGTCCCGTGTGCGAACGCATGCAGAACATCTTGCGCACAAGTTAAATCCTGTTCTGCTTTTCGTAAGAGTAGGTCATCGTGTGCTGGTGGGAACAGATAATAAGATTTACAAAACTGCAAACACACGGGGACTGGATGTGAAAAAAAAAGTATACGAGTGCTTATTCCATTATCCTTGCTATAAAAGAATAAATAAAAATTAAAATACATAGTAGCCTGCCGATGATGTAGTCGGAAAATTTGTTGATTTTCACAGATTTTTTTTTAATATGAAAAAAATGCACTGTGCACTTGTTTTTTTGGATTGAGGTCATAGAGCAATACCAGGTAGTTACGGTAAAGATGGAAATGATCATCAAAATAATGAGGATTGCTTGTGTTCCTACAGCGTTGACCCAGCGCTTGCTTGTTGCGGTTAAAGTAATGGGTAGGCGCTGCACTTGTAGCGACGCGCTGTCCCCGGGGAGAGAGAGCAGCCCGAATTTCGCGCAGAAAAATCTGCTGTGACATAGGCTAAGTTAAAGTCTGTCCCAAGCCGAAGGCCTGAGGCCGGTGCTTATCCCGGTTTCTGTGGCGTAAAGCGACTGAGAGTCATAGACTCCCCCCTATGCCAACGCCCAAACCACTAGACTACAGCGGCGGCTATTGTTGCGGTTAGGAGGCTGGCAAAAGCAAGGACTGAGGGGGTAGGCCTACAGGGTTCGCTGAAAATATTTAAATTTTCAAACCTAGTGCAAACTAACAGGAGTTTTGAGTCAGAAGCTAGACGATCTAGTCTTTCACAAAAATTGTGGTTTTTTGTTTGTTTGTTTGTTTTTTGTTTGTTTGTGGATGGTTAGAACGTGCAGTATAATAATAATAATAATAATAATAATAATAATAATAATAATAATAATAATAATAATAATAATAATAAACTTTAAAAAAAAACGAAAAGTGCCAATTTTTTCTACAGGTGTTTAGCCTTAGCCTTGACCTGTTGACCTGGGAAGTGCAAGCCTATGCCTACCGGAAATGACCTATTAGCCTTATAGGACCGCGAAACACAAGGCCTATACATGCAGACCAACGGTAATGAGCGTGGTGCGCAGCGAAACTCACGGTGAGTCGATTTTGCTCGTCAAAATAGAATTCATAACGCTATAATGACTAGCACGGTGTACGTTCAATCCTTTTTGTAGTCAGGAAGTGTTGGCGTCACCTACAATTTACTGTGTATTCACAGGGCAGTTTATGGCTGAAGCCGTTTCTCTGCCACATTCTTGCTTTCTTCCGACCCAAGTGCCGTCAGAAAAGTTTTTAACCTAGTTAAGGCTAGATAGATTTTTTCCCCATGTAAAATCATTGAAAGGGGATTTGGTTTATTTTATTGGTAAACATTGTTATGTGCCATTCACTGTGATGATATAAAAGGCGCATCCTACAAGTGCGAGCACAAGTTACCATAGAAACGGGTTGAAACAGCCGACGTAAAAAAAAACCACAATATTAAACATAAAAACTTCTTTTCTTTTTTCGAATTTGCTATTCTTCAACAGTTTATTCACAATTGGTAAAACTTGTTTGTTGTGTTTAGACAATATTAGATTAGGCTAGAACTTCAAGGGTTTTTTGTTGTTGTTTTTTTCAAAAATCAACACTTGCTGCCTCACATGATGTTCATGTGCATGTATACACAGCAAAGTAATGAGCACAATAACTTTTACACAGTTAAACTGTCAAAATTAGTTATTGTGTAGATGAAAAGAGCTTGAAAGTTCCTAGTGTGATAGATTTAAAACTTGTCTACATTCCAAAACCCTTGATAGAACCAGTAGAAGATTTTCAGATCTAGGCCTAGTCCCAATACTGCATGAAAAAAAACAAAAACCACCCCAAAAAACAGGATTTAAAGTAGCCAAAACAATGCTGTTTTTGTTTGTATGCAACCATATATCATCATCTATGCCCAGAAAGACGACCTGTTTTGCCCCAAAAAATTGTTGTGCTGTTTTCATAAACATTATAATTTACTCATTTATGATTTAAGCCCCATAGGATGTTTAAAAAAGGAACACCCCAAATAACAATGAACATTAACATATGTGGCGCTCCACCATGAAATGAGTCGCTTAGCACATAACCCACTTTCCCGCTAGGAGCCATTAAAGGCAGGTTGGGTCAATTTGGCATTTTGAGATTTTGATTTTAAAATTATTAAAGTATAGCCATTATTCTACCATGTAATGAAATATCAAATCATAATTTTGTTTCCTTTTGCCTTTAAACGTGTTTTTAAAATACCCAAGCCCTCATTCTGACCACCTATTAGGATGCTAAACTTGTCAATTTCTCATTTTGTCATTTCCTGCAGTCTAGCATTCCAACTTGCAATAACTTTTCTTAGAATTGTCCGATATTCAATCTGTTTTTTGTATTGTATAGCCATTTTGTTGCAGTTTGATAGCATGTGAATAACTAAAAATTGACCTCTGGTGCAATGCGTCTCATTATGTGGTGGAGCGTCACATATTACTTTGACTGCCGAGTAGAAACTGGGAGAATTTTGTACCAAGTGTGGGTCTGAACTAGTGAAAACATTTCAAGAGAGGGTCTAGAAAAGGTCTGGAAACAGTGTGGAATTTTGTTTGGTCAAATTTGTAAGAATTTTGATTGTGAGTCATTATCATGGCAGAGTCAGGGCTAGGGAGCAGTTTTTTTCCTTTCTTTTTATCTTTTTCCATAGTAAGTGATATATTTTTCAATGAAACAATTGATAATTTTTTCTTACTGATTTTATTGTGTCTTTTTTTTTTTTTTAAGTTAACAAACCAAGGGGAGAAGATAGCAAATAGTTGAAATACTTGAGAGACTTTCTGGTCTTGATTCACCCAGATTTGTGGTGATCAGTTTTTCACTTTTTGACTGCATAACTGTTCAACATTCCTTCTTGCTTCTGCATGCGTACATAATGCCAAAAATTCATGATACTTATTTTATTATGAATTAAGTTGGGACAGTGTTGAAATTCTATCATTTTTGCACTTTGCAATTTTTTTTTTCTGTCCTTAAATATTTGGCCAAATTCCATCTGTGATTGGAATTCTGTGTGTGTGTCTGTGTGTTCCAGGGAGTGACCAACAAGAAGAAAAACACACAAAGACTTACCAAGAAATCTAACTTTAAGGTATTTGAGAACACATTTCTTTCATCTGTGTAGCTGTTGGTTGGTTTGTGAGGTCTTTGATGCATCTGACAGTGATATGATATATCAATACTATTCCTTACAAAAGGTTGAGAAGAACTTGGGCAGTGTGTGTCATGGTTGCCTTCACTATATAGATAGCTGTTTTACTTGGCTTCTTTAGACTGAATTCCTGGAGCAGTTGATTCAGCCCTGCATTGTATCATGGGCAGGGAGGACATTGCAGAGCCTATCCCAGTATCCCTCTCAAAGTCATGTCACAGATTGCATGTGGGCAATTTAAATAAAATGTCAATCCCTGAAGTTGGAATCCAGCTACCTGATCAGTGGGGAGGGGAGGGGGGGGATTTCACCATTTGCAAACCTCAGAGATTTAGCCAAGAAACGAGAAAAGGGGAAAATAAAAGAATAACAATGTCATTCATGCCACCTTGTCCTGCTCATCTGTGAAAAATAAATTTGGGGGGGGGGGGGGGGGGGGGGGGGGGGGCTTATTTTTAGTAGTTATAGAACATATTATGATGTGAAAGTGGTTTGTTTGTTGTTGTTGTTTTGTGTTTTTTTTTGGGGGGGGGGTTCCTTGGCTAGGAATCCGAGATTCACCAGTGGTGAGATTTTGCATATAGTGCAATTATTTTTGCCTGCAATTAAGGTAGAGCTGCATTCTGACATCAGGGTTGTAATCACACACACACACACACACACACACACACACACACACACCACACACATGCACACACTCTCTCTCTCTCTCTCTCTCTGTCTCTCTCTCTCTCTCTCTCTCTGTCTCTCTCTCTCTCTCTCTCTCTCTCTCTCTCTCTCTCTCTCTCTCTCTCTCTCTCTCTCTCTCTCTCTCTCTCTCTCTCTCTCTCTCTCTCTCTGCAAATATATTCATTGTTTTCATTTCACTACACTGGTGTTTGTTGCCATTGGATTTTTTCCCAGGAGATTTCAAGTTTGGGATGATTTGGGGGGGGGGGGGGGGGTCTTCTCATACCTGTTTATATTAATACTGCAATGATTTACTTGAAGTAAAAGTAACTTTTCTTTTCAAGAGCATTCTTAATTGTATGCATATATCATATGCAGAACATACAGAAACATCAAACAAACACCAGATTCGTTGTAGACAACAATATTTATTATCCACTGTTATAAATATATATATGGGTCATTCTCAGAAACATGTGAGGCATGATAGTGACCTACTTTACACATTTGCCATTTGGCTGAATTAAGTTTAAAATTGTGGTGAATGCTGTTTACTGGTTGTGTTTAATTTTTAAAAAAAAATTTTAATGTTTTTATGACCATTTGTGTTTTTGCTTTTAAATATTGTGAATTTATTTCACCAAATTGCTCATTCCAACATGGCGGATTTGTGACATTTTGGTGCTATACTTTATTCAGATTGTTCTTCTGACTTGAAAGACTGCTAATTTGAAACACAACTTGTATTAAAGTAATGCCCAGATGTTGTTTCAAGTTCCCTAGAAGAAAAATTGTACTTTCTTTGTCATGGACATTAAATAGAGGGCAGATTAAAAGCTTGTTGCGGTTGTGATGTTGGTTTCCCAAAGTAGGCCCAATTTTAACAATTTACTCACAAAGAACTATATGTTATCATCAACACATTATAGCCACAAGGGATGAATTAATCTGTTAACAGTATAAAGAAAACATTGTTTTTGATCAGCTGGAGCTCCTATCCTCGTAAATTGCTTGAAACCCCAGATGACCAACATGGTTTCCCTTTTTCATGTCACAACCAAACGATGTAAATCTGTTGCAAAATCCGGCACATTCTTTCACTGACCGAGATTTTCAGGTAGGTACTTCATCTTGACCTTAATAATCTCTGACACATACTTTTTTCCCGCCAAAGGAGTATCGCGATGCTATAATTAGAGTTCCAGTCTTTGGTTTCTCCCAGCTTTTTCATGTCACAACCAAACGCAGCATTTGATCAATAATAATATTGATTGATATATCACTTTAATTATATAAATCAATGTAGATAATGTTAACAGAATGCATTGTTTCTAATTTAAGATGGTGGTTTTTTTTCCATTTGTGTTTAAATTGCTACACTTGGGTGATTTGTGGTTTTGAAGGGTGTGGTTTCCATGTCACAACCAAACGGTTTCCATGTTACAGCCGTAACAAAAAACATCTAACTCTAAAATGACAAATTAGTATAAATAATGTTAATAGAATGCATTGTTTCTAATTTAAGATGGTGGGTTTTTTTTCAATTTGTGTTTAAATTGCTTCACTTCAGTGATTTGTGGGTTTTGAGGGGTGTGGTTTCCATGTCACAACCAAACGGTTTCCATGTCACAACCAAACAGTTTCCATGTCACAACCATAACAGATCACTCTAAAATGACAAATCAATGTAAATAATCATAATAATGCTAATAGAATGTATTGTTCCCAATTCAAGTAGGTTGTTTTTTGGATTTAATTTGTGTTTTCATTGCTACAATTTCAGGTTTTGTGCTTTTGAAGGGTGTGGTTTCCATGTCACAACCAAACGGTTTCCATGTCACAACCGAAACATATTACTTCTATAAGGCATTAATATTAAACAGCTTCCATTCTTATGTAAAGAAAACTGTTTAGTTTAATGGATATCATTCTGTGGTTTAAGTTCAGGATAATCTGGGGATGCTTGCTGTGGTCATTTGTACAAAAACCAAACTTTAAATCTGGGTATACAAAATGTCTTAGGGTGTCATTACAAAAAAGCAAAAACATATGCTTTGTCGATGATTGTCATACTTCCAATTGATAGTGTTGTTTTATAGATAAAAACAAAAGCATTTGTAAGTGATTTTTGTTAGATATTTTGTGTAAAAAGATGTTTTAATGCTACTTTTGGTTTCCATGTCACAACCACAACACAGCTAAAAATAGAAACTTTATGCCTCAATTACAAAAAAAAAATTAATGATTCATATATTTTTCAACAGATTGCACTTTGCAACAGAGTACTCTAATAATTAATATATGACAAGAAGGCAAAAACTTCCAAGGACATTTATTTTTCAAGGTCTATGTCACAAAAACCTCACATGTTTCTGAGAATAACCCATATATATATATAGATAGATATATATATAGAGAGAGAGAGATTTGATTTGATTTATTCTTTTATATTGAGGATAATGGAATAAGCACTCTTGTGCTTTTTTACATCCAGTCCCCGTGTGTATACAGTTTTATAAAGTGTCATCTGTTCCCACCGGCACACGATGGCCTACTCTTACGAAAAGCGGAACAGGATTTAACATGTGCGCAAGATGTTGTGTGTGCGTTTGCACACGGGGCCTCGGTTTCAAGTCTCATTCGAAGGACTTTTGGGGAGGGTGGAGTCAGCACTGATGTTAACTCCAGGAGAAAAATTTCCTCGACCGGACTCGAACCCGGGTCGTCAAATTGCCAGCACAGTGTTCTGACCACTAGGCTAGAGAGAGAGCTAGCATGAAAGAGGAGGACCAAGGCACACTAGGATTAAGTTACACTTATTCTCCTCGAGTACATTGTATAACTTTTAGTTTCCTGAACCACTCATCGTGGTCCTATCATCATGCCATACTTTTTAAGCTGAGTATGGCCAAAGGAACCTTTTCTCTCTGTCCATGCACACTAGACACCTTAGGAGAATGTGTTTTAGTATTGCAGTGTTTTCATACAGAATACATGGAAACACCACTCACACAATTCAAATTGTGCTTAATTATGTTGTGTACTAGAGATTACATAATAATTGCAGATGAATTAAGCAAACAACTTTTGACATATGATACAAACAACAACAAAATGCAACATATGTAACAATCATTTGCCAACACTGTTCTCAAATTTCATGCAGATCTGTTTTACAGTATAAGATGAGAGATATTACATTTTAAACATACCCACCCATTATTTTTAGCTCATTTTGGACAAATCCTTCCATGAACCAGAAGTTCATTGTGTCAGTTCATTGTATGAGACTAAGAGATAAATTATGATATTGGCATGCTCACAAGAGTGTTGGAAGAACAAAATGGACAGATAAGTGAAATATCCTTCCATCAACAACCTGAAATACTTTTCTGAGGCAAAGTGCAATCAATCAAAAAGGTGAGCAACAGGTCCTGAGTAAGAGGCTATGATCAGCAGTCAAAAAATACATGCAGGCAGTTTGAGGCAATCAGCACCTGAATGTCAGCAGTAAACGGAGAGGAAACCTATGAATACAGAAATCAGATATTCCTATAGAGATATTATTAGAGTGAATACAGAAATCAGATATTCCTATAGAGATATTATTAGAGTGAATACAGAAATCAGATATTCCTATAGATATATTATTAGAGTGAATACAGAAATCAGATATTCCTATAGAGATATTATTAGAGTGAATACAGAAATCAGATATTCCTATAGAGATATTATTAGAGTGGATCAGGGTCTAGGAGGTAACGCGCCTGCCTAGATAGCGAAAAGTCCAGGTCCGAGTGTACTCTGGTTCAAATCCTGTTTAGGCCCAAACCTTTTCCTCGGGTCCATTAGACCATGAGTGGTGGTCTTGTCTTTAGTCTTTCGGATGAGACGATAAACCGAGGTCCTGTGTGTTAACCTTTATTTGGCGCATGTAAAAGAACCCACTGTACTGGAACAAGGGGGTTGTCCCTGGCAAAATTCTGTAGGAAAAAAAGCCACTCTGATAGGGAAACATAATACAGTTGCAGACAGAAAAAAGAAAAAAAATAATGGGTAGGTGCTGCACTTGTGGTGACACGCTCTACCCAGGGAGAGCAGCCCCAATTTCACACAGAGAAATCTGCTGATATAAAAGTGGTTTAAAATTAAATTAAAAAAATATATATTATGACATCAAGTACCTACACACCAACAGTCCTTGCTTCATGTCACCAAATGAGGGTAAGATTTATAACAGCTTATAATAGTGACACTAGACAGACCAATATGAAATCAGAAGGAAGGAAGCACTGAAGTAGGCTCATTCTTTGATATGTGCATTTGCCCATCTTTGTTGATCAGTACATAAAAACGTGATATCAAACCATGAAATGAGAACTTTAGAATGGGGGTTGTGAAAGACTTGTTGTAAATACATCTGATACTTAAGTACATGACCAGCAATAATGACCAGCAGCAAAACACATGAGCAAACACTGCATAATTTAAAGCAATCAAACAAAAAATAATGTATTAAATGCCCGTAAGCTCACCTTGCAAACATTTTAAAGCTTCTCTCTACTTCATTAATGACCAGTCAGAATTGGAGTTTAAAATGATTCAAAAGAAAATGCATAACATTCAAAAGAAATCATGTTGCGCTCGCACTTTGGTAAAGATACAAAGGGTAAAACTCTGTGTGTGTGCGTGTGTGTGTGTGTGTGTGAAGGGAGGGGGGAATGTGGAAACATGCAAAAATCATATTAGCACAAGAATGCATAAAGATATATATATATATAATAATTGATATGCTCAAGAAGTGCATTCATCTCTAGGTTCAAGGCACATGCTGATTACAGTTGTTTTACCACAACCACCACCCATCGAATGAGGACATAATTGATGTGATTTTTAACATGCATATTTGGTCTTCTGCATCATGTACTCATGAACTGATGAAGGGAATGACTCACTAGGAAACTGGCAAGTCTGCATTGTAAAGTTGACCCAGAAGTTCTTAACAATCCCACCCTGAGTTAATTTATTAGATAGTACTGTTGCCTAAACTGGACCCCACAACTCCAAGGGCCTGCAGGATGGAAGTTGAGTGCTCAGTCCACGCGGCTAGAGCATAGTGCTGTTAGTACAACTCTGTCACTTGTATACAGTACATGAACATTGTGTACAGTACGTACATGTATGAGGTTATTCCCCAGAAAAAGAGAATCAAGAAGACTAAGATCATAAAAAGTAGATTCAATTTCATTTGTAATGTTTGTAACAACAACAAAAACCCAAAAGTAGAGAGGGTTTTGTTTGTAATATTGTTCTAGCAAATGTAATGAGATGTCAGTACAGCCGCACACATGAAGTGGGCAAAAAAATACATTGTATTTATAATATAAAATTCCTTCTGACAATATATTTGTTGATGCCCAAGGAGTTTCAAAAAATAAAATCGTGCCATTGAATTCTTTATTCTGGAGTACTAACAAAGATCTGTAGACTAGTTCCAGATCAGTTTGTACATTTTGTCAGAGTAAAATCACAAGCCAGTTGTTATCAATAAGGCAATATCAGTCAGTCCCACATTATGAACAGATCTGCAATGAAATCATTAGTGTTTATGAGATTCAGAAAAATAAGATGAAGTGATGCAAGTGTTAATTAACTTGCAATGACAATGGTGTGAATAGGGCTGGAGCAATGTCTGTTTGTGATGCTCCACCACATGGGTCACACTGCACTGGTTTATTGATATGTTACTAATCTGTAATGATAAAAAATATATAGATAAAAAGGCTGTTCAATACAGGGAACGGATTAAAAATTGGACAATTCTGTGAAAAAGCTACTTTAAACTGAAATGGTAGACTGCAGAATGTGACAAAATGAGAAATTAACAAGTTTTGCACCATAATAAGTAGTCAGAATGAGGGCTTGGTGGGGGGGGGGGTTTGTTGTTTGTTTTTTTTAACCAAACAGAAACAAAATGATACCTTGATACTTCAGTGCACAGCAGAAGAATGTCTGGAGTTGAACCACCAATCCAAATGGACCACCTGACCCCACCTGCAAGAAAAGGGCGCCTAGTGGAGAGGGGGGTCAGGTGGAAAAGAAGTCTTTTCTTGCGGAGCCTCAGTTAGTAGTTGCTTTTTCAGCCGAGGCACAATTAGATTTTTGGTTCAAAGTAAACACATCTGGAAGCATTGGTAGAATAACGACACACAGTATACTGTTCAGCTAAAATGATGCTTTTCCTTTGTTGGGGATTACTGTAAGTGTACCACCACCATTTCTACTGCTCCCCCCCCCCCAAGACACACACACACTGACAAAAGCAAACCAAAACTGAAACATCAACAAATACAGATTTCCTGAGACTTACGGGCCAACAGTTATATACTTATAAACTTGATGATTGTTTTTTTAATTCATTTTGAAGAAAGACAAGTACAATAACAAAAAAAAGGTTGTGGATGAGTGGTAACGGTAGTACAAATACAAAATTATTTGACTTTTGTAGAGTGATATAAGATAACGGTAAATCATGGCAGGTTCGTACATTTCTAAGTTTGATGTCATAAAAGTTCATTTGGTTTGATTGGATTTTGTTCTGATGATTCAGAGACTCATTTGTTATATAAAAAATATTTTAAAAAATTTAACACACAAACACACAGTATCACAAATAATGAAAAGACGTTGAATTAAAGAACCATACTACCAACCAACACATGTACATGCATGCACATACACGCTTGCGCATACACGTACATGTGTGCACACAAACACACACACACACATAGGCCTGCAGACACCTACACTTGTTCAGAAATGTATACAGAATAAGACTAGTATAAGTTAAATTTTGTAAAAAACATGATTCACTCTTTTGAACTGGAATGAAATTCAAACAGTGACTTCTATTTTCTTGGTCCCCCAAACTGGCAAAATATGACAAAACTTCAGGGAGAGCTTTTACATACACACATGCATGGGCACACACTCATGCATGCACGCACACATGCGCGCTAGCGCGCGCACCCATACACACACACACACACACACACACACACACAGAGTTTTGTTTACTACTGTGAAAGTATAAAATATCCATTCTCTTAGTTAAAGTGAGATGGAAATAATTGCACAAACTGACTGTATATAAACTGAGGCCAAATGCATGGAATACCAAATATTCTAAAAATGTCATGTTGCTGTTCTCAACCTCTTTCAGTCCACCATTTATTGTTTGATTTCCCAATTTTTATTGACCTGTTTAAAAAGAGAGGACTGGATATTGAAAAAAGATATGCCACTGTTCAAGAAGTTTTATATGACTCTCAGCAGTTCATAACATCAGTGGCTGAGGTTATATATTCTTCTCCAGTAAGACATCTACTGTAGTGTTATAGAGAGAGAGAGAGAGAGAGAGAGAGAGAGCGGTGATGGTTTGAATGCGGGGTGTGTCTACATCACCTAGTTGTGAAGGACATTAACAAAACAAACATAATCTTTTCCCCCCAATTTCCTTGGTTAGAGGTCCAAGAATTTACAAATGGTGATATTTTGCATATGTAACTGTTTTTACCTACCAATAAGGTGGCCACATTCCTATTTTCGGAATTGTAAACACGCCCATCTCTAACATTTGTTTTTTTTTTTTTAATTTCATCCTCCTACCGCTGAAATGCCTCTCTTTAAAAGGGCAGAACCGGCTTTCCCTAAAACGATTTCCGTGGCTTATCCTAGCCATCAGATCTTGTTTTCAACGCTTAAACGTTTACCCCCCCCCCCCCAACTGAATGGAAAATTTAATTTTTCTCAAACATTTTTTAATTATTCATGATGATATAATGCAAACGAATTTCAGGATAACAACACAACCATTTCGAACACTAAACCCCAATGGGGAAAAATTGCGCGGCAAAATTTTAACCCATTCGATTCCCGTTTAGGGATTTTTCCCCCGGTTTAAAATCATGCACCCACTCCCCCAAAAGTCTTGGATGAACTGTGAACCGAGGCCCCGTGTCGAACGCACAAACATCTTGGCACCGAAATCTTTTCCCCCGAAAAAGGGCCAGGTGTGGGGGAAAAAAACAAAATCACAAGTAAAACCCCAAAAGGGGCGGGAAAAAAAAAGCACATAGTGCTTTTCCCTTTTCCCAGAAAAGGGAAAAAAAAAATTAAAAAAAAAAAAAAGAACTCAAACCTGGCAGAAGAAATTTCATTTTTGGGCACCCGGCCGATTTTTTTCCCAGATAATACAAAAGCCAACGAGCCGGAACACAGCACCACACCATTTTTAGACGGCACAGCTTTTCCCCGGTGGGGGGACAAAACTGTGAGGGGTGGGACGGAAGAGGGTGAGGGGGACATGGGGAAAACAGTGTACGATTTCCCTCCTCCCCCCAGGACAGGGGCCAGACCCCAGGGGGCCCTGTTGCGGCCTCCCTCGGGGGAGGGTGTTTTTTGGCAGGGCAGTGGGGGTACCCCGTCCCCAAACCTGTCCTGCAGTGGGGGGCACCGCTCTCTGGGGCGTACCCTTTTACCACCCCCACCGACGTCGCCCCCTCCCCCCTGCACAGCTGGTCTGTCCTTCCTGGGCCCCACCTTTACCTTGGGTTGTGTGCATGGCTCTGGTGGGCATCAAGAGGGCCTGTTGGGTTTGGGGTTTGAACCACGGGGGACGGGGCACAAGGGTCCAATATATTCGGGGGAGGGAGGGCTGGAAGGGCTGCATGGCCGCAGGGATGGGTTTTCTTCTGGGGGCAGGCGTAAACACGACACCCCTTCTGCGGTTATACCGTCACTGTTTTCCCCCCCACCCCCTCCCCCCCG
>CM060330.1:514815-539618 GCA_030674155.1 Stramonita haemastoma
TGTTTTTTGTATCAAGGATAATGGAATAAGCACTCGTGTGCTTTTTTTACATCCAGTCCCCGTGTGCATGCAATTTTGTAAATCTTGTCATCTGTTCCCACCGGCACACAATGGCCTGCTATTATGAAAAGCGGAACAGGATTTAATGTGTGCGCAAGATGTTCTGCGGTGTGTGTGTGTGTTGAAGTCATGTCAAGTCAAGACAAATTTTTATATCCAGACAGCGCATTGAATAAGCATTGATTTGCTTTTTTTTCATCAAGCCATCTATCTTAGGAAAAAAAACGTCACCAACATTATTTAACTAACATGATGTCAACAGTCCTAAAAATAAAATGTGCCTATAGAGAAAACAAGCAACAACAACACACAAAAACCCTCAAAAGTCACACACAAAAGTGTGTGTGTGTGTTATTTTATTGATTTTTTTAAAAATTCTTTTATTTCGAGGATAATTGAATAAGCACTCATGTGCCTTTTTTTTTTTCATTTTTACATCAAGTCGCCCTGTCATTGCAGTTTTGTCAATTTTGTCATCTGTTTAATGTTAATGTTGGTGGATTGGTAGTCTAGGGGTTTTTGGGGGGTTTTTGGTTCCCCCCCCCCCCCCCCCCCCCCCCCCCCCCAGTGGTCTAGGAGGTGACATGCCTGTCTAGAGAGCGAAAAGTCCGTGTCAGAGTGTGCGGTGGTTCGAATCCCGTTTGGGCCCAAAACTTTTCCCCCATCCATTAGACCATGAGTGGTGGTCTGGGTGCTAGTCTTTCGGATGAGACGAAACACACATCACACACACACACACACACACACACACACACACACACACACACACACACACACACACACACCTGCGCACACTACACACCCACACAACCACGTGTGTTACACATCATTATTTAGCGCACATAAAAAATAAACAAACAAAAAAACACGGCAACAAGGGGGTTGTCTCTGGCAAAATTTTGTAGAAAAAAGCCACTGTGATAGGGAAACAAAGACAGTGGCAGACAGGAAAAAGAAGAATAGAAATAATATGGGGTGGCGCTGCACTTGTGGCGTCACGCTCTCTCGGGGAAGCAGTCCGAATTTCACGCAGAGAAATCTGCTGTGACATACAGTGGTATCTCTCTCTCTCTCTCTCTCTCTCTCTCTCTCTCTCTCTCTCTCTCTCTCTCTCTCTCTCTCTCTCTCTCTCGCTTTCGCTCTCTGTCTCTCTGTCTCTGTCTCTGTCTCTGTCTCTGTCTCTGTCTCTCTTCTCTCTCTCTCTCTCTCTCTCTCTCTCTCTCTCTCTCTCTCTCTCTCTCTCTCTCTCTTCTGACATTAATGTTCAGGTCAGTTAGGGGTTATGTTTTTGTTAAATTCATAGGCTATATCCTCTGTTTTTTCTTTTCCTTTTTTTTTTTTCAATGATCATCAATGTATCTAGTGGGGATTATGCATCTGTTGAAAGTATACCTATTACTTCTCTGAAATCATAGGTTGAACTTTTATTGTTGGTGATGGTGGCATTTCTTTTGTTATATTTGTTGTTGTTGGGGGTTTTTTTTTGGTTTGTTTGGGGTGGGGTTGTTTTGCTGTTTTTGTTGTTTTTTTTGTTTGTTGTTGTTTATTTTTAGTGGGGGGGGGGGGGGGGGGGGGCTGCTTTTTCATAATCAGAGCAAGGGCCAGATGAAAAAAAAGTATGTGCATGCTTACTCTGTAACCCTTGGAAAATAAAGATTATTCATTCATTCTCTCTCTGCAAAAGATTGCAAATTTATTGCTTACTCAATGTACCATCTGGAAATAAAATTTTGATTTGATAATTTGATCTCTCAGTGTGTGTGTGTGTGTGGTGTGTGTGTGTGTGTGTGTGTGTTGTGTGTGTGTGTGTGTGTGTGTGTATAGACATTGTCTGACTGAATAGCATAAACAGAAAACAACAACAAGCCAAAACAACAACAAGCCAAAACAACAACAAGCCAAAACAACAACAAGCCAGAACAACACTTCACTGCCTTCACACCTCACAGTCAACAGAAACAGGACTGACAGTTTTCCGAGTAGGTTGTCTCCCTTCCCCTGTCACCTTTTCATCAGGCTATGCTGAACAACAGTGCGTGTGTGTATGCGTGCGTACGCGCGCGCGCGCGCGTGTGTGTGTGTGTGTGTGAGGGGGGGGGGGGTGCGTGGGTACATACGTGCGGGCGTGTGTGTGTTCACGTGTGTGTACGTGCATGGATGGGGGGGGTGTGTGCGCGCGCGCGCGCGTGCGTGCGTATGTGTGTGTACTGTGTGTGACTGTGTACGGGCATGCGTGCATGTTTGTGTGTGTGTGTGTATCTGTGTGTTTGGGTGTGTGTGTGTGCGCGCGCGCGTGCGTGTGTGTGTGTGTGTGTGTGTGTGTGTGTGTGTGTGTTGTGTGTGTGTGTGTGTAAGTGGCTGTGAGCATATCAGAATGGAGGAGTGTTGCAGTGTGTGTTGGTCATTGTTTGAAAAACTAACCTGCTCTCTGACAAAAACTGCAAAACTCTAACGTCGTCGTCATCATCATCATCATCATGGTGGCAGCAGCACAAATAAGAGTTGCAGCACACACACACACACACACACACACCACACACACACACACACACACACACACACACACACACACACACACACACACACTATTCCGGATTCCACATTTAATTCCTTTCCCCTCTTTTGGGTGTATGGAGGATTACAAACGAATTCAACAGGAGAATAAGCTTAACAGCAAAACATCCACAAATATCATCAATACTACAGGAACTGAATTCAAGACTCAAGACATTTTTTTTTCTGAAGTGTAAAAAATTCTACAAGAGGCACAGTCTACACTTGTGAACAACAACATACAAAAATATAAAGAAATACCTGGGCGTGCACACATGCGCTCACGTCACACACACACACACACACACACACACACACACACACACACACACACGCACACACATACACACACACACACGTGTGTTGGTGTGTGTGTGTGTGTGTGTGTGTGTGTGTGTGTGTGTGTGTGTGTGTGTGTTTATAATGTGGAACAATGACAGAAAAGGGGAGAGAGAGTTTTTCTTTTTTTTTTCTTTTATATCGAGGATAATGGAATAAGCACTCTTGTGCTTTCTTGCATCCAGTCCCGGTCTGTATGCAGTTTTTGTAAATGTCATCTGTTCCCACCGGTACTCGATGGCCCACTCTTACGAAAAGCGGAACAGGATTTAACGTGTGCGCAAGATATTCTGCGTGCGTTCGCACTCGGGGCCTCGGTTTAAAGTCTCATCGGAAGGACTTTTGGGGAGAGTGGAGTCAGCGCTGATGTTAACTCCAGGAGAAAAATCTCCTCGATGGGACTATAGAAAGAGAGAGACAGAGACAGAGAGACAAAGACAGAGAAAGAGAGGGTGGAAGGGTCAAGTATGTAGCTGTCTAAATGACAGAGGGCCGGGATAGTCTAGTGGTTAGGCCTACAGCCTTGCTCTGGCAATCGGAGGGCCCGAGTTCCAGCCACCATCACACACCCGCTCAAGGGACTTTCCCCTGGAGTTAACACCAGTGCCCACTCCACTCCACTCCCTTGAAGGTCCTTCAGATGAGACTATAAACCCAGATCCCACGTGCTAATGGACGCAGAACATCTTGAGCACCTGTTCCACCTTTCGGAGGAGTAGGCTTTTGTGCGCCTGTGGGAGCGGTTGACAAAATAATATACAAAACTGCCTGTACTCAGAAAATGGATGTAAAAATAAAAGTATATAAATGCTTATCCAATATCCTCAGTATAGTAGAATTTACAAATACACATGCATGAGTTTTCGGTTCTTTACATAAAAAAGTTCTCCACCATTAATTTTGGCTGGAACAGCAAAAGATAAAGTATGAAAAATGCATGCTGAAATAATGATAATATTATAGCCGATCAAACCATTGAGCAACCCTTCATCAAGACTCAGATGTTAAAACGTAGGGGGGAGGGAGCATGTAGCCTACATAATTGATTAATCATGCACTGTTTGAACGAAAAAAAAGAAAGAAAACAAGAAAGGTTACAGAAAGACAGAGGAGAGAGATTTGATTTGATTGATTCTTTTCGAGGATAATGGAATAAACACTCTTGTGCTTTTTACGTCCAGTCCCCGAGTGTATGCAGTTTTGTAAATGTCATCTGTTCCCACCGACACACCATGGCCTACTCTTACGACAAGCGGAACAGAGAGAGAGAGAGAGAGAGAGAGAGAGAGAGAGAGAGAGAGAGAGAGAGAGAGAGAGAGAGAGAGAGAGAGACAGAGAGAGAGAGAGACAAGAGAGAGAGAGAGAGAGAGAGAGAGAGAGAGAGAGAGAGAGAGAGAGTTTTCCTTTTTTTTAATTAAGTTCCTTGGCTAAAACTCGGAGGTTCACCAATGGCGGGGTTATGTGTATGTGACTATTTTCCCGGACCTTTGGGGATGCTTTCTTAACACGACACCTTTGTGCTCGTGCGTTCCGTGAAATTTTGTCGTCTGTTCCTACCAGCAGAAATGACCTTCTCTTCCAAAAAGCGGAACAGGTTTTTAACATGTGCGCATGCGTGCATGGGGAGCCGGTGCTTCTAGTCTCATCCGACAGACTTTGACATTTAATTTGTTCGATTTCCCTGTCACTCTGGGAAGAAAGGGCAGGGCTGGGAATCGAACCAAGGACCTTAGGGTTTAGTTGTAAGGAAGGTGAATGTCTTGCCACATTCCTTCTTTTAGAGATTAAAAAAAAAATTCTTGTAGAATGAATCAATCATCTTTATAATTGAAGAGAAAATAATAAGTACAGATCATGTTTTTTTTTTTTTTTTTACATCCAGCCCTCAGTCCAAGAAAATAAAGATTCAAATTTTTTTTTTTTAAACGGCACAGGTGTGAAAGAAAACCAAGCAGGTAACAACAGCAATTATTATCAATAATCTCAGTCAGGTATGGATAGCAATTAAATTTTTAAAAAGTTAGAAAATGAAACAGCACCATGTCAAAGTAGCAGTTAACCAGAGAGGCAATGCAAAATAAATATATCAATATGTACATTTATTCCCTTTCTCCAATAATATAGCTCCGAGGGTTACCGATTAGTAAGAGCCTTGAATAGGCATCGATAAGTATCTGTTTTACATATATGCAAACAGATTTTTTTCTTGCCTATTAATTCTTGGCCTAAAAAAAACAACCTTTTTATTTGAGGAAGTGTCTGGGTGAAGGCAGTCACGTACATTATTTTTTCTTCGTTCCAAGCCATTACAACCATGACCTACATGTTCTATTTTCCTCATTGAACTGGTGACCCCTTTTCCTCACGTCAGTTTCAGGTTGCTATTTCTGTAGGCCGTGCGTGGCGCTTCACTTCAATAGCGTTTTTTTTTGTTTGTTTTTTAAATCATCAAAATTTGTGGCGGGATATTAGACTTTGAAATGTACAAGTCAGCACAGGCTCACACACACACACACACACGCCCGCTGTGTGTTTATGTATACAAATATTTGTTTATTTTTATTTTATTTATTCTTTTATATCGAGGATAACAGAATAAGCAATCATGTGCTTTTTTTCATCCGGTCCCCGTGTGCATGCAGTTTTTGTAAATATTGTCATCTGTTTCCACCGGCACACGATGGCCTACTCTTACGAAAAGCAGAACAGGATTTAACGTGTGTGCGCAAGATGTTCTGCGTGCGTTCGTACACGGGGCCTCGGTTTAAAGTCTCATCCGAAGGACTTTTGGGGAGAGTGGAGTCAGCACTGATGTTAACTCCAGGAGAAAAATTTCCTCGACCGGACTCGAACCCGGGTCGTCAAATTGCCAGGGCAATGTTCTGACCACTAGGCTATCCGCCCCCCTAGAAATAGATACATACTGCACACATTCACGTACAGTATTTTCTCTTCGTTCCTTGGCTAGAGCTGGGAGGTTCCCTATGGTGACATTTGGTGAAGAATTGCCCACCATTAAGGTAGGCGCATACCGACTTCAGGGATGATGTCTGAACCTCTCATTTTGATTGGCAGGTGAACTTTTCTCTTAATGGAGGAATTTCACATTTCTACATTTGAAAATGCCTTTCAAATGTCTATATTTATACTGTGCAAAACATTTGTAATGTTAACTGGGGCATCTTGGTGGTCAGTTCGGAATGACTGTATGCCAATTTATTATTGTGTGGATGGCATTTTTTTAATAGTCTTATCCTTTATTCAAACCTGTAGTAGATAGTATTTCTTATGGCTGTATACTTAGTGTACTTGAAGGCTGTTTTCAAGTGTTAATAGTCAATATGCACTTTTCCTCTCAGTTTTGGTGCATTTTTTGGGTCAAATAGAATATTGTAAATGTCCAAATGCACTTATTTTTGTATCCACAGTGTGACGTTTATTCCAGATTTTGTTTCATATTCTCATTGTTTAGTGGTCTGTATCTTATATGGAAAATTGTATTCAAGTTTTGTTATCCAATGCATTTTATGTGTCATTACTTGGATAAGTGATATTTTGTGCATGTCAGAATGCATGTAGTATAGTAATAGGCATACTTGCATTTCCAATTTCTATATTTACATATATTTTAAACAATCGACCAAGATTTTTTAATATTTGCACTCTTTACGTTCACACTTGCTTTTTTTTTTCATTTTGGACGACTGTATTCTAGAAGCCTATATTCATTTGTCCACCCATTTCATGTTTATACTTGATTAAAATAAATATTTCTATGATTATGTATTTTGGATATCTGTATTTTAGAAGCCTGCATTCAGATGGCTGTATTTCAGAAGCCTGTATTATCAATATCAGTATTCAAACTTCTCCATTCTTGAAGCCTATACATTCTGTATTCTTTTATTTTTTGGATAACGTAATTAGCACCGGTGTGCTTTTTATATCCAGTCCCTGTGTACATGTTGTCCTCTGTTCCCAGGGAGAACAGCCAAAATTCCCTGCGAAGAAATCTGCCCTGGCTACAGGTGGTGGGCAATATTATTACACAACTAGTGATTTAAAAAAAAATTCCTCACACTTTCACTGCCCCACCACTCCTCAAGCATTGCAGGGCAGGCTCGGGTGAATTAAGTGAAGAGAGTTCAGACTGTGTGATCCGACTGCAGGTGACAGCCACCACTGAGAGGAGACAGACAGACAGACAGACAGACAGTGTGTGATCCGACTGCAGCTGACAGCCACCACTGAGAGAAGACAGATGCCACTTCCCAGGGTTTTCCCTCTGAAGTCACCTTCAGTGCAGACTCCAACCCCCCAAATCTTTCGGACGAGACTATATTTGTTTATTTTTTATTTATTTAAACCACTTTATGTCACAGCAGATTTCTCTGCTTGAAATTCGGCTGCTCTCCCAGGGGAGAGCGCGTTGCCACAAGTGCAGCGCCTACCCATTCTTTTTTTTTTTATCAGGGATGGTGTCTTACCACACACCTCTGTGCATGCTGTTTTGTTTTTTTAAAATAATTTTGTAATCCGCTCCTACCGGCACACGATGGCCTACTCTTCCGAAAGGCGGAACGGGGTTTTAATGTGTGCGCAAGATGTTCTGCTGCATTCGCAGACGGGGCCTCAGTTTCTAGTCTCATCCGATCGACACCAAAATCCCGTGTACAAACACATGCAGAACATTTTGCGCCGTGAAAACCTGTTCCATCTTTTGGAAGAGTAGGAGGCCATTGTGTGCAAGTATGAACCCCTCTTTTCCAATTCTCCATTTTTGAAATACAGTCATCTGGATACAGGCAGCGGAAGAACAGCAGTAGAATGCAGGTGGTTGTGATGGATTGGTAACCATTTTTTCATTCTGATGTGGAAAATCTACATGTAGGACTTCCTGATTCTCTCACAAACATACACACAATCACAGACACACACACATTCACTCAGGAACAAACGCAAGTCAACACAACAACGCATGTCAAACATGTGTGCATGAACCCCCTGTACAGAAACTGAAAAAAAAAAAAAAATTGTCCACGAACATTACATCAAGTGAAGGGAGAGGGGGTTGTGGTTGTGGTTTTGATGAAGAGCTTTTATTTCAGAGGTAGGGATGGAGGGGGGAGAGGGGGGGGGTGTGGTTGTGGTTTTGATGAAGAGCTTTTATTTCAGCAGTAGGGGTGGAGGGAGGAGGGTATATACAACACTACACTGTGCGCAAACTACACTCCACTCCACTGCATCAGGTCATTTCACTGCAGGTTATCGGTCACTATGTGAACATCCGTTATGTGAACATCCGTTCTTGTGGCCGGTGGCTGCCAATGCCTGGGTCTCTTTCAACATGGACACCGCCTGCACACAAAATCACAAGACACACCTCAATCACTGAACTATCATAACACTGAACAATCACAACACTGCTGTCACATTGAACTGTAACTCTCTCTCTCTTCATCCTGTTGGAAACATATATACATATATATATATATATATATATATATATATATATATATATATATATATATATATATATATATATATATACATATACATACATACATACATACATACACACACATACATATATATATATATAATAATATATATATATATATATACATACATACACACATACATATACATACACATACATACACATATACACACACATATACACACACATATACCTACATATATATATAGTATATATATATACACACTCTTACTAAATGCTACATACTCCTCCCCCTTCTCTCTCTCTCTCTCTTTTTCTAAAAGATCTCACTTTGAAGAAATAAATCAAAGAGCACAATAGAGTTATAAATTACATTCCAGAGTCACTAGTATTTATCATTGTTCACTTATGCATGTTCTAATTGATCACTGTTTGGTGATATTCACATTATAGTGGAGTAAGACAATGTTCTAAGTTGATGTGTACAAATCAGTTTGAAAGGAGAGTAGGTGGGATATTCATTCATGGAATTTGTATTATTATGTTTTTGGTTTGATAAAGTACTCTAGTTTATTGTTTTAGATACTATGCTATGGATTGAGCATATTCTTTGTTATTGGCAATAACTGGAATATTTATCAGCAAAAACTGTTCTAGCTGGGAAGTTAAAATTTGTAATTTTGTGTTTATTATTGTTATAAAATGATGCTATCTTGATGTTTACATCAGGTATACACATTACACTATTTGAAAATGTGCTAGATTATGTTTAATTCTTTGATAGGGTTTTGTTTTTTTTAGATGATTCTATCCATACTATGTTGTTTTGTTGGGGTTTTTTTCCTTTGTTTGTTTGTTTGGGTTTTTGTTTCTCTTATTGGTAGCAGTATCTGATGAATAGAGAGATTCAATGAGGGAGTTATAATAGATATTATTTCTTCTGATAATCCAAACTGGAAGTGCACTCTCTTGTTTTTGATATTTTTTTTTAAACATCCAGAATTGTACTGGATTTGGGGAAGTTTGGTGGTTTTATTTGTTTTTCAGGTGTAGTTGATGTAGCGCTTTCATTTAAACTGTAGGTGAATTTTTTTGTGATCTGTTAATTCTTTTTCTTTGGTTTTCATTCACAGTTGTGGTAAAGAAAGAAAGGGTTTGTGTAAATATTCCAATGTATATCTTTTTTGTTGTTGTTGGGCTTCTTGAACATGATTTGAAAAATACATTTATTTGGACGTTACATCATAATGTTATTCATTAGTACACTATGCCTTCATTAATGTACCCAGTTAGATTAATTGCTGGTTTGCATAACTTTCTTTTAATTGTTGGTTTGTTGCTGATTAGATAGGGTTTTAAATTTTATCATTATTATTATTAGGCTCTTTGCCACTTTGTGACTTTATAGGTTTAATTAATAATGATATTATTTTGAAGAAGTCCTCTGTGTTGGGTTTGTAATACTTTATCTTTTTTTAAAAATAATAACATTACCTAAAAATGCCCCCCCCCCCTCCCTAAAAATGTTTTTCGCCAGTATTTCTTAGTCAAACTGAATTTTTGACTTATCATGGCCACTGAATCAGGGTCTTGTCTTTAAAAAAAAAAAAACAACCTAAAAAGAAAACTAACAGAATGATTTCAATTTTTCACCAAAAATCCATGTATCATTGAGAATTAATTTTGGGGGGTTGTTTTTGTATTTTTGCATACGTGATCTACTGTATTTGTTTGGAATTTTATAAACCTTAATTCACCTGAAAAACACACCTGCATTAGTTAAAAAGGTGATAGAGATTTCAACACCCACCATTGGTATATTTACAATTCAGGTCTACAATACAGTGAGGTATTACTTCCCTTGGTCTGTCCAAGCCTGCTATCTTGGGAACAAAAGCCATTTTCCCACACCTGTCCTTTTTCCTGTACTTAACCCTCTAGCGCCGAAGCCTACAGATATGATAAACCCAATTAGAGGCCCCCTGGTGCTCACCTAAGTGGACACTGACCCTTCCCTCCCAGATAACCATCTCTAGACAGGCAAGAAGTCCAGCTGTGCAATAGACCCAGTCCTCAGCATGGCATCGTTTATTCTGTACACTTCACTTTCTAAGGTGACTGCAAGGAGAAAGCAACCACCTTACGATCCCCTGAGTTTGAGCCTCTGGTATACACACATGTGAGTACTCATCTACTATTATTTTTCTTTAATAAAATCACTAGTATATATAGAATGACAGCATTAATTATTTAATATGATGCATAATAATATTAGTCAATACAGGGCACTAAATTTGGTTTATCATATTTGATAAGAATGGCTTTTATGGAATCTTCAGGGAAAGATAACTCTTCCAAAATTTATCAGATATGATAAAAACGGTCTTAGTGGTTGCAAAAGCTCTTTTCAAAAAAAGTGTATTAGCTGCTTTGATGATTGT
The DNA here is from genome assembly GCA_030674155.1 of Stramonita haemastoma. Lineage (NCBI taxonomy): Eukaryota > Metazoa > Mollusca > Gastropoda > Neogastropoda > Muricidae > Stramonita > Stramonita haemastoma. The sequence continues at coordinate 525,670 of CM060330.1, forward strand.
TTTGAAGAAATATTTTGATACCAAACTTAATTTATAATGTTTCTACATAATTTTTTCCAATGTTTAGAAAATATTATTGTTTTCTGCTGTGATTGGTGTGTGTGTGTGTGTGTGTGTGTGTGTGTGTGTGTGTGTGTGTGGTGTGTGTGTGTGTGTGTGTGTGTGTGTGTGTTTGTGTGTGTGTGTGTGAATAAATGCTTGTTATTAATTCTGGATGTGAGTAGTATATGAAGAAAAGTAACTTAATTCTGCATGTTATTGTCTGTTTTCAGCATGGCAGCAGAAATTCCTGTCACCAAAATTTTCCGGTTGGTGACTGGTGATGACAGTGATTTTAATCTTTTTGGGACAGTGGAAATGAGTGGATGCCAGCAGATGATGATACTGAAGAAGGAAAGGATGATGAAATGCTCATCAGAGGCCAAACAAAAGTGGTGAAGAAAGAAAAGCAGTGTCAGGTGCACAAGCAGCAAGATATACCATCAACAAGTGAAAGTATGAGTGACATGGAGGATGACACCCTCTGGCAAGTCTTCAACAAGCAACACTAGCAGAAGATGACAGTCCTTTAGCCCTGCTTCTAGCGAGAGACAGTGTGGGTGACAATACAGAGGATAATATTCTGCTGGCTGAGCTCCTTGGTCAACACCTTGTTGATGTCATACCAGAAGAAGTGAAGAAACTTACTTCAGCGTTGACCATGACTCCCAGCGGGATGGACATGCCATTTGACCCCCCAAGTGACAAGAAAACACTTGACTAGAAGTGAATGCTATAGAGTAGTCATTTGTATATAGTCATCTCAATAAATCCACAATAAACTATTGTTTCAGATACAATTTATCATATATGATAAAATCAGTCTATGTACCCTCAAAAGCCGCTCTTATCATATATGATAAATTTTCTAACTTCACCATTTTTTCATTTTTTTTAAAACTGACTACAGGAATGTGCTAGTTTGGTGTATTCAACATTGATTTTTCACAGGAAATAATTTTCATTAGCCTAGAAGTACATTCAGGCGCTAGAGGGTTAACCTTCTTTCTTTCTTTACATTTTCTACTGTTTTAATTCTGATGATCGTAGTGTCACGGCCTTTCCTTCATAGGGATGCCAGATGCTCTGTCATTACCATTGGAATACATTAACTCTGGATACTTTCATTTTGGGGGTAAATTTTTGTGGTCAGAGTGCCTGTCCCCTGTAGTAGTTGGACAGGCCAAAGTGGGTATTTATTTATGTTATATTTATTGATATATTCTTTTATATCAAGGATAATGGATAATATTGGACAGCCTAAGTGCTGCTGACAGACAGACAGGCCAAAGTGAGTGTTGACAGCCGATATACTGCTGACAGACCTGTGCCTCCCTCCTGCATTGGCTGTCAGCCTGTTTCTCCTCAGTCTCTCTCCTGGGCTTCAGGGCTGCCTCCCTCCCTCCTTCCCTCCAGTCCTGTTGCTGCACTGTCCCTGCCTCTCCTGTGTCTTCACATGGGCTGCACCACACCTGGCAACACACACAGCACAGCACATTTCTTGAGAAACAGCTCACTTCTCTAGAAATACATACATTTATCCACTGTCTAAAATCATGTATACACCTACTTCCATTGAGAGAGGGAGGGAGGGAGAGAGAGAGAGAGAGAGAGAGAGAGAGAGAGAGAGAGAGAGAGAGAGAGAGAGAGAGAGAGAGAAAGAGAGAGTTTTTATTTTATTTTATTTATTTTTTCTCTTTATTTCGAGGACAATAGACTAAGCACATATGTACTTTTCTACATCCAGTCACTGTGTGTATGCAGTTTTGTAAATTTTGTCATCCGATTCCACTGGCACATAATGGGCTACTCTTCCAAAAAGAGTTATAAATTACATTCCAGAGTCACTTGTATATATCATTGTTCACTTATGCATGTTCTAATTTATCACTGTTTGGTGATATTCACATTATAGCGGAGTAAGACAATGTTCTTAGTTGATGTGTACAAATCAGTTTGAAAGGAGAGTAGGTGGGATATTCATTCATGGAATTTGTATGATTACGTTCTTGGTTTGATAAAGTGCTCTAGTTTATTGTTTTAGATACTATGCTATGGATTGAGCATATTTGAAGTTTGTTATTGGCAATAAGTGAAACATTTATCAGCAAAATTTGTTCTAGCTGGGAAGTTAAAATTTGTAAATTTGTGTTTACTTTTGTTCTAAATTGATGCTATCCTGATTTTTACATCAGGTATACATATTACACAACTTGAAAATGTGCTAGATTATGTTTAATTCTTTGACAGTCTTTTATATAGATGATTCTATCCATACTATGTTGTTTTGTTGGGTTTTTTTTTCCTTTGCTTGTTTGTTTGGGTTTTTGTTTCTCTTATTGGTAGCAGTATCTGATGATTAGAGAGATTTCTGTGATGGTGTTATAATAGATATTATTTCTTCTGATAATCCAAACTGGAAGTGCACTCTCTTGTTTTTTTATTTTTTTTTTAAACATCCAGAACTGTACTGGATTTGGAGAAAGTTTGGTGGTTTTGTTTTTCAGGTGTAATTGATGTAGCATTTTCATTTAAAAAACTGTAGGTGAATTTTTTTTGTGATCTGTTAATTATTTTTCTTTGGTTTTCATTCACAGTTGTGGTAAAGAAAGAAAGGGTTTGTGTAAATATTCCAATGTATATCTTTTTGTTGTTGTTGGGCTTCTTGAACACGATTTGAAAAATATATTTATTTGGACATTACATCATAATGTCATTTATTAGTACACTATGCCTTCATTAATGTACCCAGTTAGATTAATTGCTGGTTTGCATAACTTTCTTTTAATTGTTGGTTTGTTGCTGATTAGATAGGGTTTCAAATTTTATTAGTATCATTATTATTAGGCTCTTTGCCACTTTGTGACTTTATAGGTTTAATTAACAATGATATTATTTTGAAGAAGTCCTCTGTGTTGGGGTTTGTAATACTTTACTTTTTTAAAAATATGAACATTACCTAAAAATAATCCCCCCTAAAAATGTTTTTCGCCAGTATTTCTTAGTCAAACTGAATTTTTGACTTATCATGGCCACTGAATTAGGGTCTTGTCTTTAAAAAAAAAAATGTAAAAAGAAAACTAACAGAATGATTTCAATTTTTCATCACAAATCTATGTATCATTGAGAATTAATTTTGGGGGGTTGTTTTTGTATTTTTGCATACGTGATCTACTGTATTTGTTTGGAATTTTATAAACCTTAATTCACCTACAAAACACACCTGCATTAGTTAAAAAGGTGATAAGAGATTTCAACACCCATCATTGATATATTTACAATTCAGGTCTACAATACAGTGAGGTATTACTTCCCTTGGTCTGTCCAAGCCTGCTATCTTGGGAACAAAAGCCATTTTCCCACACCTGTCCTTTTTCCTGTACTTAACCTTCTTTCTTTCTTTTCATTTTCTACTGTTTTAATTCTGATGGTCGTACTGTCACGGCCTTTCCTTCATAGGGATGCCAGATGCTCTGTCATTACCATTGGAATACATTAACTCCGGATACTTTTATTCTGGGGTAAATTTTTGTGGTCAGAGTGCCTGTCCCCTGTAGTAGTTGGACAGGCCAAAGTGGGTATTTATTTATGTTATATTTATTGATATATTCTTTTATATCAAGGATAATGGATAATATTGGACAGCTTAAGTGCTGCTGACAGACAGACAGACAGGCCAAAGTGAGTGTTGACAGCCTATGTACTGCTGACACACCTGTGCCTCCCTCCTGCATTGGCTGTCAGCCTGTTTCTCCTCAGTCTCTGTCTCTCTCTCCTGGGCTTCAGGGCTGCCTCCCTCCCTCCCTCCAGTCTGTTGCTGCACTGTCCCTGCCTCTCCTGTGTCTTTACATGGGCTGCACCACACCTGGCAACACACACAGCACACTTCTTGAGAAACAGCTCCCTTCTCTAGAAATACATACACTGTCTAAAATCATGTATACACCTACTTCCATTGAGAGAGGGATGGAGGGAGGGAGGGAGAGAGGAGGAGAGAGAGAGAGAGAGAGAAGAGAGAAGAGAGAGAGAGAGAGAGAGAGAGAGAGAGAGAGAGAGACAAGACAATGATTTTATGTGTTAGTTTCAACCCATTCACATGGGACAGATGGGGAGGACCGAAAATCGAAAGTACAAATCAACAACTACGAGACCGTGAAGTACAAATCAAACGAGTCATTCAGCGGAATGGATTCCAAAACGCGGTACTGTTTTTATGCACTTCCACAGTTGTGTGGATGCCAATGGTAGTCACAGAAGGGTCGCCATTCCTGCAGCAAGGAGAGATACACCAGGTGTGGGCACAGGGCGTCACTACCGATGGGGTTGTACTGGTGGCTGGTCTCCGGAGAAGGTGTCGGGATGACCTCTTTCCTGACCTGTTTCTTTCTGGTGTCACTGGAATTTACTGTTGATACTGTCTATTCTGTTTATTACTTTCTGCATAGATTCCATGAATATCTTGCATTCCTCACTTGACAATGTAGCATCACAACTTGAGGTACTGACAGCAGCTACATTTTCAACATTAATTTCACTTTGATTCTCAGACTGGCTGTCCTCTGTCACACCTTGTGTACAGTGTTGCTCTTTCGGGGACGGGGACACTGGCGGTGGTGTTGATGTGTCACGATGCATTGTGAACAAGCCTTCATTTTCAATGTCATTATCAGAGAAAGATTTGTCACTCTCATCTGCTATCGTCATTTCACAAGGGGGCACTGTCACACACGCTGGGTTTACATCGTGCAAACTGGTAGGAGTCTGTCCTGTCTGCCGTGCGGCACGTGCGTATTGAGAAGCGCAACGTGGCGTGTCAGTGGGCCTGTCATCCCTAAATGTGTCGAGGGCAGTGGCATTGTTCGCATTATAAAATAAACTGGGAGGTGTGGGCAAAAACAAATCTGAAGGAGATGAAGCTTTTTCTTGTTGCTTGTTAATTAAACTGACCTTGTGTGTCTCTAACCTCCTTCTGTCCCTGGCAATCTGCGTTGCTCCTTTCCTTCGAAAGCTGACACTGTCGCTGTGGCTGTGTGTAGCAGGATGTTGGTGGGTTGCAGACAGACGCAGCACGATTACTGTTTGTTTTTCTCTGCCGTCGATTCTGTACGAACTAAGCTGCATTTCTTGCAGTAATGTGTTCAGGACAGTCTCCAAACAAAGCGGTAGTCCTGTCACTGGCATACTTACAGCCTTTTTAGCAGAAAATCACAATTATTTTCTCTGAGTGTCAAAATGTCGTCTTGCTGGTAACCAAGCAAGGGAAGCCACTCCGAGAGAGAGAGACAGAGAGAGAGAGAACAGAGAGAGAGAGAGAGAGAGAGAGAGAGAGAGAGAGAGAGAGAGAGAGAGAGAGAGAGAGATTTTATCTTTATTTTATTCTATTTCGAGGACAATGGATCAAGCACTCATGCACTTCTTTACATCCTGTCCCCGTGTGTGTGCAATTTTGTATATTTTGTCATCCGTTCCCACCGGCACACAATGGCATACTCTTTCGAAAAGCGGAATGGGTTTTAACCTGTGCGCAAGATGTACTATGTGTGTTCACACACGAGACCTTGGTTTTATAGTCTCATCGGAAAGACTTTTGAGTCAGCACTGATTTAACTCCAGAGGAAAACTCCTCAGTGTGTGTGTGTGTGTGTGTGTGTGAGTGTGCGTGCGTGCGTGTGCGTGCGTGAGTTAGTGAGTCAGTGAGTGAGTGAATGTGACTGTGTGTGTGTGGTGTGTGTGTGTGTGTGTGTGTGTGTGTGTGTGTGTGTGTGTGTGTGTGTGCGCGTGCGTGCGTGCGTGTGTGTGTGTGTGTGTGTGTAAGTGTGGTGTGTGTGTGTGTGTGTGTGTGTGTGTGGTGTGTGTGTGTGTGTGCGCGTGCGTGCGTGCGTGTGTGTGTGTGTGTGTGTAAGTGTGTGTGTGTGTGTGTAAGTGTGTGTGTGTGTGTGTGTGTGTGTGTGTGTGTGTGTGTGTGTGTGTGTGTGTGTCTGTCTGTGTGTACAAGTTTCTGCAATGTATTTTTTGTTGTTGTTGGGGTCTATTATAATTGTTTAAAAAAAAAAATTTTTGGAGACTATCTGATTGTTCTGTTTACAGTAATAATGTAGATAGCAAGTTGTTTCTGTTCCTAGATAGATGGCTTGATTTTACAAAGCCAATGCATGGCTTCTTCAATGTACCCTGTGGACATCACACTGTGACTGACACAACCTCTCCTTCCTTCCTGACATCTGCAGCTGACCCAGTGCTGACAGAGAGAGGCAGGCGGCTGTTTCTGATGCAGGCAGCCTGGCTGTTCTGACCACCAAAGCAGCAGACAAGAAGAGCAACAGACTTCACAAGAAAAACCACCACCACCACCAAAAACAAGGGTGGCAATGATGATGATGGCGGTGAAAACTGGAGAAGGAAAAACTAAAAGCAGGGGAGAAGGAAAATGAAGAAAGCAACAGACGAAGAAGAGGAAGCAGAAAACAAAAGTAAAGAACAAAGAAGAAGAAAGTCAGACAAAGACATATCTATTGATTTATTGATTCTTTTATACTGAGGATATTGGAATAAGCACTCATGTGCTTTTTTTTTTTTTGCTGCCTCATCTTCCATGACGCTCCTGTCCCTGCCGTTCCCACGCCGCTCGCTTCAATTTTCCCACCACAGCCATGCCCAGGTTTGTCATGTCTCATCCCCAGGGGCGGAAGTGCACAGGGAGCCCATCAGTATCAGGCCACCATGGGATCACCAGCCAGAGGGGCCCTGCACTGCTGCTGGGTCACTTTGGTGGTGTTCAGTGGTGCCTGTTCTGATCTAACATACGCAGGACACCACCTACTAAGCCCCCTACTAACGACAGTATTAGCTCAGTCGTGGAGCCAGACTGAGTGAGTCGCCCACCCGAGGTGGCGACCACCACAACGTCCCTCCAACATCCAGTCTCCCTGCGAACCCCCAACCCCAAAGGCTTTGACACAAACTCACCACAGGCACAGAAGCGTATGGGGAAACCAAATCTGAGGTCACCATGAGATCAGAGCAACCGGGCCCACGGAATCAGAGGCAATTTTTTCATTGCATGATGATCAATGAGAATGAGGATGATATAATGATGCTGCTGTGGAGGTGCATCCGCTTTGAGACTACTTGACAGGGCTGTACTCTGCGCTTACTGTCATAATATATCCCAACGTCAACCGGCCCCGAGAGATACAGACACCTGCAGTGTTTGGTCAGGTAATTTGAGCAACACTCTCAAACTCGCATCCATAAAGTGGATGAAGCTCGACTGTGTGGTCCCAGTCTTTCCACTGAGCCCACAGCACACTCACTCTGGGTAGGAGCCGACCAGAGCCCGAAAAATCCCTATGACTCTTAAGGGATTCAAACCCGCAACCTTCCAGTCCGGAATCCAAGGCGCTAACCACTGTGCCATGGTGGCTGATTCTCATGTGCTTTTTTTTTACATCCAGTCCTCATGTGTATGCAGTTTTTTGTAAATATTGCCGTCTGTTCCCACTGGCACACAATGGCCTTCTCTTAGGAAAAGCGGACCAGGATTTAATGTGTGCGCAAGATGTTCTATGACACAAACGAAGAAGAAAGCGGAAGAAAAGAAAGAAGAAAAGTTCAGTTCATCCTAGACAATGCTGGCTATGTCATGACATGTCATGACATGTCATGTCATGTCATGTCATGTCCCTCACCTCCTGTTCACTGGTGGCTGGCTCAGTCACTGTGGGGGCAGACAGGTGTGGGGGCACAGGGCAGCAGGCAGGCAGTGTCTGTAGAGGGGCAAAAGGCTCCCTCCCCCCCCCCCCCCCCCAAGCGGTGTAGCACTCTCCCCCATTTCTGCACATGTATACAGAAACTGACATCAGAAAACACTTATACACAGGATCAAGTGTGCATCACAAGCACACAAGTATCACACACACAGAATCAAGTGTGCATCACAAGCACATAAGTATCACACACACAGAATCAAGCATACATCAAACACAGGCACACAGCAATCCCATGGAAACAAGGAGAGATCAGAAACATCTTCACTTCACTTATCTCGCTGCAGCTAAACATCATAAAAAAATTAAGATGAACACTTACAAAAAATCAGATAACTGTGGGCAAGTATTTTCAACTTGTTAAAATATTAGGAAAAAAGAACCAACAAAGAAACAACAGTGAACAATGGGGTGGGTGTATCACATCAAAACATCAACAACAAGGCAACACTGGCATGACAGGCTCTGACCATTCTCTATCATCAATAAGGAGAAGAAAAAAACATACCAAAAGTAATAACCCCCCCCCCCCCCCAAAAAAAAAACACACACACGTACATTTTTGCTAATATCACTTTTTGTGAAGAGACATAAAATTGAAGACTACCACCACACATATACATATAAAAGCACATACACGCACGCACGCACGCACGCACGCACACACACACACACACACACACACACACACACACACACACACACACACACACACACACACACACACACACACACACGCACACAAAAGCACACACACGCACACAAAAAGAAGTACTTAACTCTTATACAGTGCTGCCGAAAGCATCTCCAGATGTTGGGTACACGAGCCCTGTGAACACAGACACTGAAAACACATTAACCAAGTCTGTAATCGTGTATGCAATCCATCAACCCCAATATCCCCACCCCCTTGCCCCCAAACACACTCTCACCCATACACGCACATCAATCCCTCTCTATAATATTTGTGCAAAAATGAGTTGCAGCTGAACATCAAGCTGAACAGATGTTAGAATAAAAAACATAACTGAGTGTAATTGTTTATGCATTCCTATATATAATACTAATACACACCATCATTCATAATAAATGAACAATCTTTATATTTCAAGGGTAACAAAGTAAGTATTCACATCCTTTTTTCATATGGCGGTTGCCCTGGTTTGGAAATAGCAACAATCCCCCCCCCCCCCCAAAAAAAAAAAAACAACCTCCCCCCAAAAACAGCCATAAAAACAAACCAAAACAACCACATAAAAACAAAAGAAAAACCAAACCCCCATCACCAACAATTAAAGTTCAACTTATGATTTTAAAAAAAGAGATGGGTATATTACACATAATCCCCACTGGATACATTGATAATCATTCAAACAAAAGAGATAGGCATGTATTCTACAAAAACATAATCCACAACTGACCTGAACATTAAAGTCAAGACAGATACACTGATTATAATCAAGTAAATTAAACAGATTAAAATACAGAGGAGACTGCAGAGAAGAAAGCAACCCAACCAAAAACAATATGTATAAACATTTTCACAAATCTTTCTTAAACACTTTATGAACAAAAAGGAAAAACAAAAACTAACAGCAAACAAACATTAGAAAAATGAACACATTCAGATATAATGCCCAAACAAGTCATGTTCAAGAACAAGAATTTAAAAAGTCCAAAAAGGTGTAACATATATGTGAGAGGGAAAAAACAAGTGAAAAGGAAAAAACCCAGAACAACAAAAGAAAAAGAATCCAACCAAACACAGCCTGTCGTTATTAAGGTAACAAGAATACAATTTCAATTCAACATAAGAACCAAAACATTTATACTTAATGATAAGTTTAGAATAATATAATATGTGAAAGTGAAAAATAGAAAGGAAGGGAAGGGAAGGGAAGGGAAGAGAAGAGAGAGAGAGAGAGAGAGAGAGAGAGAGAGAGAGAGAGAGAGAGAGAGAGAGAGAGAGAGAGAGAGAGAGAGCATCTTCAGGTTACATCATCATCAAAATAGACCAGTCAGAAAAGTCTGACAAAACACCTACACAAACCCTTATTTAAAATGATATTTCAATGAAACATATCAAGTCAATATCTGTCAAAAGAATTAATTTTAGGCAAAACACCATCTCATACATTCCAACTTACAGAGTATTTATAAGACAAAGATATAAGAAAGAAAGACAGGAGAGACACAGAGAAACAGACAGAGAGGTGGAGAAACAGACAGACAGACAGATGGAGAAACAGACAGACAGACAGATGGAGAAACAGACAGACAGACAGATGGAGAAAACAGACAGACAGACAGATGGAGAAACAGACAGACAGACAGATGGAGAAACAGACAGACAGACAGACCGACCGACAGACTGAGAGAGAGAGAGAGACAGACCAAGAAAGAGGCAGAGAGACAGAGACACTTAGAGAGAGAGGGGTTGGCATTTTCAGGTTACATCATTATTTTTTTTAAAGTATTACTAAAAACCCACACGAAACACTTCTTTAAAATAACATCATTATTAATGAAACCTATCAAGTCACAATGTGGCAAAAAGCCTAAAATTAAAAAAAAACTTTAAACCTCATCAAATCAGCAACAAAACTATTCAAAGTTATACAAACCTGCTATAAATTTAACTCAACAAATTTATAAAACCATAGTATACTAATAAGGAACATTATGATGCAACGCCTAAACACAATATTCTGCAAATCATCTTAAAAGTGTTTACAAAAAAAAAAAAAAAAGCGTGACAAATATATGAGGAAAAAAACAAAGAAAGAAGGAAAAGAAACATATTTAAACAATGTCTATAAAAAGAATCAATTTTTGGCAAAGCACAATCAAACAAGCCCAACCAAAAAAATGACAAATATCAAAACATTTACACAAACCCTTTCTTTGTTTGCCATAGTACTATGAATGAAAACCAAAGAAATATAAATACACAGAACACAATATATCCCAAAAAATTATTAAATGAAAGCGCTCCATAAAATCAAAACATAACACCTAATAAATAAATAACTACCCCCCAACCCCCCCCCCCCCCCCCCCCAAAAAAAAATCCAGTACAATTCTGAATTCACACCTCCCCCCCAAAAAAGAAACCCCAACCATCACCAAACTCACCCCCCCCCCCCCCCCCCCCCCCCCCATTACAATTCTGGAAAATGTAGCGTACACGTGATGAAGAGAACAACACTCATTTTGACAGAAGAAAGGAAGAAAAGGAGAGGACAGAAGAGAAGAGCAAGAGAGCGAGAGAGACAGAGACAGACGACAAGCCCCAAACCACTCATACACACCAGCAGATGCACAGACAAAATACATAACTCATCATCCCACCTTCTCTTCATCTGTCTCCCTACACCAGACCTGTGACCACACAGAAAGGAACGTCTTGTTTTCAGAATTGCAGCTCTAAAGTTTCAAAAGACTTTCCCATGTTAAACAGAAATATTTTTAAGCTAGTTCTGGTAAAACCAAGCTTTCAACCCCCTCTCTCATACATTTCTTCAACATTATGTTGAGTACATGAAAAATTAAAATTAAAAAAAAAGATAACTGGCTGCACCTGTTAGAAAGTTGTGAAAATAGTAGAAAAATGAAACGAATAAAGAAACGACAATGGTCAGTGTATTATGGCAATACAAGGCAATGTTATGGCAAAACAGCTTGTGACAATTTATACATGATCAATGAAGAGGAGTCAAAGTCAAAATTTTAATTCCAGATGGTACATTGAGTAAGCATTAAATCTGCTTTTTTTCATCAAGCCATCTATTGAGCAACAAAAAACAAAAATAAATTAAGACAAAACAAAAATTTTAAAACCCTAAAAAAGACCACTTAAACAAAATGATATCCAATCCATAACACTCAAACCAACCAACTTCAAACCGACAAATTACAAGAACAAAGTGTGTGTGACAGGAAACAAATCACATGCACACACGCATGCACATACGCACCACACACACAAACAAAAAGAAGGAAGCACTTAACTTTTAGTGTAGCAAAAATCACCTTCAGATGATCAATACATGAGGCCTGTGAACACAGATAAATCAAGTAAGAAATAATGTACGCCATAGATCAACTCCATTCTCTCCCCCCCCCCCATTCTCCCCCTCCAACTAAATAAATATAGTAATCTTGCTCCCTACATTGACGTATACCTAAACATGATACTAATGTACACCATCATAATAAATGAATGAAATGAACAATCTTTATATTTCAAGGGTAACAGAGCAAGTATTCACATCCTTTTTTCATCTGGCCCTTGCCCTGATTAGGAAATAGCAACAGCCCCCCCCCAAAAAAAAAAAAAAAAGCCAAAAAAAGCCAAACCCAAACAATCACACAAACACAAAAGAAAAACAAAACCCCCATCACCAACAAGAATAATTCAACTTATGGTATAAAAAAAAGAGATGGGTATATTACACATAATCCCCACTGGATACATTGAGAATCATTCAAACAAAAGAGATAGGCATGTATTCTATAAACACACAATCCCCAAATGACCTGAACATTAATGTCAAGACAGATACACTGATTATAATCAAGTAAATTAAATAGATTAAAATACAGAGGAGACAGCAAGAAGAAGGCAACCCAACCAAAAACAAACAAATATATATATAAACATTTTCACAAATCTTTCTTACTTCAAAATAATATTATTAAGAAAATGGAAACAAAAACTAACAGCAAACACAACATTTAAAAAATCGACACATTCAAATATAATGCCCAAACAAGTCGTGTCCAAGAACAAGAATTTAAAAAGTCCAAAAAGGTGTAACATATATATGAGAGGGGTAAAAAAACAAGCAAAGAGTGAAAAAAAACAAAAAAACAACCCCCCCCCCCCCCCCCCTAACCAAACACAGCCCATCCTTATTTAGACGAAAAGAATACAATCAAGAACAAGAATTTTTAATTTCCAAAAAGGTGTAACAAATATATGAAGGGGGAAAAAAACAAGCAAAGAGTGAACGCCCCCCCCCCCCCCCCCCTCCCCAACCAAACACAACCGATCCTTATTTTGACGAAAAGAATACAATTTCAATTCAATATGAGAACCAACACATCTCTACCTAATGATAAGTTTTAGGATAATATTATATGTGAAAGTGGGAAACAGCAAGAGAGAGAGAGAGAGAGAGAGAGAAGAGGGAGAGAGAGAGAGAGAGAGAGAGAGAGAGAGAGAGAGAGAGAGAGAGGGAGAGAGAGAGAGGGAGAGAGAGAGAGAGAGAGAGAGAGAGAGAGAGAGAGAGAGAGAGAGAGAGAGAGAGAGACACAGACAGACAGACAGACAGACAGACAGACAGACAGACAGACAGACAGACAGACAGACAGACAGACAGAGAGAGAGCATCTTCAGGTTACATCATCATCAAAACAGACCAGTCAGAAAAGTCTCACAAAACACCTACACAAAACTCTTATTTAAAATTAAATTTTCAATGAAACATATCAAGTCAATATCTGTCAAAAGATTTAATTTTAGGCAAAACACCATCTCATACATTCCAACTTACAGAGTATACATAAGACAAAAAAACAAGCAAGAAAGATAGGGAGAGAGACAGAGACAGAGAAACAAACAGATAGACAGATGGAGAAACAGACAGGCAGACAGACCAAGCGAGAGACAGACAGACAGAGAGAGACAGAGAGAGGGTGGCATTTTTAGGTTACTTTATTAAAAAAAAAAAAGTATTACAAAAAACCCACACAAAACACTTCTTTAAAATAATAGCATTATTAATGAAATCTATCAAGACACAATGTGGCCAAAAGCCTTTAAAAAAAAAAAAAAAACTCATCAAATCAGCGACAAAACAATTTCAGTTATACAAACCAGGTATAAATTGAACTCACCACATTTATAAAAGCAGAGTAATAACTAATGAGGAACATTACGATGCAACGCCTAAACTTAATATTTTGCGAATTGTGTTAAAAAAGTGTATTTTAAAAAAAGCAAAAAAGCAAAAAAGCAAAAAAGCAAAAGAATCAGTTTTAGGCAAAACCCAATCTCAATATAAACTATATCAAACAAGCCCAACCAAAAAAAAAAAGATACATATCAAAACATTACACAAACCATTTCTTTATTTACCA
>CM060330.1:539718-542218 GCA_030674155.1 Stramonita haemastoma
TGTGTGTATGTTACGGGGGCTCGTGTACTGAAGACATCTGAAAAAAAAAAAAAACACGTGAGAGTGGGGTTTTTTGTTGTGGGTGTGTTTTGTGTGTGTGTTTTTGTGGGGTGTGTGTGTGTGTGGGGTTTTCCTGTTGTGTTTGTGCATGTGTGTTTTGTTTTTGTTTGTATGTGTGTGCATGTTTTTTGGGGTGTTTGCATGAATGTGTGTTGTCCCAGTGTGTGTGTGTTGTGTTTGTATATGGGGGTTTTTGAATAAATCCCGTGGGTGGGGTAGGGAGTGCCGGTCATGTTTTTATTTTTCATGTATGTTTTTGTTGAATGGTGGGGAAGATAAAAGCATTGCTTTTCATCATTTTTTTAAGCATGTAAGTGTGAAATTACAGGGCGGTGTAAAAAGGGGAAGATAAAGACAAACTGCATGTGTGTGTGGGGGGGGTGTGTTGTGGTGTGTGTGTTGTTGTGTGTGTGGGGTGTGTGTGTTGTGGGGTGTGGGTGTTTTTTGTGTTTTTCCCTGTTGTTTTTGGTGTTTTGTTGACTAATGTGTTTTTGTTTTTGTTTTTGTTGTTGTTTGCATAAAACCTTTGTGTGTGGTGTTGTTTTTTGTGTGTGTGTGTGTGTTTTGGGGGTGTGTTGGGGGGGGGTGGTGTTTTGGGTTTTTTGGGTGTGTGTTGTGTGGGGTGGGGTGTCCCTTTTGTTTTTCGTGTCGTGTCGTGTCGTGTCGTGTCGTGTCATGTATGTGTTTTTGAATGTGTGGGGGAAAAATGGAAGAATACATAGCAAATCATCATTTTTTTTAATGCATGTTCAGTGTGTAGGGTCACAGACCCGGTTTTACCAAAGACACCCCTAAAAGAAAAAAACTACACATGAGTGGTGGGGGGTTGTTTTTGTTTTGTGCGTGGGGCGTCCCCAGGGACATTTTTTCCTTTTTAAACTTTTTTATATAGGGCTTGAAAACCCAAAATTTTTTTCCCCTCTGTTTTTTGGGAGGGGGGAATAAAAAAAAAAAAAAATTTTAAATTTTTTTTTGAAGGGCTTTTTGGGAAGGCGGGTTTTTTTTTTCACCAGGGGAATAATCTCAATTTTTTAAAAAACCAAAAGGACCCCCCCCCCCCCCCCCCCCCCCCCCCCCCCCCCCCCCCCCCCCCCGAAACATGACTTAATGAAAATAATATTGATATATTTTATGCACAATTGTTAGATTTATGATAGTAATAATAATAACATTAACATCAACAAAGTAATTGTTATATAGTGTTATTGTTGAAAGTATAATATAGTGAGGATTAAAAAAATGATGATTTTAATAATAATAATAATGATGATAACACCAACAACATGAAGTAATTGTTATATTGTGCAGTTGTTGTAAATATGATAATATTAAGGATAACATTTATAACAACAATGGATAATAGATATGATGCACAACTTAAAAAATTATGATGATACTAATGATGATAAGAATAATGATACCATTAACAATAGAAACAAATATTTGTTCTTTTGTGCAAGTTTTGGGAAAACAAATTCAGCCCATGTACGCATTCACTCGAGACAAAGGCAGCCGGAATGACATGGACCGAGCTGAAGAGGATCTCCCAGAACCCAGTCTGTTGGAGGAGTGTTGTTACAGCCCTTTGTTCCAGGGAAATTCACAGGCATAAGTCAAGTAAGTCATGCACTCATGCTTTCACTCACACACATGCATGCATCACATCACACCATCACTCATCACTCACTCAACTCACGCACGCACGCACCACGCACGCACATACACGCACGCATGCACACACACACACACGCACGCACGCACCACCACTACACACTCTCTCTCTCTCTCTCTCTCTCTCTCTCTCTCTCTCTCTCTCTCTCTCTCTCTCTCTCTCTCTCTCTCTCGAACGCACCGCGCGCGACACACACACACACACACAACACACACCACCACACACACACACATCACCACACACACACCACACACACAACATTGCGCTTGCGATTTGACACCCGGGTTTGATTCCCATTCAAGGAGATTTTTCTCCTGGAGTTAACATCAGCACTGACTCCACTCTCCCCAAAAGTCCTTTGGATGAGACTTTATACTGAGGCCCCTGTGTGAACGCACGCAAGAACATCTTGCCACACATTAAATCCTGTTCCGCTTTTTGTAAGAGTAGACCATCATGTGCGGTGGGAACAGATGACATTAACAAATCTGCATAGACACGGGGACTGGACGCAAAAAAGAACAAGAGTGCTTATTCCCTTATCTAATAATAATAATAATAAAATAATAATAATACATGAATTTGTATAGCGCTATACTGCAAAAACAATTCTACGCTTGCATTCAACCTCACAGGGACGACAATCGCAACTATTTGTTGAAATTAATTACACACACAACACAACACACACCCAACACACACACCAACACACACAACACACACACAACAGCAGCGCACTCACACCACTACTATCCCTATCTCGATATA
>CM060330.1:547218-564718 GCA_030674155.1 Stramonita haemastoma
TTCTTTGATAATTTTCTTTTATCAAATTAAAGAAGGCTTTCTTGTGGGTATTGTTTCAGACTTTGTTGATTGGTCAATTTTGATGATGATGTTATAACGCTTAAGAAGTTAGTCTCTCTCTCTCTCTCTCTCTCTCTCTCTCTCTCTCTCTCTCTCTCTCTCTCTCTCTCTCTCTCTCTCTCTCTCTCTCTCTCTCTCCCCTCCCCCTCTCCCTCCCTCTCCCTTCCTCTCTGTTTTCCACTTTCACATATTATATTATCCTAAACTTATCATTAGGTAGAGATGTTTTGGTTCTTATGTTGAATTGAAATCATATTGTTGTTGTCTAAATAAGGATGGGCTGTGTTTGGTTGGGGGGGGGGGGGGGGGGGGGGGGGGGGTGGGGTTGTTGTTGTTGTTGTTTTTCCTCTTCACCTGTTTTTTTCCCTCTCACATATATGTTGCACCTTTTTGGTCTTTTTTTAAAATTCTTGTTCTTGAACACAACTTGTTTGGGCATTATATCTGAATGTGTTCATTTTTTTAATGTTTGTTTGCTGTTAGATTTTTTTTCTCCCTTTTTCTTCATAATATTGTTTAAAAGTAAGAAAGATTTGTGAAAATGTTTATATATATATATATATATATATATATATATATATATATATATATATATATATTATATATATATATATATTGTTTGTTTTTGGTTGGGTTGCTTTCTTCTCTGTTGTCTCCTCTGTATTTTAATCTATTTAATTTACTTGATTAAAATCAGTGACATAAAATCTTGACATTAATGTTCAGATCATTTGTGGATTATGTGTTTATAGAATACATGCCTATCTCTTTTGTTTGAATGATTATCAATGTATCCAGTGGGGATTATGTGTTATTAATATACCCATCTCTTTTTGTATATCATAAGTTTAACTTTTGTTGTTGGTGATGGGGGGTTTGTTTTTCTTAATTTTTGTGTGGTTGCTATGGGTTTTTTGGGGGGGCTGTTTTTTTTTGTGTGGGGGGGGGGGTTGTTGCTATTTCCGAATCAGGGCAAGGGCCAGATGATAAAATGATGTGAATACTTACTCTGTTGCCCTTGTAAGTGCATGCGTAAGTGCGTGCGTGAATTGTTTTCTGTCATGTGTAATTTGTTTATCTCTTCAATGATAATGTACACACTGTCATAGCTGTTTCGCCGTAACGTTGCCTTGTATTACCATAATACACTGATCCATTGTTGTTTCTTCGTCGTTTCTTTTTTTCTAATATTTTCACAACTTTCTAACAGTTGCACCCAGTTATCTTTTTTTTTTTTTTATTAAAAATTTTCATTTGTTCAACGTATTGTCAAAGAAATGTATGAGAAAGGGGGTTGAAAGCTTGGTTTTACCAGAACTAGCTTACAAATATTACTGTATAACATGGAAAAGTCTTTTGAAACTTAAGAGCTGCAATTGTGAAAACAAGACGTCCCTTTCTGTGAGTTCACAGGTGTGTGTTCGGAGACAGATGAAGAGAATGTGGGATGATGAGTTAAGTATTTTGTCTCTGCATCAGCTAGTGTGTATGGGTGGTTTGTGGCTTGTTGTCTCTCTCTGTCTCTGTCTCCCTCTCTCTCCCGACTCTTCTCTCTCTCCTCTCATTTTCTTCCTTTCTTACGTCAAAATAAGAACAGTGTTGTTCTTTTCATTACGTGTATGCTACATTTTCCAGAATTGTATTGGATGGAATGGGGGGGGGGGGTGGGGGGGGACTTAGGTGATGGTTTTGTTGTTTTTTTTTTAAGTCAGAACTGTACTAGATTTGGGGGAAGTTTGGTGGTTTTATTTATTTTTAAGGTGTTATGTTTGGATGTTATGGAGCGCTTTCATTAAATTATTTTTAAAATATTTTTGTGCTCTGTGCATTTATTTTCTTTGGTTTTCATTCATAGTATTGTGGTTTTCATTCATGGTAATTGTGGTAAACAGAGAAGGGGTTTCATAAATATATTGGTATATATCTTTTTTTTGTTGGGCTTGTTTGATAAAGTTTGATATTGAAATCTTGTTTTGCTTAATATTAATTCTTTTGATAGACATTGACTTGATATGTTTCTTTGCCTTGTTTGTTTTGGGGGGGGGGGGGGGGGGGTCCCTCATATATAGGTTACGCCATTTTTTTTACTTTTAAGTTCATGTTCTTGAATATGTCATGATTTGCAAAACATGTTTAGGCGTCTTATGTACACTCTATAAATTGGAATGTATGAGATGGTGTTTCACTTATGTATATTCTGTAAGTTGGAATGTATGAGATGGTGTTTTACCTAAAATTAACTCTTTTGACAGACATGCACTTGATATGTTTCTTTGATAATTTTTTTCCCCCTCACATATATGTTACACCTTTTTGGGACTGTTTAAATTCTTGTTCTTGAACATGTCTTGTTTGGGCATTATATCTGAACATGTTGATTTTTCAATGTTTGTTTGCTGTTAGGTTTTTTATCCTTTTTCTTCATATTGTTTTAAAGTAAGAAAGATTTGTGAATATGTTTTTATATATATATTTGTTTGGTTGGGTTGCTTTCTTCTCTGCAATCTCCTCTGTATTTTAATCTATTTAATTTACTTGATTATAATCAGTGTATCTGTCTTGACATTAATGTTCAGGTCAGTTGTGGATTATGTGTTTGTAGAATACATGTGTATCTCTTGTTTTAATTAGCAGTGCATCCACTGGAGATTATGTGTAAATCATCCATCTCTTCTTTTTTTTTAATCATAAGTTGAACTATTATTGTTGGTGATGGGGGGGATTGTTTTTCTTTTGTTTTTGTGTTGTTTTGGTTTGTTTTTATGGCTGGGTTTTTGGGGAGTTTTTTTTTCAAAGGGGGGAGGGGGGGGGGGGGAGTTGTTGCTATTTCCTAATCAGGGCAAGAGGTAGTTGAAAAAAGGATGTGAATACTTATTCTGTTACTCTTGAAATATAAAGATTGATCCTTCATTCATTCATTGATGATGAATGATAGTGTACATTAGTATTATGTATAGTGATCACTCGCCTGTTGCTCCCGGAAGGGAAGCTACGTTGAGTATTGGCGTGCAAAGCATAGCAGGCAACTGGAGGCTGGCATTGGCAGGCAGGAGACGTATAGACCTTTCCTTCCTCCCTCCCAATCAGAACTTGTGATAATGATCAATTATTCAGACCCTCCCCGATAACGTAAGTCTAGTGGCTATACAGCTCTGAACATTGCCTACGATGCTTTGCGCGCCAATACTCAACGTAACTTCACCTTCATCCACAATAGACTCGTAATAATTTCAATTAAATGTCAACCTCCTAACGCAGGTCTAGTGTAATTTTCTAATTAAACATCAGTGTAGGGAGCGAGATTATTATATTTATGTGAGGGGAGGGGACTGGTGGGGAGAATGGAGTCAAGATAAGGCATACATCATTATTTCCAGCTTGATTGATGTGTGTTCAGTATCTCTGTTCACAGGACCTCGTGTACTGATCAGCTGGAGACGATTTTTGCTACACTAAAAGTTAAGTGCTTTTCCTTTCTGGTTCTCTGTGTGTGTGTGTGTGTGTGTGTGTGTGTGTGTGTGTGTGTGTGTGTGTGATTTGTTTTCTGTCATGTGTTATTTGTTCTTCTCTTCAATGATAATGTGCACACTGTCACAAGCTGTTTTGCCGTAACGTTGCCTTGTATTACCATAATACACTGACCCATTGTTGTTTCTTTATCGTTTCTTTTTTCTAATATTTTCACAACTTTTAAACAGATGCACCTCGTTACCTTTTTTTTTTTATTTAAATTTTTCATCTGTTGAACACAATGTTAAAAAAATGTATGAGAAAGGGGGTTGAAAGCTTGGTTTTACCAGAACTAGCTTAAAAATATTTCTGTTTAACATGGGAAAGTCTTTTGAAACTTTTGAGCTGCAATTGTGAAAACAAGACGTCCCTTTCTGTGTGTTCACAGGCCTGGTGTACGGAGACAGATGAAGAGAATGTGGGATGATGAGTGAAGTATTTTGTCTGTGCATCTGCTGGTGTGTATGAGTGGTTTGGGGCTTGTCGTCTGTCTCTGTCTCTCTCGCTCTCTTGCTCTTCTCTTCTGTCCTCTCCTTTTCTTCCTTTCTTCTGTCAAAATGAGTGTTGTTCTCTTCATCACGTGTACGCTACATTTTCCAGAATTGTAATGGGGGGGGGGGGGGGGAGTTTGGTGATGGTTGGGGTTTCTTTTTTGGGGGGGAGGTGTGAATTCAGAATTGTACTGGATTTTTTTTTGGGGGGGGGGTTGGGGTAGTTATTTATTTATTAGGTGTTATGTTTTGATTTTATGGAGCGCTTTCATTTAATAATTTTTTGGGATATATTGTGTTCTGTGTATTTATATTTCTTTGGTTTTCATTCATAGTACTATGGCAAACAAAGAAAGGGTTTGTGTAAATGTTTTGATATTTGTCATTTTTTTGGTTGGGCTTGTTTGATTGTGCTTTCCAAAAAATGATTCTTTTTATAGACATTGTTTAAATATGTTTCTTTTCCTTCTTTCTTTGTTTTTTTCCTCATATATTTGTCATGCTTTTTTTTTGTTTTTGTAAACACTTTTAAGATGATTTGCAGAATATTGTGTTTAGGCGTTGCATCATAATGTTCCTTATTAGTATACTATAGTTTTATAAATTTGTTGAGTTAAATTCATAGCAGGTTTGTATAACTTTGAATAGTTTTGTTGCTGATTTGATGAGGTTTAAAGTTTTTTTTAAATTTTAGGCTTTTTGCCACATTGTGACTTGATAGGTTTCATTAATAATGATGTTATTTTAAAGAAGTGTTTCGTGTGGGTTTTTAGTAATACTTAAAAAAAAATAATGATGTAACCTGAAAATGCCAACCCCTCTCTCTCTAAGTGTCTCTGTCTCTCTGCCTCTTTCTCGGTCTGTCTCTCTCTCTCTCAGTCTGTCGGTCGGTCTGTCTGTCTGTTTGTTTCTCCATCTGTCTGTCTGTCTGTTTCTCCATCTGTCTGTCTGTCTGTTTCTCCATCTGTCTGTCTGTCTGTTTCTCCATCTGTCTGTCTGTCTGTTTCTCTGTTTCTCGCCCTGTCTTCCTTTCTTATATCTTTGTCTTATGTATACTCTGTAAGTTGGAATGTATGAGATGGTGTTTTGCCTAAAATTAATTCTTTTGACAGATATTGACTTGATATGTTTCATTGAAAATATCATTTTAAATAAGGGTTTGTGTAGGTGTTTTGTCAGACTTTTCTGACTGGTCTGTTTTGATGATGTAACCTCAAGATGCTCTCTCTCTGTCTCTCTCTCTGTCTCTCTCTCTCTCTCTCTCTCTCTCTCTCTCTCTCTCTCTCTCTCTCTCTCTCTCTCTCTCTCTCTCTCTCTCTCTCTCTCTCTCTTTCCCTTCCCTTCCCTTCCTTTCTATTTTTCACTTTCACATATTATATTATTCTAAACTTATCATTAAGTATAAATGTTTTGGTTCTTATGTTGAATTGAAATTGTATTCTTGTTACCTTAATAACGACAGGCTGTGTTTGGTTGGATTCTTTTTCTTTTGTTGTTCTGGGTTTTTTCCTTTTCACTTGTTTTTTTCCCTCTCACATATATGTTGCACCTTTTTGGACTTTTTAAATTCTTGTTCTTGAACACGACTTGTTTGGGCATTATATCTGAATGTGTTCATTTTTCTAATGTTTGTTTGCTGTTAGTTTTTGTTTTTCCTTTTTGTTCATAAAGTGTTTAAGAAAGATATGTGAAATGTTTATACATATTTGTTTTTGGTTGGGTTGCTTTCTTCTCTGCTGTCTCCTCTGTATTTTAATCTGTTTAATTTACTTGATTATAATCAATGTATCTGTCTTGACATTAATGTTCAGGTCATTTGTGGATTATGTTTTTGTAGAATACATATCTATCTCTTTTATTTGAATTATCATTAATGTATCCAGTGGGGATTATGTGTAATATACCCATCTCTTTTTTTTAAATCATAAGTTGAACTTTAATTGTTGGTGATGGGGGTTTGGTTTTTCTTTTGTTTTTATGGCTGTTTTGGGGGGGAGGGTTTTTTGTGTTGTTTTTTTTGGGGGGGGGGGGATTTTTGCTATTTCCAAACCAGGGCAAGGGCCATATGAAAAAAGGATGTGAATACTTACTTTGTTACTCTTGAAATATAAAGATTGTTCATTTATTCATTCATTTATTATGAATGATGGTGTGTATTAGTATTATATATAGGAATGCATAAACAATTACACTCAGTTATGTTTTTTATTCTAACATCTGTTCAGCATGATGTTCAGCTGCAGTTCATTTTTGCACAAATGTTAGAGAGAGGGATTGACATGCGTGTGTGGGTGAGAGTGTGTATTGGGGCAAGGGTGGGGATATTGGGGTTGATGGATTGCATATACGATTACAGACTTGGTTAATGTGTTTTCAGTGTCTGTGTTCACAGGGCTCGTGTACCCAACATCTGGAGATGCTTTCGGCAGCACTGTATAAGAGTTAAGTACTTCTTTTTGTGTGCGTGTGTGTGCTTTTGTGTGCATGTGTGTGTGTGTGTGTGTGTGTGCGTGTGCGTGTATGTGCTTTTATATTGTGTGTGTGTGGTGGTAGTCTTCAATTTTATGTCTCTTCACAAAAAGTGATATTAGCAAAAATGTACGTGTGTGTGTGTGTGTGTGTGTTTTTTTGGGGGGAGGTTATTACTTTTGGTATGTTTTTTTCTTCTCCTTATTGATGATAGAGAATGGTCAGAGCCTGTCATGCCAGTGTTGCCTTGTTGTTGATGTTTTGATGTGATACACCTACCCCATTGTTCACTGTTGTTTCTTTGTTGGTTCTTTTTTCCTAATATTTTAACAAGTTGAAAATACTTGCTCACAGTTATCTGACTTTTTGTAATTGTTCATCTTAATTTTTTTTTATGATGTTTAGCTGCAGCGAGATAAGTGAAGTGAAGATGTTTCTGATCTCTCCTTGTTTCCATGGGGTTGCTGTATGCCTGTTTCTGATGTACGCTTGATTCTGTGTGTGTGATACTTGTGTGCTTGTGATGCACACTTGATCCTGTGTATAAGTGTTTTCTGATGTCAGTTTCTGTATACATGTGCAGAATGGGGGGAGAGTGCTACACCGCTTGGGGGGGGGGGGGGGGGGAGGGAGCCTTTTGCCCCTCTACAGACACTGCCTGCCTGCTGCCCTGTGCCCCCACACTTGTCTGCCCCCACAGTGACTGAGCCAGCCAGCAGTGAACAGGAGGGTGAGGACATGACATGACATGACATGACATGTCATGACATAGCCAGCATTGTCTGGGATGAACTGAACTTTTCTTCTTTCTTTTCTTCCGCTTTCTTCTTCGTTTGTGTCGTAGAACATCTTGCGCACACATTAAATCCTGGTCCGCTTTTCCTAAGAGAATGCCATTGTGTGCCAGTGGGAACAGATGGCAATATTTACAAAAACTGCTTACACATGAGGACTGGATGTAAAAAAAAAAGCACATGAGAATCAGCCACCATGGCACAGTGGTTAGCGCCTTGGATTCTGGACCGGAAGGTTGCGGGTTTGAATCCCTTAAGAGTCATAGGGATTTTTCGGGCTCCGGTCGGCTCCTACCCAGAGTGAGTGTGCTGTGGGCTCAGTGGAAAGGCTGGGACCACACAGTCGAGCTTCATCCACTTTACGGATGCGAGTTTGAGAGTGTTGCTCAAATTACCTGACCAACACTGCAGGTGTCTGTATCTCTCGGGCCCGGTTGATGCTGGGATATATTATGACAGTAAGCGCAGAGTACAGCCCTGTCAAGTAGTCTCAAAGCACATGCACCTCCACAGCAGCATCATTATATCATCCTGATTCTCATTGATCATCATGCAATGAAAAAATTGCCTCTGATTCCGTGGGCCCGGTTGCTCTGGTCTCATGGTGACCTCAGATTTGGTTTCCCCATACGCTTCTGTGCCTGTGGTGAGTTTGTGTCAAAGCCTTTGGGGTTGGGGGTTCGCGGGGAGACGGGCTGTTGGAGGGACGTTGTGGTGGTCGCCACCTCGGGTGGGCGTCTCACTTAGTCTGGCTCCACGACTGAGCTAATACTGTCATTAGTAGGGGGCTTAGTAGGTGGTGTCCTGCGTATGTTAGATCAGAACAGGCACCACTGAACACCACCAAAGTGACCCAGCAGATGTGCAGGGCCCCTCTGGCTGGTGATCCCATGGTGGCCTGACACTGATGGGCTCCCTGTGCACTTCCAACCCTGGGGATGAGACATGACAAACCTGGGCATGGCTGTGGTGGGAAAATTGAAGCGAGCGGCATGGGAACGGCAGGGACAGGAGCATCATGGAAGATGAGGCAGCAAAAAAAAAAAAGCACATGAGTGCTTATTCCAATATCCTCAGTATAAAAGAATCAATAAATCAATAGATATGTCTTTTTCTGACTTTCTTCTTCTTTGTTCTTTACTTTTGTTTTCTGCTTCCTCTTCTTCTTCATCTGTTGCCTTCTTCATTTCCTTGTCCCCTGCTTTTAGTTTTTCCTTCTCCAGTTTTCACCGCCATCATCATCATTGCCACCCTTGTTTTTGGTGGTGGTGGTTTTTCTTGTGAAGTCTGTTGCTCTTCTTGTCTGCTGCTTTGGTGGTCAGAACAGCCAGGCTGCCTGCATCAGAAACAGCCGCCTGCCTCTCTCTGTCAGCACTGGGTCAGCTGCAGGGGTCAGGAAGGAAGGAGAGAGTGTGTCAGTCACAGTGTGATGTCCACAGGGCACATTGAAGAAGCCATGCATTGGCTTTGGAAAATCAAGCCATCCCTCTAGGAACAAAAACAACTTGCTATCTACATTATTACTGTAAACATAACAATCAGATAGTCTCAAAATTTTTTTTTTTTTAAACAATTATAATAGACCCCAACAACAACAAAAAATACATTGCAAAACTTGTACACACAGACAGACAGACACACACACACACACACACACACACTTAAACACACACACTTACACACACACACACACACACACTTACACACACACACTTACACACACACACACACACACGCGCATGCACGCACACACACACACACACACACACACACACACAGACACAGTCACAGACACATTCACTCGCTCACTCACTCACTCACTCACGCACGCACGCACGCACGCACACTCACACACACACACACACACGCACGCACGCACGCACAGTCACACACACACACACACACACACACACACACACACACTGACTGAGGAGTTTTCCTCTGGAGTTAAATCAGTGCTGACTCAAAAGTCTTTCCGATGAGACTATAAACCAAGGTCTCGTGTGCGAACACACATAGTACATCTTGCGCACAGGTTAAAACCCATTCCGCTTTTCGAAAGAGTATGCCATTGTGTGCCGGTGGGAACGGATGACAAAATATACAAAATTGCACACACAAGGGGACTGGATGTAAAGAAGTGCATGAGTGCTTGATCCATTGTCCTCGAAATAGAATAAAATAAAGATAAAATCTCTCTCTCTCTCTCTCTCTCTCTCTCTCTCTCTCTCTCTCTCTCTCTCTCTCTCTCTCTCTTTCTCTCTCTCTCTCCCTCTCCCTCTCTCCCTCCCTCCCTCCATCCCTCTCTCAATGGAAGTAGGTGTATACATGATTTTAGACAGTGTATGTATTTCTAGAGAAGGGAGCTGTTTCTCGAGAAGTGTGTTGTGTGTGTTGCCAGGTGTGTTGCAGCCCATGTGAAGACACAGGAGAGGCAGGGACAGTGCAGCAACAGGACTGGAGGGACAGAGAGAGGGAGGGAGGCAGCCCTGAAGCCCAGGAGAGAGACTGAGGAGAAACAGGTTGACAACCAATGCAGGAGTTAGGGACAGGTCTGTCAGCAGTACATAGGCTGTCAACACTCACTTTGGCCTGTCTGTCTGTCTGTTAGCAGCACTTAGGCTGTCCAATATTATCCATTATCCTTGATATAAAAGAATATATCAATAAATATACAATAAATAAATACCCACTTTGGCCTGTCCAACTACCACAGGGGACAGGCACTTTGACCACAAAAATTTACCCCCAGAATGAAAGTATCCAGAGTTAATGTATTCCAATGGTAATGACAGAGCATCTGGCATCCCTATAAAGGAAAGGCCGTGACACTACGACCATCAGAATTAAAACAGTAGAAAATGAAAAGAAAGAAAGAAGGTTAAGTACAGGAAAAAGGACAGGTGTGGAAAAATGGCTTTTGTTCCCAAGATAGCCGGCTTGGACAGACCAAGGGAAGTAATACCTCACTGTATTGTAGACCTGAATTGTAAACATACCAATGATGGGTGTTGAAATCTCTATCACCTTTTTAACTAATGCAGGTGTGTTTTTCAGGTGAATTAAGGTTTATAAAATTCCAAACAAATACAGTAGATCATGTATGCAAAAATACAAAACAACCCCCAAAATTAATTCTCAATGATACATAGATTTGTGGTGAAAAATTGAAATCATTCTGTTAGTTTTCTTTTTACATTTTTTTTTTTAAAGACAAGACCCTAATTCAGTGGCCATAAGTCAAAAATTCAGTTTGACTAAGAAATACTGGCGAAAAACATTTTTAGGGGGGATAATTTTTAGGTAATGTTATTATTTTTTTAAAAAGTAAAGTATTACAAACCCCAACACAGAGGACTTCTTCAAAATAATATCATTATTTACTAAACCTATAAAGTCACAAAGTGGCAAAGAGCCTAATAATAATAATAATAAAATTTGAAACCCTATCTTATCAGCAACAAACTAACAATTAAAAGAAAGTTATGGAAACCAGCAATTAATCTAACTGGGTACATTAATGAAGGCATAGTGTACTAATAAATGACATTACGATGTAACGTCCAAATAAATGTATTTTTCAAATCATGTTCAAGAAGCCCAACAACAACAAAAAAGATATACATTGGAATATTTACACAAACCCTTTCTTTACCACAACTGTGTATGAAAACCAAAGAAAAATAATTAACAGATCACAAAAAAATTCACCTACAGTTTTTTAAATGAAAGCGCTACATCAATTACACCTGAAAAATAAAACCACCAAACTTCCCCCAAATCCAGTACAATTCTGGATGCTTGAAAAAAACAGAGAGTGCCCCTTCAGTTTGGATTATCAGAAGAAATAATATTATAACTCCCTCACAGAAATCTCTCTTATCATCAGATACTGCTACCAATAAGAGAAACAAAAACCCAAACAAACAAGCAAAGGAAAAAAACAACAACAAAACAACATAGTATGGATAGAATCATCTATATAAAAGACTGTCAAAGAATTAAATATAATCTAGGACATTTTCAAATAGTGTAATGTGTATACCTGATGTAAACATCAAGATAGCATCATTTTAGAACAATAATGAACACAAAATTACAAATTTTAACTTCCCAGCTAGAACAGTTTTTGCTGATAAATGTTCCAGTTATTGCCAATAACAAAGCTGAAATATGCTCAATCCATAGCATAGTATCTAAAACAATAAACTAGAATAGTTTATCAAACCAAAAACATAATAATACAAATTCCATTAATGAATATCTCACCTACTCTCCTTTCAAACTGATTTGTACACATCAACTTAGAACATTGTCTTACTCTGCTATAATGTGAATATCACCAAACAGTGATAAATTGGAACATGTATAAGTGAACAATGATTTATACAAGAGACTCTGGAATGTAATTTATAACTCTTTTTGGAAGAGTAGCCCACACACAGGGACTGGATGTAGAAAAGTACATGTGCTTAGTCTATTGTCCTCGAAATAAAGAGAAAAAATAAATAAAATAAAAACTCTCTCTCACGTGAAATCCTGTTCCGCTTTTCGTAAGAGTAGGCCATCGTGTGCCGGTGGGAACAGATGACAATATTGACAAAACTGCATACACACGGGGACCAGATGAAAAAAAGCACATGATTGCTTATTCTGTTATCCTCGATATAAAAGTATCAATCAATCAATCAATCAATCAATCAATCTCTCTCCCTCTCTCAATGGAAGTAGGTGTATATATGATTTTAGACAGTGGATAAATGTGTATGTATTTCTAGAGAAGTGAGCTGTTTCTCAAGAAATGTGCTGTGCTGTGTGTGTTGCAGCCCATGTAAAGACACAGGAGAGGCAGGGACAGTGCAGCAACAGACTGGAGGGAGGGAGGGAGGCAGCCCTGAAGCCCTGGAGAGAGAGAGACTGAGGAGAAACAGGCTGACAGCCAATGCAGGAGGGAGGCACAGGTCTGTCACTAGTACATAGGCTGTCAACACTCACTTTGGCCTGTCTGTCAGCAGCACTTAGGCTGTCCAATATTATCCATTATCCTTGATATAAAAGAATATATCAATAAATATAACATAAATAAATACCCACTTTGGCCTGTCCAGCTACTACAGGGGACAGGCACTCTGACCACAAAAATTTACCCCCAGAATGAAAGTATCCAGAGTTAATGTGTTCCAATGGTAATGACAGAGCATCTGGCATCCCTATAAAGGAAAGGCCGTGACAGTACGACCATCAGAATTAAAACAGTAGAAAATGAAAAGAAAGAAAGAAGGTTAAGTACAGGAAAAAGGACAGGTGTGGGAAAATGGCTTTTGTTCCCAAGATAGCAGGCTTGGACAGACCAAGGGAAGTAATACCTCACTGTATTGTAGACCTGAATTGTAAATATGCCAATGATGGGTGTTGAAATCTCTCTCACCTTTTTAACTAATGCAGGTGTCTTTTTCAGGTGAATTAAGGTTTATAAAATTTCAAACAAATACAGTAGATCACGTATGCAAAAATAAAAAAAACAAACCCCCCAAATTAATTCTCAATGATACATAGATTTGTGGTGAAAAATTGAAATCATTCTGTTAGTTTTCTTTTTACATTTTTTTTTTTAAAGACAAGACCCTACTTCAGTGGCCATGATAAGTCAAAAATTCAGTTTGACTAAGAAATACTGGCGAAAAACATTTTTAGGGGGGATTATTTTTAGGTAATGTTAATATTTTTAAAAAAGTAAAGTATTACAAACCCCAACACAGAGGACTTCTTCAAAATAATATCATTGTTAATTAAACCTATAAAGTTACAAAGTGGCAAAGAGCCTAATAATAATACTAATAAAATTTGAAACCCTGTCTAATCAGCAACAAACCAACAATTAAAAGAAAGTTATGGAAACCAGCAATTAATCTAACTGGGTACATTAATGAAGGCATAGTGTACTAATGAATAACATTATGATGTAACGTCCAAATAAATGTATTTTTCAAATCCTGTTCAAGAAGCCCAACAACAACAAAAAAGATATACATTGGAATATTTACACAAACCCTTTCTTTCTTTACCACAACTGTGAATGAAAACCAAAGAAAAATAATTAACAGATCACAAAAAAATTCACCTACAGTTTTTAAATCAAAGCGCTTCATCAATTACACCTGAAAAACAAATAAAACCACCAAACTTCCCCCAAATCCAGTACAATTCTGGATGTTTAAAAGAAAGCAAGAGAGTGCACCTCCAGTTTGGATTATCAGAAGAAATAATATTATAACACCCTCACAGAAATGTCTCTAATCATCAGATACTGCTACCAATAAGCGAAGCAAAAACCCAAACAAACAAACAAAGGAAAAAAAACCCAACAAAACAACATAGTATGGTTAGAATCATCTATAAAAAAAAAAAAAAAAAAAAAAATTTAACCTGTCAAAGAATTAAACATAATCTAGCACATTTTCAAATAGTGTAATGTGTATACCTGATGTAAACATCAAGATAGCATCATTTTATAACAATAATAAACACAAAATTACAAATTTTAACTTCCCAGCTAGAACAGTTTTTGCTGATAAATATTCCAGTTATTGCCAATAACAAAGTTCAGATATGCTCAATCCATAGCATAGTATCTAAAACAATAAACTAGAAAAGTTTATCAAAGCAAAAACATAATAATACAAATTCCATTAATGAATATCTCACCTACTCTCCTTTCAAACTGGTTTGTTCACATCAACTTAGAACATTGTCTTACACCACTATAATGTGAATATCACCAAACAGTGATAAATTGGAACATATATAAGTGAACAATGATTTATACAAGAGACTCTGGAATGTAATTTATAACTCTATATGGAAGAGTAGCCCATTATGTGCCAGTGGGAACGGATGACAAAATATACAAAACTGCATACACACAGGGACTGGATGTAGAAAAGTACGTAAGTGCTTAATCTATTGTCCTCGAAATAAAGAGAAAAAGTAAAATAAATAAATAAAATAAAAAATCTCTCTTTTTTCTCTCTTCTCTCTCTCTCTCTCTCTCTCTCTCTCTCTCTCTCTCTCTCTCTCTCTCTCTCTCTCTCTCTCAATGGAAGTAGGTGTATACATGATTTTAGACAGTGTATAAATGGATGTATTTCTAGAGAAGGGAGCTGTTTCTCAAGAAATGTGCTGTGCTGTGTGTGTTGCCAGGTGTGTTGCAGCCCATGTAAAGACACAGGAGAGGCAGGGACAGTGCAGCAACAGACTGGAGGGAGGGAGGGAGGCAGCCCTGAAGCCCTGGAGAGAGAGAGAGACTGAGGAGAAACAGGCTGACAGCCAATGCAGGAGGGAGGCACGGGTCTGTCAGCAGTACATAGGCTGTCAACACTCACTTTGGCCTGTCTGTCTGTCTGTCAGCAGCACTTAGGCTGTCCAATATTATCCATTATCCTTGATATTAAAGAATATATCAATAAATATAAAATAAATAAATACCCACATTGGCCTGTCCAACTACTACAGGGGACAAGCACTCTGACCACAAAAATTTACCCCCAGAATGAAAGTATCCAGAGTTAATGTATTCCAATGGTAATGACAGAGCATCTGGCATCCCTATAAAGGAAAGGCTGTGACACTACGACCATCAGAATTGAAACAGTAGAAAATGAAAAGAAAGAAAGAAGGTTAAGTACAGGAAAAAGGACAGGTGTGGGAAAATGGCTTTTGTTCCCAAGATAGCAGGCTTGGACAGACCAAGGGAAGTAATACCTCACTGTATTGTAGACCTGAATTGTAAATATACCAATGATGGGTGTTGAAATCTCTATCACCTTTTTAACTAATGCAGGTGTGTTTTTCAGGTGAATTAAGGTTTATAAAAATTCCAAACAAATACAGTAGATCACGTATGCAAAAATACAAAAACAACCCCCCAAAATTAATTCTCAATGATACATAGATTTTTGGTGAAAAATTGAAATCATTCTGTTAGTTTTCTTTTTACGTTTTTTTTTTTTTTTTTAAAGACAAGACCCTAATTCAGTGGCCATGCTAAGTCCAAAATTCAGTTTGACTAAGAAATACTGGCGAAAACCATTTTGGGGGGGGGGGGGGGGGGGGGGCATTTTTAGGTAATATTATTATTTTTAAAAATAGATAAAGTATTACAAACCCCAACACAGAGGACTTCTTCAAAATAATATCATTGTTAATTAAACCTATAAAGTCACAAAGTGGCAAAGAGCCTAATAATAATAATGATAAAATTTGAAACCCTATCTTATCAGCAACAAACCAACAATTAAAAGAAAGTTATGGAAACCAGCAATTAATCTAACTGGGTACATTAATGAAGGCATAGTGTACTAATAAATGACATTACAATGTAACGTCCAAATAAATATATTTTTCAAATTGTGTTCAAGAAGCCCAACAACAACAAAAAAGATATACATTGGAATATTTACACAAACCCTTTCTTTCTTTACCACAACTGTGAATGAAAACCAAAGAAAAAGAATTAACAGATCATGATCTATTATAACATCCTCACAGAAATCTCTCTAATCATCAGATACTGCTACCAATAAGAGAAACAAAAACCCAAACAAACAAGCAAAGGAAAAAAACAACAACAAAACAACATAGTATGGATAGAATCATCTATAAAAACAAAATTTTTTAAACCTGTCAAAGAATTAAACATAATCTAGCACATTTTCAAATAGTGTAATATGTATACCTGATGTAAAAATCAGGATAGCATCATTTTAGAACAATAGTAAACACAAAATTACAAATTTTAACTTCCCAGCTAGAACAATTTTTGCTGATAAATGTTTCACTTATTGCCAATAACAAAGTTCAGATATGCTCAATCCATAGCATAGTATCTAAAACAATAAACTAGAGTACTTTATCAAACCAAAAACATAATAATACAAATTCCATTAATGAAAATCCCACCTACTCTCCTTTCAAACTGATTTGTACACATCAACTTAGAACATTGTCTTACTCCGCTATAATGTGAATATCACCAAACAGTGATAAATTGGAACATGCATAAGTGAACAATGATGTATACAAGTGACTCTGGAATGTAATTTATAACTCTTTTTGGAAGAGTAGCCCATTATGTGCCAGTGGAATCGGATGACAAAATTTACAAAACTGCATACACACAGTGACTGGATGTAGAAAAGTACATAAGTGCTTAGTCTATTGTCCTCGAAATAAAGAGAAAAAATAAATAAAATAAAATAAAAACTCTCTCTTTCTCTCTCCTCTCTCTCTCTCTCTCTCTCTCTCTCTCTCTCTCTCTCTCTCTCTCTCTCTCTCTCTCTCTCCCTCCCTCCCTCCCTCTCTCCTTCCCTCCCTCTCTCAATGGAAGTAGGTGTATACATGATTTTAGACAGTGTATAAATGTATGTATTTCTAGAGAAGTTAGCTGTTTCTCAAGAAATGTGCTGTGCTGTGTGTGTTGCCAGGTGTGGTGCAGCCCATGTGAAGACACAGAAGAGACAGGGACAGTGCAGCAACAGGACTGGAGGGAGGGAGGGAGGCAGCCCTGAAGCCCAGGAGAGAGACTGAGGAGAAACAGGCTGACAGCCAATGCAGGAGTTAGGGACAGGTGTGTCAGCAGTACATAGGCTGTCAACACTCACTTTGGCCTGCCTGTCTGTCTGTCTGTCAGCAGCACTTAGGCTGTTCAATATTATCCATGATATAAAAGAATATATAAATAGATATAAAATAAATAAATACCCACTATGGCCTGTCTGTCTGTCTGTCAGCAGCACTTAGGCTTTCCAATATTATCCATTATCCTCGATATAAAAGAATACATAAATAGATAAAAATAAATAAATACCCACTTTGGCCTGTCTGTCTGTCAGCAGCACTTAGGCTTTCCAATATTATCCATTATCCTCGATATAAAAGAATATATCAATAAATATAACATAAATAAATACCCACTTTGGCCTGTCCAACTACCACAGGGGACAGGCACTCTGACCACAAAAATTTACCCCCAAAATGAAAGTATCCAGAGTTAATGTGTTCCAATGGTAATGACAGAGTATCTGGCATCCCTATGAAGGAAAGGCCGTGACACTACGACCATCAGAATTAAAACAGTAGAAAATGAAAAGAAAGAAAGAAGGTTAAGTACAGGAAAAA
>CM060330.1:567218-607218 GCA_030674155.1 Stramonita haemastoma
TCTGTACAGGGGTTCATGCACACATGTTTGACATGCATTGTTGTTGTGTTGACTTACGTTTGTTCCTGAGTGAATGTGTGTGTGTCTGTGATTGTGTGTATGTTTGTGAGAGAATCAGGAAGTCCTACACGTAGATTTTCCACATCAGAATGAAAAAAATGGTTACCAATCCATCACAACCACCTGCATTCTACTGCTGTTCTTCCGCTGCCTGTATTCAGATGTCTGTATTTCAAAAATGGAGAATTGGAAAAGAGGGTTTCATACTTGCACACAATGGCCTCCTACTCTTCCAAAAGATGGAACAGGTTTTCACGGCGCAAAATGTTCTGCATGTGTTTGTACACGGGATTTTGGTGTCAATCGGATGAGACTAGAAACTGAGGCCCCGTCTGCGAACGCAGCAGAACATCTTGCGCACACATTAAAACCCCGTTCCGCCTTCGGAAGAGTAGGCCATTGTGTGCCGGTAGGTGCGGATTACAAAATTATTTTTAAAAAACAAAACAGCTTGCATAGAGGTGTGTGGTAAGACACCATCCCTGATAAAAAAAAAAAAAAGAAAGGGTAGGCGCTGCACTTGTGGCGACGCGCTCTCCCCTGGGAGAGCAGCCCGAATTTCAAGCAGAGAAATCTGCTGTGACATAAAGTGGTTTAAATAAATAAAAAAATAAACAAATATAGTCTCGTCCGAAAGATTTGGGGGGATTGGAGTCTGCACTGAAGGTGACTTCAGAGGGAAAACCCTGGGAAGTGGCATCTGTCTCCTCTCAGTGGTGGCTGTCACCTGCAGTCGGATCACACACAGTCTGTCTGTCTGCTCTCAGTAGTGGCTGTAACCTGCAGTCAGATCACACAGTCTGAACTCTCTTCACTTCACCCGAGCCTATCCTGCAGTGCTTGAGGAGTGGTGGGGGCAGTGTAAGTGTGAGGAATTTTTTTTTAATCACTAGTTTTCTAATATCATTGCCCACCACCTGTAGCCAGGGCAGATTTCTTCGCAGGGAATTTTGGCTGTTTCTCCCTGGGAACAGAGGGACAACATGTACACAGGGACTGGATATTAAAAACCACACCGGTGCTAATTACGTTATCCAAGAAATAAAAGAATAAAGAACTACGTATAGGATTCAAAGATCGTCTGAAATACTGATATTCATAATACAAGCTTCTGAAATACAGCCCTCCGAATGCAGGCTTTTAAAATACAGACATCCAAAATACATAAAAACATAAATATTTTTTTAAAAGCAAGTATAAACATGAAATGGGCGTACAAATGAAAACAGGCTTCTAGAATACAATAATCCGAAATGAATAAAAAGTAAGTGTGAACAGAAAGAGTGCAAATATTACAAAAATCTTGGCCGATTGTTTAAAATATATTCAAACGTTTAAATTATAATGTAAAATTCATAAATTGAAAACGCAGATACTCCTATTACTACACGCATACTGACATGCATAAAATATCGCAGATAGCCTACCCAAGTAATGACACCTAAAATGCATTGGATAACATAGCTTTTGAATACAATTTTCCACTTAAAGATCAGAACATAGAATGCTCCGCGTTTCCGCGGATTTCCAATTTTTTAAAGCAGATTTTCCGCGGAAGAAAAAGAGTTTCCGCGCAAAAAAAAATAAATCTGGGGGACAAAAAACGAAACTGAATGATAATCTCAAATGGTGCAAGTGTCGTCAAAGGGTTCAGTTCTCACTCGCTCGACTTTGTAGCCTAGCTAAAGCCGGTAGAGGGTCGTATGCATGACTTCAAAATGGCTAGCATATGCGGGGGGAAACGATCGTCGATCGGACTTAAGCTAATTGACTACAGAGGATGCAAAAATGCATGGGAGTGGGGTGGATGTGAAGTCAAGGTTTGGGATCGAAATGTGTGGATTGGCGAGCACATTTGCAAACTGGATGCTGCAGGCAAAGTTTTTAGCGAAGTTGCCAGTGCGACATTTTCTATGCTAGCCGTGGCCGCAGAGCGCTTGAAGAACATTTGCAAACGGCAAAAACACGAAGAAGGTGATCGACTCCACCCATACAATTCTTGCAGTCTGAAAACTGAGAAAAAAATACTGTTTTTTGGACAAAACTCAGAGCATCCCAAGCAGGGAAGAAAACACAGTTGAACAAGTGCTTACTCATTGTCCTCGAATAAAAGAATTTGCCTTGCCTTCTCTCTCTCTCTCTTCCTCTCTCTCTCTCTCTCCCCCTCCCCCCACGTTTTCCATTAACCATCACAGTGGTACACATAAACTTAATTACCGCTACCCAGAATAGATCTTTTAAAAACAAGTTTGACATATTCCGGTGGTTCTTTAAGGAAGGTCTGAGTCTGTCTCTCTCACACACACACACACACATGCGCGGGGTGATGCCCTTCACATCGCACAAAATGGTGCCTGGAGAGGCCTCCAAATTACCTTTTAAAATGCGGAAAATCGTTTTCGGCTGGGGGGCTTACACACATGCCTTCACAATCGCTCAAAATGGTGCCTGGAGAGGCCTCCAAATTGCCTTCATAATGCGAAAAATCGTTTTCGGCCGGGGGGGCTTCGCCCCCCTGGGCCCCCCAGAGGGGCTTTGCCCCTGCACCCCACCGGGGGCCTAAAGCGGCCCCTGGACCCGGCTTGGTTTCCTCTTTTCTTTTTCTTTTTTTTTTATTTTCCCAATTCTATGCTCTGAAAGATACAGACCACTAAACAATGAGAACATGAAACAAAATCTGGAATAAACGTCACACTGTGGATACAAAAATAAGTGTGCATTTGGACATTTACAATATTCTATTTGAGACCCCAAAAATGCACCCAAAACTGAGAGGAAAAATGCATATTGACTATTAACACTTGAATACAGCCTTCAAGTACACTAAGTTTTACAGCCATAAGAAATACTATCTACTACAGGTTTGAATAAAGGATAAGACTATTAAAAAAATGCCATCCACACAACAATAAATTAGCATACAGTCATTCCAAACTGACCACCAAGATGCCCCGTTAACATTACAAATGTTTTGTACAGTATAAATATAGACATTTGAAAGGCTTTTTCAAATGGTGAAATGTGAAATTCCTTCATTAAAAGAAAAGTTCACCTGCCAATGAAAAATGAGAGGTTTTAGACATCATCCCTGAAGTCGGTATGCGCCTCCCTCTAATGGTGGGCAATTATTCACCAAATGTCACCATAGGGGAACGAACCTCCCGCTCTAGCCAAGGAACGAAGAGAAAATACTGTACGTGTATGTGTGCAGTATGTATCTATTTCTAGGGGGGCGGATAGCCTAGTGGTCAGAACATTGCCCTGGCAATTTTGACGACCCGGGTTCGAGTCCGGTCGAGGAAATTTTTTCTCCTGGAGTTAACATCAGTGCTGACTCCACTCTCCCCAAAAGTCCTTCGGATGAGACTTTAAACCGAGGCCCCGTGTACGAACGCACGCAGAACATCTTGCGCACACACGTTAAATCCTGTTCTGCTTTTCGTAAGAGTAGGCCATCGTGTGCCGGTGGAAAACAAAATGACAATATTTACAAAAACTGCATGCACACGGGGACCGGATGAAAAAAAGCACATGATTGCTTATTCGTTATCCTCGATATTAAAGAATAAATAAAATAAAAATAAACAAATATTTGTATACAAAAAACACACAGCGGGCGTGTGTGGTGTGTGTGGGTGAGCCTGTGCTGACTTGCACATTTCAAAGTCTAATATCCCGCCACAATTTTGGGATGATTTAAAAAACAAACAAAAAAAAAAAAACGCTATTGAAGTGAAGCGCCAGCCGCTACAGAAATAGCAACCTGGAAACTGACGTGAGGAAAAGGGGTCACCAGTTCAATGAGGAAAATAGAACATTGTAGGTCATGGTTGTAATGGCTTGGAACGAAGAAAAAAATAATGTACGTGACTGCCTTCACCCAGACACTTCCTCAAATAAAAAGGTTGTTTTTTTTAGGCCAAGAATTAATAGGCAAGAAAAAAATCTGTTTGCATATATGTAAAACAGATACTTATCGTGCCTATTCAAGGCTTCTTACTAAATCGGTAACCTCGGAGCTATATTATTGGGAGAAAGGGAATAAATGTACATATTGATATATTTATTTTGCATTGCCTCCTCTGGTTAACTGCTACTTTGACATGGTGCTGTTTCATTTTCTAACTTTTTAAAAATTTAATTCCCTATCCATACCTGACTGGATTATTGATAATAATTGTGTTGTTACCTGCTTGGTTTTCTTTCACACCTGTGCCGTTTAAAAAAAAAAAAAAATTTTGAAATCTTTATTTTCTTGGACTGAGGGCTGGATGTAAAAAAAAAAAAAAAAACATGATCTGTACTTATTATTTTCTTTCAATTATAAAGATGATTGATTCATTCTACAAGAATTTTTTTTTAATCTCTAAAAGAAGGAATGTGGCAAGACATTCACCTTCCTTACAACTAAACCCTAAGGTCCTTGGTTCGTTCCCAAGCCCTGCCCTTTCTTCCCGAGTGACAGGGAAATCGAACAAATTAAATGTCAAAGTCTGTCGGATGAGACTAGAAGAAACCGGCTCCCCATAGCACGCATGCGCACATGTTAAAAACCTGTTCCGCTTTTTGGAAGAGAAGGTCATTTCTGCTGGTAGGAACAGACGACAAAATTTCACGGAACGCACGAGCACAAAGGTGTGTGTTAAGGAAAGCATCCCCAAAGGTCCGGGAAAAATAGTCACATACACATAACCCCGCCATTGGTGAAACCTCCGAGTTTTAGCCAAGGAACTTAATTAAAAAAAAGGAAAACTCTCTCTCTCTCTCTCCTCTCTCTCTCTCTCTCTCTCTCTCTCTTCTGTCTCTCTCTCTCTCTCTCTCTCTCTCTCTTCTCTCTCTCTCTCTCTCTCTCTCTCTCTCTCTCTCTCTCTCTCTCTCTCTCTCTCCTCTGTTCCGCTTGTCGTAAGGAGTAGGCCATGGTGTGTCGGTGGGAACAGATGACATTTACAAAACTGCATACACTCGGGGACTGGACGTAAAAAGCACAAGAGTGTTTATTCCATTATCCTCGAAAAGAATCAATCAAATCAAATCTCTCTCCTCTGTCTTTCTGTAACCTTTCTTGTTTTCTTTCTTTTTTTTCGTTCAAACAGTGCAGGATTAATCAATTATGTAGGCTACATGCTCCCTCCCCCCTACGTTTTAAACTCTGAGTCTTGATGAAGGGTTGCTCAATGGTTTGATCGGCTTATAATATTATCATTATTTCAGCATGCATTTTTCATACTTTATCTTTTGCTGTTCCAGCCAAAATTAATGGTGGAGAAACTTTTTTATGTAAAGAACCGAAAACTCTGCATGTGTATTTGTAAATTCTACTATACTGAGGATATTGGATAAGCATTTATTTACTTTTTATTTTTACATCCATTTTCTGAGTACAGGCAGTTTTGTATATTATTTTGTCAACCGCTCCCACAGGCGCACAAAAGCCTACTCCTCCGAAAGGTGGAACAGGTGCTCAAGATGTTCTGCGTCCATTAGCACGTGGGATCTGGGTTTATAGTCTCATCTGAAGGACTTCAAGGGAGTGGAGTGGAGTGGGCACTGGTGTTAACTCCAGGGGAAAGTCCCTTGAGCGGGGTGTGTGTTGGTGGCTGGAAACTCGGGCCCTCCGATTGCCAGAGCAAGGCTGTAGGCCTATAACCACTAGACTATCCCGGCCCTCTGTCATTTAGACAGCTACATACTTGACCCTTCCACCCTCTCTTTCTCTGTCTTTGTCTCTCTGTCTCTGTCTCTCTCTTTTTATAGTCCCATCGGGAGATTTTTTCTCCTGGAGTTAACATCAGCGCTGACTCCACTCTCCCCAAAAGTCCTTCCGATGAGACTTTAAACCGAGGCCCGAGTGCGAACGCACGCAGAATATCTTGCGCACACGTTTAAATCCTGTTCCGCTTTTCGTAAGAGTGGGCCATCGAGTACCGGTGGGAACAGATGACATTTACAAAAACTGCATAAAGCCGGGACTGGATGCAAGAAAGCACAAGAGTGCTTATTCCATTATCCTCGATATAAAAGAAAAAAAAAAAGAAAAACTCTCTCTCCCCTTTTCTGTCATTGTTCCACATTATAAAACAAACACACACACAACACACACACACACACACACACACACCACACCACACACGGGTGTGTGTGTGTATGTGTTGTGCGTGTGTGTGTGTGTGTGTGTGTGTGTGTGTGTTGTGTGTGTGTGTGTGTGTGACGTGAGCGCATGTGTGCACGCCCAGGTATTTCTTTATATTTTTGTATTGTTGTTGTTCACAAGTGTAGACTGTGCCTCTTGTAGAATTTTTTACACTTCAGAAAAAAAAAATGTCTTGAGTCTTGAATTCAGTTCCTGTAGTATTGATGATATTTGTGGATGTTTTGCTGTTTAAGCTTATTCTCCTGTTGAATTCGTTTGTAATCCTCCATACACCCAAAAGAGGGGAAAGGAATTAAATGTGGAATCCGGAATAGTGTGTGTGTGTGTGTGTGTGTGTGTGTGTGTGTTGTGTGTGTGTGTGTGTGTGTGTGTGTGAGTGTGTGTGTGTGCTGCAACTCTTATTTGTGCTGCTGCCACCATGATGATGATGATGATGACGACGACGTTTAGAGTTTTGCAGTTTTTGTCAGAGAGCAGGTTAGTTTTTCAAACAATGACCAACACACACTGCAACACTCCTCCATTCTGATATGCTCACAGCCACTTACACACACACACACACACACACACACACACACACACACACACACACACACACACACACGCACGCGCGCGGCACACACACACACCCAAACACACAGATACACACACACACACAAACATGCACGCATGCCCGTACACAGTCACACACAGTACACACACCATACGCACGCACGCGCGCGCGCGCGCACACACCCCCCCCATCCATGCACGTACACACACGTGAACACACACACGCCCGCACGTATGTACCCACGCACCCCCCCCCCCCTCACACACACACACACACACACGCGCGCGCGCGCGCGTACGCACGCATACACACACGCACTGTTGTTCAGCATAGCCTGATGAAAAGGTGACAGGGGAAGGGAGACAACCTACTCGGAAAAACTGTCAGTCCTGTTTCTGTTGACTGTGAGGTGTGAAGGCAGTGAAGTGTTGTTCTGGCTTGTTGTTGTTTTGGCTTGTTGTTGTTTTGGCTTGTTGTTGTTTTGGCTTGTTGTTGTTTTCTGTTTATGCTATTCAGTCAGACAATGTCTATACACACACACACACACACACACACACACACACACACACACACACACACACACACACACACACACACTGAGAGATCAAATTATCAAATCAAAATTTTATTTCCAGATGGTACATTGAGTAAGCAATAAATTTGCAATCTTTTGCAGAGAGAGAATGAATGAATAATCTTTATTTTCCAAGGGTTACAGAGTAAGCATGCACATACTTTTTTTTCATCTGGCCCTTGCTCTGATTATGAAAAAGCAGCCCCCCCCCCCCCCCCCCCCACTAAAAATAAACAACAACAAACAAAAAAAACAACAAAAACAGCAAAACAACCCCACCCCAAACAAACCAAAAAAAAAACCCCCAACAACAACAAATATAACAAAAGAAATGCCACCATCACCAACAATAAAAGTTCAACCTATGATTTCAGAGAAGTAATAGGTATACTTTCAACAGATGCATAATCCCCACTAGATACATTGATGATCATTGAAAAAAAAAAAAAGGAAAAGAAAAAAACAGAGGATATAGCCTATGAATTTAACAAAAACATAACCCCTAACTGACCTGAACATTAATGTCAGAAGAGAGAGAGAGAGAGAGAGAGGAGAGAGAGAGAGAGAGAGAGAGAGAGAGAGAGAGAGAGAGAGACAGAGACAGAGACAGAGACAGAGACAGAGACAGAGAGACAGAGAGCGAAAGCGAGAGAGAGAGAGAGAGAGAGAGATGAGAGAGAGAGAGAGAGAGAGAGAGAGAGAGAGAGAGAGAGAGAGAGATACCACTGTATGTCACAGCAGATTTCTCTGCGTGAAATTCGGACTGCTTCCCGAGAGAGCGTGACGCCACAAGTGCAGCGCCACCCCATATTATTTCTATTCTTCTTTTTCCTGTCTGCCACTGTCTTTGTTTCCCTATCACAGTGGCTTTTTTCTACAAAATTTTGCCAGAGACAACCCCCTTGTTGCCGTGTTTTTTTGTTTGTTTATTTTTTATGTGCGCTAAATAATGATGTGTAACACACGTGGTTGTGTGGGTGTGTAGTGTGCGCAGGTGTGTGTGTGTGTGTGTGTGTGTGTGTGTTGTGTGTGTGTGTGTGTGTGTGGTGTGTGTGATGTGTGTTTCGTCTCATCCGAAAGACTAGCACCCAGACCACCACTCATGGTCTAATGGATGGGGGAAAAGTTTTGGGCCCAAACGGGATTCGAACCACCGCACACTCTGACACGGACTTTTCGCTCTCTAGACAGGCATGTCACCTCCTAGACCGGGGGGGTGGGGGGGGGGGGGGGGGGGGGGGGGGGGGAGAACCAAAAACCCCCCCAAAAACCCTAGACTACCAATCCACCAACATTAACATTAAACAGATGACAAAATTGACAAAACTGCAATGACAGGGCGACTTGATGTAAAAATGAAAAAAAAAAAAGGCACATGAGTGCTTATTCAATTATCCTCGAAATAAAAGAATTTTTAAAAAAATCAATAAAATAACACACACACACACTTTTGTGTGTGACTTTTGAGGGTTTTTGTGTGTTGTTGTTGCTTGTTTTCTCTATAGGCACATTTTATTTTTAGGACTGTTGACATCATGTTAGTTAAATAATGTTGGTGACGTTTTTTTTCCTAAGATAGATGGCTTGATGAAAAAAAAAGCAAATCAATGCTTATTCAATGCGCTGTCTGGATATAAAAATTTGTCTTGACTTGACATGACTTCACACACACACAACACACACGCAGAACATCTTGCGCACACATTAAATCCTGTTCCGCTTTTCATAATAGCAGGCCATTGTGTGCCGGTGGGAACAGATGACAAGATTTACAAAATTGCATGCACACGGGGACTGGATGTAAAAAAAGCACACGAGTGCTTATTCCATTATCCTTGATACAAAAAACAACACACACACGTCGTTAACCCACCAGTGGTACCAGTTTTCCAAATAGATGGGAAAGTTTTGGAATATAAAACTTTGGAAGTTTGAAGTGGTATATTTCATGTCTCAACTAAGTTGGAACGATCACATGATTGAATATTTC
Organism: Stramonita haemastoma; assembly: GCA_030674155.1. NCBI lineage: Eukaryota > Metazoa > Mollusca > Gastropoda > Neogastropoda > Muricidae > Stramonita > Stramonita haemastoma. Next base: position 576,547 of record CM060330.1, read on the forward strand.
AAACTAAAGCTGGGAAAAGTCTGCTGAAAATGCTGACTGCAGCCTCCAAGACACTGACTTCCTGCCTGTCTTCGCTCCATCATCATCAGTGCATACCCTTCAACACCCACCCCCATCACATCACCCTGCCTAAGTATACTTGTGTGTGTGTGTGTGTGTGTTGTGTGTGTGAGAGAGAGAGAGAGAGAGAGGAGAGAGAGAGAGAGAGAGAGAGAGAGAGAGAGAGAGGAGAGAGAGAGAGAGAGAGAGAGAGGGAGAGAGAGAGAGAGAGAGAGAGAGAGAATAAATTTGATACATTTCAATCCAATACTTTTATGGATGTTTGCATGCATGTGAATGATTTGAAAGTAAGCCTTTGGTTTGTCGCTTTACAAGTTTCAATGCTATATCAACTCCATATTAAACTAGACCACTCTCTTGGTGCCCTGAGCTCTGTTACTGTGCAAAAGTCAGGATAGAGTCGGACTGAAACAGGCTCCTTGTCACATCTGAAAATGCACCTTATTTTGGGATGTTTGTATGTGTGTGTGCATGTGTGTTTGTGTGTCTGTTTTTTTTTGTGTGGGAATGTAGTGACGGCCCTGCACTGTGTTGTGGTGCATTAGATTGTATAATTATTAACATCATTACTATGTGTAATAATCACATATTGCTCTGTGTACTGTATTGCCTTTCTTTCTGACACATTTGCTAGATTACAGCTGGGTTGCACAGCATCACCACACACACACACACACACATGCACGCGTACACACACACACGCATGCACGCGTACACACAACACACACACAACGCATGCATACACACGCACACACTTCAAACTTAAAAAAATTTTAAATTTCAAAAACACTTTATTATCTCATAGAAAGAGAAATTCAAGCGGGTACAAGTCATACATTATAACTGTAAACATGTAAACATATTAACATCACACGGACAAAAAGCCCCAAACCCACAACACAGTAGCCGAATATCAGAACGCACCCATCACAACATGAAAAGAACCCACGAATCAGCAGTACCTCAGCCAGCCATGGACTCACCCATTTAAAATCACCCTCATACTCGCACCAGAATGCCCACACATCCACACAGATCCCACGCAGGAAGACACACACATGCACGCACGCACGCACGCACACACACAACACACACAGAGGAAACATTTCCACACATTTTTATGACATAAACCAAATTTTATAACACTCTCTAAGTAATGACAAAATTAATATAAATTAAATATTAATTAAAAGAATAATACTCTATTCTATTAAGATATTGAACACAGTCTAAAATCATGTACAAAATCATATCTAAAAATGCGTACACATGTTCATGCATCTTTATGGCACAAGTCAAACTGTTATAAGAAGTTGTATGAAAAGATGAAACTGATTCTCCATTTTATTAGAATATTGAACACAGTTTAAAATAATAAAAGTTAGCCTTTCCTATGCTTCAAAATGTCCCATTATTTCTACCTGAGCTCTTTCTCCCCCCCCCCCCCCCTCCCCCCAACACGCACAAGTCCTTTGGATGAGACAATAAACTGAGGCCCAGTGTGCGAACACTCACAGAACATCTTGCGCACATGTTAAATCCTGTTCCGCTTTTCGTAAGAGTAGGCCATTGTGTGCCGGTGGGGACAGATGACAAGATTTACAAAAAACTGCATACACGTGGGGACTGCATGTAAAAAAAGCACATGAGTGCTTATTCCATAATCCTTGATATAAAAGAATAAATATAAACAATAAAACACACAGATAAACCACACATACACACCCTCCCCCAAGCACACAAAAACACACTCGCACATACGCAAGCATGTGCGCACACAGGGACGGGATAGTATAGTGGTTAGAACATTGCGCTCACAATCTGATGACCTAGGTTCGAATCTCATTCAAGGGGATTTTCCCCATGGAGTTAACATTAATGCTAACTTCACTCTCCCCAAAATTCCTTTGATGAGAGTATAAACCGAGGCCTGTGTGCGATTGTATATATCTGAAGATACAAACCACTTGCTGCTGTTTTGATAGTGTCTACAAAATCTGTAATCATTTGGCTTTTCAAAATTAACAGAATAAAGCCTTTATCACAATATTTAGAAACTGAGCCATTTTCCTGTTTTTGTTGGCAACAGAGGAGAAATAGTCATATACATATATATATGAACTCATGTAGAATACAATCAATCATTAATCACTCACACAAACACGCAATATGAATACTACTAATAACAACAGCAACAACAATAATGATGAAGTAATGATAATGATCACAATAAAAATCCCCATAAAAAATGTATGGGATGTTTCATCACAGCTATTGTGCTGTATAAGATTAATGTGTTATAGTGTGCACTTTAGACACTATAACTAGACACTAGGTTAGACTACAACCCTCTCCTCCTCCCCCCCCCCTCCTCCTTCCCCTTCTCTTCTAAGAGTGTTACAGGGGCTGGCATAAGGTCTATGTGTACCCGACTTACTTTTCTTTGTTAGCGCGATGGGTAGGACTAGAGAAAGAGAGTCGGCAGGCAAGTGTGGCTGCCCACTTGAGACAAGCTGGCGACAATTAACAGGTTGGAGGGCTTGTCCCTGCTAGTTATTGCTCAACAAGTTTGGTGTTGTGGTCGAAATTTTGCTGACTTGGTTTCTTTTAAATTTCCACTTTGAAATCATTGGGTTAGGTCCGAGTCAGCTGGCACCCCCTGGACATGATTGGTTTAGACTTTAGAGCAGATGAGGCTTCGTGTAAGTAAGAGGAGCGCGCTCGTCAGTCACTCAGCCTTTCCCTGCGACAGCCAGAGGGCGGCAAGACGACTAGTGGGCCTAGAGCGCAACGATGTGACGACACTAGCCTAGTATACAGCAGTTGTTTTTCGGGTTGAGCTGTAAGTGAAACATTTTCTTTTATTGTAGTTTAGTTTTATCAGGGTGGTAGTTGATTTGATAAACAAACTCGATCGCCTATACTAACTGAATTTAATGATGGATTTGGTTCAGTGAGTGTGTAATGTTTGACACACGGAAGTTGGTTGAGAATCGTAAGACTTTTATTATTTAATTGTGAGAGCTTGGGTTTATTTTACGATTGATTGGATGTTTATCGATTTGGTTTCGTGTTATTCTGAGACGAAGTTTATAAATCGCAGTGATCGCAGATAAATTAATGTGGACTAGTACAAAGTGATTGTGTTAAACTATTATGGTATAGTTTAATTGGAATAGACAACGTTGAGTTGGAAACTGTGGAGGTTGTCTGAAAGTAAGGACTAGCTTGGTCTTTGTGATACTTGTTTTATTATTGTACTAGGGGGCTTCAGCAACCATGTGTAATTATGGTCAGTCATATGCACGTAAAGCTGCTAATTTTGTATGTGATTTTTGTGACACTAGGTTATGCCTGCTCAATCTCTTCCTTACCTCTCTCTCTCTCTCTCTCTCTTCTCTCTCTCTCTTGTGCTAGATATCCATGGGTTTGATAGGAACCAATGTTGTGAAAAGATCTTAGCATAGACTAAGTTCTGTTCGATATTATTAAGGTGGACCACTGCGTCACTTTTACAAATTTTTGTTTCTCAGAAACTACTAAAGATATCTTCATGAAATTTGGTACACATACTAAGTGCATTAATAAAGCTATCTGTGCAAAGTTTGAAGTATGTAAGTCCAACAGATATGATAATGTGATAATTTTTCCAAAAAAATAGGGGTCAGTGTTTGGCCCATCTGCTGCTTTCAAAATATGCTATACACAATGAAGTTTATCATTTTTCCTGTTTGATTTGACATCACTGTGTGCAATGATCACAAAAAAATATAGTTTAGTTCATAAAATATATTTTTCTTTTTTTTTTCAAAATGCCCAAAAAATTTTGCTCCAGGTTTTTAATTTTTATCTCATGGTATTGAAAAACTATAATAGCTACAGTGTTCAAACTGTCTCATTGCACTCAGCACACATTTCTACACCAGCATACCAAATTTCATTGGATTATTTTTTATTAGGTTAGAAGTTACAGGTGGGCCAAATAACAGATGCGGCCGAAAAACCATGTTTTGAGAAAAATGCCCGTAAAGATTTAGTTAACAATTTAATCAATGAAAATCATGTTTAAACATTACCAAAAAATTATGCATGGTAAAATAACAATAGGCCAACACTACTGAGTGATTAGAAACAGCTTTTCTCATAGAATAAATTTTTCAGGAGGCTCCTGGGGCATACACCCCCCCTTTGCCTGCTTGGCTATGTTCATGTTCGCATGCATTACACTTTCTTTTTTTTTTTTCCTCTTCTCTTTGGCCCTATCAGATGATTTTCTAGTGGCTGTTTTCACTCTGAGAATGTCTGATTTATCTACAAACACTTCTGCATTGCTCACTGCCACAAAATCCAGTCCAGCAAGCACAATATTGCTGGAAAAGTATCTCGCCTCCAGACTGCAGGCTGACTGTCTTCTTCATCTCAGCTTTGAATACATTGTTGATAATGTGATAACTAAGATGTGTGAGGATGCAAAACAGAATGCAAAACAACTGTGTGATTGTGGAAAATACAGGAGAAAGTTTAAAAAAAAAAAAAAAATTTAAAAAGGGGGGGCAGAGAAGAAAAATTATGGGTGAAGGTTTTTCTTTTCTAACACCATTCACTGTGTCAAACTCAGTAAAAACAATTCTTTTGTGAATTATCATTAAACTTAAAACTGCCTCTGAAAACACAAACAACTGAATAAAAAATAAAACTGAGAATATGGGAAAAAAGTGTATACTGAATAGCCCTTGTCAAAGAGTAGACTGCAAACCAGAAATTCAGGAACTACTGCATTCCTGCTAAGTCCCAACAACACATAACTTATTGGGGAAAAAAAGTGCCCCACTATGTTCCCAAAACAGTAATAAATCGATGGAAAATGTAGCTATTTCAAACTTCGCTTGCAGTTTGTAATTTCACGGGAGTGCACCTTTATGTTGTCATCCAACTTTCCAAAAGTGACACATCACTGATGATGTTCTGTCGTTTTTGAAGTTGCGGGCCCGCAGATCGGTTTATTTTTCTTGCGCATCGAGTCTTAATCAAAACTAGTGTCGCTGTCAGCCACTGACACACGTTTTTTCGGAGAAAAACTTCAATTTTCGCATCAATGAAGTAAGCGAGTGGTTATCGGCAACATCGCGAGTTGATGTGCATGGCACAGCAAAACTAGGTCACCACTCCAGCCAGCGATCGTCAGTCTATTTTCCGTTTCTTCTGTTTTTCATTCTTTCTACCAAAGGCATTGGTAGTCCAACACTTGTTTTCGGCATATTTTGGCATTTTTGAGACTTTCAGTAAAAAACTTTGGCTGAAAACCGGTCGAATACGTGCATCGGACAGACTCGAGATGTAAACATCCGCCATCTTGGATAAAAGTCACATGACTCTTAGAACCAATCAGCTATTTTTTTACGGCCACAAGCCAATCAGAGACTTCGACTCAACTGTATGCCTGTAGAAAATGCCTCTCGGGTTCCTTCGGATTTACTCTTCGTGTGTTTCCGTGAGTGAAATTATCCATTGAGAGGTGATGTCAGAAAGTAGGTCAGTGAATGACCTTCACATTGATACCAAAGAAGGGGGGTAGCGAAACTGGTCGGCAAGCGCGACGATCTCCAAACTGAAGCAAATTTCGCGTTTTTGGGCCACAATTGCTCTAAATTCACCCACCCCTACCTCAGAAAATGATTTTATTTGCAATGAAATCGGTCAAAACAAACAAAATGAGTGACAGAAATGCAAAGTTGACACATTACTTGACCAAATGCAACCATAATCCCAAAAGTCATTTTTATTTTTTTTTTGGTGAAAACCTATGCCGCGGTCCCCCTTAAGATAATATCAGTTGAGAGTACTGAGGAAAGGGTTTTCCTGGTTAATTGTAATATGTGGATTTGTTATTTACAATTTTATACTCTCTGTTGGTTCCCTAAGATTAACTTGGTATCTTGGTGTGAGTGATGAAAGGAGTTTGGTTTTTTGATATTCGGCAAGACGACAGTAGTATTTGCTATGTTTGCCTTTCATGAATGATATACTTTGTATCATACCTTGTATGGATAGAGTAGCACTTACCCGATTTCTCTGATTTGTTTCAGACGTGTTTTAAATGTGGATAGTTACCTGAATTTTGTATTTGTTTCAGGTGTGTGTTGTTTGTTGTGGTAAATGAAACAATAAATCGTGTTACCATAACACCCCTGCGTGGCCTCCATCAATACGTTTGAGATGTGGAGTGCCTGAGTCATCCTACAATCTTTCCCCTCTTCCCCATTCTTCACCCCTTATTGTGGAAAGGAAAAACGAACCTGTCTACAAATGCACCACATCTTTAGCTGCTTGTAAATAAAACAATACATATACAAAACATCTGTACATCACATACTTCTATACACCCTACATGGACACAGGTTCTCGAGAACATACACTCACATGCGTGGACACACATTCATTCATACATACAAACACTCATAAATATACTCGCACACAACTGTACACACACACACATACACACACACACACATACATAAACTGTGCATATATACACACACTGCATGCCATACCACACTTTGGGAAGATGACGTTTAGCTACAGCAGTGTGTGTGTGTGTGTGTGTGTGTTGAGAGTGACGACTCAGCCGAGCGTGTGTTGAGAGTGACAACTCAGCAGCATGACTCAGCTACACGACTCAGAGAGTGACGACGCGTGTTGAGAGTGATGACGTGTGTTGAGAGTGACGACTCAGCAGAGCGTGTGTTGAAAGTGACAACTCAGCAGCATGACTCAGTTACACGACTCAGAGAGTGACGACGCGTGTTGAGAGTGACGACGTGTGTTGAGAGTGACGATGCGTGTTGAGAGTGACGACACATGTTGAGAGTGACGATGTGTGTTGAGAGTGACGACGTGTGTTGAGAGTGACAACGTGTGTTGAGAGTGACGGCTCAGCAGCACGACTCAGCTACACGACTCAAGAGAGTGACGACGTGTGTTGAGAGTGACGACGTGTGTTGAGAGTGACGACGTGTGTTGAGAGTGACGACTCCAGAGGAGCTTTCTCCGGTGATGGATGGAGAGGGGTGGGAACGCCCTTGTAGTCTGCTCTGCATCCATGATTTCTGAAGACAGAAATGAACAAAGGTGTTAATGCCATCCACACAGGAGTTAACAAATTACAGAACCCCCCCCCCCCCCCCCCCCACAAGCAAAAAAGAAAGAAAACCCCCCACATATAATACCCACAGACTGTGTATAAAAATAAAGCCATACAGTCATATAAGAGCAAAAAATCAAATGCTACATTAGTACTTACATGAAGTCTCCTTCATATTCCTTTATAACTTTCAAATTCAACTGTAGCAATACCTAACATGATAAACTGACATTTTGTCGTCTCTTTCAAAATACTACCACACAGACCACAGCTGAAGGTCTAGTGGATTTAAAAAAAAAAAAAAAGGTGTGGGTTCAAGGAGGAATCAACTTCTGACATTATTCTAGCTGGGTGCATTACCCCCAGACCACTCACCCACCTACCCAGAGGCATATATAGGACAGTGTGGCTAGTCTTTGGCATTGTTTGGCTACTAACAGTATTTGTCCTGGCAATAAAAAAAACCCCAACCAAACCTTTAACTAGTACAAACTTTAAAGCTCTCAGCAGGTATAACAAAATCCTCTAACTAGTACAAACTTTAAAGCACTCAGCATGTATAACAAAATTCCTGTAACTAGTACAAACTTTAAAGCTCTCAGCATGTATAACAAAATCCTCTAACTAGTACAAACTTTAAAGCACTCAGCATGTATAACAAAAATCCTGTAACTAGTACAAACTTTAAAGCACTCAGCATGTATAACAAAAATCCTGTAACTAGTACAAACTTTAAAGCACTCAGCAGGTATAACAAATTCCTCTAACTAGTACAAACTTTAAAGCTCTCAGCATGTATAACAAAATTCCTGTAACTAGTACAAACTTTAAAGCTCTCAGCATGTATAATAACAAAAATCCTCTAACTAGTACAAGCACTATAGCACTAAGCAGTCAGCTTGTATATATATAAACAAATTTATGAGGATGCTGGAGGCTTTTTCAGGATAAAAGGCATCCCCACTTTCTGGAAATTGTGCTAGAAACTTCCCCCTTTGATATCACTCCCTTGTTTCTGCCCTTTCCCTCACCTCTCTATCTCCAAGGTCTCTGGTCTACTTTGTGCCTACCCAGCCCATTCTCCTGCCGCTTTTTCAAGCATATCTGATTTTTTTTCTTATGAACCTTTTAACGAGCTGCCCTGAAGTTGGAATGTGTCGGCTGAGGACAGACCTCCTGCAGAGGTATTTATTCATTTATTTATTTATTTACTTATATCAAGGATAATGGAATAAGCACTTGTGTGCTTTTTTTTACATCCAGCCCCCATGTGTATGCAGTTTTGTAAATCTTGTCATCTGTTCTCACCGGCACACAATGGCCTACTCTTTGGAAAAGCGGAACAGGATTTAATTATATAGAGGATAATGGAATAAGCACTCGTGTGCTTTTCTTACACCCAGCCCCCATGTGTATGCAGTTTTGTAAATCTTGTCATCTGTTCTCACTGGCACACGATGGCCCACTCTTTCAAAAAGTGGAACAGGATGTAACCTGTGTGCAAGACATTCTGCGTGTGTTTGCACATGGGGCCTCGGTCTATAGTCTCAGCCGAAGGACTTTTGGGGAGAGTGGAGTCTGCACTGATATTAACTCCAGGAGAAAAATCTCCTCGAACAGGAATGGAACCCGAGCTGTCAAATTGCAAGCTTCGCAATGTTATGACCGCTAGGATATCCGTACCCCAAGGTACAAGCACAGGAGAAGACCAGGCACTTACACATTCCACTCAACATGGCCATGTACCAAATGATCCAAACTCTCTGGGCTGAACTCGCTGCTTGTTCAACATTGGCAACTGCCACAAGGCCTATCTAAAAAAAAAAAGAAAAAAAAAAAGAGGTTGCATGGGCTGCCTGTCAACTGAAAAGTCCATGCCCTTTTGATTTTCATCATCTCATACATTGCACTTGACCTGTGACCCCAGCTCACCATATTCCATGATGTTGCGGGCTCATCGTGTGTGGTGGTTCCTGCTACTAGGTCTGTCCCAGGCTAGTAGAAATTATGTTGATGTTCTTGATTGCTTGTTTGTTGTATAGGTCGAATGCAAGCGCTTTGATTTGTTTTTACAAGATATAGCGCTATACAAATTCCATGTATTATTATTATTATTATTGGCATATGACTTCAGTGGGGCAATTTTCAGTCTTTCTGACAGGAAAACTTACCATAAGTTATCATCTTTTCGCTTTTAAGCTGTTAGGGCATACAACCAATCTGTTCAAAGAGATGAAGCATTTATTCAATCTTTACAAAGCAACACTGACATAGCTAATAACCTCTGAGAATGTCAAACATGGAGTTTGGTGGGGGGTGGATTCTGGAGGGAGGTTTGCCCCCCTTTGTGAAAAAGCAGGGGTCAGAAGGTTGTGCCTCCTGAAGCCATAATTTTTTTTTTTTTTAACATTTAAAGGAGCAAACTTTTCACATTCTGACAAGATGATGTGGCCAGGGAAAGAATAGTGTATCTGCCATTGAAACAAAATGGCTGTAGGTGGAAAAGGAAAGTACAATGATCTCACATCATGGCTCTTCAATAAAAAAAAGAAAAAAAGAAAAAAAAAAAGAATGATAACAAATAATCTTGCATGATGACAAAATCAGATCAAATTGTCTGGAAAGGAGTGTCACACACCAGATGCATGGACTTTTGTTTCTTGTTTTTGTTTTGATTAGAAAGCGACTGAAGTCCAGACAACATGTCAAATCTGGGACAGGCTGCAAAGGCTGTGTGTAGGGGGGATGGGATAGCCTAGTGGTCAGAACATTGCATTCGCAATTTGACGACCCGGGTTCGATTCCCGTTCAAGGAGATTTTTCTCCTGGAGTTAACATCAGTGCTGACTCCACTCTTCCCCAAAGTCCTTCGGATGAGACTATAAACCGAGAACCTGTGTGTGAACACACGCAGAACATCTTGCGCACATGTTAAATCCTGTTCCGCTTTTCGGAAGAGTAGGCCATTGTGTGCCGGTGGGAACAGATGACATTTACAAAACTGCATACATATGGGGACTGGATGTAAAAAAAGCACAAGAGTGCTTATCCCATTATCCTTGAAATAAAAGGATTAAAAAAAAAAAAAAAAAAAGTAGGCTAGGGCTGCCTGTAGGTCCACACTATTCGACACACCTTCCACAAAAGCTGGAAGGGGTTGGCAGCTCTGCACTGCTATTGCATGTGTTGTATTTATATATATATGTATATACACGCTAACTAATACACTACTTTTTAAAAACATTTCTAAATTACCTTCCACTTTGTCCACAAGCTTGGCACTGCGGGTCGTCGGGGATACATCTTCGTATGACAGCACACAAGTGGTGCACAGGGTGTTGCCCCCCCCCAAAATAGAGGGCCATTCCTCAGTCTGCGAACAACAGATGACAAACAGTGTTGAATCCTCACGGCTCCGATTCCTGTAGACACAAAATGTTCGTGGGTTAAAAGGTGGGGTGGGGTTTTTTGTGTGTTTTTTTTGGTTCTTCTATGTTTTGAGATATTTAAAACAGGGCTTGTCACCTGAAACCAACAGAAAATGACTTTGGGGGGGGGGGGGGAGGGGGGGAACTGATGTGAGCAGGATAAGAGAAAAGAAAAAGCAGAGAGAGAGAGAGAGAGGAGAGGAGAGAGAGAGAGAGAGAGAGAGAGAGAGAGAGAGAGGAGACAGAGAGATAGATGAAATGTTTATTAATAAAGGCCATGGCCCCTTAGAAGGGGGAACACAATTCAATCAAGCAAAAAATATGATGGACATGTGATGGCATTAAGTAACATAGATACTTCTCCTTTTAAATGCTTTATACATATATGTTGCCAGTTGTTTAACAATACACTCATTCCTTGCAGCTAATAACAAAGCCAACCTGAATAAACATGGATCTCTACAGTACTTTTGTGGTATGAACTGCTCTTGTACATCTCTTAACCCTGGACAGGAAAGCACAAAATGGATTTCATCTTCTACTGAACATGTACAAATTGGGCATTGAAGATTTGTGGCAAGTGCGTTTCTACAGCGATAATAATGTACATTGATATCGGAGATAACAAATCTAAATTGTGTCATTATACGCTTCAAATGTCTATCAATATGCATGGACATATATATGTTGGCACACAATTTACTTGGCTGAGGAGAGAGAGAGAGAGAGAGAGAGAGAGAGAGAGAGAGAGAGAGAGAGAGAGAGAGAAGAGAGAGAGGAGAGAGAGAGAGAGAGAGAGAGAGAGAGGAGAGAGAGGGGGGGGGGGGGGGGGGAAGTTGGATGGAGGAAGGAAACAACAGAGAGGAACAAGGACAGACAATGTTTTCTTTCACACGAGATGTATCATTTACTGTGTACGCAATTTGATCTATATATAAAAAAAAAAGAAAAGAAAGAGAAATAAGGATAATAATTATGTAGTATAGAGGTAACAGGCATACATTTCCTGTTACCTCTAACCCTACACTCTAGTTGACTTATTTTAAAAGGAGTGGCTCATGTCACATGACAAGACTCTACGCTGTATCAGTCAACTTTTGGCAGCCTTCCGGTCCACTGAAGAAGTTTTTCTCCTTTTTATTTATTTATTCATTCTTTTATATCAAGGATAATGGAATAAACACTCAGGTGCTTTTTTCTTTTTTTTTAACATCCAGTCCCTGTGTGTATGCAGTTTTGATAAATTTCGTCATCTCTTCCCACCAGCACACGATGACCTACTCTTTCGAGAACTGGAACAGGGTTTAACGTGTGCGCAAGTTGATCTGCGTGTGTTCTCCTGTGAAGGTATGTCTCTCCAATTTTGCTATTCAATTTCTGGCTTGAATCTTAAATTGAAAGCTTATTGATTCTTGTTGTTGAACATTGTTGTTGGTCACATTGCTGTAAAAAAGCCAGTGACCCCCCTGTACTCGCGGTGTCATGTTGCTTGCGCCCAAGATTTCACCGCTGCCCTTCTCTTCAAAGCCATTACTTTTTTTTTTAAATTCTCTCTTAAATTTTTCTTTTCATTGCTTAATAAACATTATGTGAAGTCAAACTTTACATTTAACCCCCCCCCCCAAAAAAAAAAGCAAAAAAACCCAAGAAATCACAGGACAGCAGACAATGCAATGATTCAGCATATATTTTTTTAGTAGAGACAACTGGTTATCACAGCGTGTGCAGAGGTAGGTATATATGATATAATATATAGTTTATGCTGTACAAAATAGGTCATTGTAACAACAATATGTGGAACATTGTTTTTTGTTGTGTGTGTTTTTTTTAGAATCCGTATATCGACACCGGTTTCAAACATTTACTACTTACCACAGTCACTCCATTCCACAAGAGTAGAGGTTTACATTACACAAAGAACCTTGCTCTGCAAAAGCGCACATTCAAACACAGCGACAAGTCACACACGCATACACACATACAATCTATTCAAGGACTGAAAAAGACACTCAAACTCTCTATCAAACTAAAAAAACAGGCATTCAAAAGCCAGTACTTCCTAGTGTGCAAGTTCACATGAATTTTTTAATTTGTTTTTAAAGTTCATATGAATAAAAGTATCCATTTTTATAAGGCCGACAGACAGACAGTCATTTTCACAAGCACACAGCATTCACACTGATATGCACACTCACAAGTAACTTTAGCCCAGTCCTGACAAGCACGTTTGCATGTGTCTGTTCATAATCATATGCATAACATAGCAATCCTTTCATTACCTTTAACCCAACACACACAGAGACAGAGAGAGAGAGAGAGAAAGGGGAGGGCGGAGGGAAGGAAGAGTAGTGAAGAGAGGGGGTGTGTGTGTTGTGTGTGTTGGTGTGTGTGTGTGTGTGTGTGTGTGTGTGTGTGTGTGTGTGTGTGTGTGATGATGTGTGTGTTGTGTGTGTGTGTTGTGTGAGTGTATCTGTAAGTGTGTACATGTGAATGTGTGTAGTGATGAGTGAGGAGAGAGGAGAGAGAGAGAGGAGAGAGAGAGAGGGAGAGGAAGAGGAGTGATGTGAGAGGAGAGGAGAGGAGAGAGGAGGAGGAAGAGAGAGGAGAGAGAGAGAGAGAGAGAGGCTGAAAGTGTGTATGTGTGTGTGTGTGTGAGGAGGAGAGAGAGAGAGAGAGAGAGAGAGGAGGAGGGGAGAGGAGATGGGGGAGAGAGAGAGGAGAGAGGAGAGAGAGAGAGAGAGAGAGGAGAGAGAGAGGAGAGAGAGAGAGAGAGAGAGAGAGAGAGAGGGGACACTAAACACTGAAATTGTTTAATGCACATCAGCCTTTGGCCACAATACATTTTAAGGTACAAGGGTGGAAAGAGGGGTGGAAACCCAAACAAACAAAAAGCCCACTTAAATCAATAACAGCTTCTCACAAGCTTTGTTTAGACCTTGGCAACACAAAATGTACACCCATACATTCATACTTCATAAACACGAATTAAGTGGTGACTCTGAGAGAGAGAGAGAGAGAGAGAGAGAGGAGAGAGAGAGAGAGAGAGGAGAGAGAGAGAGAGAGAGAGAGAGAGAGAGGAGAGAGAGAGAGAGAGAGAGTTTTATCCATTTATTTATTCTTTTACATCGAGGATAATGGAATAAGCACACATGCTTTTTTACATCAAGTTCCTGTGTGTATGCAGTTTTGTAAATCTTGTCATCTGTTCCACCAGCACACAATGGCCTACTCTTATGAAAAGCGAAACAGGATTTAATGTATGTGCAAGATGTTCTGCGTGTGCGAAAACACGGGACTGCGGTTTATAGTCTCATCCAAAGGACCTTTGGGGGGAGTGGAGTCAGCACTGATGTTGAGGAGAGAGAGAGAGAGAGAGAGAGAGAGAGAGAGAGAGAGAGAGAGAGAGAGAGAGAGAGAGAGAGAGAGAGAGAGAGACAGAGAACAGAGACAGACAGAGACAGGGAGACAGAGAGAGACAGAGAGAGAGACAGACAGAGAGCAATAGACCAGGAAAGTACAACCAGTCACAATTCCCATCATTATGACCGTGATTTCTCAATCTCACAGACAGTTATTATCTTTCAGTTTCAGACGCTGGCTACCGTCTGGGCAATGAACGCTGGAGTGTTGGTTGAGTCCTGATACTGCAGCACCCTCTTTGTACCTCCTCCTGGGGACTGACTACCTCAAAACAGAACCGACTACCTTTGACACCATGAATCTGCCATTTCTTCTTCTGATGATGGCACTGATCAAAGCGCACAAATGGCCCGATTCCTCCTGCAATGACTATCTATACGACTTCGGGCCTTGCCCCATTCTAAACTACGAACAGCTAAACCAGCGCTGCTGTGGCAGTGAGAGTGGAGGAGGAAAACAGCTGCACTGCATCATAACCGCAGAAGGTGTCAGTGTTTACGCCTGCCTCCAGAAGCAAACCATCCCTGCCGGCCATGCCATGTCCTTCCAGCCCCTCCACTCACCCGAGAATATAATCCTGGATCCTTGTGAACCGTCTGGCCCGTGGTTCGAACCCAACAACAGGTCCTCCATTGATGTCCACCAGAGCCACTGCACACAACCAAGGTCAAGGTGTGGCCAGGAAGGACAGACCAGGCTGTGTCAGGGGGGAGGGGCCGCAGACGATCGGTGTGGGTGCGCTGAAGGGTACGCACCAGAGAGCAGCGTGCCCCGCCACTGCAGGACAGGCTTTGGGGACGGGTACCCCCACTGCCCCTGCCAGAAACAGCCCTGCCCCGAGGGCACGGCCCGCAACATGACTCCCTACAGGCCTCTCAGGCCCTGTCCTGCGGAGAGAGAGGAAATCGACTACACCTGCTACCCCATGTCACCCCCCACTCACCCCTCTTCCAGTCCCCACCCCCCTCACCCCAGCTCTACTGCTGCCCCACCTGGAAAAGCTGATGACCGTCTGAAATGGCTGTGGCTGCTGCTGATTCCGGTCATCGTTGGCTTTTGTTATTATCTGGGAACCAGAAATCGGAACCGGTGAACAGAATGACAACTTTCTTCCTGACAGAGTTTGAGTTTCTTATTTTTAAATTTTTTTATTTATTTTATTCTTTTACATCGAGGATAATGGGATAAGCACTCATGTGCTTTTTTTTCATCCAGTCCCCGTGTGTATACAATTGTGTAGATATTGTTATCTGTTCCCACCAGCACACAATGGCCTACTCTTACGAAAAGCGGAACAGATTTAACGAGTGCCCAAGATGTTCTGCATGCGTTCGCACACGGGGCCTCGGTTCACAGTCTCATCCAAGACTTTTGGGGAGAGTGGAGTCAGCACTGATGTTAACTCCGGGGAAAAATCCCCTCCAACGGGAATCGAACTCGGGTAGTCAAATTGCCAGCGCAATGTTCTGACCACTTGGCGAGTTTAGTGCCTTCAGCAACTGGTTGTGTTGTCTATCCATGAAATTCGATTTGCATCATATAATCCTATACATGAATAATTAGAAATGCTTTAGAGTAAAATTATATACCATTCAGTTGGGGGGGGGGAGGTAACTGTTTAAGCGTTGAAAACAAGATCTGATGGCCTAGGATCAAGCCACCGGAACTCGTTTTAGGGAAAGCCGGTTCTGCCTTTCACAAGAGTAGGCCATTTCATGCCGGTAGGAATGGATGACAATTAAAAAAACAAACAAATGTTAGCACGCAGGTGTCGTGTTTACACATCTCCGAAGTAGGAATGTGGCCACCTTATTGGTAGGTAAAAACAGTTACATATGCAAAATATCACCATTTGTAATTCTTGGACCTCTAACCAAGGAAATTGGGGGGAAAAGATTATGTTTGTTTTGTTTAATGTCCTTCACAACTAGGTGATGTAGACACACCCGCATTCAAACCATCACCGCTCTCTCTCTCTCTCTCTCTATAACACTACAGTAGATGTCTTACTGGAGAAGAATATATAACCTCAGCCACTGATGTTATGAACTGCTGAGAGTCATATAAAACTTCTTGAACAGTGGCATATCTTTTTTCAATATCCAGTCCTCTCTTTTTAAACAGGTCAATAAAAATTGGGAAATCAAACAATAAATGGTGGACTGAAAGAGGTTGAGAACAGCAACATGACATTTTTAGAATATTTGGTATTCCATGCATTTGGCCTCAGTTTATATACAGTCAGTTTGTGCAATTATTTCCATCTCACTTTAACTAAGAGAATGGATATTTTATACTTTCACAGTAGTAAACAAAACTCTGTGTGTGTGTGTGTGTGTGTGTGTATGGGTGCGCGCGCCTAGCGCGCATGTGTGCGTGCATGCATGAGTGTGTGCCCATGCATGTGTGTATGTAAAAGCTCTCCCTGAAGTTTTGTCATATTTTGCCAGTTTGGGGGACCAAGAAAATAGAAGTCACTGTTTGAATTTCATTCCAGTTCAAAAGAGTTGAATCATGTTTTTTACAAAATTTAACTTATACTAGTCTTATTCTGTATACATTTCTGAACAAGTGTAGGTGTCTGCAGGCCTATGTGTGTGTGTGTGTTTGTGTGCACACATGTACGTGTATGCGCAAGCGTGTATGTGCATGCATGTACATGTGTTGGTTGGTAGTATGGTTCTTTAATTCAACGTCTTTTCATTATTTGTGATACTGTGTGTTTGTGTGTTAAATTTTTTAAATATTTTTTATATAACAAATGAGTCTCTGAATCATCAGAACAAAATCCAATCAAACCAAATGAACTTTTATGACATCAAACTTAGAAATGTATGAACCTGCCATGATTTACCGTTATCTTATATCACTCTACAAAAGTCAAATAATTTGTATTTGTACTACCGTTACCACTCATCCACAACCTTTTTTTTGTTATTGTACTTGTCTTTCTTCAAAATGAATTAAAAAAACAATCATCAAGTTTATAAGTATATAACTGTTGGCCCGTAAGTCTCAGGAAATCTGTATTTGTTGATGTTTCAGTTTTTGTTTGCTTTTGTCAGTGTGTGTGTGTCTTGGGGGGGGGAGCAGTAGAAATGGTGGTGGTACACTTACAGTAATCCCCAACAAAGGAAAAGCATCATTTTAGCTGAACAGTATACTATGTGTCGTTATTCTACCAATGCTTCCAGATGTGTTTACTTTGAACCAAAAATCTAATTGTGCCTCGGCTGAAAAAGCAACTACTAACTGAGGCTCCACCAAGAAAAGACTTCTTTTCCACCTGACCCCCCTCTCCACTAGGCGCCCTTTTATTGCAGGTGGGGTCAGGTGGTCCATTTGGATTGGTGGTTCAACTCCAGACATTCTTCTGCTGTGCACTGAAGTATCAAGGTATCATTTTGTTTCTGTTTGGTTAAAAAAAACAACAAAAACCCCCCACCAAGCCCTCATTCTGACTACTTATTACTGTGGAAAACTTGTTAATTTCTCATTTTGTCACATTCTGCAGTCTACCATTTCAGTTTAAAGTAGCTTTTCCAAAGAATTGTCCAATTTTTAATCTGTTCCCTGTATTGAACAGCCATTTTATTTATTTATTTTTTATTATTACAGATTAGTAACATATCAATAAACCAGTGCAGTGTGACCCATGTGGTGGAGCATCACAAACAGACATTGCTCCAGCCCTATTCACACCATTGTCATTGCAAGTTAATTAACACTTGCATCACTTCATCTTATTTTTCTGAATCTCATAAACACTAATGATTTCATGGTAGATCTGTTCATAATGTGGGACTGACTGATACTGCCTTATTGATAACAACTGGCTTGTGATTTTACTCTGACAAAATGTACAAACTGATCTGGAACTAGTCTACAGATCTTTGTTAGTACTCCAGAATAAAGAATTCAATGGCACGATTTTATTTTTTGAAACTCCTTGGGCATCAACACATATATTGTCAGAAGGAATTTTATATTATAAATACAATGTATTTTTTTTGCCCACTTCATGTGTATGGCTGTACTGACATCTCATTACATTTGCTAGAACAATATTACAAACAAAACCCTCTCTACTTTTGGGTTTTTGTTGTTGTTGTTACAAACATTACAAATGAAATTGAATCTACTTTTTATGATCTTAGTCTTCTTGATTCTCTTTTTCTGGGGGAATAACCTCATACATGTACGTACTGTACACAATGTTCATGTACTGTATACAAGTGACAGAGTTGTACTAACAGCACTATGCTCTAGCCGCGTGGACTGAGCACTCGACTTCCATCCTGCAGGCCCTTGGAGTTGTGGGGTCCAATTTAGGCAACAGTACTGTCTAGTAAATTAACTCAGGGTGGGATTGTTAAGAACTCCTGGGTCAACTTTAAAATGCAGACTTGCCAGTTCCCTTGTGAGTCATTCCCTTCATCAGTTCATGTGTACATGATGCAGAAGATCAAATATGCATGTTAAAAATCACATCAATTATGTCCTCATTCGATGGGTTGTGGTTGTGGTAAAACAACTGTAATCAGCATGTGCCTTGAACTTAGAGATGAATGCACTTCTTGAGCATATTATCTATATGCATTCTTGTGCTGATATGATTTTTGCATGTCTCCACATTCCCCCCTCCCTGTACACACACACACACACGCACATTACAGTGTCTTAATAACTCTACATCGATGGTTAGGCAGAATCTCATTATTGAAATTAATTTGTTGATACATTTTCTCATTCTGAGGGGTTCGAATATCACTTTCTGCTGGGTTCCATCTCACTGTGGTCTTTATTTCAATGAAAAGGTTGACAAAGCAGCCAAAAAGGCAGCAAAACATTCTAGCTGTTCAAATGTTTTAGACATTCCTCTTTCTCTTCATGAGGGCTATGCTTTGCTTCAAAGTGTTTGCTGGAAACATGTAAAAAAGAAACATGAAGAGGCTGGCTATTCCCAGCATACTTGTTCAGTTCTTGATATTGAGAACATCCTTTGTACTCAGTACGGCCTTCAAAAATCCAGTACTAGAAATATTGTTTCTCTAATCCACAGATTGAAATTAAATGCATTTCGAGCAAAATTTGCCAAAAATGTAAAATGTATATGCGGTGAAAAACTTTCCAATGTTCATGTTTTGTATCATTGTCAAGGTTTAAAAAAGTTCCTACCACCATTTCAAGATAAGTCACTGCAAGAAGTGTTAATCAATCCAAAGTTAGTGTGTGAGATAGCATTGTCTCTGATGCGATCCCCAGTATTCTCTTTTTTATAAAGTACTACTGTGAAGATTGTGAAATTATAACACCCTACTGTGGCAATGTACTTTTTGCTTTATTCATGGCAGCCTTTACATGTAGTTTGCAATTGTTCATCTTACAGTTTCAGATTTTAAAGTTCTCTATTGTTCGATTGTTTTTGTTATTATTTGCATTTCTTATGCCATCTTTTGCAACATTCTTGTTATATATTTTTGTAATCAATCTTCTTATGTACACAATTACCAACGCACTTTTTAAAAAACCCTTATCTCTTTATTGCCACCCCCCCCCCCCCCCAACCTCATCCCTCGTCTAATATCACTTTAAGTGTACAGACGTAAAATCAAAGACACACACACACATGCACAGACACACGCACACACAGAGAGTTTTACCCTTTGTATCTTTACCAAAGTGTGAGCGCAACATGATTTCCTTTGAATGTTATGCATTTTCTTTTGAATCCAATTCTGACTGGTCAGTAAAGTCAGAGAGAAGCTCTGGTATTATTTTCAGATGGTACATTGAGAGAGAAGCTTTAAAATGTTTGCAGGGTGAGCTTACGGGCATTTATACTTTATTTTTTTGTTTGCTTGCTTTAAATTATGCAGTGTTTGCTAATGTGTTTTGCTGCTGGTCATTATTGCTGGTCATGTTCTCAAGTACCAGATGTATTTACAACGAGTCTTTTACAACCCGCATTCTAAAGTTCTCATTTTATGGTTTGATATCACGTTTTTATGTTCTGATCAACAAAGATGGGCAAATGCATATATCAAAGAATGTAACAGAATGAGCCTACTTCAGTGCTTCCTTCCTTCTGATTTCATATTGGTCTGTCTAGTGTCACTATTATAAGCTGTTAGTTTTAAATCTTACCCTCATTTGGTGACATGAAGCAAGGACTGTTGGTGTGCAGGTACTTGATGTCATAATATATATATTTTTTATTTCATTTTAAACCACTTTTATGTCAGCAGATTTCTTTGTGTGAAATTGGGGCTGCTCTCCCTGGGTAGAGCGTGTCACCACAAGTGCAGCGCCTACCCATTATTATTTTTTTCTTTTTCCTGTCTGCAACTGTATTATGTTTCCCTATCAGAGTGGCTTTTCCTACAGAATTTTGCCAGGGACAACCCCCTTGTTGCAGTGGGTTCTTTTACATGCCCCAAATAAAGATTAACACACAGGACCTCGGTTTATTGTCTCATCTGAAAGACCAGACCACCACTCATGGTCTAATGGATGGGGGAAAAGTTTTGGGCCTAAACAGGATTTCAACCAGAGTACACTCCGACCTGGACTTTTCGCTATCTGGGCAGGCTTCCTCTACTGCCCGCTAGACCATCCCGGAATCTTGGGGAACTTCACACAAGCATCTTAGATTACAGCAACGCATGTTGAAAGATTCCAGAATGTCTTAGAACACTGTGAACGATTCCGGATACTTCTAGAACCTCTTAAAATATCGTAAAATACTCCCGAAACTCCATGAGCAAACAGATATGCAAGCTACAGGCATTAACATTTCTCAATAACTAATACCCTAGCTTCAATGCATGCATCATAATAGCAAAGAATAACATTCATAGCACTCATAAAAAATCTTTGCAATAAAAGTCTGAATCTGTTTGTAACAGTTTAATATAATGTACTTAAGAACAAGTACTCAATCCCAGTGTGTCTTGGTCCTCCTCCTTCATGTTAGCTGACTATATATATATGGGTCATTCCCAGAAACATGTGAGGCATGATAGTGACCTACTTTACACATCTGCCATTTGGCTGAATTAAGTTTAAAATTGTGGTGAATGCTGTTTACTGGTTGTGTTTAATTTAAAAAAATAAAATTTAAATGTTTTTATGACCATTTGTGCTTTTGCTTTTAAATATTGTGAATTTATTTCACCAAATTGCTCATTTCAACATGGCGGATTTGTGACATTTTGGTGCATACTTTATTCAGATTGTTCTTCTGACTTGAAAGACTGCTAATTTTAAACACAACTTGTATTAAAGTAATGCCCAGATGTTGTTTCAAGTTCCCTAGAAGAAAAATTGTACTTTCTTTGTCATGGACATTAAATAGAGGGCAGATTAAAAGCTTGTTGCGGTTGTGACGTTGGTTTCCCAAAGTAGGCCCAATTTTAACAATTTATTCACAAAGAACTATATGTTATCATCAACACATTATAGCCACAAGGGATGAATTAAACTGTTAACAGTATAAAGAAAACATTGTTTTTGATCAGCTGGAGCTCCTATCCTCGTAAATTGCTTGAAACCCCAGATGACCAACATGGTTTCCCTTTTTTCATGTCACAACCAAACGATGTAAATCTGTTGCAAAATCCAGCACATTCTTTCACTGACCGAGATTTTCAGGTAGGTACTTCATCTTGACCTTAAATATCTCTGACACATACTTTTCCCGCCAAAGGAGTATCGGGATGCTATAATTAGAGTTCCAGTTTTTGGTTTCTCCCAGCTTTCCCATGTCACAACCAAACGCAGCATTTGATCAATAATAATATTGATTGATATATCACTTTAATTATATAAATCAATGTAGATAATGTTAACAGAATGCATTGTTTCTAATTTAAGATGGTGTTTTTTTTTCCATTTGTGTTTAAATTGCTACACTTGGGTGATTTGTGGTTTTGAAGGGTGTGGTTTCCATGTCACAACCAAACAGTTTTCATGTTACAGCCGTAACAAAAAAACATCTAACTCTAAAATGACAAATTAGTATAAATAATGTTAATAGAATGCATTGTTTCTAATTTAAGATGGTGGGTTTTTTTTCAATTTGTGTTTAAATTGCTTCACTTCAGTGATTTGTGGGTTTTGAGGGGTGTGGTTTCCATGTCACAACCAAACGGTTTCCATGTCACAACCAAACGGTTTCCATGTCACAACCATAACAGATCACTCTAAAATGACAAATCAATGTAAATAATCATAATAATGCTAATAGAATGTATTGTTCCCAATTCAAGTAGGTTGTTTTTTGGATTTAATTTGTGTTTTCATTGCTACAATTTCAGGTTTTGTGCTTTTGAAGGGTGTGGTTTCCATGTCACAACCAAACGGTTTCCATGTCACAACCGAAACATATTACTTCTATAAGGCATTAATATTAAACAGCTTCCATTCTTATGTAAAGAAAACTGTTTAGTTTAATGGATATCATTCTGTGGTTTAAGTTCAGGATAATCTGGGGGATGCTTGCTGTGGTCATTTGTACAAAAAACAAACTTTAAATCTGGGTATACAAAATGTCTTAGGGTGTCATTACAAAAAAGCAAAAACATATGCTTTGTCGATGATTTTCATACTTCCAATTGATAGTGTTGTTTTATAGATAAAAACAAAAGCATTTGTAAGTGTTTTTTGTTTGATATTTTGTGTAAAAAGATGTTTTAATGCTACTTTTGGTTTCCATGTCACAACCGCAACACAGCTAAAAATAGAACCTTTATGCCTCAATTACAAAAAAAACAATTAATGATTCATAATTTTTTCAATAGATTGCACTTTGCAACAGAGTACTCTAATATATGACAAGAAGGCAAAAACTTCCAAGGACATTCATTTTTCAAGGTCTATGTCACAAAAACCTCACATGTTTCTGAGAATAACCCATATATCTATATATTATCTTATTATCTATATGTTACATTATGTATATGAATCTATATATCTATCTATTTTTTTATATCTATATCATATATAACAGTTGATAATAAATATTGTTGTCTACGACAAATCTGGTGTTTGTTTCTGTATGTACTGCATGGATGAAAGAATCATTCAAAATGCTTACAATTACGAATGCTCTTGAAAAGAAAAGTTATTTTTAATTCAAGTAAATCATTGCATATAATGATTAATATAAACAGGTATGAGAAGGAAAAAAACCCCAAAACTTCAAATCTCCTGGGAAAAAATCCAATGGCAACAAACACCAGAGTAGTGAAATGAAAACAATGAATATATTTGCAGAGAGAGAGAAAGAGAGAGAGAGAGAGAGAGAGAGAGAGAGAGAAGAGAGAGAGAGAGAAGAGAGAGAGAGGAGAGAGAGAGAGAGAGAGAGAGAGAGAGAGAGAGAGGAGGAGAGAGAGAGTGTGTGTGTGTGTGTGTGTGTGTGTGTGTGTGTGTGTGAGGGGGGAGGGGGAAAGAAGTTAAGCACAAAAATGCAAGCACATGAAAATCTTCCTTTTCCTAAAATGCACCTTTTGCTAAAATGTTTTTTAACAACCTTTTTAGGAGGAAGACGACACTACAAACTGAACTTCTGAAGTCTCCTGTGGGAACACACACATGTATACATGTAAGTAAAACATTTATGACTACATGTATATGACAGATGCTATAGCCGAGTGGTTTGAGCTGTTGGACTTCAATCCCATGGTCCATGATGTTGTATGTTCGAATCTTGGTGGTGTCTGATGAAATAAGGGTAGGGATTTTTACAATCTCCCAAATCAACTGTAAGTGCAGACCTGCCAGTGCCTACTCTTCATGTTTGCATGTATATATATATTATATATATGTATATATATATATATATGTGTGTGTGTGTGTGTGTGTGTGTGTGTGTGTGTGTGTGTGTGTGTGTGTGTGTGTGTGTGTGGTATGTGTGTGTGTGTGTGTGTGTGTGTGTGTGTGTGTGTGTGTGTGTGTAAGTGTGTAAGTGTGTGTGTGTGTGTACACATATGTACAGACAAGATCAAATATGCACATTAAACTAAAGATCCCATTCATGTCAGTGTTCGGTGGGTTATGGAAACACAAACATACCCGTATCCAGCATACATGATTACATCCCTGAAGTCAGAATGCAGCTCTACCATAATTGCAGGCAATAATGGTTACAAGTATTCAATGCAAAACCTCACCACTGGTGAATCTCGGATTCCTAGCCAAAGAACACTCCCCCCCTTCCTTCCCCCCCAAAAAAACACTTTCACATCATAAGTATGTTCTATAAGCTAGAAATAAGCCCCCCCCCAAATTTATTTTTTACAGATGAGCAGGACAGCTATGGCTGGTGGCATGAATGACATTGTCATTCTTTTATTTTCCCCCTTTTTCTTGTTTCTTGGCTAAATCTCCGAGGTTCGCAAATGGTGAAATCAAATCTTTATATTACCCCCCTCTAACTGTTCAGGTAGCTGGATTCCAACTTCAGGGATTGACATTTTATTTAAATTGCCCCACATGCAATCTGTGACATGACTTTGAGAGGGATACTGGGATAGGCTCTGCAATGTCCTCCCTGCCCATGATACAATGCAGGGCTGAATCAACTGCTCCAGGAATTCAGTCTAAAGAAGCCAAGTAAAACAGCTATCTATATAGTGAAGGCAACCATGACACAGACTGCCCCAAGTTCTTCTCAACCTTTTGTAAGGAATAGTATTGATATATCATATCACTGTCAGATGCATCAAAGACCTCACAAACCAACCAACAGCTACACAGATGAAACAAACGTGTTCTCAAATACCTTAAAGTTAGATTTCTTGGTAAGTCTTTGTGTGTTTTTCTTCTTGTTGGTCACTCCCTGGAACACACAGACACACACACAGAATTCCAATCACAGATGGAATTAGGCCAAATATTTTAGAACGACAGGAATAAAAAAAAAAATTGCAAAGTGCAAAAATGATAGAATTTCAACACTGTCCCAACTTAATTCATAATAAAATAAGTATCATGAATTTTTGGCATTATGTACGCATGCAGAAGCAAGAAGGAATGTTGAACAGTTATGCAGTCAAAAAGTGAAAAACTGATCACCACAAATCTGGGTGAATCAAGACCAGAGAGTCTCTCAAGTATTTGCTATCTTTTCCCCTTGGTTTGTTAACTTAAAAAAGACACAAAAAAAGACAATAAAATCAGTAAGAAAAATTATCAATTGTTTCATTGAAAAATATATCACTTACTATGGAAAAAGATAAAAAGAAAGGAAAAAAACTGCTCCCTAGCCCTGACTCCGTCATGATAATGATTCACAATCAAAATTCTTACAAATCTGACCAAACAAAATTCCACAGTTTCCAGACCTTTTCTAGACCCTCTCTTGAAATGTTTTCACTAGTTCAGACCCACACTTGGTACAAAATTCTCCCAGTTTCTACTCAGCAGCCAAAATAATAATGTTAATGTTCATTGTTATTTGGGGTGTTCCTTTTTTAAACATCCTATGGGGCTTAAATCATAAATGAGTAAATTATAATGTTTATGAAAACAGCACAACAATTTTTTTTGGCAAAACAGGTTGTCTTTCTGGGCATAGATGATGATATATGGTTGCATACAAACAAAAACAGCATTGTTTTGGCTGCTTTAAATCCTGTTTTTTGGGGTGGTTTTCTTTTTTCATGCAGTATTGGGACTAGGCCTAGATCTATCTGAAAATCTTCTACTGGTTCTATCAAGGGTTTTGGAATGTAGACAAGTTTTAAATCTATCACACTAGAAACTTTCATTAGTTTCAAGCTCTTTTCATCTACACAATAACTAATTTTGACAGTTTAACTGTGTAAAAGTTATTGTGCTCATTACTTTGCTGTGTATACATGCACATGAACATCATGTGAGGCAGCAAATGTTGATTTTTGAAAAAAAACAACAAAAACCCTTGAAGTTCTAGCCTAATCTAATATTGTCTAAAAACAACAAACAAGTTTTACCGATAGTGAATAAACTGTTGAAGAAAAACAAATTCGAACAAAGAAAAGAGGAAGTTTTTATGTTTAATATTGTGTGTGTGGTTTTTTTTTTACGTCGGCTGTTTCAACCCGTTTCTATGGTAACTTGTGCTCGCACTTGTAGGATGTGCCTTTCATATCATCACAGTGAATGGCACATAACAATGTTTACCAATAAAATAAACCAAATCCCCTTTCAATGATTTTACATGGGGAAAAAATCTATCTAGCCTTAACCTTCCCCATACGCTCTGGGTGTGTGTACACCCAGACCCTATATTTTGCTCTGTAACTCAAAAACTATCAACCCTACAGCCTTGAAATTTCATGACTTTGTCAATAAATATCTGATCTACACTTCCACAAAAAATGGTTTGTTTGTGTTAATTAGAAATGGACTTAATTAGCATTTAAACTCCCAGTGCGACCTGGGTATGCACACACCCATACGCTGAAAGAAGGGTTACTCATTACAACATCAGAATGACATCACTACCTTGTGGCCTCCCTACATCGTGGTTGCTAGGACACCTGTCCTTGTACTGAGTATTTTTGATCACTGCTAAGCTGTGGTGGTAGGCCCTACATGATAGTACTTTTGAGAGTTTGAGGCAAATTGTGTGTGTGTGTGTGGGCTGCCTTTATGTGTAAGATGGGAGAGTGCTCTTCCTACAAAAGATCTAGTACTTGAGGTGCATAAAAGGTATGCACTCAAAATATGCCCATATGCACTGGAGCTATCCGTAAAGAAAAAAAAGGGCTTGTTACTTTACTGTGCACCTGCATAGATTTGCAGTCTTATGGCCGTTGGTTTACCACTGAGTTGATAGTCAATAATAATAATAATAATAATTGTTATGATAATAATAATAATAATAATAATAATAATAACAATAATAATAATAATAATAATTGCATCAGAACATCTTGCACACATGTACGATCCTGTTCCGCTTTTCATAAGAGTAGGCAATCATGTGCTGTGGGAACAGATGACAAGATTTACAAAACTGCGTACGCACGGGGACTGGACATAAAAAACCCAAAAGTGCTTATTCCATTATCCTCATTATAAAAAATAAATAAATAAATAAAAATAAAATATCATAATTATGTGCACAGATGCACACGCATACATGCACACATTCAAAGATATGTGCACACACACACGCACATGCACACACACATGCCATCCACTTCAAAAAAGAAAATCAAAGCTTATTCAATGAATCATCCAGAAATAAAAAATAGACTTTGACGGACTTTGACTTGGACACATGTATGCATGCATGCATGCACACAGGCACGCATGCAGTCAGACATACATGTGCCCACGTTCCCGCACCCACGCGCGCACGCGCGCGCACACACACACACAATTTGCACGCACATGCGCGCGCACACACGCGCACACACACACACACAATTTGCCTCAAACTCTCAAAAGTACTATCATGTAGGGCCTACCACCACAGCTTAGCAGCCATCAAAAATTCTCAGTACAAGGACAGGTGTCCTAGCAACCACGAAGTAGGGAGGCCACAAGGTAGTGACGTCATTCTGATGTTGTAATGAGTAACCCTTCTTTCAGCGTATGGGTGTGTGCATACCCAGGACGTACTGGGAGTTTAAATGCTAATTAAGTGCATTTCTAATTAACATAAACAAAGCATTTTTTGTGGAAGTGTAGATCAGATATTTATTGACAAAGTCATGAAATTTCAAGGCTGTAGGTTTGATAGTTTTTGAGTTACAGAGCAAAATATAGGGGTCCGGGTGTACACACACCCAGAGCGTATGGGGAAGGTTAAAAACTTTTCTGACGGAACTTGGGTCGGAAGAAAGCAAGAATGTGGCAGAGAAACGGCTTCAGCCATAAACTGCCCTGTGAATACACAGTAAATTGTAGGTGACGCCAACACTTCCTGACTACAAAGAGGATTGAACGTACACCGTGCTAGTCATTATAGCGTTATGAATTCTATTTTGACGAGCAAAATCGACTCACCGTGAGTTTCGCTGCGCACCACGCTCATTACCGTTGGTCTGCATGTATAGGCCTTGTGTTTCGCGGTCCTATAAGGCTAATAGGTCATTTCCGGTAGGCATAGGCTTGCACTTCCCAGGTCAACAGGTCAAGGCTAAGGCTAAACACCTGCAGAAAAAATTGGCACTTTTCGTTTTTTTTAAAAGTTTATTATTATTATTATTATTATACTGCACGTTCTAACCATCCACAAACAAACAAAAAACAAACAAACAAACAAAAAACCACAATTTTTGTGAAAGACTAGATCGTCTAGCTTCTGACTCAAAACTCCTGTTAGTTTGCACTAGGTTTGAAAATTTAAATATTTTCAGCGAACCCTGTAGGCCTACCCCCTCAGTCCTTTGCTTTTGCCAGCCTCCTAACCGCAACAATAGCCGCCGCTGTAGTCTAGTGGTTTGGGCGTTGGCATAGGGGGGAGTCTATGACTCTCAGTCGCTTTACGCCACAGAAACCGGGATAAGCACCGGCCTCAGGCCTTCGGCTTGGGACAGACTTTAACTTATGTCACAGCAGATTTTTCTGCGCGAAATTCGGGCTGCTCTCTCTCCCCGGGGACAGCGCGTCGCTACAAGTGCAGCGCCTACCCATTACTTTAACCGCAACAAGCAAGCGCTGGGTCAACGCTGTAGGAACACAAGCAATCCTCATTATTTTGATGATCATTTCCATCTTTACCGTAACTACCTGGTATTGCTCTATGACCTCAATCCAAAAAAACAAGTGCACAGTGCATTTTTTTCATATTAAAAAAAAATCTGTGAAAATCAACAAATTTTCCGACTACATCATCGGCAGGCTACTATGTATTTTAATTTTTATTTATTCTTTTATAGCAAGGATAATGGAATAAGCACTCGTATACTTTTTTTTTCACATCCAGTCCCCGTGTGTTTGCAGTTTTTTAAATCTTATTATCTGTTCCCACCAGCACACGATGACCTACTCTTACGAAAAGCAGAACAGGATTTAACTTGTGCGCAAGATGTTCTGCATGCGTTCGCACACGGGACCTCGGTTTATAGTCTCATCCGAAAGACTTTTGGGGGGAATGGAGTCAGCACTGATGTTAACTCCAGAGGAAAATTCCCTCGAACGGGAATCAAACCCGGGTCCTCAAATTGCGAGCAGGGCCCAGTAGGGCCTATGACTGTGAATAAGCCTACGGCGTCCACTAAGAAGATCGGTACCCACCTACCCACACACGCCACCACCACCACAACCATACAACATGCACAAAATACTATAACCATTAGACTACGTCATGATCCGAAAATTCAAGTTGTTGAAATGACTGGGTAAGCTAATATGGCTCCATTGACCAAAAAAAAAAAAAAAAATCCTTTGATCCTTGTAATGCCAAGGTAAAGGTAGGGCCCAATGTGTTCCCACAACCTATGTGGTCCTAATGTGTTCCCACAACCTATGTGGTCCTAATGTGTTCCCACAACCCATGTGGTCGCTGGGGGGCGAGATGTCGCAGACCTCAGCTTCTCCAGGGGCCAGCATATGGAGGCATATCTCCAGCATGTTGAAGCATATCTCCAGCATGTTGAGGCATCTCTCCAGCATATTGAGGCATCTCTCCAGCATGTTGAGGCATCTCTCCAGCATGTTGAGGCATCTCTCCAGCATGTTGAGGCATCTCTCCAGCATGTTGAGGCATCTCTCCGGCATATTGAGGCATCTCTCCAGCATGTTGAGGCATCTCTCCAGCATATTGAGGCATCTCTCCGGCATGTTGAGGCATCTCTCCAGCATGTTGAGGCATCTCTCCAGCATGTTGAGGCATCTCTCCGGCATATTGAGGCATCTCTCCGGCATGTTGAGGCATCTCTCCAGCATATTGAGGCATCTCTCCAGCGGATTGAGGAATTTCTCCAGCAAGATTTTCAGCATAATTATCTCCTCCTCTGTCGCTGCGTCACCCTCCCTGTCCATAAAGAGGGATTTCAAGATTTCATTTTCCCCTTTGGGGGTATGGAGGATTAGGAGCACGTGCTCAACAGGAGACCCAACCTAATAGCCATGTATAGATAGCCATGGACTTTTTAAAAAAATGGGTGGGTAGCCATTAAATTTTAGGCCTACATGGATAAAGTGGGGACTGCACTGAAGCCAAGGCGCAGGAACGGTCACCCGTCCCCTTTGA
The DNA here is from genome assembly GCA_030674155.1 of Stramonita haemastoma. Taxonomy (NCBI): domain Eukaryota; kingdom Metazoa; phylum Mollusca; class Gastropoda; order Neogastropoda; family Muricidae; genus Stramonita; species Stramonita haemastoma. The sequence goes on from CM060330.1 coordinate 606,788, forward strand.
TAACCCCGCTTAACCTTATCCTGGGGAGAGCGAGTACTCTGACCACTGAGATTATCTTGTTCCCAAGGACACGGAGGAGTAGGCTACAGGCTACAAAGCCTGCAGAAGCTGAAGCACTACTCAACAGCTTTCACTAGGTGTAAACCAGTCTTCCTGATTTTTCCATGGAGTTAACATCAGTGCCCACTCCACTCTCCCCAAAAGTCCTTCCGATGAGACTATAAACCGAGGTCCCGTGTGCGAAAACACGCAGGACATCTTGCACACACATCAAAACTTTTTCCGCTTTTCGAAAAAGTAGGCCAATGTGTGCCGCTGGGAACAGATGACAAATTTGACAAAACTGCATACACACGGGGACTGAATGTAAAACAGCACACGAGTGCTTATTCAATTATCCCCGAAATAAAATTAAAAAAAAAAGGTAAAAA
>CM060330.1:612218-622218 GCA_030674155.1 Stramonita haemastoma
CCTTGCTGTGGCTTTTAAAAAGAACTCGTTCAACTCAGCAGCATGTCTTTGTGAAGAAGGTCAGTTCACCGTTCCGTGGGGCAATTCGTTGGATGCGACCTTCAAGTCTACGCTGACCTTCAGATTATCAACGGTTCAAACCATGTCCAACAAAGTAGCAGAATCACAGTGTTCAAACGAAATATCCACTACCCCACGACGTCTGCGAAGTGGAACTCATTACGGAGATCATCACGTTCAGGCACAGCTGACTGCGAAAAAGGAAAGCAAGAAGATCGTAAAAGAACCTAATCAGAACTGTGATAGCGACAATCCTTTCAAAGCGGATAAGGATAAGGCAAGTAAACATTATCCGATCACAATAGACGATAGGCAAATGAAACGGCAGAAGGCGCACATGTCTACCCCATCCATCATCCCCTCTCCAGACCAGAACGAGAAGAACCACACTCTCAAAGCAATTCTGGAGAGTATTGAACCCAATTTGTGCATAAAAGTGAAAAACAAATCTTCCAAGCGCAAATCCTTGAGAGATATTCTGGACCAGAAATTCCCCGCTGAGAAAGCATATTCTGAAGAGAACTACACCGACAAAGACCAAAAAAGAAAGACGGAAAACCGCCCAGTTGTAAAAAACGGGGAAAGCCACCACCATTCCAATCATTTCTCCAAAGAAACAGTCGACAAAAACTCGTACTGTGCCCCTAAAACGAACCCCGAGGTGACGAAGAAGCAGACGACAATGCACACACACAGCACAGTGCACAGCAACAGTGTGGTCAAAGAACAACCGGACGATTACTGGCCCTTAACCAGAAAGTATCTGGAGAAGAACTCGGCCAAAACCTTATCCTCTGTGGAGCTGAGGATCAAAGCGGGCCACTCCAGGGATGCAGACGACTGCAGTCAGACGTTCCGCATCAGCTGTTCCCGGCCAGACGCCTCGGCCAGCAGCCCCACGGCCCCGCCCCGCACCATGAAGCCAGACATCGTCCTCAAGGTCCGGCCTCGCTCCTCCTCGCTGTCTGCTCTCCACACGGCACCTCACGGCGGCAGTCACGGACGTCGCGAAGGCAGCTCCAGGCTGTATTCCGCCATCACTTCCCTCAGCCTCAAGAACAGCAGCAGCAGCAGCAGCAGCAGCAGCTCCAGTGTGAAGTCTAACCACGACCTGGAGCCTCTGGCAGCCCACCTCAAACCTCCGGGAGAAAGCCCTTCCTTTGGGCCTAACTCGCACGGGATCGTGCTGCAAGGGAATGGCTCGGAACCCAAACCAGCCGGCCAGTTCTCCAGCGCGAAGTCTTTCACCTTGAACCACGAGGACGTGCTGGAGGAGAGCAAGCTGCCGCCCGTGGCCAGGACTGTGGAGCTGCTCTCAGAGCCTCACGACGATCACCTCAATCACAGCGACGCATCCGAGCGGTTCTCTGGGCACCGCCCAACGAGCTGCAACCACTACGACTCCAGATACGTCAGTCTGGTACACAGCGGCTTCGAGTCACAGGCGACAGCACCGACCACCTTCAGAACTGCTTGCGAGGAGGAAGACAGCGATGGAAGGGAAGCTGAAGGAGAGAAGGTCAGGTCGGCAGAAGGTCAGAGCAGAAAGCCCAACTCCCATCATTCCAAGACGTTCAAGACAGCCATGTTTCTGGGTAGAGACTCCGCCTCAGCCTGCCTCAGTTTGAGAGGCAGAAAGGAGGAAGGGGAGGAGGAGGAAGAGAGGTGGACAGAGGATTGTGACAGGTACCTGACCGTGAAAGCCCCCCTGGACAAAACAGATGACGTCAAGGAGCTGAGTGCCAAGCTTTCAGATGCTGCAGTGAGCTCTCTGTGTCTCTGTCTCTGTGTCTCTGTGTGTGTGTGTCGTCTCTCTCTGGCTGCTTTACCTGTCTGTCTGTGTCTCGCTGTCTCGTGTGTGTGTGTGTGTGTGTGTGTGTGTGTGTGTGTGTGTGTGTGTGTGTGTGTGTGTGTGTGTGTGTGTGTGTGTGAGAGAGAGAGAGAGAGAGAGAGAGAGAGAGAGAGAGAGAGAGAGAGAGAGAGAGAGAGAGAGAGAGAGAGAGAGAGAGAGGCATATGGAAAACATCAACAGAGGGAATATCTTGGCAGAGGTTTTGCAGGGATCTATGAAACGAGTTCTGCAAGTGCTGACTTGTGGCATCTCTTGGCGAAACGAGTTTTAAAAAAAGTTAAAGTCTGTCCCGAGCCTAAGGCTCATCAGGCCGGTGCTTATCCCGGTTTCTGTGGCGTTAAGCGACTGAGAGTCATAGACTCCCCCCTGGATAGAACGTCAGTCTATCGCAGGGTTAACCCCCAACACAAGGTTGGTACCCCTTTTACACCTGGGTGGGGTGAGAAAATAGCCGTAAAGTGCCTTTTCCAAGGGCACAACGCCATAGCCGAAAACTGGGATCGAACCCGCAACCTTTAGATTACGAGTCCAACGCCCTAACCACTTGACTACAGCGGCGGCTCTTGGCGAAACGAACGAATGGAAAACTACCGGCAGTTTTAGCACCGACTTTGTGAAACAGCAATGTTGTAAATCACTATTGAGCTTTTCCACCTCCCTAGATAAGAAAACTATAACGTTAATGAAATGAACAGAAATTAATACATGTAGGCTATACGCTACGTAGCCAAGATACGGACCTCATTCATGAAGACTGTCTTTCAAGGCAAGACTAAGGGGGAAAAGAAAAACAAGGCAGACCACCAGCTTCTCTCATTGGCAACATCACCGAATCCTGTGGCATTCGTTTGTTTTTATTTATTTTATTTTATACCACTTTATGTCACAGCATATTTCTCTGCGTGAAATTCGGGCTGCTTTCCCCGGGAAGAGCGCTTCGCCACAAGTGCAGCGCCTGCCCATTATTTACTTATTTATAAAAAATATATATATATACAACCCTGAGCCTCCCTGGGGACTCCAACTCCCCGATTTTCCCCCCGGGATGGTGTCTAAATACGACACCTGTGTGCATGCTGTTTTTTAATTTTATTTTGTCATCCGCTCCTAATGGCACACAATGGCCTGCTCTTCTAAAAGGCGGAACGGGGTTTTAACGTGTGCGCAAGATGTTCTGCGTGCGTTCGCACACGGGGCCTCGGTTTATAGTCTCATCCGAATGACTGTGACATTCAGTTCGATTTTTTTCTTCAAACTTGGAAGAAAGGGCGAACCTGGGAATCGAACCCAGAACCTCACAGTTTACTTGTTGGTAGGCGAACGTCTTAACCATCCTGCCACCTTCCTTCATCTCATGAGAATCCATGAAGTCAGCAGGGCCAGCAAAGACCAGAGTAACTGGAGAAGGAGGCATTGAGAGTGGTAACCAAGTGAATGGATGCGCATCTTGGCTTCAGTGCAGTCTCCCAGTCCACCCAGCGGTGCCTGTCTTTTTTAGGGTCAGGAAGGTAAAGCAGCGAGGGAGGGAGATGGGCGCCGCCCTCCAAATGCTGGCCCTAAAGATGTGAGATCTCTGACCCGCTCGCCCCAACGACTGCCTAGGTTATGGGAACATCTGTCTTTGGGGACTGTGGTTAGAGCACTCGGTTCATCAGGCAAGGTTAAAGGACGGTGGCAGAATGGTTAAGACGTTCGCCTGCCAATATGTAAATCGTGAGTTTCTGGGTTCGAACCCAGCCTCGCCCTTTCTTCCCAGTTTGACGAAAAAATCGAACTGAATGTCAAAGTCATTCGGATGAGACTCGAAACCGAGGCCCCGTGTGCGAATGCACGCAGAACATCTTGCGCACACGTTAAAAACCCGTTCCACCTTTCGGAAGAGTAGGCCATCGTGTGCCGGTAGGAGCGGATGACAAAATTATAACAAACCAGCATGCACACAGGTGTCGTGTTTAGACACCATCCTGAGGAAAAATCGGGGAGTTGGAGTTGGGGATCTTTGCGCCTGGTGGCAGCATGATCTGTGGCTCTGTAGGTCAAATGCAAGCGCTTTGATTTGTCTTTACAAGAGATAGCGCTATACAAATTCCATGTATTAATTAATTAGAGCACTCGGTTTCTCCAGGCTAAGGTTAAAAACAGTGTTAGATGGGTGACCCTTTGCGCGCCTTGGTTTTGGTACAGTCCCTCCCAGTTCACCCAGCTGAAAATACCTGCCCTCTTAAGGGGTAGACAGGGAGGGAGAGGAAGATGGGCGCCTTCCTCCGCAGAGAAGTGAGGTCTCTGACACCTGGCTCCCCAACGACCACATAAGTTATGGCAACACCTTGACCCTTTACCTGTTAGCATTAAGCAGAAAAGTAATCTGCGGACTTGGTTCAGTCTGTTTGTCTTTCCCTGTTGTACCAACAGAAAGGGGACGGGATAGCTCAGTGGTCAGAGCGCTGGCTTTCCCCCCAGCCAAGGTTAAGCAGTGTTGAGCGCGGTTACCAATTGGATGGGTGACCGTTTGCGCACCTTGGCTTCAGTACAGTCACCCCAGCTGTGAATGGGTACCTGCCCTCTTTAGGGTCAGGGAAGGTAAAGCAGCGAGGGAGAGGAAGATGGGCGCCGCCCTCAATATGCTGGCCCCTAGAGAAGCTGAGGTTTCTGACGCCTTGCTCCCTTACGACCACACAGGTTATGGGACACTTTACCTTTTACCTTTACCATCCAACAGGAGGAGCCAGCATCGTCACGGCGTCGCCGCAAAGGACGACCCAGCCGCCGCTGTAGTGCCGAGCGTCCGTGGCACACCTCCCCCCTCTGCTTCTCCCCTCAGGAAGGTGAGGAGGATGGGGAGGAGGAGGAGGAGGAGTGGGGAAGAGAGAGGGAAAGAAGACAAGGGAGGACGGAGAAATACGGAGGAGGAGGAGGAGGAGGAGGAGGGGGAGAGAGACGGCAGCTCCAGGGGTGACGGGGAAGTCAGGCAGCAAGTGTCGCTCTGCTACAGCATCCGAACCCGAACCTGACGTGTCCGCCACCCTCACATGCACCGCCACCAGGAAAGGGTGAGATGAAATCTTTTTTTTTTTTTTTTTTTTGCTGCCTCGTCTTCTGTGACGTCCCTGTCCTGCTGTTCCCACCCGCTCATTTCATCTGAATCACCCCCCCCCCCCGCCCCCACCACAGCCACAGCCATTACCCTGATTTTCGTTGGTGTTTCATCCTCAGGGTCGGAAGTCCACACAGGAAGCCCATCAATGTTTAGCACCGCTGTGGGGCCACCAGCCAGAGGGGCCCTGCACTTCTGCTGAGTCACTTTTGGTGGTGATCAGTGGTGCCTGTTTGAGCTAACATACCCAGGACACCACCTACTAAGCCCCTTACTAACGACAGTATTAGCTCAGTCTCGGAACCAGACTGAGTGAGTCACCCACCTGAGGTGGCAACCACCATAATGTCCCTCCAATGACCAACCCCTTGCAAACCTCCAACCCCAAAGGCTTTGACACAAACTCACCACAGGCACAGAAGTGTATGGGGAAACCAAATCTGAGGTCACCATGAGACCAGAGCAATGGGGGCACCGAATCAGAGGCAATTTTTATTATTGCATGATCAATGGGGATGGGGATGATGTAATGATGTTGCTGTGGAAGTGCATCCGCTTTGAGACTACTGGACAGGGTTGTACTCTACGCTTACTGTCATAATATATCCCGGCGTCCACCTGCTCAAGAGATACAGACACCTGCAGTGTTGGTCAGGTAATTTGAGCAACACTCTGGGTGAGATAAAAATAATAAAAATAGGACAGAATAAAGTCAGGGGTCAGAAAATGGAGGTCAGGCTCTTGAGGGTGTGGGTTCGATTCCCCAGTAAGCAGTCTGATGAAGGGGGATTACTCCCTGGAATGTAAGCTTGCCAGGTTCTGAATCCATGATTATCATACCCAAGTGGTTTGGATGCCACTGACTAGAAATGACGCCCCATGAAAGGCATAACATCTTGCACACCTTTTTTTTTTTTTTATACCGTCCATTTTTTTTTGTGGGGGGTGGGGGTGGGGTGGAAATATCGGCCAGATATGGCTAGGGGTGTGGGGAACATCAGATCTATCAATCCTGCAACACTGTGATATAGGCCTAGCCTACAGGAAGACGATAAGCGCTGTGTAGCATAACGTGCCCACTCAAAGCAAAACGTTAAAAATGAAATTATCAAGATTCCTCCTCCTCCACCTCCTCCTTCCCCCCCCCCCCCCCTCTTCTTCTTCTTCTTCTTCTTCTTCTTCTTCTTCTTCTTCTTCTTCTTCTTCTTTCTTCTTCTTCTTCTTCTTCTTCTTCTTCTTCTTCTTCTTCTTCTTCTTCTTCTTCTTTCTTCTTCTTCTTCTTCTTCTTCTTCTTCTTCATGGAAGAACGGGCGCTACAGCCGAGTGGTTAAGATTCCGTGTGGTCATGAAATCGTGGGTTCGAATCTGGACAGCAGCGGCGGCTGTGTTTCTCTTTCAGGATGCTGAAGAAGCAGGGAGAGGGCAACAGCGGGGGCCGCAAATCCCGCAAAGGCCTGGACCAGGAAACACTCTGGGCCAACCCCGAATTGGACTCCCATGGTTTTCTGCTGTGGGCCAGGTAGGTACATGCATGGGGTAGGGAGGCGGAGGAGAATTGAGGGTGGGGGTGGGGGTGGGGTGGGGTGGGGATAATAAGGAGAGGCAGAAGTACATAATTGTGTGTGTGTGTGTGTGTGTGTGTGTGTGTGTGCGTGCGTGTGTGTGTGTGTGTGTGTGAGAGAGAGAGAGAGAGAGAGAGAGAGAGAGAGAGAGAGAGAGAGAGAGAGAGAGAGAGAGAGAGAGAGAGAGAGAGAGAACTCAAGAATTCAATTGTATAGGCCATTCAACTCGTTACAAATCCGTAGGTAATCATGTATGACTGAATGCTTTGAGTACAACATCCTACTAGTACAAACGCACATTTTGAAATCAGCATCAATCCTCAAAGGAAACAACACAAGGTTTTATAATGACATTAGCGACGTCTGTTAGTATGATCAATAATTTCTATCTGGCAAGATTATGGACACACGAATCGTATCGTCTTGCATTTATCTTTGGAATGAACTTAGCGATGGATACAGATGATATTTTTTTGGGAATTTTTTTTTTTACTCGTATGTCACTAAGAACATTACAATAAAAGAGAAAATGCAGTTCTGTTTCTATAGCACTGTGACAAAATGAACACTGAAGATCTTGCTCAGAAGCGGTTGTGTAGCGCTTTCTGTGCGTCTGTAGATCTGATATTCCTAATCTAAATCTGATCAAAATGTCACGAATATGCTTCTTAGGCACCTAGGTAAAGTACGTTTCCATAGATACAGATGATTTAAATGTACGATACACACTGAATCTAGTGATATTGTTAATAATTATGTTCATTCCACTTAGAAACAATAGATTAATCTTTGTTTGAGATGCCCCAAGAAAGCTGTATGACTATTATTAACACATTGGTTTTCCCACACAAATCCGAAACCAGTCTCCTATAACATTTTACAGATATGTGACACCCAACACATTTCACCATCATTATGGAGGGACAAAGGCAAGACAAGGCAATTCTTTTATTTCGAGGATAATGAATAAGCACTCGTGTGCTTTTTTACATCCAGTCCCCGCCCTTATTAGGGATAAGATCAAGATAAAAACTATCTAACAACAGCAATAATAATGATCCAAATACCAACAGCTAGAAACCATACCAGTTAGCAAACAGACAAGAAATAAGACAGAAATACAATAATAAGGTAACAAAAAAAAAAGAAGAGAAAAAATGTACTCATTCAGAAACGAAAAAAAGAAGTACGAATAAAATAATTATTTTGATTTTTTTTAAAAAAGTGCTAATCATTAAAGGGCAAACAAGATAATATAATGAGACAAAAGCATGATTGGGCTTTCGTAGAAGTCTGGATTCTTTTTTAAATCTTTCGAGAAGAAGAGAGAGAAGAGGAAGAGAGAGAAGAGAGAGTGTAGAGAGAGGAGAGTGACGGGAAGAGAGAGAGAGAGAGAGAGAAGGGGGGAGAAACAAAGAGGGAAAAAAAGAGAGAGAAGAAAGAGAGAAGAGAAAAAGCAACAAACCAAACCAAAAACAAGAAAGAAAAAATAACAGCAAAACTCTAAACCAAAACACACCCCCCAAACAACAACCAGCACCCTATCCCCACAAACACACCACCACCACCACCCCTACACCACCACCACTCCACACCACCACCACCATCCTCCTACCACCATCCACCACCACCCACCACCACCACCACCACCACCACTCACCTACCATCACCACCACCACCACCCCTACCACCACCACCACCACCACCACCACCACCACCCACCCCACCACCACCATCACCACCACCACCACACCCTCCCACACCACCACCACCCACCACCCCACCCCCCCCCCACCACCCCCCCTTCCCCCCCCCCCCCCCCCATCGAAGGATGCTGTCTTTTTCGTATTTATTTATTTATTTATTTTATCATTTAATTAATTAATTTTTTATTTAAAAAAATTCATTTATTCATTTTTTTAATCAATCATTATGATGATGATGATGATTAATAATTTTTTTTTGTAAGGATGCTGTCTGTGTTGGCTGTTCCTCAGTGAGAATCGTAGCGAGCTGGAGAAGCGGATCCCCGATGCCTCAGGGGTGGAGGTGGAGGCGCAGTTAGCGTCACAATGGCGGCAGCTGCCTTTCTCAGGGAAGCTGCACTTTCTCTGTCGGGCCCGTGACGCAAGCAGCGACCACAGCAAACACACCGTCCGCAAAAAGAAAGGTGGTTGTTGCTGTGTGTGTGTGGGGGTAGGGGTGGGGTGTTGGGGGTGTGTGGTGTGTGGGGGTGGGGGGTGGTGTGGGTGTGGGGTTTGGGTGGGGAGGGTGGGGTGTGTGTGGGTGGGTGTGTGTGTGTGTGTTGTGTGTGTGTGTGTGTGTGTGTGTGTGGTGTGTGTGTGTGTGTTGGGTGTTAGGGAGGGGTGGTGGGTGGTGTGTGTGTGTGTGTGTGTGTGTGTGTGTGTGTGTGTGTGTGTGTGTGTGTGTGTTGTAGTGTGTGTGTGTGTAGTAGTAGTGTAGTGTAGTAGTAGTGAGTAGTGTAGAAGTAGTAGTAGTAGTAGTAGTAGTAGTAAGCAGCTAGCAGCAGCAGCAGCAGCAGCAGCAGCAGCAGTAGCAGCAGCAGCATACAGCTAGTAGCAGTATCAGCAGCAGCAGCAGTGTTAGCAGCAGCAGTAGTTATATAGTAGAAGAAGTAGTAGCAGAGCACAGAGGTAAGTAGCAATTGTAGTAGTTGTAAGAAAGACAAGAAAAAAGGAGAAAGAACTGAACAACAACACGAAGGGGAAAAAACAATGAAAGCAGAGAATGTAATGTGAAAGAGAAAATGGACCAGAGAAGCAATCTAGACAAAAAGACAACAACAACAACAATAACAATAATCTCTTTGATACGCATATTCTTTGAAACGATACAAGAAAACCCCACCGATTATAGATTGACTCAGCTTCTATCTGACTATCTACCTTTCCCTTAAACTAGCGACCGTGGTGGGCACCATGAAGTCTTGACAACCAGTTCCCTCCATTCCTCTCTCTGTTCTGCCTTTCTCAGGGTTTTGTTGAGTTCTAGCCTGTCCATTCGCTGATGTTGTCCTCCCATCTGTTCCTTGGTCTGCCTCTTTTTCTTCCTCCTTGGACAGTGCCTTCCAGTATTGTTTTTGCTGGTCCTTTTGGTCTTGTGACATGCCCGTAACCATTTAAGTTAACGCTTCTTTACGATTGATAGAAGATTTTCGTAGGGACCAATGGTTTGCTGGATTATGTTATGCATGTCTCCGTTGCTTATGTGGTCTCTGTAGAAGATGCCAAGGAGTCTCCGGAAGCATCTCATCTCCACTGACTGTACTCTTCTCTCCAAATCAGCAGTCAGGGTCCACGTTTCACAGGCATACACTATACAGGAATATGGATATGACAAGAGTGGTCTGATCTTGGTCTTGAGTGAGATATTTTTTATCTTTCCAGATAGTGTTCAGTTTTGACAGTGCTG
>CM060330.1:629718-662218 GCA_030674155.1 Stramonita haemastoma
CCATGGGCACGCATAGTGGCCTACTCTTCCAAAAAGTGAAACTGGTTTTAACCTGTGTGCAGAATGTCCAACTATGTTCAACGTTGCATTCGCACACGGGATCTCGATTTACAGCGTCCTCCAGAAGGACTGATGATTAAACTCGCTTTTAAAATGATTTTTTTCAATTCTTTCATCTTTTTCACCCATTTATTGTTCCCGTGTCTGTTTTCAAACAGATTCAACATCACCCGAATCCATCTCCTGCCAAACGGGAACAACCTTCACCTTCAACACGACAAAAGACGCCGGACCTTTACGGAAAGGACCGAACGGTACTTCGGCAATTCCCGTGATGACGGGGACTTCCGTGACGTCTCACGGAGACTCCTCGGGGGAGCTTCCAGACAGCCCAGTGGTGCTGAAAGTGTTGGACAGTCTGCGACATGTGGTCGATCTGCCTGTTCTAGACCAGCGGAGTCTGGATTCCATCTTCCTGGCGCCACCTTCGCGCGGCTCTCGCAGCCAGACTTGTCGAGATACACAGTTCCAGAATTCGGCCACCTATCGCCGTACGTTGTTGTACAAGCACATTCAGCCATTGTTGGATGCTAGGGGTATGCCTCTCCCCTCCTCCGCTCTTTACCACACCCACTCTGCTCAGTACTTTTACTCCGACGACAGGTAGAATTAACTGCTGAGAGGCGCGCGCGCGCACACACGCACGCACGCACGCACGCACGCACGCACGCACGCACGCACACACACACACACTGCGAATGGTGAGGGATGGATTTCAAGGATGGGAGAACGTTCACTGCTTGGTGTATAGTGATGCCGACCAGTGTGTGTGTGTGTGTGTGTGTGTGTGTGTGTGTGTGTGTGTGTGTGTGTGTGTGTGTGTGCAGCACTTGTCATTAAACTTTGATATTACTTGTGTGTTTGTGTGTGTGTGTGTGTGTGTGTGTGTGTGTGTGTGTGTGTGTGTGTGGTGTGTGTGTGTGTGTGTGTGTGTGTGCAGCACTTATCATCAAACTTTGATGTTATTTGTGTGTGTGTGTGTGTGTGTGTGTGTGTGTGTGTGTGTGTGTGTGTGTGTGTGTGTGTGTGTGTGCGTGCGTGTGCATGTGCGTGCGTGCGTGTGTGTGTGTATGTGTGAATGCAATGTTGCATTTCGCTTCTAAGGACTAGGACTAACTTCAGAATTTAAAGTCATCATTCCACGTTGACGGGATGATCTCGAATGGAGAGCAAGACTGCTCTTCTAATCGTTAGTTAAGTAGTCTGTACAACACTGTCGATTGTGGATTCCTTTATTTGTGCATGATTATAGAAAAAGGTGAAGTTGTTCCCATAACTTGTAGGGGAGCGAGGCATCGGGGACCTCAGCATCTCAAAGGGCCAGCATATTGAGGGCGGCGCGCTTCTCCTTTCTCTCGCTGCTTTACCTTCCCTGAACCTAAAGAGAGCAGGTACTCATTTATAACTGGGTGAACTGGGGTACTGTAATGAAGGCCGAGGTGCGCAAATGGTCACCCATCCACTTGGTAACCACGCTCAGTGCTGCTAAACCTTCGCTTGGGAAAAGCGAGCGCTCTGACCACTGAGATAACCCGTCCCCAAAAAAGTCTCTTAGAAACAATGTCTCTTTGATTGTGTTGAAAAAACAACAACCCTGTGTTATAAAGAGTTGAGGTCAATGTTTTGCTTGCTTGTCAGATGATACCTATGCCTGGATGAGAAAGTGCACTGGATTAGTTAGATGTCAGTGCCAAGCTATGTCACTGCCAATGTGTGTGTGTGTGTGTGTGTGTGTGTGTGTGTGTGTGTGTGTGTGTGTGTGTGTGTGTGTGTGTGTGTGTGTGAAGGATGGGCATGTATCTGAATTAGTCAGAACTTCAGTGTCCTAGCTCTGACCAAAAAAAAAATGTCTCTGCATGTTTCATGATGTGTTTTCGTGGGGATAGACTTGGATATAGATTTGCTGCTCATTGGATTGTTTGGATAATTGTATGTACTTTGTCAAGTGAGAGAATAGTGATGGGGAATCCACGTTACTGATGTCAGCTGATGGGGAATCCACGTTACTGATGTCAGCTGATGGGGAATCCACGTTACTGATGTCAGGTGATGGGGAATCCACGTTACTGATGTCAGGTGATGGGGAATCCACGTTACTGATGTCAGGTGATGGGGAATCTACGTTACTGATGTCAGGTGATGGGGAATCCACGTTACTGATGTCAGGTGATGGGGAATCCACGTTACTGACGACAGTGATTGGGGTGGGGGGGAGATCCACGTTACTGATGTCAGGTGATGGGGGGGGGGGGGAATCCACGTTACTGATGTCAGGTGATGGGGAATCCACGTTACTGATGTCAGGTGATGGGGAATCCACGTTACTGATGTCAGGTGATGGGGAATCCACGTTACTGATGTCAGGTGATGGGGAATCTACGTTACGGATGTTAGGTGATGGGGAATCCACGTTACTGACGACAGGTGATGGGGGGGGGGGGGGATCTACGTTACTGATGTCAGGTGATGGGGGGGGGGGGAATCCACGTTACTGATGTCAGGTGATGGGGAATCCACGTTACTGATGTCAGGTGATGGGGGGGGGATCCACGTTACTAACGTCAGGTGATGAGGAATCCACGTCATTGATGTCAGGTGATGGGGAATCCACGTTACTGATGTCAGGTGATGGGGAATCCACGTTACTGATGTCAGCTGATGGGGAATCCACGTTACTGATGTCAGGTGATGGGGAATCCACGTTACTGATGTCAGGTGATGGGGAATCTACGTCATTGATGTCAGGTGATGGGGAATCCACGTCATTGATGTCAGGTGATGGGGAATCCACGTTACTGACGTCAGGTGAGGGGGGGGGGGGGATCTACGTTACTGATGTCAGGTGATGGGGAATCCACGTTACTGATGTCAGGTGATGGGGGGGGATCCACGTTACTGACGTCAGGTGATGAGGAATCCACGTCATTGATGTCAGGTGATGGGGAATCCACGTTACTGATGTCAGGTGATGAGGAATCCACGTCATTGATGTCAGGTGATGGGGAATCCACGTTACTGATGTCAGGTGATGGGGGGGGGGGGATCCACGTTACTGATGTCAGGTGATGGGGGAATCCACGTTACTGATGTCAGGTGATGGGGAATCCACGTCATTGATGTCAGGTGATTGGGAATCCACGTTACTGATGTCAGGTGATGGGGGGGGGGGGAATCCACGTTACTGATGTCAGGTGATGAGGAATCCACGTTACTGATGTCAGGTGATGGGGAATCCACGTCACTGATGTCAGGTGATGGGGGGGGGGGAATCCACGTCACTGATGTCAGGTGACGGGGAATCCACGTTACTGATGTCAGGTGACGGGGAATCCACGTTACTGATGTCAGGTGATGGGGGGGGGGGGGGGAATCCACGTTACTGACGTCAGGTGATGGGGGGGGGGGGGGGATCCACGTTACTGACGTCGGGTGATGGGGGGGGGGGGGAATCCACGTTACTGATGTCAGGTGATGGGGAATCCACGTTACTGATGTCAGGTGATGGGGAATCCACGTTACTGATGTCAGGTGATGGGGGAATCCACGTTACTGATGTCAGGTGATGGGGAAACCACGTTACTGATGTCAGGTGTCTGGCTAAAGCTGAAGATGGCATTGTGTTAAGTATTTGATCTGCCCTTCTGTCAGTATACATTTAGTGCGGGTTTGTGCTAATAGGGTTTCTAGTGTACTGATATGAACATGAACATAGTTAATTCATATCTCAAAAATATCCTCGAAGTCGGAATGCGGCTACCTTCATGGTGGGAGGGGGGGGGGGACGGTCGTGTATGAGGATCTCACTGTCAGCTTCACTTCAAACGTTGAAACGTCTGCTATCTTCAGCCGAAGTGTTTAATGTCATGTTCTCTTGATATTTTCTTTTGGAATTTATTTTGTTGTTATTTCTTGCTAAAAGAGTGCTAGGTGTGCCACATTCCGTATCAAGAGGTTCTGTTTTCATCATCATCATCATCATCATCATCATCATCATCATCATCATCATCATCATCATCATCATCATCGCCACCACCACCACCACCACCACCATCATCATCATCATCATCATCATCATCATCATCATCATCATCATCATCGCCACCACCACCACCATCACCACCACCACCACCACCACCACCACCACCACCACCACCACCACCACCACTACCTCCACCACCCTCATCTCCCTGCGTCCTTCAGTCCATCTGTTTATCTGATCAATCATTCAATCAAAGTCTCCCTTCCCATACTTTGTGCCCCTTCATCATTCTTTCATTCTCTCTGTTCTGAATACCAACTGATTGTTTTGGCTTTGTTGTTGTTGTTTGCTTGTTTTTTTGTTGTTTTTTTTTTAAACCTGCGCGTTTTTTGGAAGTTCTTTTGACTTTTCTGAAACCGTGTCCTTTGTGGCATTTTATGAATGATAATGAGTTTTGTTGGGCTGATAGCACTGGAAAGCCGTGTCATGAGGATGTAGATGGATGGGGGGATGGATGGACAGATGGACGGATGGATGCTTTGGTTGATGGATGGATGTTTTGGTGGATGGATGGATGTTTTGGTGGATGGATGGATGTTTTGGTGGATGGATGGATGTTTTGGTTGATGGATGGATGTTTTGGTTGATAGGCAGATGGATGGATGGATGTTTTGGTTGATGGATGGATGGATGGATGGATGTTTTGGTGGATGGATGGATGGATGTTTTCGTGGATGGATGGATAGACGGATGGATGTTTCGGTTATGAATGAATGTTTCGATTGATGTATGAATGGATGTTTCAGTTGATGTATGGATGGGCGGGTATTTCAGTTGGTGTATGTATGGATGGGTGTTTCGGTTGATGGATTCAGCGGATGAATATTTATTTGTGTGTGCGAGTGGAGTCTGTACTGATGTTAACTCCGGGGGAGGGGGTGGTGGTGGTATGACCGTGAACTGATGCCTTGATGGTGCCGCGAAGAAATCTGTGATTACAAGAAGTGCTTTATAGATAATGTGATTCTTTGTAATACTTGTGATTTTGGCTTGTGTGTGTGTGTGTGTGTGTGTGTGTGTGTGTGTGTGTGTGTGTGTGTGTGTGTGTGTGTGTGTGTGTGTGTGTGTGCATGGAAGTGACTTATTTTGCATACACTTGCTTTATAGATGAAATGATTGCTTAACATATTTGTGATATCACTGACCTTTTTGTGTGTGGTAGTGGCTTTGTTTGCAAACTCTTGCTATATAGATGAGCTGACTACTTGAAATGTTTGTGATGTCACTAGCTTTTGTGTTGTGGTAGTGGCTTTGTTTGCAAACTCTTGCTATATAGATGAGCTGACTACTTGAAATGTTTGTGATGTCACTAGCTTTTGTGTTGTGGTAGTGGCTTTGTTTGCAAACTCTTGCTAGAAAATCTAAATAGATATGACTGCTCGAAATGTTTGTGATACCAATACATTGGCTTTTGTGTGTGGTAGTGGCTTTGTTAGCAAACTCTTGTTAGAAAATCTATATAGGTGAGATGACTGCTTGAAATGTTTGTGATATCACCGGCTTTTTTGTGTGTGGTAGTGGATTCGTTAGCAAACTCTTGCTATATAGATGAGATGACTGCTTGAAATGTTTGTGATGTCACTAGCTTTTGTGTGTGTGATAGTGGCTTTGTTTGCAAACTCTTGTTAGAAAATCTCTCTCTATATATAGATATGACTACTTGAAATGTTTGTGATATCACTGGCTTTTGTGTGTGTGATAGTGGCTTTGTTTGCAAACTCTTGTTAGAAAATCTCTCTCTATATATAGATATGACTACTTGAAATGTTTGTGATATCACTGGCTTTTGTGTGTGTGGTAGTGGGTTCGTTTGCAAACTCTTGTTAGAAAATCTCTGTATATAGATATGACTGCTCGAAATGTTTGTGATATCATTACATTGGCTTTTGTGTGTGTGGAAGTGGCTTTGTTTGCAAACTCTTGTTAGAAAATCTATATAGGTGAGATGACTGCTCGAAATGTTTGTGATATCACTAGCTTTTGTGTGTGTGGAAGTGGCTTTGTTTGCAAACTCTTGTTTGAAAATCCAGATAGATATGATCACTTGAAATGTTTGTGATATCATTAGCTTTTGCGTGTGTGGTAGTGGCTTTGTTTGCAAACTCTTGTTAGAAAATCTATATAGATATGACTGCGCGAAATGTTTGTGATAATACTGGATTTTTGTGTGTGTGGTAGTGGCTCAGTTTCCATCTTCTGGTGTTGGGTGTGCACTCGTGATGTGATACAAGTTCTGTGATAACAATGGCCCATGATGAGTTCATTCCAACTGTGCATATTGTCGTTACCTAACTTTCGCTTATTCCTCCACTCCCATTATTCACTCTCACACCCTAGCAGTTTGTTTTGAATTATGCTTAGGAATAATAAAGTTTACGATGTGGCATTGTACGGTTTATGTCGTGCCAAGTTGCATGGAGAGAGAGAGAGAGAGAACTGAACACTGAACACTGAAATGATTTATTGTACTTCAGCCTTTGGCCACAATACAATTCAAAGGGAAGGAGAAAAAAGAAAATGAAACAGAACTTCGCGCGCAGTCTTCGGTAATACGCAGTCTTTGGTAATACGCAGTCTTTGGTAATACGCAGTCTTTGGTAATACGTTGCTCCTCCGTAATACGTTGCCACATTAAACACCTTGGCATGTACCTAAACTGCACTCCTGAAAATGCATATTTCAAGATCCCAAGTGCTGACTTAAACAATACAACAGATCTTAGCTCGAAGTTACAGAGTAAAACACAACGCATAGCAAAACTGGAATCAAACTCGATATTACAGTTATACCTGACAATGTCAACACATGCATTCAACATATAAACATAAAATGCAATGTACATCAAAGAGAGAGAGAGAGAGAGAGAGAGAGAGAGAGAGGAGAGAGAGAGAGAGAGAGAGAGAGAGAGAGAGAGAGATAGAGAGAGAGAGAGAGAGAGAGAGAGAGAGAGAGAGAGAGAGAGAGAGAGAGAGAGAACTCAAAGATTTTAGTGTACTTTAGCCTTTGGTCACAATACATCAACATGTTGTAAAATATGAAACGGCAATTTACAACCTTCTTAGTCACGAAAATATTAATCTGCACTTTAAAGCTTACCAAAAGAGCTCAAGGCAAGAACACCTTTTCAAAACATCAAATCAAATAAGTAAATAATTTATCATAAGCAGAAGCATGTTGTTTTCCTCATCTTTTGATGACTTTAAAGAATTGCACTTTGCCTTCTGTTTACTGCATGGAAAACAAATCTGGACAAATTGTGTCTGTGATTTCCATTTGTTGCTTTTAAAAGCGCATGTACAGGAACATTTACTGATTCTTTTAGAAATTTATCTCGTAAGTCTTTATAGAGACAACAATCAAAAATAAAATGGTGCTCGTTTTCGGGTTTGTCATTACAAAATGGACAATTTCTATCCTGTGCTACCTCACTGTATCTATTTACGTTATTTTTAAGCGGAAGCACATTCAATCTCAACTGGGTGATGGCGACACGAAAACAATACGTCTCCATATCACATACATATTTTTCTTTTTCGAAAACTGATTTAAATGTTCGATATAAATCATACCTTGTACGGTCTCTGATGGTTCCATCCCATTCCTGGACGAACAAATCAATTAGCCTTTGTTTAAATACACGTAAAAACATTTTTACATCCCCAACGCTATGCTGCATCCACACAATATTAAACCCAGTCTCACATAAAATTTCTCTTACTTTTGTAGCCCAGCAGTCCTTTCCAGATCTATCTAATTCAAAGAGCATTGCATAAGCCTTATGTGGTAGTCTACTTCTATCCATCTGTAACAGTTTTAGCCAGTATCTCAAGCAATTAATACAAGAATGAATATATAGTGGATATCTTCCCAGCTCACCATAAACCATCTTATTTGGTGCTCTTGCTGGGACTCCTAGAAAACGTTTACATGCCATTAAATGAACCTTTTCTATGTGCTCTAATCTCTGCAGTCCCCATAATTCTGATGAATACAATAATACTGATCGAATTTTAGTGTCAAAAATTTTGAAAAATACATTCGAGGTCATCTCTTTATACTTCTGAAACACCTTATTTAATTGAAAAACTGCTTTTTTCCCCTTTGCTGCTAAATGTATAGTACCTCTTTTAACACTGATCATAGTTGTAAAGTTAAACCCCAAGTAACAGTAATTATTAACAACCTCTAATTTCTCAGAATTGTAGAACCATTTTTCATGCATGCCTAAGTACCCCCCTTTTCTAAATACTATCACTTTTGTCTTTTCGGAATTAACACATAGCCTCAGTTTTTTGCAACATTCATGCAACACATTAAGTTGAGTTTGGAGGCCCATAGGGGTAGTTGAAAGTAAAGCAACATCATCAGCAAATAACAATATGAAAAGCTCCATATAATCTGATAAAAGTACTCCATGTTTTCCCTTTTCTTTAATGTTGTGTGCTAACTGATCAATAAAAATTGAAAACAATGTAGGGCTCATAACGCATCCTTGCCGAACACCAATAGGACATTCAAACATCTCTGAGAGTTCATGGTTTATACATATACATGACAACAATGATTGATACATAGCTTTTAAACAGGCAAAGAATTTTCCTTTTACACCTTGAGCATCTATACATTCTAAAAGTTTGTCATGTCGAACAGAGTCAAAGGCTTTTCTAAAATCTACAAAAGCAACATATAATTTTCTGCCTTTTTTACACAAATATTTCTGAACTGTTGCATATAATGTAAAAATATGATCGACCGTTGAGTGGTTCTTACGAAATCCAGCTTGGGAATCTGAAAGTAAATCATTATCTTCTAGCCATGTGTACAGTCTTTTGTTTAGAATAGTTGTGTAACACTTTGAAATAATGCTAAGTAGGGATATTCCTCTGTAGTTATCAACCATTTCAGGATTTCCTTTTTTATATATTGGGATAATAATGGCTTTTAACCATTCCTGCGGAAAAATACCTTGATCAAAAATAGTATTGAACAGTTTTGTCAAAAATGAATATACTTCTTCCCCACCAGCCTGTAGCATTTCAGCAGAAATAGCATCAATTCCACTTGCTTTACCTTTCTTGAGTTTTCTAATGGCTTGGGTGACTTCTACTTTTGTTATGGGCTGATTTAACTCATGATTATTTTCTTCAGATAAATCAGCTTCAATTACCCTCTGATCTATCTCTTCATTGCAATTTTGGAACAGATTTTTAAAATGGTTAAACCACTCTTCCATACTAATATTGTTACCAATTCTCTTTTTCCCACCGCATCCCATACTTCTCAACTGGTTCCAAAACTGAGAAGAATTATCCATTTCTCTTGCCAAAATTTCTGTTTTTAGTTTTTTGAACTTCTGTCTTTTATCTTTCAGTAAGTGTTTATATCTTTTTCTTGCTTCTACATACAATAATCTATCTTCATCTGTTCTAGACTTTCTAAAACAGTTAAGCTTTTTCCTACTTTCCTTTTTTGCCATCTTACATTCGTTATCAAACCATTCTGATTTTTTCTTCTTATTTTATGAAATGTCTTTAACATGCACTGACTAGAAGTTTTCAGACATGCTACAAAAATATCTAAGGCTTGATCTATATCTATATCCAGACTATGTGTGGCCAGAATCAGTTTGTCTTTGATACCTTTACTTTGCAACATCGCAATAAAATCACTATTGTATTCTTCATTCCATACAATTTTCTCACAAACCAAACTTTCATCTTCAACTACCTCCCAATTTTTATCTGTTGACCTTTTCTTAATCTGTAATTCCAAAACAACTGGAAGATGGTCTGATTCCGTTAAGCTTTCAACAGTAAGGGATACAACATTGACATAGGAAAGCAAGTCATATGATGCAATAAAATAGTCCACTGTACTTGTTCCAGAGGCTGCAATATAAGTACAACTGTCATCAAAGTTTTGTTCACTAAGCCCATTTAAAATAATGCATTCAAACATATTACATATTTCTAATAATTGCTCACCAAAAAGATTGACCCCACCATCTTGAGATTTTCGTGGGAAGTTGTTGTCATCTGAAACAGTTGTACCTGTGAAATCAGTATCATCATCATTAAAGCTATAATTTCTTGATGCAGTTCTTGCATTTAAGTCACCGTTTAGGAGAATATAAAAGTCATCCCTCTTTTCGTATAAATCTATTAGGCATTGTTCTAACATTTCCATACCATATATTCCCTCCTGACTTTTCCAGAAAGGGGAATCATTTGGTGGAATATATGAGCAAACAAGCATAATTTCCTTGCTTGTAGAAAAAAGTTCTTTATCAATTTTGACAATTATAGTATTTTCAACTTCTAAGTGAACTTGTTCCACAAAATTGGCAAAAGATTTCTTAATTAGAACAATGACACCCCCTGAGTATCGCCCTTTCCGAGACAGCTTTTTGGCTTTTGATGTGTAGATAATATAATCACTGAAAATAGGAGAATCAAAATCAGTTGCAAGAAAAGTTTCTGTCAAACATACAAAATCATAAGAAAAAAGAAAATTTAAAAAGTGGTCATTTTCCAGCTTTGGTAAGAGGCCATTTACATTGTAGTTTAGAAATTTTACTCGATAGCTATTTACACTATTTACAAGTACATCTGGCTGGGTTGCTGAACTGTTTGCTTGCACTATATCTGTATCATGTTGAACATCATGCATCTGTTTCCTTAAGTACCACTTTCTTGGTATTGTGGCCTGGCTGAGTTCCTATTTACTAGTGCATGGAATCCCCTTATTTTTCTGCTCAGACTGAGACGTATGGAACTGCTTGTCTAAAGTGTTTGACTGTTCATTTGGTTGTACCTTCCTGAACGAGTCAACGATGCTGTGCTGGCTTTTGGATCTTGCAGAGGTCTTAACTCCTCTACGACTTTTTGTTCCAGTGCTAGAGACAGCACGTCTTTGACGTAGTGTTCGCACAGAGGACCTTGTTTTTTTGTCATTTGTGACAGATTTACCACATACATCACTTTCTGAGTTATTGCTCTGTTCTGGTGGTTGGTCAACAGTCGTGTCTGGTCTTTCTATATTTCCTGTGTCAGTGTTGTATGTTTCTTTTTGTCTGTCACGTGCCATGTCCGTGCTCTGTTGTTCTGTGATTTGTTGAGGTTCACCATTATCATCTGTTTCTTGTGCTTTGTCACTGATCATAAGAATCTTATCATGAGCCTCAACGTGAGCATCAGTAATCTCTGCCTCTCTTCTGATGTCAGTAGTAATGTCAGTAACTCTCACTGCAAAGTCCTCTACCATAACACTGTCATCACTGTCACTGTCTTGTTTGTTAGTCATGTGTTTGACCCAAGTTCTATGCACAAGGTCTTCACTGCACTCAGTTTCTAAATCCGAGTGCCTGTCCTTCTTGTCTGTCAGGTTAAGTCTGTCATGGTCATGGTAGTCAGAGTCACCGTGATCAACAGCCTCAGCAAGGCTGACAGTCTGTCTGACAGGATCTCTCCTGTTGTTGGCACAGCTGGGCTCCTGCCTCCTTCTGGGCTCCTGCTCCTGCCTCCTCACACTCTGGACAGGACGTCTTGGGGTGCTGGATCTCCTCTGGCTGTCTTTCAGCATGACCACCCTTCTGTGGTCTGATGTGGCATAAGACTGTGAAGGTCTTCCATACCTTGCTGCTTGGCTGTATGACTGGATACCTGGAACCACTGGATTAGGAGATGTTCTTGACTCCGGATAGTGAGTGTTCTTCCAGTCTCTGTCAACCCATCTGTCATTCCAGCTGCCATGAGCCTCTCTGCTATTTGAATATCCTTTTGTCATGTTTCTCCTCTCTTCTGATTCCCGGGGCATCAGCTGATGGCGCTGAGTTGATGAATTGGACTTGTAGCGTCTGTCTTCAGACAGGTTCATATTGTCTTCAGGGACCTCACTGAATCCAAACCTGCTTGGATGGTGCCCATTTTGGTTTGCATTGGCCCTTCCTGCTGTAGGTCTGTTGGATTGAAGGTTTTCTGACTTCTGGGACCATCCATTTCTCTGGTCTGATTGTAGTTGTGGCCAGTCCTCCACCTGTCCATTATCCTCTGGGCTGCGGTGCCATTCGTTTCTATATCTGGATGAGGCAGCTGGCTGCCTGTCCCTGACTTGTAACTGTCCATTACGTATGTAGGCTATTTTGCCCTGCCCTCTGTGAAATTCGACCATGTCCCGTTGTCTTGTGGTGAGGTCAGAGGCCACCCGTATACCCCACCTCCTCAGGCTGTCCCTTAAGTCTCCATCACCCAGCACTGCCATCTTGTCCATCCACCTGTAGAACTGGACAAGGATGGGGCGAGGGTCACTTGAGCGTGGTCTTTGCCTCCCTATTCGGAAGGCTCTGGCGATGTCTTTTTCGCTCCATCCTGGGTACTGGCTATGGTCATTCAGCAGGTCGACAACAATGTGAGTGGTGGCATACTCATCCTCCCACTGCTGTTCCTCCACATTCATGATCTTGACACTGCAAGCTTTAAGGTTCTGTTCAGTTGTTTCAAGTCTTCTTTCTAGTTGATCCAGTCTGTCCATGATAGTTCCGTTGTCATCTTTTATTTCTCTTAAATCCTCACTGTGACAGACTACCATTTCCTCCAGATTGCTAATCTTTGAGAAAAACCGAGAGAAATTGTCCTCAAGGGAGCAAAATCTCTCGTCCAAATTTGATTTAATGGCTGCAGAGTGAAGGGCAAAGCCCTGCTGCATCTGTGCCAAGCGCCAGTCGATCATCTGCAGTAAACTGCCTGGATGGGGTACGTAAGTATTTTCTGCCATTTTTTCAGGCGCCTGTGGTGCACTCTGCTGCAAACTAGTTTACAAGTAGCTCTCACTCAAGTTTAGGAGCATCAATACACAGACTTAATGAAAATGTGACAAGGTAGTAGGAAAAAAAAACTTTTGTTAATCTTTTCAAGCACCTGTGTATTTTCCTTCTCAACAGAGTTCACACTTCACACTAGAATGTAGCCCTAACCTGCACCAATAACTTTTTTCTTTCTTTCTTTTTTCTTCTTTTCTTTTTCTTTCTTCTTTTTTCTGCTATTTGGCACGTGCAAAGCGAGCTTTGATCTTGAGGGCAAGATGCCTAATACACTGGACTTGAGAACAAATTTTGAAATCCTTCTTATTTTCATATGATTAGTAATGTACTAATTTTGACTAATCTACTGACCTTTCCTGTAGACTGATCACATGTTTAGCTGTGCACCCACTTTATGTACAATTCTGCAAAGTATGGCATGGACTCCTGCACTCAAACTGGTACAATTTAGCAAAAAAGCGCAGAGCAATTTCGCACGTCCGCTTCACTCAAGCTCCCATCCATCCGAGCCGAGAGAGAGAGAGAGAGAGAGAGAGAGAGAGGGAGAGGGAGAGAGAGAGAGAGAGAGAGAGAGAGAGAGAGAGGGAGAGAGAGAGAGAGAGAGAGAGAGAGAGAGAGAGAGAGAGAGAGAGAGAGAGAGAGAGAGAGAATGTTACGCCGACGCATAATGCAACACACACACACTCATCTTTTTACCTTTACCTTACCTTACCTTACCTTACCTTACCTTACCTTACCTTACCTCACACACACACACACACACACACACACACACACACACACACACACACACACACACACACACACACAACACATCAGTGAAAGACACACATCTTATTCAGTGTGGAGAAAAGAGGTGCTGGAATTAGGGAGACTTGGATAGTAGCAAACCGAATCCAGCAAACCATTGGTCCCTAGGAAAACTTATCAATCATAAAGAAGTGTAAACTTACATGGTACGGGCATGTCACAAGATCAAAACAAGACTGCAAAGCACTGTCTAAGGAGGAAGAAAAAGAGGCAGACCAAGGAAGAGATGGGAGGACAACATCAGTGAATGGACAGGCCTACAACTCAACAAAACCCCGAGAAAGGCAGAACAGAGAGAGGAATGGAGGGAACTGGTTGTCAAGTCTTCAGGGGTGCCCCCATGGTCGCTAGACTAAGGGATAGATAGATAGATAGATAGTTAGATAGATAGATAGATAGATAGATAGATAGATAGATAGATAGATAGATAGATAGATAGATAGATAGACAGATAGATTGATAGATATAGATAGAGATAGATAGGTAGATAGAAGGACAGACAGACAGACAGACAGATAGATAGATAGATAGATAGACAGACAGACAGACAGACAGATAGATAGACAGACAGACAGACAGACAGACAGACAGACAGACAGACAGACAGATAGATAGATAGATAGATAGATAGATAGATAGATAGATAGATAGATAGATAGATAGATAGATAGATAGATCTATAGATAGATAGATAGATAGATAGGATAGAAGCAGTCTGTCTGAGCTTCGTATAAAATGTAATGATGATCCAGTGATAAGCTGTGACAATACAACACGATTCACAGTATCAAACAAAAGCACCGGCCTACATCAGATGACTGGTAAGCTTGAAACCATTGTGTTGACATTGTCTTCAGAATCCTGATAAACTCCGAGTATAGCAACCTTGTGTTGACATTGTCTTCAGAATCCTGATAAACTCCGAGTATAGCAACCTTGTGTTGACATTGTCTTCAGAATCCTGATAAACTCTGAGCATAACAACCTTGTGTTGACATTGTCTTCAGAATCCTGATAAACTCCGAGTATAGCAACCTTGTGTTGACATTGTCTTCAGAATCCTGATAAACTCTGAGCATAACAACCTTGTGTTGACATTGTCTTCAGAATCCTGATAAACTCTGAGCATAACAACCTTGTGTTGACATTGTCTTCAGAATCCTGATAAACTCTGAGCATAACAACCTTGTGTTGACATTGTCTTCAGAATCCTGATAAACTCTGAGCATAACAACCTTGTGTTGACATTGTCTTCAGAATCCCGATAAACTCTGAGCATAACAACCTTGTGTTGACATTGTCTTCAGAATCCCGATAAACTCTGAGCATAACAACCTTGTGTTGACATTGTCTTCAGAATCCTGATAAACTCTGAGCATAACAACCTTCACTTTCCTCGAAAATGACAAAACCGGCAACGTGAGAATGCGACAGATTTAATGGTGGGTAAAAAAACGTTGAAAGGTAAAAAGGTAAAGGTGTCTCATAACCTATGTGGTCGTAGGGGAGCGAGGCATCTGAGACCGCAGCTTCTCTAGGGGCCAGCATGTTGAGGGCAGCGCCCATCTCCTCTCCCTCGCTGCTTATCCTTCCCTGACCCTAAAGAAGGCAGGCACCCATTTACAGCTGGGTGAACTGGGAGACTGTACTGAAGCCAAGGCGCGCAAACGGTCACCCATCCAACTGGTAACCACGCTCGATGCTGCTGGACCTTGGCTAGGGGAAAGCGAGTGCTCTGACCCTCGTGTTCTGTGGTGTGACAAAAGAGACTTAAAAAAAAACAAACTTTTTCCATTTATTCTCCAACATGAACAAAATATCTTCCACTGACATCTTACCTACAGTTTGGAGCAATGACTGCTCCTGTGTGAGTTACCAGTGTGCGTTCTATATAATTATAGCTTGACTGTGGCTGCATACAGTACAGTTGTCTGGGTTTATTGTAGCTCTGATGTTGCTTCTGCTTGTGATTAGAAATTTGTCCTTCATGAAGACATCTGTCTGGGTTTAGGATGCTCTACTGTGCGATGTAAAGTAACATTTTTATTCTCTTCCTCTTCTTCTTCTTCGTAAATAAACGCCCAGACAGCAACTATAGTCTGGGAGATTTATAGAATGAGCTATTCATTTATACATCTCTGGAAGATTTATAGTTTTTCATATGAGCGAAAATGTGTTGTGCTGCCTTTAAGCGCCTGAAAAGTAGAGGCCCGGCGCATCGGACTTCAGTTTAGGAGAGAATTGTTATGTTGTAAGTCTTTCTGGGGAAAAAAGGCAGGAGAATAGACAAAAGAAAGCTGAATATAGACAAGAAGGAGGCGACAGGAAGAAAAAGAACA
Source organism: Stramonita haemastoma (assembly GCA_030674155.1). NCBI lineage: Eukaryota > Metazoa > Mollusca > Gastropoda > Neogastropoda > Muricidae > Stramonita > Stramonita haemastoma. The sequence goes on from CM060330.1 coordinate 645,785, forward strand.
AGGCAGAGAGAGAGAGAGAGAGAGAGAGAGAGAGAGAGAGAGAGAGAGAGAGACAGAGAGAGACAGAGAGAGACAGAGAGAGACAGAGAGAGACAGAGAGAGAGAAAGAGAGAGAGAGAGAGAGGAGAGAGAGAGAGAGAGAGAGAGAGAGAGAGAGAGAGAGAGAGAGAGAGAGAGAGAGAGAGAGAAGAGAGAGAGAGAGAGAGAGAGAGAGAGAGAGAGAGAGAGAGGAGAGAGAGAAGACAGACAGACAGACAGAGAGAGAGAGAGAGAGAGAGAGAGAGAGAGAGAGAGAGAGAGAGAGAGAGAGAGAGAGAGACAGACAGACAGACAGACAGACAGAGAGAGAGAGAGAGAGAGAGAGAGAGAGACAGAGAGACAGAGAGACAGAGAGACAGAGACGGAGAGAGAGAGAGAGAGAGAGAGAGAGAGAGAGAGAGAGAGAGAGAGAGAGAGAGAGAGAAGAGAGAGACAGAGAGAGAGACAGACAGACAGATAGACAGAGAGAAAGAGAGAGAGAGAGAGAGAGAGAGAGAGAGAGAGAGAGAGAGAGAGAGAGACAGACAGACAGACAGACAGACAGACAGACAGACAGACAGACAGAGACAGAGACAGAGATACAAAAAAGGGGAATTCCTAGCACAGAATTTCAAAAAGTGGGGTTGCTATTATACTGACGGGCCCCGGCATCCCCTCGGGAGACTTTTCTCATTCTGCCAACATGAATATTAATTTCACAACACATCTCAAACCAGTCTCACCCACATTCAAAAATTTTATGTCGCCATAAAGTTTGCAAGCTGAAAAACCAACTAGCACAACAGGACAAAGATTGATAGAAATAACAGAAAGCACGAAGGATAGAGAGGTCGTGTAACAATTTGAATTTAAAACACTAACATAACTCAAAAAAAAATGTGTCAGGCAAAAACAGTCTTACTGAACCTTAAAGGATTAGTAAAAACCAGGCTATGTACAAGGGATATAGAAATGTCAAAAAGAATACTTTCATCTAAACGAATTGCGTCTATTTTTTTTTCCAGAAGCGTTTTTCTTTAATAAGGGTTTGGGGAAGAACATAGGAAGGTTTTGAAAATAGAATACACAATGCTTGTAGATAAAATCGTCCATCACAATGCACTTGACATCTTTGCAAAATTCGCTTATAAGAGCGTTTACTCGTTATTTCGCAGGAAACGGGGGTAATCAGTCACATGTAGAATAATTATGGAAAGATTCGATGTTCTTTCTTCCCAAACGCGGTTTGAATGAGCTATACATTTCTGTGATATGCACTTCCCATATGTACGATGATGATGCCTCTTTGAAGAGTTTTTTTTATAGCAAAAGAAAGGATTCCTTGACTGAAGTACATACAGACACATTAGAGCACTGTTCTGAATTTCGCCTTTTTTTTTTTTTTTTTGCTGCTTTATCAACTTTTTCACTACCATAGCGACCAACATGTGAGGGTACCCAGAAAAGAATAGACATTTGCACCTTTCAGTCTCAGACAGTGTATCAGATGTTTTATATCAAAAATCAAATCGGGTCTTGTTTTTATATCACAAGGTTCTAAAGCTTGTAAAACAGCATGATTTTAAATCAACAAACACGGCTGCTTTAAACCCAGTTTGAGGAAGATTTAACAAGTATTCCAGCCCTTAAAAAATAGCTACAAGCTCAGCTTTAAAATTTGATAAACTGTGTCCAATAGATAATAATAATAATAATAATAATAATAATAATAATAATAATAATAATAATAATATAAAAATAAAAACTTCAACTTTCAGTGCTGGAGTTCTGAAAAGCAGCACCAGCGTCTGTCTTTTAGAACCCACCCTCTGTGAAAATAGGGAGAAGGCTGTAATAGTTTTTAGCAATAGGCTCTCCTGGGGTCGCTATGGTAATGTTGATATTGTCATCTTTTTTTTTATGTCTGTCTAACTAATTTAAAGTGCCGTTTTCAACATTTTCCATGTACGGATTAGTGTGTATGATGGCTTTATTGCTAATTCTCTCTCTCTCTCTCTCTCTCTCTCTCTCTCTCTCTCTCTCTCTCTCTCTCTCTCTCTCTCTCTCTCTCTCTCTCTCTCTCTCTCTCTCTCGGGGTGGTGAGCTTAGCTCGCGTCGAGTGAAGACGTGTTTTTGAATCGCTCTGCATTTTTGTACTTTGTTGGCTTTTTCATTTGTTTATTTCTGTACTTCTGTTGCTTTGTTTTTGTTTATGGTTTGTTTTCTTCACTCTCCTTTGGTAGAACGATGGGATGTGATATACAACTTTACCGTTGTACCATTGGACATTTTGTTTCAATACTGATCAAAATTCTAACCAGATATGCCTTGAAAGCTGCAAAAAGAATTCGTGGCCTCAAACTTCATAGCACAGCTGGGATGCTGACTGTAGCAAGCCTCCTGGCATTCCTACTGATGGCAGGCATAGAACCGAACCCTGGTCCCACACAAACAGATAGGGATGGTGAGAAAACCCAGGCGAAGCAATTTTCACCTGATGCTTTGGCCGGAGAGGGATTTCCGCACCAGTCCCCTCCACATACAGACAGAGAAGATCGACTGACTAATGCTGTGGAAGAAATGGCAAATGCAATACGGCAACTTCAGGCATCACAGGAAATGCTGTCATCCCACATCGACTCAAAACTGGAAGACATGGAAAAGAAACTTGTGGGGGAGGTGAACGAGCTGTATGACAGGTGTGACACTTTACAATGCGACGTGATGGTATGAACGACATTTGCTGTGAAGTGAAGGAGGAGAACGCTTCACTTCTGGAAAAAATCACACATCTGGAAGAAAGACTGGAAGCTGCAGAAAATCAAGGCCGTCGGAAGAATCTCCTCTTCTTTGGCATTCCTCATGCAGTCTCCGAACAGTGGGCTGACTGTGAAGCTAAGGTACGTGACGTAATTAGAACTGATTTAAAGATAGCCGAAAACGTGCTCATAGAAGGTGCCTATAGACTGGGTAAGGCCATTTTGGTCAAATTTCAGTCAAGAAAACACAAAGAACTGGTCTTGAGCGCCGCAAGAAAACTCAAACTGGCAACAGTATATGTCAAAGAAGACTTCCCTCCCGAAGTAAGAAGCAAGAGAAACAGCCTGCAGCCTCTTCTCCGCTCCCTGCGGGCTGACGGTAAGAAGGCGTTCTACAGCTTGGACAAAGTGGTGTGCGAGGACACAGTCTACACCTTCAACACTCACAGCCAGTCCATTGAACAACATAGCAGGAAGAAACCACAGTCTGGGGCTGCAGCCATGCCAGCTGGGGAAGGAAGTCCGCAAGCAACCAGACCAGAGCCGGACCCTTCAGTACCTGTGGGCACACGCAGGCCGAACCAGTATGCAGCAGGAGTCAAACCCAGCGGTTCCTCCCGCGGCCACCATGGACGCCAAACACGCGGGTTTGGCAGAGGGAGAACGCCACCATCTGCCTTCTGGAGGTAGGAGTTCGGCCCGCCCTTACGCACCGATGTATCACCGCCCGGGGGTACAAATGAATATCTTCCAGAAACAAGTAAGAAAGAAAGCTCGGACAGTGTCGAAAACCATGTGTTGCTACCAACTGACGAATGGCTGTGTAATATGCTACCTGGTAATAATAGCGACTTGGGTGATGGAGAACATGAGAAGGAGGAGGTGGAGGAGGATAATGATAATACAAATGAGAATGGCAATACTGAAGAAAATGGTGAAGATGTTGATAACTATAATGACGGTGGGGTTTGGGGCGATGATAGGGTTAATGATAAAGACAACAATGATGATGACGATGACGATGGTGACTGTAATGATGGCAACGATGACTATGACAATGATTTATCATCTAAACATGATAATTCGGATGAAAATATAAATACAACAAATTCCATCAACAGTGTAAAATTTCTAGTGTGGAACATTGGTGGCCTTGCCAGCCAACTAGGAGACAGTGATTTCATAAGCTATGTCAGTAGTTTTGATATTGTGTGTCTTATGGAAACTTTTCTACAAGATTTTTTTGACTTATCCTCTCATTTTGTAGATTTTGTTAAATATACTTCTCCTGCAATTAAAATTTCTAATCAGGGTCGCTGTTCAGGAGGTATCTTATGTATGGTAAAAAAAGGTATCGCAAAATACGTAGATGCGATTGATTTATCTCTTGATCATATGTTGGTTATGAAATTGTCAAAGCTATTGCATGGTGGAATGAAAGATATTGTCTTCATACCTGTATATGTACCACCTTGTAATAGTCCATATTACCATACGAAAAATTCATCATGTTATATAAATGATATAGAAATCTCGGTAGGAAACATCATGGAGGGACAGGGAGACAGTGAGATACTTCTTGTTGGAGATCTCAACTCAAGGACAGCAGACTACCAAGTTAACACACAGAATATGTTAGGTGCCTATGTACAAAACCAGGACTGTAATGAGGAAATGGTTTTTCATGGTCGGGTATCCGAGGATGACGTATTAAATGGTTTTGGTTCTGCTCTCTTAGACTTCTGTGTAATTTTTGATCTGACTATTTTGAATGGCTCGTGCAACATAGCAGAGTCTAGCAAGTACACCAACCTGTCTCATCAAGGTAACAGTGTTGTTGACTATTGCTTGTCAACTTACTGTTTAGCAGATAGTATAAAGGATCTGTGCATTGGTACAAGAGTTGAATCATCGCACATGCCCCTTACATTTGTGTTTCAGACAGAAAGAGAACAATGCAATGTAAAACAACAACAACAACCAGGTAGAAAACTTATTTGGAATGAGGATGAGAGGGAGAATTTTTACAACTCTATCTCATCATCAGAATTCCATGACCATATAAATGAAGCGATTCAGATGATCGATTACGATGCTGACAGAGCACTGCACATGTTTAATGATCATCTAAATAACGCTGCACAGAGTATGTTCAGGAAGGTTGGGAGCAACAGCAGAACTTTTACTCAGAGATCCAGGTGGTATGATCAGGAATGCCTACTAAAGAAAAGACTTGCTCGAAGGCAACTGAGAAAGTATAAAAGAACTAAAAAAGGTGAAGACAAAGCACACTTTATCATACTGAGGAAGGAATATAAAGCCACAATTAGACAGAAGCAACAAGAATATAAAAAGAATAGAGTCGAAGAGCTTGTAGACGCCTCTAAAAATCCAAAGCACTTTTGGTCCATCATTCGTAAATCCCGGCGCAGAACCTTGCACCACACTGAGATAACAGCAGAAGAATGGTGTGAGCACTTTAAGTCCTACTAAATGCAGGTGCTGATGTTGGTGAGATAGAAGAGGACATGCAGTCAGAGGAAGGTATGGGAGATGACTACTTAGACAGTGATATAACAGAGGACGAAGTCAGAGCAGCCATTAGGCGGCTAGGGGATGGGAAAGCAGCTGGATTTGATGGTATTCCAAATGAGATTATTAAAGCAGCAGAAAATGTTATTGTACCTTTTCTTCTTAAGCTATTTAATTACTTGTTCAAAAATAGTGTGTATCCAGTTGAATGGACAAAGTCCGTCATTGTACCTCTGCATAAGAAAGGAAGTACCGACAATCCGAATAACTTCAGAGGAATATCCCTACTCAATACATTGTCTAAAGTTTTCACTGCTATCTTAAACAAAAGGCTATACACATGGGCAGAATCCAATAATGTTATAGATGAGAGCCAAGCTGGATTTCGCAAAAACTATTCAACAATTGATCATGTCTTTACTCTTCATGCTTGCATCCAGAGGCAATTTTCAAAACATGCTAAACTGTATGTGGCATACATAGATTTTTGCAAAGCATACGATACAGTTAAACGTCCTGTGTTGTGGTCAGTTTTGTGGAGAACCGGTATACAAGGTAAAATGTTAAAAATTTTGAAGAGCATGTATGGGACTGTAAAGACTTGCATTAGAAATGGTAACGAATATTCAGATTTCTTTGACTGCATGCAGGGTTTAAAACAGGGCTGTGTAGCGTCACCAGTGCTCTTTTCCTTCCTTGTAAATGAACTTGCCCAAGAAATATTAAGTCAAGGTAAGCACGGAATACGTCTTTCACCAACTGAAATGGAACTGTTTATCATGTTATTTGCTGACGATATTGTTTTGATGTCCCACTCTATCACTGGTTTGCAAAGTCAACTAAATGCTCTCTTTTGTTCATCCAGCCGACTAAACTTAAATGTTAACCTTGAAAAATCCAAAGTGATGGTGTTCAGGAAAGGTGGTTTTCTGTCATCAAAAGAAAAGTGGTTTTATGGTAAGGAAAGAATGGAGGTCGTTAACACTTACAAGTATCTAGGTGTTACCATGTCCACAAAAATGAGCTGGAATGTAGCAGTAAATGACAGAATTACACGAGCAAAGAAATGCACTACCGAAATAATATCATGTTTATCAAAAATGCATTGCAATTCTGCCAGAGTTTTCTTTAAAATGTTTGATACCCAAATTACACCAATGTTATTGTATGGTTCGGAAATCTGGGGCTATACACAGTACGAGTCTTTAGAAAAGGTGCACTTGTTTGCATGTAAGAGATTTTTAAAGATCTCATTGAGAGCCCCTAATAACTTGGTTTATGGAGAATTAGGCCGCCATCCACTATATGTAAACTCTGCAGTAAACTGCATACGATACTGGTTCAAACTTCTAAAACAACATAACGGTAAATATTCAAGATGTGCCTACAACATGTTACTGGAAATGCACAATCAAGGACATGTAAATTGGGTTACACGCATTCGGGATTTACTATGCCTTAATGGGTTCTCATTTGTATGGACTTATGGCAGCGTTGGCAATGAAAAAATGTTCCTACGCGAATTCAAAACGAGATTAAAGGACGTGTTCTGCCAGCAGTGGTTCTCGCACTTTGAGAGAACAGATCGAAGTCAAATGTACAGCGAACAAAAGAGCTGTCTTGACAGAGAAAAGTACGTTGAACTGATCAGCTTTAACCTGTATAGAACAGCTCTAGCACGATTTAGGATTGGAGTTTCGGAAATAAACTGCCACCGATTTAAATATACATCGCTTACTGAGAAAAGAAATTGCCCGTTTTGTAAAAATGTATTAGAAGACGAAATCCATGTTGTTTTTTTATGCTCGCTGTATCGAGACATACGCCAAAAGTATTTAACTATTACTGATACGAGACCACTTAAAACACAGTATGCTAAATTGTTAAGTTCTCAGAAGGAAGAAACTATCTTTAACTTCAGCAGATTCCTGTATTTTATGCTGCAGGAGCGACGGAGACAGATGACCATGTAATATTGTCAGCATCGTTAGCCCTGCCCTTAGTCAACGAGCACATAATTATATACATGTGCTCTATCACTTGGAAAATGTGTTGACATAAATAATGGTGAATCTATATGGATAACAACTTAGGTGTGCCCACACGTGTGTGTGTGTGTGTGTGTGTGTGTGTGTGTGTGTGTGTGTGTGTGTGTGTGTGTGTGTGAGAGTTTTGTGTGCGTGCGTGTGTGTATGTGTGTGTGTGTGTGTGTGCGCGCGCGAGCATGTGCCGCGTGTATGTGTGTGCGCGTGCGTCTGTGTGTGTATATGTGCGTTGGTGCGTGCGTGCGTGCGTGCGTGCGTGTGTGTGTGTGTGTGTGCATGCATGTGTGTGTGTGCACGCGTGCAAGGAAGTGACATTGCCCAATAGATGTACTTTTTCTCTGTATACTGTGTTGTAATTTGAAGAACCTTGTTTCTCACTTCATGATGCATGATTGTCAGTTACTGATTTGTGTATTATGGAAACCCCAAATGTACGGGGCTGTTGGCCTTAAACATTAAAATTTCGTATTTCGTATTTCTCTCTCTCTCTCTCTCTCTCTTTCTCTCCTCACAGTTATGAAGTATTAGGTTACATAACTGGTTGTTACAAAACAGAATTATGCAATTTTTTTCCCCCGTTTTCTTGTTATTAGTTTACTTTTTCTACTTTGTATCATTATAGAAGGCTGGATGTAAAGAAGCAATTGTCATGTTTACTCCTTCACCTTCTGAAAATAAAATTATCTCTCTCTCTCTCTCACTTAGGCACACACACATAATTATGTGGTGTACGCATACGCAAAGCACGCACGAACACAAGCTTGTATGACACACACAAAACTGGAGAGTAGAAGAAGACAGCCTGGACCCCCACCAACAGCAGCAAGACTGTACCTGACCCAGGTTCTCTGTGACAGCAGCTGTCCTCTTCATTCCCCCCCCCCCCCCCCTCACACACCACACACTCCACCCCCCTCACACCACACTCCACCTCCCCCCACACACCACACTCCACCCCCCCTCCCCACCTCACACCACCACCACCACCACACCCACCACCACCACTCCTTGCACTGGGGGGGCGGGCCCCTCCCTCCCTCCCTTCCCTTCAGTTCAGTTGAAGAACATTCGGTATTAAAGGCACTGCCCTCACCTGGTTTAGTTCGTACCTGACAAACCGATTCCAAACTGTGGCAGTAAACAAGATTCTTTCCACACCAACCAAACTAGAATGCGGAGTCCCTCAAGGATCTGCTCTAGGCCCTGTTCTCTTTACTCTCTACACTGCTCCCCTGTCACATGTTATTAACCGTCATCAGATCAACCATCACTTTTATGCAGACGACTCTCAGATTCTAAGCAGTGACACACCTGAAAATCTGCCTTCTCTCTTGACAAATATGTCCTACTGCCTTCAAGATATCCAAAACTGGATGATACAGAACAAATTACAATTAAACGCAGATAAAACCGAAGCCATGCTTGTAGGGACCAAACACAAACTGTCTTTTATCACAACAACTTCAACAGAATTCGGCAATACGTCAGTCCCTCTATCCAGTGCTGTAAAGTATCTAGGAGTCGTTATTGACAACACACTCTCCATGCAAAAATTCATCACCCAGACCTGTCAGTCATGCTACTATCAACTACGTCGTATTAGTGCAATTCGAAAGTACCTGTCCACTGATGCAACATCCAAACTAGTCACTTCTCTTATTCTTTCACGTCTGGACTATTGCAATTCTCTTTTGGCTGGTCTGCCAGCATCATCTATCCACTCTCTCCAACGTATACAAAACTCTGTAGCTCGACTGGTCCTCAGAAAGAAAAAATCTGAACACATTACTCCTCTCTTGCAATCTCTCCACTGGCTGCCTGTGCCACAGAGAGTAAACTACAAGATCAGTACTCTCTGTTATAAATGTCTCCACAAAACAGCACCCTCCTACCTCTGTGAATGTCTTCACGTGTACACCTTCTCGTTCCCTCCGCTCGGCTGCAGATACCTTATCCTTAAAAATTCCGAGATTCAACCTATCTACCGTTGGCCGCCGCTCTTTCTCTATTTCTGGTCCATCAATCTGGAATGACCTCCCTCTATCCCTTCGGCAAAAGCCTACATATGACACTTTTAAATCCAACCTCAAGACACACTTGTTTCAAACCTAAGATTTTTACCTTCTGTTTTCATCTCCTATTTGTCCCTGCCTCCAACATTTGAAATTCCACTCACCCTGTCAAAATGTATAGCCTCTATAGTGTGTGTGTGTGTGTGTGTGTGTGTGTGTGTGTGTGTGTGTGTGTGTGTGTGTGTGTGTGCGCGCGTGCGCGCGCGCGTGTGTGTGCTTTCGATTTTGCTAGAATTATTTATTGTTATTGGTTGTTTGTTGTGAGGGTCGAGTGCAAGCGCTTTGATTTGTTTTTACAAGATATAGCGCTATATAAATTCCATGTATTATCATTTATTATTATAAGAACATCACATGACTGTGCTTCCTGAACTCCACGACGTGGCCCACGACAGTGGCGGCCGTGGCGATCCTGAACTTGCTGTTGCCAGCCTCGTGCAAATCCCTCAGCAACCTCAGGTTCTGGTCCGCGCTGGGACACTGGGAGTGCTTGACGGAAGGCCGGTAGGAGGGGCCATGCTGGTCGACCATGTGGGCACAGAACAGGGGCAGCATGCTCCTGGTGCTGACGCCCGGCAGAGGCTGGTCAGGGCTGATGTCCTCGCGGCAGCACAGCCAGTTCCTCTCCGGCTTGTTGTCCGACCCCTTCCTGGCCAGGTCCTCCTCGAAACACACGCTGTCCGTGGTCAGCGAGCTCTGCGGGTTGTGGACAGGGATGTCCTGGGTCACCCAGTTCGACCGGGTGGATTCACAGCGGTGCGGTCTGATCCGCTCCATTTTCAGACTGTTGCGCTTTTCTGCGCTCCTGGTTACTGCAGGGCGTTTAGCGTCTGCGTGGACGTTTCGTTTAGACATGGCTGTGGTTGGTGGTGGGTGGGTGGGAGAGAGAGAGAGAGAGAGGGAGAGGGGGGGGGGGGTCTGGCAAGCTTGCTGTCAGCTTCCACTTGGTCAGAGGAGGACAGCCTTGGAGTCTCTGCCGAACTAGTGTGGCTTCTTTCTCTGTGATGTTCCCTCCCTGTCAGGCAAATTTCAGTCTGTATTCCTGATGCTCTCTCTCCCCACAAATTTCAATTTGTAATCTTCATGTTCTCTGTCCCACAAATTTCAAATTTTTTATCTTCATATTCTCTGTTTCACAAATTTCAAGTTATAACCTCCACGTTCTCTGCCACTAAAAAAACCCAACCCACACTGATATTCTATGTCCCACAAATTTAAGTTTGTAACCTATTGTTCTCTGCTTCACAATTTTCTCTTTGTAGGCCTAATCTTGATATTCTCTGCCACAGATTTTTAAACTGTCATCTCGCTAGTTAGATAATGATCATAGTGGGGAAGATTTACTTTCCGCGACTTGACCTTCTGGTACAATCTGTTCAGATCTACCAGGACACCCTTCTGGAAGAAAACCCCCTTGTTCTCTGAACTGAAGTTGTTTCAGATGTTAAGACAATGCCATTGTTTTCCCCACGGAGGAATCATCAGGGTGAAACCAGCAATGAGAATGGCCAGACACGGATCAGGACAGTAACTGGGGTGTGGACACTGTTTCATCAACATTGACCGTCCTGTTTACACCACACATGAAGCCACAACAGCTCAAAGTCAAAGTTTGACGCCACAAAAGTAATGTCGTCTGTGTACATATGTCGTCATTCCTACTCTCTACACTATCTCAACTCAAGGAATGAGCTTGCGAACGCAAGCATACAAAATGACGTCAAAAGTATATCGTCATTCCAACTCTGTACGCTAGCATACAATGACGTCAAAAGTATGTTGTCATTCAAACTCTACACGCTAGCCTAGCCTAGCACAAAGTTATGCAGACTTCAGACTTCTGATGATTTATTCAGATAGGTCACAGCCCCTTCTGAAGGGGTGAAAAACATACAAAAGTGGAAGTGAACAGCCATTTACTGTCAATAGTTTGATGAAAAAAAAAGTTATTCAATACAAATTTTGACTTACTTTCTTTTAACATTCACCAAAAATTTACATTGGCTTATTATCTGTTATTTTCTTCAAAGATTTGTACAGAAAAATTGCAAAATTTTTAACAGTTTGCTCATTTTCAGATGCCATAAGCAGAGCTAGCCTGACCATTGATGGATAGTTCCAATATATTTCTTAAGTCTCTGAGAACTGGACATTCCAAAACAACATGCATTTCATCCTGAGTTGCCAATTTACACAAATTACAAACCAAATTATCACTGTCGTCTTTTGCATATCGTTTCAAATGTCCAGCAATATCTGTTACACCACATCTAAATTTTGATGATGCTTGCTTAACATACCTATTCACAAAGTTATGCAGGGAATGCGTGTTGGGATGCACGCACACTACAGCGCCAATACAGCTACGATTTTTGGGGAGGGGACGGGAGGGGTGGGGACACGGGAGAGTCTTGTGGTTAGAGCGTTGAGCTGTGGTCTGAGGGCACGAGTTTGAGCCACCCCTGAGAGACGCCGTTTGTGGTGGATTTTCCCCCAGGAATTAATAACAGTACCGACTCCACTCTGCCAAAAGTTCTTCGGATAAGTAAAAACCAAAGTCTTGTCTGCGAGCCTCGCAGAAAATCTTGAGCAGACTTAAAGCCCGTTCTCCCTAACGAGAGAGTAACCCATTGCTTGACGGTAAATACGGATGACCCCCCCCCCCCCCCCCCCAAAATACAACAACAAAAAAGAGAAACCAACAACTACCCCCCCCCCAAAAAAAAAAAAAAAAAAAAAAAAAGAAGAAAAAACCCCCCAAACTCCCAACACACAACAAAACAACCAAACAACAACAACAACAACAACAACAACAACAACAAATCAAACCAAACCCAAACCAGTTAGAAAAGAAACCAAAAATCGAATAAAAATCAACAAGGAAACAACCCCCCCCCCCCCCCCCCCCCCCCCCAGCAACCCCAAACCATTTTTCAACTGTAGCAAAGCAAGTAATTCAAACTGATTACTCAAGGAGATTAATTTCCATGATCTGCAAAAGTATTGTGAAGACAAAAATATTCGCCTTTTTGCGGAAATACAACCCCTATGCATTCATGAAGTTTACACTGCTTTAAGACAGCTTAAAGAGACAAGCACCCCTGGCATTGATGGAATTGATGGGAAAATTCTGAAGCTTTCAGCACCGATAATAAAAGAAATCCTTGCATATGTTTATAATCTTTGCATTGATAAAAACTATTTCCCTAAAGGTTTTAAACAAGCAAAAATAATTACCATTTAAAAATCTGGAAACAAGACCGATCCATCCAACTACAGACCAATTTCTATTTTATCTGTTCTTTCTAAGCCTCTGGAGCAACATATTTATAAGTGTCTTCTTTCTCACTTAAATCAACATGATCTGATACATCCCAACCAGTCTGGATTTAGAGAATATCATTCCTGTCACACAGCGTTAACAAAACTGGTTGATCGCTGGTTATTAAATATGAATTGAAAGGAATTTACTGGAATATAGCTCTGGTAGCTCCTGCGATGGTACTGGAACCATTCGTATCGGTTATTGCCTTTCCCATGGATCATTCCAAAGGCGTGGAGAGGGGAAGGGGGGGGGGTGTCTGCTACATGGGACAGTTTACTCTCCGTACTTACTTACGCAAGCTTTGCTCTCTAAAGACTAGATACGGATGGGTGCCTACTAAAATGAATGATCTTGGTACGGGTGAACTACAGGTCTTACACAGTACAGTCTTACCTAGTAAAGTCTTTATTTCTGCTTTTCTGGGCTAAAGCTCCCAGGCTTACCGAAAGTGAGATGTTGCGCATGCAACCGTTTTTGTCCACCATCAAGTAAGGCAGCTGCATTTCGACTTCGAGGATTATTACCGTTTATGTATGCCTGTACGCGCACACTCGTTTGGGCCCCAAATCCCCCCCCCCCCCCTTTACATTAGACCATGAGTGGTGGTCTGGGTGCTAGTCTTTCAGATGATACGATAAACTGAGGTCTCGTGTGTTACACATCATTATTTAACGCACGTAAAAGAATCCACGTCAACAAGGGGGTTGTCCGTGGCAAAATTATGTAGAAAAAAGCCACTCTGATAGGGAAACAAATACAGTTGCAGACAGGAAAAAAAAAAAAGGGGTAGGCGCTGCACTTGTGCCGACGCGCTCTCCCCGGGGAGAGCAGCCCGAATTTCACGCAGAGGAATCTGCTGTGACATAAAGTGGTATAAAGAAATAAAAATGAAATAAAAGTTTTCACGGTTTCCCATTCACTGTGAGAGATGTCATTGTCCATGAAGTACTGACAGCATTGTTTCTGATGTCGAGCCAAAGTGCATGGAACACAGAGCTTTCTAAAGAACGATGTCAAATGCATCTGCTCTAAGACCGTTACAATCCACCATTTATTGTTTGATTGTCCTGTGCTCACGCCCTTACACCTGAGTAGGGGCTACAGGAGAGGGGACGGGATAGCCTAGTGGTCAGAACATTGCCCTCACAATTTGACGACCCAGGTTCGCTTCCCGGTTGTGGAGATTTTTCTCCTGGAGTTAACATCAGCGCTTACTCCACTCTCCCCAAAAGTCCTTCGGATGAGACTATGAACCGAGGCCCCATGTGTGAACGCGCGCAGAACACCTTGGGCACACGTTAAATCCTGTTCCGCTTTTCGTAAGAGTAGGCCATCGTGTGCCGGTGGGAACAGATGACATTTGCAAAACTGCATACACACGGGTACTGGATGTAAAACAAGCACAAGAGTGCTTATCCCATTATCCTAGATATAAAAGAAAAAGAGTAAAAAAAAAGGATTATACATCAGTGTAAAAATAATCCTAGTCATGTTCAGGGTATGCTGTATGATTCAAAACCCTTTATAAGATGGGTCGCAGATGTCCTTTTCAAGTCTAGGGTTGGAAACCACATTGCTGACATTGCTAGCGATAGAGTGCCTGATGTAAAATTGAAGAACACACACACACACACACACACACACACACACACACACACACACACACACACACACACACACACACACACACACACACACACACACACACCACACACATTTATTTTTCATGGACGAAATGCGCACATCTTTAATCAGTGATTCTGACACACATCAGCTATCATACAAAGTTATTGAAGCTACACTGAAACAAAAGACAAACGAACCGAAAAAAACCCAATAACCCCCCCTCCCCCCCTTTGATGATATATTTTTTTCAATTTGATTAGTGCCCACTGCATTAGAAACAAATAAAAAAAATGTACATCAACACAGTTCAACAGAATCAGGATATCATGAATAAAGAGTAGATTTCTTGTACATGCACTTGCCATAATGATTATTATTGGTGCTGCGCATGTTGATACCTTGCGCCAGACACTGCTGACACAATGGCTTTACCACTCCCTTTTTTATTTTATTTTATTGGGAATATACAAAAAAAGAGTAAAGGTCTTCGGAAATCCGCCACAAATGACCGGACAACATTTAATCTTACAGTTGGTGGGAACTCGAGTTCCTATTGTAGCTACTCATATAAACATCTATCTATCTATCTATCTATCTATCTATCTATCTATCTATCTATCTATCTATCTATCTATCTATCTATCTATCTATCTATCTATCTATCTATCTATCTATCTATCTATCTATCTATCTATCTATCTATCTATCTATCTATCTGTTACTGTCTGCGAACGTGTGTGAAATTGAGTCTGCTTGGGTACATAATTATCATTATGTCCCATTGCTCGCGTTCGCATGCGTGTGACTGAAGGTCAAACAAAATACAGGTATATGATTGTGTGCGTCTTGCATGTGTATGCTTCTTGTCCACAATCAAACACAATCAAAATACGGAACAGCACAGGCAAGAATGAGGCGAATGACTTCAGGAGATTCAGTCTGGTTTGTCAGTCGCACAGAAGACAATCACAACATGAACATAAAAAAAAACCAACACAAATCCATAAAGGTCATGGTAGTCCCGTCACCTACATAGTCGCTGGGGAGAGGAGTATCAAGAAATCTGAGTCCAGGGGCCCCATTTTGAGGGCGGTACCCATCTCCTCTCCCTCACTGCTCTATCTTCCCTGACCCTAAAGAAGGCAGGAACCCATTTACAGCTGGGTGAACTGGGGGACTCTATTGTGGTCAAGGCGCATGAACGGTCACCCATCCAGGAAGCAACTAAACTCAACGCTGCCTAACTTTAGGCTGGGGAGAGTGAGTGCTCTGAGCACTGAGCTATCCCGTCTCCCTGAACCTGTAAGGAAAGGGTTAACCTCTATTGTCGCCTCCAGGTCTGAAACACTTTTTTCCCCCCTTCCCTCTTAATTAAAGTTGTTTCGCATATAAAGCGTTTCTTCAAAACATCGCGTTGTTTAAATTATAGATATCCACGTGCAAAAAAGTGGATTTTTAAAACATCAGAAACTATACGAGTCTGACCATAATAAAAAGCAAAGAGTGTTGGAAGTATCACAATTCTGAAAGCTTGCTTTCAGCAGAAACACAATATCAATGGCTCTCTCACAGTGTTCAATTCTAGAGCGTGAAGAATATTGGGGATATGAAACAAGTGCTCTCTCTCTCTCTCTCTCTCTCTCTCTCTCTCTCTCTTCCTCTACTCTCTCCTCTCTCTCCTCTCTCCCTCTCCCTCTCCTCTCTCTCTCTCCTCTCTCTCTCTCTCTCTCTCCTCTCTCTCTCTCTCTCTCTCTCTCTCTCTCTCTCTCTCTGTGCATACACACGGGGACCGGATGGAAAAAAAGCACATGATTGCTTATTCTGTTATCCTCGATATAAAGGAACAAATAAAAATGAATAACTCTCTCTCTCTCTCTCCTCTCTCTCTCTCTCTCTCTCTCTCCTCTCTCTCTCTCTCTCTCTCCTCTCTCTCTCTCTCCTCTCTCTCTCTCTCTCTCTCTCTCTCTCTCTCTCTCTCTCTCTCTCTCTCTCTCTCTCTGTGATAAAGGCGGGGATTGGATGTAAAAAAGCACATGAGTGTTTATTGTTTATCCTCG
>CM060330.1:667218-674718 GCA_030674155.1 Stramonita haemastoma
TGGAGCACATGGTAATAATTTATGAGGAGAAGCATGCACGACCTAATTATGGAAGAGAGCGATGTACCCTCGTGCATGCTCGCGCACGCATGCACACGCACGCGCTCGCGCGTGCACACACGCATGCACACGCAGACACGTGCGCACACGCGCACAACCACACACATGCACAATTTTTTTGTTTTTGTTTTTGTTAAATTAAAGAAAAAAACACACACACAAGCCCTCTGTGGCGAGCAGAACATCAATTTGGCAAGAGCATCTTGCGCACACGTTAAATCCTGTTCCGCTTTTCGTAAGAGTAGGCCATCGTGTGCCGGAGGGAACAGATGACATTTAAAAATCTGCATACACTCGGGGACAGGTCGTAAAAAAGCACACGAGTGCTTATTCCATTATCCTCGATATAAAATAATAAAATGAATAAATAAAATAAAATAAAATAAATAAACACACACACACACACACACACACACACACACACACACACACACCACACACACACACACACACACACACACACATACACACAAGCAAACAGGTAAAAACATTAGGGACTAGCTGAACGGGGCTAACTAAACCTTCAATCTGAACACTGTCTATGCAGCCTACGTAACCTTGCACGTGCAATGCGTGTCTGCGTTAAAGTAGCCAAGGTGAACAGTTCTCTTTTTTTTCTTTTCTATCAGCAACCTGAATACAGAGCGGACCATGTTAACTGCTGGCTAAGAGAAGCACACAGAGGGCTTGACCATCAACACAGCACTTTAGGAAGACTTCGAAAAAACATAACCTGCATACAGAGCGGATCATTTTAACTGCTGGCAAAGAGAAACACACAGAGGGCTTGACCGTCAACACAGCATTTTAGGAAGACTTCGAAAAAGCGTAACTTGTGAGTATTTTTTAAATTTTGAGTAGATACCTAATAACCCAGCGTGGTTACCAGTTGGATGGGTGACCGTTTGCGCGCTTTGGCTTCAGTACAGTTCCCCAAGTAAATGGGTACCTGCCCTCTTCAGGGTCAGGGAAGGTAAAGCAGCGAAGGAGAGGAGATGGGCGCTACCCTCAACATGCTGGCCCCTAGAGAAGCTGAGGTCTCTGATGCCTCGCTCCCCTACGACCACACAGGTTATGGGACACCTTTACCTTTTACCTATATTTTGTTAAATGGTTTGGTTAAAATAACAAAAAACCCCACATTCTTTTTAATATGTTTTACAACCACTTCCCAGAAAATTGGAATATGAGGGGAGGGAGTGAGATGCCGTGCATTCACGAACAGGACCCGTAACGGATAGCCTAGTGGTCAGAACATTGCACTCGCAATTTGACGACCCCGGTTCGATTCCCATTTGAGGGGATTTTTTTCCCCTGGAGTTAACATCAGTGCTGACTCCACTCTTCCCAAAAGTCTTTCGGATGAGACTATAGACCGAGGCCTCGTGTAAGAACGCACGCAGAACATCTTACGCACATGTTAAATCCTGTTCCGCTTTCCGTAAGAGTAGGCCATCGTGTGCCGGCGGGAACAGATATTTACAAAACTGCATACACACAGGGACTGGATGTAAAAAGCACATGAGTGCTTATTCCATTATTTTCGATATAAAAGAATAACGAACCAAGTAACTTACTAAATAAATTTAAAAAAAAAAAGCCTTTCTTGCACAAGTCCAAATTTCCTGAGCAAGGTTTGCCACAAAATTGTTTCGAGATGTAAGCGGAGGCTTTTGGTTTAAGCTACATGCCTTAAAATTTTTTTTGCCCCGTTCCGCTTTTCGTAAGAGTATGCCATTATGTGCCGGTGGGAACTGATAAGATTTACAAAACTGCATACACACGGGGACTGGCTTTAAAAAATCGCATGAGTGCTTATTCCATTATCATCGATATAAAAGAAGAAATAAATAATAAATAAATAAATAAATAAATAAATAAATAAATAAATAAATAAATGTCAGGTCTTTGTATGGACCCATGTATTTTATGGTGGTCTGACGTGATTAGTCATGTGCTTTTTTCTGTTTTTGTAGGTTTACAGTTCGCCTGTGTAAGAGACACCAACACCGATGCCCCCCCCCCCCCCCCCCCCCCCCCGCCCCTAAAGAGCAAACCCGCCAAAAATATAACCAAAACTAGTACAAAGACTGCCAAAGCCGAACATCCTCCAGTGCAACATGAAGCGGAAAAACTCCAGATAAGCCTGAGCACCGTAACCCGACTCCGGGGCAGACCATCCTCTATCAGGCCTCGGCCAACTTTGAAGACACCCAGGCCAAAGACCCGTCACAGCAGGAGAACACCCCACAAACCAGCTCTGAGAGAGGTCACAACGGACTTCAGTCACCCCACTGCTCCAGACTCTGTGACGTTGCGTTACGGAGTCACCTCCGAGGACAGGATGAATTTGTCAATAACGAAACCTTCTCCGGACTCCAACGAAAACGAGGAAAGATGTTTCCAGCAGAGCGGACACCACCCATCCTATACAAGAAGAAAGCAAGACCTGGTCATCTACCTGAAGACAGCAGACAGCCAGACTTGGTCATCTACCTGCCTACAACACAACACAGCGAGACCTGGTCATCTACCTGCCTACAACACAACACAGCAAGATCTGTCATCTACCTGCCTACAACACAACACAGCAAGACCTGTCATCTACCTGCCTACAACACAACACAGCAAGACCTGTCATCTACCTGCCTACAACACAACACAGCAAGACCTGTCATCTACCCGCCTACAACACAGCAAGACCTATCATCTACTTGCCTACGACACAAGACAGTAAGACCTGTCATCTACCTGCCTACAGCACTACAGCAAGACCTGTCATCTACCTGCCTACAACACAAGACAGTGAGACCTGTCATCTACCTGCCTACAACACAAGACAGTGAGACCTGTCATCTACCTGCCTACAACACAACACAGCGAGACATGTCATCTACCTGCCTACAACACAAGACAGTGAGACCTGTCATCTACCTGCCTACAACCACAACACAGCGAGACCTGTCATCTACCTGCCTACAAAACAACACAGCGAGACCTGTCATCTACCTGCCTACAAGACAAGACAGCGAGACCTGTCATCTACCTGCCTACAGCACTACTGCAAGACCTGTCATCTACCTGCCTACAACACAAGACAGTGAGACCTGTCATCTACCTGCCTACAACACAAGACAGTGAGACCTGTCATCTACCTGCCTACAACACAACACAGCGAGACCTGTCATCTACCTGCCTACAACACAAGACAGTGAGACCTGTCATCTACCTGCCTACAAGACAAGACAGCGAGACCTGTCATCTACCTGCCTACAAGACAAGACAGCGAGACCTGTCATCTACCTGCCTACAAGACAAGACAGCCAGACCTGTCATCTCACACCTCAAGCTGGCGACCATCATGGCTCTTGTCACGCCATAAGATAAGGTGAGTAACAACAAGGTTGACAGTTAATTTAACTTCATTATATTTTCTTTAGGAGGTGGGTGTGTGTGTCTGCGGGGGAGGGGGGGGGGCGGCGACAACAGCCTAGTGGTTAGTGTTAAACTCGTGATCCGACCGTCAGGGTTCGATTCGCCACCTAGGCACCCGTGCAAGGGGATTTTTCCCTCGGAGTTAGCATCGGTACTGACTCCACTCCCCTAAAAGTCCTTCGGATAAGCCTGTAAACTCAGGCCCCGTGTGCGAAAGCACGCAGAACATTTTGAGCTCAAGTTAAAAACACGTCCCGCCTTTCAGAAGAGTAGGCCATGGTGTGCCGTTAGAAGCGGATTTAAGAATTCAAATAGCAGGCACACTGGTACACTATCCTCGAAGTCAGTATGCCGCTACCAAAATGGTGGTGGTGGTGGTGGTGGTGGTGGGGGGGGGGACTGGTCGTATGCGCATACATCTCACCATTGGTGAACCTCGGAGATGTAGCCGAAGAGCGACAAAGAAATTCTTCAGACATTTTTCGAGCAAGTCTTGCAATTTTTTTCGGTTCAGACATTCTATGACATTTTGCCGACTACTATTTTGTTCTGGTGACCAGGTAGTGATGTAGTAATAATGTAAACTTTGCGACGAGTTACAGGATGTCCATTCTGCAACGTTATTTGTCTATATGTCATCTTGTATGCGCTGTGATTACTTTGTAATGTTTTTGGTTATTCACTTTTTGTAACTTGATAATGATAAAGAAGACTGCCGAACACACACACGCACGCACGCACGCACGCACGCACGCACGCGCGCACACGCGCACGCGCACACGCGCACGCGCACGCGCACACGCACACGCACACGCACACGCACACGCACACACACACACACGGCGCGCGCGCACACATACACCACCTATGATTTCATAATACATATTTATGGTAATACAATATGTGTGATTTATGTATTTTTGATATGCCACCGAAAAGTTAAAATGTGACTTTCCCACGCGGGCGCTAGCGCGCGCACACGCACGCATGCACGCAAGCACGCACACAGACACTTCTTAATTACTATACCACCAAAAAGTAAAGGTGTGACTTTAGAGCGCGTGCGCTCGCCCGCGCGCGCACGCACACACACACACACTACTCTTAATTAATATACCACCGAAAAGTAAAGGTGTGACTTTTACACACATGCGCGCGTGCGCGCGCGCGCGCACACACACACACACACACACACACGGACACACGCACACACACACGCACACACACACGCACACACACACGGACACACGCACACACACACGGACACACGCACACACACACAGACACACGCACACACACACGGACACACGCACACACACACGGACACACCACACACACACGGACACACACACAACACGCACACACAACACACACACACACACACACACACACACACACACACACACACACACACACACACACGCGCGCGCGCGCGTGCGCGTGCGCGCTATGGGGGCAGTTACTGGTATGACTGACCCTGTGATGTATTCAGCATTATATCTGCCACGCTAAAACTTTAACTGGGCGTTTGACTGTGGCATCGGAAAGAGCGAAGTGAGGTCAACCATTCATCATGTCTTGGTGTAGTGCTGATAGTGCCATGCATTCACAGAGCAGTTATTTGACCATCGACAAGTTCATTTTTTTCTATTTTCATCAAAACCGTGACTTGCCCTTTAACAAGAAAAAGCTCCTGAAGAAATTAATGGAGAAAGAAAAGATTGTGAAAAAGTGTAATATAAGGAAAACATGCAGTTGATAGCCACTCGGATTCAACCTGATTGAGTTAGCTGGTTTAAAATTTTTTATTTTATTTTTAAGACTGGGCTTAAAACCTTTCAGCAACCCTTTCTTCTTTTCTTCTGTGACTATTTTGATATTAATACATAGTTAATGTTTATGGGGGCGGGATAGCTAAGTGGTCAGAGCGCTCGCTTTCCTCCCAGGTCAAGTTAAGCAGCGTCGAGCGTGGTTACCAGTTGGATGGGTGACCGTTTGCCGCCTTGGCTTCAGTACAGTCCCCCTAGGTCACCCAGCTGTAAATGGGTACCTGCCCTCTTTAGGGTCAGGGAAGGTAAAGCAGCGAGGGAGAGGAGATGGGCGCCGCCCTCAATATCCCGCCCCTTAGAGAAGCTGAGGTTTCTGATGCCTCGCTCCCCTACGACTGCTTAAGTTATGGAACACCTTTACCTTTACCTGATGTTTATGGTTTGTGTCTCCAGATCTCCTCCCCCCATCCCGGACCTTCTCACCGCAGGCTCTACTGACGCCAACACCACAGCGATGGAGCACAAGACCCAGAGAACTGGTCCTCACCCACATGACTTAGAGACTTCTGCTAGGGACTGGCAGGACTGATGGGCGGAGAACGGGAGATGCTTTCACAGAGCTCTGAAGGGCACACCTTCAACTCTGTAGTGGGTAAAGTCCTGACAGACAAAAACCTGAAGGGCAGAATGCTGTAGGGAAAACCTACACAGCCTGAAGGGCAACCCACAAATCCCAGAAATCAAAATCCCTCAGGGCAAATCCGGTCTAGAGCTTGGCATTGCTGCCCAGGGATCTACAACACGCGTGTCCGTTTCCGATTCCGCTGCGTGAACCTGGAATTATTGCCATGGGATCTACAACACGCGTGTCCGTTTCGATTCCGCTGCGTGAACCCGCATTATTGCCATGGGATCTACAACACGCACATCCGTTTTCCGACTCGAATGCGTGAACCCGCATCATTGCCATGGGATCTATAACACGCATATTCGTTTTCCGATTCCGCTGCGCGAACGGCAAACTTGAGAAAAGTCTGGGGGCTTTTGTATCAGAGTGGTGTCTACATGACCTCCCATCTCTGCAAACACTTCAGGGATCCAATACGATGAGAGCAGTGAGGACTGTGTCTTTGTGACACCTGCTGTCCGACATACAGCAGAATGGAGGAAGAGGTAGTGAGGCAGTGCCTCCAGACAGGCAACCACTACCTGCACACTTCACAGGTCTGTCTGTACCGCGGACAACCTGTCAGCGCGTGTGTGTACAGCATTTACCACAGTACCTCAGTCAAAGTCATCCAAGCTCGATTCGAATTCTCCCTGAAGTTTGAGGGCAACCTCAAGGATCACAGGTGTGAAGACTTCGTCACGAACACCTTTTCCTTCACCTGCGATTCCAACCGGGAACCAATTTTTGCGTCAGACATTTACCTTGGTGTCCTGAAATGGCACATTGATTTTCTGTGGTCCTAAAATGGAACATTGATTTTTTGGTGACCTAAAATGGCACATTGATTTTTTGGTGACCTAAAATGGCACATTGATTTTTTGGTGTCGTAAATGGCACACTGATTTTTGGTGTATAAAATGGTACATTGATTTTTGGGTGTCCTAAAACGGCACATTGATTTTGGGTGTCCTAAAATGGCACATTGATATTTTGGTGTCCTAAAGTGCACATTGATTTTTTTGGTGTCCTAAAATGGCACATTGATTTTTTGGTGTCCTAAAATGGCACATTGATTTTTGGTGTCCTAAAATGGCACATTGATTTTTGGTGTCCTAAAATGGCACATTGATTTTTTGATGTCCTAAAACGGCACATTGATTTTTGGTGTCCGATAAAAGGCACATCGATTTTTGGTGTCCTAAAATGGCACATTGATTTTTGGTGTTGTAAAATGGCACATGTTTTTAGGTGTCGTAAAATGGCACATTGATTTTTTGGTGTCCTAAAACGGCACATTAATTTTTGATGCCTAAAATGGCACAGACGGCCTAAAACCCCTGGCACACACACAGTGCATGCTCCGAAGGGGAAGGGACACATCTAGCTCCCCAACTCTTTCTTCGAGCTCAAACTTCTGGGTCTCTCCCTTCTCGCCCTGATTCCTTAGAAGTCCTGACATAGAGGTAAAAGTCATGGGGTCATCTTAGTTCTTTGGCCTCGTGTCTCTGTTGCCCGTGTCAAGACCTCGCAAGACGCCAGTCAACAGTTCCTTGCGTACCAGTCAAG
>CM060330.1:679718-684718 GCA_030674155.1 Stramonita haemastoma
AGGGGTAATAAAGTTAACGTCGAACTATCAAGGTGGTAATAAAGTCAAAATATAAAGCTGGTAATAAAGTTAACGTCGGAATATAAAGCTGGTAATAAAGTTAACGTCGGAATATAAAGGTGATAAAGTTAACGTCCGAATATAAAGCTGGTAATAAAGTTAACGTCCGAATATAAAGCTGTGATAAAGTTAACGTCAGAATATAAAGTGGTAATAAAGTAACGTCCGAATATAAAGCTGGTGATAAAGTTAACGTCGGAATATAAAGCTGGTAATAAAGTTAACGTCGGAATATAAAGTGGTGATAAAGTTAACGTCGAATATAAAGCTGGTAATAAAGTAACGTCAGAATATAAAGCTGGTGATAAAGTTAACGTCGGAATATAAGCTGATGACAAAGTTAACGTCAGAATATAAAGCTGTAATAAAGTTAACGTCCGAATATAAAGCTGGTGATAAAGTTAACGTCAGAATATAAAGCTAGTATGATAGTTAACGTCGGAATATAAAGCTGGTATGAAAGTTAACGACTGAATATAAAGCTGGAAATAAACTTAACGTCGGGATATAAAGCTGGAAATAAAGTTAACGTCAAAATGTAAACCAAGTGCCAAAGTTAACGTCCAAATATAAAACTGGTGTCAAAGTATACTTTAAAAAATACTTTAATATAAAAAATGACCGTTTGCGCGCCTTGGCTTCAGTACAGTCCCTCCAGTTCACCCAGCTGTAAGTGAGCACCTGCCCTCTTTAGGGTCAGGGAAGGTAAATCGGCGAGGGAGAGGAGATGGGCGCCGCCCTCAACATGCTGGCCCCTAGAGAAGCTGAGGTCTCTGAAGCCTCGCTCCCCTACGACCACACAGGTTATGGGACACCTTTAGCTTTTTTTTTTTTTTTTTTACCTTTTTAATATAAAAAAGGCTATTTATATTGAATATTGAGCTAGCTAGGGTCAAAGGGTAAAGTGATGCCTTTCCTTTCTACCGATTTACTTGATGCATTGCTTAAAGCTTTTTTTCGCCGTAATATTGACTTAATCGGTGTCAATGTATAATTTTTTTCTCAATTTTTTTTTTAGTTGTTCAAGTATAAAGGGTCTTCTTTTCAAAGTGAATTATTTTTTCAAAGTATAAGACTTTCCTTCATACTGAGTTTATATCTATCTATCTATCTATCTGTCTATCTGTCTATCTGTCTATCTGTCTATCTGTCTCTCTGTCTCTCTGTCTCTCTCTCTCTCTATTTCTCTATCTATCTATCTATCTATCTATTTTTTTTTTTTATCAAAGTATAAAGTTTTTCCCTTCATGGTGAGTTATTCTGAATCAAAATATAAGTTCTTTTAATATTAGTAGGTAACGAGTGTAAAGCTCTTTTTCTCATATCGAGTTGGTTTCTACAATAGTAGGACGTTCTTTCCTTCATATGAAGTTAGTTGATATGAACCCGTAAAGTTTTTTTCCCTCTGATCGAATCAATATACAAAGTTCTTTCCGATATGTTCACCTTCACCTATCCCATTATCTAGTAGACCTGTGAGGCATCACTGATGATTTTGTAACCAGCTTCCTCCACTCCGCGCGCTTCTCAGCTGTTCTTCGTCTTACGTTCAGCACAGGGCCAGCCAGTTCTCTGATGAATTATCATCACTTTTTTTGTCTGCCTCTTTCTCTCTCTCCACCCCCCCCCCCCCCACTTGTACTGTTCCCTGTAGGACAGACTTGGCCAGTCCAGATATTCTTTTTTCCCCCCCTATTATTATTTTATTTCAAGGATAATGGAATCACTCGTGTGCTATTTACATCCAGTTCCCGTGTGTATGCAGTTTTGTTAGTTTTGTCATCCGTTCCCATCAGCACACAATGGCCTACTCTTCCGAAAAGCCGTGACGTGTGATGTGCCCCTACCTCTTCTGTTTACGGCTTTGTTTGTTGTTTTGTTTGTTTATTTATTATTTAAAAAAAAATGTAATTATATTTTAATTTTTATTTATCTATTATTATTATTTTTTTTACTTAAGTCGGGAGCTCTATGGCCCCATGGCGTGATGTGATCTCTGTATGTGAGACCAAGAAGTTTGCGAAAGCGTCTCATCTCCATTGCCTGCATCCTTCTTTCAATGTCTGCTGTTATGGTCCACGTTTCACATGCGTTCAAAAATACGGACATAACGAGGAAACCCATCAGTCTGATCTTGAAGCTGATGGCGATGTTCCTGTCATTCCAGAGGACTTTGGTCATTGCAGCTGTGGTCTGGGCTATCTTGCAGAGAATCTCGGGTTTTGATCCTTCATCAAAATGACTATCTCCTATATATAGGATGGGAGAATGGTTCCGGACCACAATTGGAGTACGCCAAGGATGTCTGCTCTCTCCCATCTGCTGCAATATCTGCCTACATAGAATAATGGCTGATGCACTTGAAAACCAAGAGGGAAAATTCAGCACTGGAGGCAGGATGATTTCGACAGTCTGGCGGAAAAAGAGCAAAAGCTGGTCAGCTTTGTAAATCACCTTGAAAAAGCCTCTAAGGCGTATGGCATGCAGATCAGAGCAGAGGAAACCCAGTTGAAGTCAAATAGTGTTAACGGCATATGCCTAGACATTACTATAAACAAGAAAATTGACACTGTACTGTTCATGTCGGCATCTAAGGTATAAAGTTTCTTTTCACGTGTAGAAATTAGCAATAATTATGCTAATGAGATGCAAAAAGTCTGTAGTGAAAACACCAAACAGATCAAAGGTGACTTATAATCGATTGATTTTGAAATAGAGATGGTCTAGAACTGCTGTTACTGGCTTTCAACGCTATCGCGGTGTGGTACCTAGATGCAGAACAAATTGTAATTTCGTGTTCCCAATCCCAAATACTCGTACAAAAAAACAACAGACAAGTAATGAAAACTCGTGACTGGAAATGTATGGTAAGGGGGAGAGTCCATGTAAAAAAATCTAAAGTTTCTGACGTAAATCTTTGTAAAAACTATGACGGGTATACCATCGCGTATTTCACGGCAACAAGTCCATATTTTTCGTGGTGTCCGATTTCCCGAAGAAAGTTCCTCACAAAATGAGCGCTGAATGTTTAAAGAAAGAGCTTTACTTTATCTGATAGCTGCTTCTTTCCTGCAGTGCTGTTCCCTTGTGCTGCTGTTAACACTTAACCCTAACACTAGTTTTTTGCCCCATACCGCAAAACCCTATAACACCTGACCCTGTTGGCTCTAACGTTAACACTGACCTAACTCTTGACTCAGTTCTGCGGTATGGGGACACAGTTGTATTTAAGGGTACAGCAGCAAAGGGAAGGAGAGGTTTTAGAATATTTCATCCTGTAAATCACCGTGATGGAATTTGTGAGAGAAATCAAACGCAGAAAAATAAGCCATTCTTAAATTAACGCTAGATGTCTGTATTACCGGGAAAACCAGTTTGCTGTAGGGTAGTCGGTCCACTGTATCTATACAATTATGCAACATAGATTTGGCAACGCTTCAAAACTTTTTAAAGTTTAAATCCATTGGTCAACTATTGTGGCTTTGGAGATTTCAACACCACCACTTCCATTCGGAAAAAAAGCCAGTAATAGTAGGGCTGTTCGTCTTCATTGTCAAACAGTAAGACAGCAACTACTGTCTGTCATATGAGCGAAAATGCGTTGCATTGCCGTTAAGCGCCTGACAACTCGAGCCCAGCGCATCCGATTTCGGCGTTGGAGAAAATTCTCTTTTAAACATTATGGAGAAAAGGCAAGACAATAGACCAAAAAGGCAGAAAATGGACCAGAAAGTGACAGGAAGAATAGGAGCACGGTAGAAACAGAGAGAGGGATAGAAAATAGAGAATTCCTAGCAGAGAATTTCCAGAAAGTAGGAATGCTATTCATACTGACAGGCCCCTGGTATCCCCACGGCAGAGGCAGAAAATGGACACGGAGGATCAGCCTGGAACTGTAGGGACAGAAAAGAGGGAATTCCTGGCACAGAATTTCCAGAAGATGGGGATGCTATTTATACTGACAGACCCCACCGCCAGCCAGCCATCCACGCGGGAAACGAAGGACCATTATCACTTCAAACCCTAGGCATTTTTCATTCACTTCCGCGAGGGAGAGAATTATTTATGGAGTCTTGTTAGAGAAGAGGCAGGAGAGTGGACCTAGAAGGCAGAAAAAAGACCAGAAGAAAGTGACAGGCAGAAGAGGAACAAGGCAGAAGTAGAGGCTCAGAAAAGAGGGACTCCCTAGCGCACAATTTCCAGAAGGCAGTGATAGTAATTATACCGCCATATCCCGGCAGCCCCGCAGGAGAAGGTCTATCACATCACTTCAGACCCAAGGCATTGTCAATCCCCTGCAGAAAGCAGCCCTCTGATCCTGTAGTGTACCTCTCCGGGCCATGTCACACCCACATGTTCTTAGATGTCATTCTGTTTCCAGTCTGCCATGGGTTCTGTAGCCGTGTTTTTGCTGTCGTTCTGTGTAGTTTTTTTTTTGGTACAACTATTTACAGTCTTGCAATCTGACCTGCATTTTTCCATTTTTCTGTTTAAGCGGGAACTTGAGGACATGTGTTAGCCCTGTTTATTCTGATCTCTTGGCTTCCCATTCTCTTTCTCAGATTTTTAAAAATCGATTTTTGGACTATTAGGGAGCAGGATTTTTTTGTACCCCATTAAACACTAGAACATGGAATTTTGTACGTACCATGGAAAAGGTGGGGGGGGGGGGGGGGGGGGGGGGGGGGGGGGGGGCATGGCTTATTAGGGAAAAGTCTTGTGTAAAGGGCTAGGAAGGAAGAGGAATGAGAGTGCGTGAGTGCGTGCGTGCGTGCGTGGTGGCGCGTGCGTGTGTGCTTGCGTGCGTGCGTGAGCGCGGCTGTGTGTGTATAGCAACTATGTTTACTTTTCTTTTTTACTCGGTCTGAGCTGAACATAAAGAAAACTGCTCTCATGAGGACCGTTCGGATTAAGATAGATTTTAAAAAAATTCAAGTTTT
>CM060330.1:689718-692218 GCA_030674155.1 Stramonita haemastoma
CTTGGAATTTGGATCATTATTGCTGTTGTTTAGCTAGAGGTTTTTTTTTTATCTTGATGTTATCCCTGATAAGGGCGGGGACTGGATGTAAAAAAGCACACGAGTGCTGTGTGCTTATTCATTATCCTCGAATAATTTGCCTTGCCTTCCTTCCTTTACCTTGTATTTATATTTTATGTTTTCAATTTTATTCTGCAAGTTGACTGTTACTGAGCTTTAGTAAATGTTATTTTAATAATTATCATTTCAATGTTTTTAAGTTTAGCAAGTATATGTATCTTAATTGTAACATGTAGTTATTCATTTCTATGAATATTTAGGCTATTCACAAAGTTTGATCATGACATTGTGTATAAACTGTTTTTTCCCCACTACATTTTTCTCAAAAACTGTTTTTTAATGTAGAATATGTAGATGTTCATTTTTATAACTATATGAGAATTAGATTTTTGTGTCACTAGTCAATGATCTCTCTCTCTCTCCCTCCTCTCCACCTCTCTCCTCTCTCCCTCTCTCTCCTCCTCCTCTCCTCTCTCCTCTCCTTCTCTCTCTCTCTCTCTCTCTCTCTCTCTCCTCTCTTCCTCTTCCTCTCTCTCTCTCTCTCTCTCTCTCTCCCTCTCTCTCTCCCTTCCTCCTCTCTCTCTCTCTCTGTGTCTCTCTGTCTCTCTGTCTCTGTCTCTGTCTCTGTCTCTCTCTCTCTCTCTCTAATGTGTCACCTAATGTCTAAACATGTTTACCATCCATACTGAGAAATGTTTATTCATACTTTGTACTATTTTAATAATCACGTGTGTCGAATGTAATTGATTTCGTGTAAACTTTTTAATTAATGATCTTTTTAAGTAAGCTGAATAACTATGTCCACCATGATTATGAAATGGTTATGAATGTGATTTTTATGACCATACTCACAAGATTGATTAAATTAAGGTATTAGAATATATATGTCCCAAAATATATGCCTTACAGCGGATGGATTCCTCTTGTGTTCCGTTACATGATTTTATTTAATAAAATTTAAGCATATACTTCCTTTTAGAATGACATTTATTGATGATGACATGCGCGCGAATATCTCTCCTCTCTCTCTCTCTCTCTCTCTCTCTCTCTCTCTCTCTCTCTCTCTCTCTCTCTCTCTCTCTCTCTCTCTCTCTCTCTCTCTCTCTCTCTCTCTCTCTCTCTCTCTCTCTCTCTCTCTCTCTCTCTCTCTCTCTCTCTCTCCCTCCCTCCCTCCCTCCCTCCCTCCTGTGTGTGTGTGTGTGTGTGTGTGTGTGTGTGTGTGTGTGTGTGTGTGTGTGTGTGTGTGTGTGTGTGTGTGTGTGTGTGTGTTATTTTTCGTCTACCCTTTTATTAAATGTTATGATTTATGACTTATTTTGTTGATAGATTGT
Organism: Stramonita haemastoma; assembly: GCA_030674155.1. Taxonomy (NCBI): domain Eukaryota; kingdom Metazoa; phylum Mollusca; class Gastropoda; order Neogastropoda; family Muricidae; genus Stramonita; species Stramonita haemastoma. Next base: position 691,110 of record CM060330.1, read on the forward strand.
ATATCAATTTTTTAGGTTTTTTGTTCCCGTTTTTCCCGTTTTTATTTTGTTTGTTTTTGATATAAAATATGAATGTAAAATGATATTGTAACCTGATAGTTTGACTTTTATGATTCTTATTTTTTTCTATGACTTAAAAAAACAACTCGTGCATGTGCGCGCGCGAATATATGCTTTGTTGTGTGTGTGTGTGTGTGTGTGTGTGTGTGTGTGTGTGTGTGTGTGTGTGTGTGTGTGTGTGTGTGTGTGTGTGTGTGATGTATTTGCGTGTGCGTGCGTGCGTGAGCGAGTAGCGTGCGCGCGCGCGCGCGCGAGCGTGTGTGTGTGTGTGTGTGTGTGTGTGTGTGTGTGTGTGTGTGTGTGTGTGTGTGTGTGTGTGTGTTTTGTGTGTGTGTGTGTACGTGTGTGTGTGTATTTTTTTCGTCTCCCCTTTTATCAAATGTTACGATTTATATGACTTTGTTGATTGTATATCAATTTTTTTAGTTTTTTTATTGTTCCTGTTTTTTCTTCTTTTTTTTTCTTTTTTTTTTTTTTAAATATAAGATATGAATGTAAAAGAATGATGATATTGTAACCTGATATAATTGTTTGACTTTTATGATTCTGATTTTTTTTCTATGACTTAAAAAAAAAACTCGTGCATGTGCGCGCGCGAAAATATGCCTTGTGTGTGTGTAAGTGTGTGTGTGTGTGTGTGTGTGTGTGTGTGTGTGTGTGTGTGTGTGTGTGTGTGTGTGTGTGTGTGTGATGTGTTTGCGTGTGCATGCGTGCGTGAGCGAGTAGCGCGCGCACGCGTGTGTGTGAGTGTGTGTGTGTGTGTGTGTGTTTGTGTGTGTGTATTTTTTTTCGTCTCCCCTTTTATCAAATGTTATGATTGATATGACTTATTTTGTTGATAGATTGTATATCAATTTGTCAGGTTTTTTGTTCCTGTTTTTTGTTTTATTTTTTGTTTTTGTTTTTTATGTAAAATATGAATGTAAAAGAATATTGTAACCTGATAGTTTGACTTTTATGATTCTTATTTTTTTCTATGACTTAAAAAACAACTCGTGCATGTGCGGGCGCGAATATACGCTTTGTGGTGTGTGTGTGTGTGTGTGTGT
>CM060330.1:697218-699718 GCA_030674155.1 Stramonita haemastoma
CATGGAAGGCAAAAAACGGCTGCATACGCAAAGTCTCAGCAGTGGAGAACCTTGAAGCTCTAGCCTAAGAACGAAAAAAAAAGTCAGACAAGCTCATAGTTAGTGCTTGGTGGAAACAGAGGAGGTTTAATCACACATATCAGAACCATACTTTCTATGTATGATAGGCCACACACTTTGTTATGTTATTTATTTTACTTTATCTATTCTTCTTTATCGAAGATAATAGCATAGCACTCATGTGCTTTTTTTACATCCAGTTCCCGTGTGTATGCAGTTTTGTCAATTTTGTCATCTGTTCCCAACCGGCACACAATGGCCCTCTCTTTCGAAAAGCGGAACAGGATTTAACATGTGCGCAAGATGTTCTGCGTGCGTAGGCACACGGGGCCTTGGTTTATCGTCTCATCCGAAGGACTTTGGGGGAGAGTGGAGTCAGCACTGATGTTAACTCCAGGGGGAGAAATCCCCTCGAACGGTAATCGAACCTGGATCGTCTAATTGCGAGCGCAATGTTCTGACCACTAGGCTACCCCGTCCCCATCCTATCGCCGCCAGGCTATACTGTCTGTGTGTACTCATCAGCAACATCAGTGCAGACTCCACTCTCCCTAAAAGTCCTTCGGATGAGACTATAAACCGAGGCCCCGTGTGCAAACGCGCCGCACGCAGAACATCTTGCGCACACGTTAAATCCTGTTCCGTTTTTCGTAAGAGTAGGCCATCGTGTGCCGGTGGGAACAGATGCCATCTACAAAAATGCATACACACGGTGATTGGATGTAAAAAAGCACAAGAGTGCTTATTCTATTATCCTCGATATAAAAGAATAATTATAACAAATCAAATCAAATCAAATCAAATGGAATCAAATACTCACAGGTGGTAGTAGTGGGGATAGTTAGGGGACTGCAGGGTCTGCGTTTCTGAGGTGGCGTACAGCTCCCTCCGTCCGTTCGCGCAGATCTCCACTTCTGCAACAACACGACAGGGATCCTGGTTCTACACCGATGACTGATAAGGATCGCGGAATGGTTCCACAACTCATACAGCAGAGAGTGTATAAATAGGTAAGCAGGGGCAGGAGGAGTTAGTGTGTGAGCAAGAACAAAACCATTGCAGATGGGAAAAAGAAGAAGAAGAAAATAATCGGAGGGCGCTGCACTTGTGGCGACGCGCTCTGCTCTCCCCCCCCCCCCCAGGGAGAGCAGCCCGAATTTTCATGTAGAGAAATATGCTGTGACATTAAATGGTATAAATAAATAAATCTATAGATAAATGAATGAATGAATAAATAAATACATAAATAAATAAATGAATACACAAATAAATGAATAAATAGATTAGTGCTGACGCAGGTGTCTTGAAGGCACAGACACATGTACAGAAATAACTGTACACTTTATTACTGTAGGTGATAAATATACAATTATACAAGAATGCAGATACACACATATCTACGCATGTGCGTGCGTGCGTGCGTGCGCTCGCGCGCGCGCGCGCGTGTGTGTGTGTGATAGAGCAAAGAGAGACAGACAGACAGCCAGAGACAGATAGTCTCAAAGTCAAACCTACTACGCGTAACGAAAAGACCTGGACATAACAAAGAAAAAAAAATACTAAAGACCCACCCCCAAAACAACAACAACAACAACAAACCCCCAACAACCACAAAACAACTAAAAAAAAAAACCAACAGAAAAGGAGAAAAAACCACCACCAACAAAATAAACAAAAGTAAAAAAACACCCAAACACCCCTAACAAAACAAAATATGCACCGCCCCGCCCCCCCCCCCCAAAGAAAAAACCCGCCACACCCCCCAAAAAAGACCCCAACAAAACAAACAACCCACCCCCACCCTTCACCCCAACTAAACCCCCCTAAGCAAAACAAAAAGAACAAAAGCCCCCACACAAGCAAACCCCAAACCCACCACCACCACCACCACCACCAAGAACAACAAGAACAACAAGAACAACAACAAGACAACAAGAACTGCAACAAGACAACAACAACAACAATAACAACAAGACAACAACAAGAACAACAAGAACAACAACACAAGAACAACAACACAACAACAAGGACAACAACACACCACCACCACCACCACCACCACCACTAACAACAACAAGAACAATACCAACACCAACACCAACAAGAACAGCAACCAGAACAACAGCAACCAGAACAACAGCAACAACAACAAGAATAGCACCAACAAGATCAACACCAACAAGAATAGCACAACACCAACAAGAACAACGCAACAACAAGAACACCCACCACCACCACCGCCACCAGCACCACCACCACCACCACCACCACCACCAAGAACAACACCAACAAGAACAACAATACAACAAGAACAACAACAAGACACCACCAACACCATCACCACCACCACCACCCCACCACCACCATCACCACCGACCCACCACCACCACCGCCATCACCCCCCAACACCACCACCCATCACCACCGACTAACCACCACC
>CM060330.1:712218-717401 GCA_030674155.1 Stramonita haemastoma
ATTTTTACGTGCGCTAAATAATGATGTGAAACACACGGGACCTCGGTGTATCGTCTCATTTGAAAGACTGGCACCCAGACCACCACTCAGGGTCTAATGGATGGGGGAAAGTTTTGGGCCCAAACGGGGTACAAACCACCGCACGCTCAGACCCGGACTTTTCGCTTTCTAGTCAGGCGCGCGTTACCTCTAGACCACCGATCTACTTTGTAAAGAGGTTAAAGGTAAAGGTGTCCCATAACCTGTGTGGTCGTAGGGGAGCGAGGCGTCAGAGACCTCAGCTTCTCTAGGCGCCAGCATGTTGAGGGCGGCGCCCATCTCCTCTCCCTCGCTGCTTTACCTTCCCTGACCCTATTTATCTATTTACTCTTTTATATTATACATTTTATTATTATTATTTTATATTATTCCAAAGAAGGCAGGTACCCATTTACAGATGGGTGAACTTGGGGACTGTACTGAAGGCCAAGGCGCACAGATGGTCACCCATCCACTTGGTAACCATGCTCTATGCTGCTTAAAAGTGTGCTTGGGGAAAGCGAGAGCTCTGTCCACTGAGCTATTTCACTCACACCTAAAGAGTTGTCAGCTTTTGACGAGATTTAAGCACAAATACAATCGTCAGAGCACTCGCTTTCTCGAAAGCCAAGGTAGCAGCATTGGGCGTGGTCACCAAGTGGATGGGTGACCGTTTGTGCGCCCTGGCCTCAGTACAGTCCCCCAGTTCACCCAGCTGTAAATGGGTACCTGCCCTCTTTAGGGTCAGGGAATGTAAAACATCGAGAGAGAGGAGATGGGCGCCGCCCTCAATATGCTGGCCTCTGGAGAAGCTGAGGTCTTTGATGTCTCGCTTCTCAACGATGGCATAGTTATGGGAACACCTTTACCTTTACTATTCAATAAACTGTTGTTGGCTTTTAAACAACTCGTGTTCAATAAATAATTACAAGTGAATAATTGCACAGCAGGGAAAGAACATCAAGCCATAGCTTATTTCAGTCCTGCCCTTGTGACAAACCAGCAACACTGTGTGGTTTGCGAACAATTCATTTTATTTTTTCTTTCTTTCATATCAAGGATAATGGAATAAACACTCATGTGCTTTTTTTTTTTTTTTTTTTTTTTTTTTTACATCAAGTCCCCGTGTGTATGCAGTTTTGTAAATGTCATCTGTTCCCACCAGCACACGATGGCCTACTCATACGAAAAGCGGAACAGGATTTAATGTGTGCGCAAGATATTCTGCGTGCATTCGCACACGGGACCTCGGTTTAAAGTCTCATTCGAAGGACTTTTAGGGAGAGTGGAGTCAGCACTGATGTTAACTCCAGGAGAAAAAATCTCGACTGGAATCGAACCCGGGTCGTCAAATTGTCAGCGCAATGTTCTGACCACTAGGCTATCCGTCCCCCCCCCCCCCTGAAACACAATGAAACACCCAGCCTTCTCACAAGCACAAAGCTTTTACACAGTGTCATCAAGTTTAACAGAGGAATAACAACTAGAATAAGTATACAACCAAACGAAAAAAAAACTGTCGTCATGTTTTAAAATATGATGGTTGAGATTGTCTTCAGCCATGACAAGCTCTTAGCATGCGTGACAAACATGGTCTCTCCCTTAAGGAAGAAAAAAAATATTTGGAAGTCGTAGAATGGCTGCCTACATGCGAGGTACTTGAAAACAGGTCTACACACAACTGGTCATCCAGGTTTAAAAACCAAATCTGGATGGAGAGTGATCACTGTTTGGGTATTATATTTGGGGCATACTCTTACGAAAAGCGGAACAGGATTTAACGTGTGCGCAAGACGTTCTGCATACATTCGCACACAGGACCTCGGTTTACAGTCTCATCCGAAAGACTTCTGGAGAGAGTAGAGTAGTCAGCACTGATGTTAACTCCAGGAAGGGAAAAAATCCACTCAAACAGGAATCGAAACCAGGTCGTCAAACTGCAAGCGCAAACTTCTGACCACAAGGCTATCCCGTCCCCCCCCCCCTCCCTAGTCTTAGACGACTGAAGGCAAAGACAGGAGAGAGAAGAGAGTGGAGGTGGGGGTGGGGGGGTACCGTCACTGATGGTGAGGTTGGCGTCGTGGCAAGGCAGCGTGCCCGAGATTCGAACCAGGTCCAGCACCAGACGTACCGCCCCCGTGCCCTGCACTCTCCACCGACACTCGCTGCCACACACACACACACACACACACACACACACAACACACACACACACACACACACACACACACACACGCGCGCGCGCGCGCGCGCGCGCGCGCGCGCGCATGCATGCATGCACGCATAGACACACACACAGACGCACACACACGCACACACGCACGCATATACACACACACGCGCGCGCGCGCATGCACGCACGCACATGCACAGACACACGCACAATCGCACGCACACATACTGAGTGTATTTATCATAGACAGTATTGATATGAATCACATACACACAGACATGGTGATGATGATGATGATGATGATGATGATGATGATGAATGATGATGATGATGATGATGATGATGATGATGATGATGATGATGATGATGACGACGACGACGACGATAACGACGATGAAGGTAATGATAATTATGATGAGGGTGATGATGATGATAATGATGACGACGACGACAAACACGATAGTGATAATAAGGATGACGACGATGAAGATGATGATGACGATGATGATGACGACGATGATGATGATGAACATCTACATTTCTTAAGGTTACAGGTAATCATTTAGTATATATGTAGTTTTCATCTAGCCCCTGTTCTTATTAGGGACTAAAATGATGAAAAAATTTGAAATAGTACAAAGGAAAAACCAAAAAAAAAAAAGAAAACCGAAATCACCATCACCAACAATTGAAGTTCAACCTATAATTCTAAAAAAGCGAAGAGAGAGAGAGAGAAGAGAGAGAGAGAGAGAGAGAGAGAGAGAGAGAGAGAGAGAGAGAGAGAGAGAGAGAAGAGAAGAGAGAGAGAGAGACAGACAGACAGACAGACAGACAGACAGACAGACAGACAGACAGACAGACAGACGGACGGACGGACGGACAGACAGACAGACAGAGACAGAGAGAGGAGAGAGAGAGAGAGAGAGAGAGAGAGAGAGAGAGAGAGAGAGAGAGAGAGAGAGAGAGAGAGAGAGAGAGAGAGAGAGAGAGAGTACAAGCAGGCAGAAAACTAACACCACTGATATACTATAATTGTCATTCTCCTCTCTCTCTCTCCTCTCTCTCTCTCTCCCTCATCTCTCTCTCTCTCCCCTCCCTCTCCTCCATCTCTCCTCTCTCTTCTCATCTCTCTCGATCTCTCTCCTCTCCCTCCTCCCTCTCCCCTCCTCCTCCCCTCTCCCCCCCCCTCCCCTCTCCCCCCCTCCCCCCTCCTCCTTCCTTCTCCCTCTCTCCCCTCCCCTTCCCTCCTCTCCTCCCTCCCCCCCCTCTCCCCTCTCCCTCCTCTCCTTTTCCTCCCCCTCTCCCTCCTCCCTCTCCCTCTCCCCCTCTCCTCCTCCCCCTCTCCCCCTCCTCCCCCTCCCTCCTCTCCCCTCCTCCCTCCCTCCCCTCTCCTCCTCCTCCCCCTCTCCCTCCTCTCCCTCTCCCTCCTCCCTCCCCCTCCCCCTCCCTCTCCCCCCCTCCCCTCTCCCCCCTCTCTCCTCCTCCACCCTCTCCTCCCCTCCCTCCTCTCCCCCCCTCCTCTCCCTCTCCTCCCCCCTCCTCCTCTCCTCCCTCTCCTCCTCCCTCCTCCCCCCTCCCCCCTCTCCCCCCTCCCCTCCTCCCCTCTCCCCTCTCCCCTCCCCCTCCCTCCCTCCTCCCCTCTCTCTCCTCCTCCCCCTCTCTCCCTCCCCCTCCCTCCCCCTCCCCTCCCTCCCTCCCCTCCCCCCCCCCTCCCCCCCCCTCCCCTCCCCCCCCCCCCTCCTCCTCCTCCCCCCCCCTCCTCCCCCTCCTCCTCTCCCTCCTCCTCCCTCTCTCCTCTCCCTCCTCCTCCCTCCCCTCCCCCCTCCACTCTCTCCTCCCCCTCCTCTCCCCCCCTCCCCACTCCTCCTCCTCCTCCTCCCCCCTCCCTCCCCTCCTCCCCCTCCCCCTCCTCCCTCCTCCCTCTCCTCCCCTCCCCCCTCCTCCCTCCTCCTCCCCTCCTCTCTCCTCCTCCCCCCCTCCCCCTCTCTCCTCCCTCCCTCTCCTCCTCTCCCCCCCTCTCCCTCCTCCTCCTCCTCCCCCCTCCCTCTCCTCCCCCTCCCTCCTCCTCCCTCCCTCCTCCCCCTCCTCCCTCTCTCCCCTCCCCCTCTCCCTCCCTCCCCCCTCTCCTCCCCTCTCCCCCTCTCCCTCCCCTCCCTCCCCTCCTCCTCCCCTCCCCCCCCCTCCTCTCCCCTCCCCCCCTCTCCTCCCCTCCCTCTCCCCCCTCCTCTCCTCCCTCTCCCTCCCCCCCTCCTCCCTCCCCTTCCCTCCTCTCCTCCCCTCCTCTCCCCCTCACCCCTCCCCCTCCTCCCCCCCTCCCCTCCTCCTCCCTCCCCTCCCTCCCCTCTCCTCCCTCCTCCCCCTTCCCTCCCTCCTCTCCTCCCCCCCTTCCCCCTCTCCTCTCTCCCCTCCTCTCCTCTCTCCCCTCCCCCCTCTCCTCCTCCCCCCCTCCTCCTCCCCCCTCCCTCCCCACCCTCCCTCTCCCCCTCCTCCCCTCCTCCCTCCCTCCTCCCCCTCCCTCCCTCCTCCTCCTCCCTCTCCTCCTCTCCTCCCTCTCTCCCCCTCTCCTCTCCTCCCTCCTCCCTCTCTCCCCCTCCCCCTCCCTCCCTCTCCTCTTCCCCTCCCCTCCCTCCCCTCCTCCCTCCCCCCCCTCCTCTCCCCCTCCCTCTCCCCCTCCCCTCCTCCTCCCCCCCCTCCCCTCCTTCTCCCTCCCCTCTCTCCCTCCTCCCTCCCCCTCTCCCTCCCCTCCCTCCCCCTCTCCCCCCTCCTCCCTCCTCCTCTCCCCCCTCCCCTCCCTCCCCCCCTCCTCTCTCTCCTCCCCTCCTCCTCCTCCCTCCTCCCCTCCCCCCCTCTCCTCTCCCCCCTCCCCTCTCTCCCTCCCCCCCTCCTCTCTTCTCCTCCTCTCCCTCCCTCCCTCCCCTCCCCCCCTCCTCCCCTCCCTCTCCCCTCCTCCCTCCTTCCTCCTCTCCCTTCTTCCTCCCCCTTCTCCCTCCCC
>CM060330.1:737501-742501 GCA_030674155.1 Stramonita haemastoma
TTGGGGGCCCACACGCTTTTTGATTTCTTCTTTCACATAGTTATTGGTCTTGTGTTCTTTGTATGATATTCTGAGGAGTCTTCTGTGGCACTTGTTCTCGAATGCTTGGATTCTCCTCTCTAACTCTGCTGTCAGAGTCCATGATTCACAGCCATATAGGAGGATAGATATCACGAGGGATTTGTAAAGGTGGTATTTGGTGCCGAAGCTGATGTTGTTGCTTCTGATGATCCTCTGGAGTCTGACTAGAGCAGGTGTTGCTGTTGCAATGCGAGCTTTCACTTCATTGTTTGATGTGCCATCTTTTGTTAGGATGGAGCCCAAGTATTTGAATTGGCTCACCTCTTCTAGTATTTCTCCATTCATCTTTATTTCCGTGATGTCATTACTCGCGCTGTTGACCATGATCTTTGATTTCTCTGTACTGACCTCCATGCCGTATGCGCTCGCTCGATCTGTTAAATTGTCTGCGAGGATTTGCTGTTCTTGTTTGCTGCTGCCCATGAGGTCAATGTCATCTGCAAATCTGAGGTTGCAAAGGGGTCTTCCACCAATGGAGATGGAAGTGTGGTGGTTTTGCAGTGTCTCTGTCATGATGTTTTCGAGGAAGAGGTTGAAGAGTACAGGTGAGAGAAGGCAGCCCTGGCGAACTCCAACCGTGGTCTTGAAGAACTCGCCTATGTGATTATTCATGAAAACTGCACTTCTTGCGTTCTCGTACAAAGCCTTGATGACTTCAATTAGGCAGCTGTCAATGTTGAAGTGCCTGAGTACTTGCCAGAGGCCGTCATGCCATACCCTGTCAAAGGCCTTTTTGAAATCTATGAAATTGTGGTACAAGTCTTTTTGGTGTTGGAGATGCTTCTCTATCAGAATTCTCAGATTGAAAATTTGTTCCATTGTGCTGCGTTTTGGTCTAAAGCCCGCTTGTTCTTCTGCCAGGAGTTTTTCCGCTTGGTTTTTCAGTCTGTTGAGGACTACCTGCAGCATGATCTTGCTAGGATGACTTATAAGACTGATGGTTCTGTAGTTCTGGCATTGCTTGAGGTTTCCTTTCTTTGGCAGGGGTATTACAAGAGACTGTGTCCATTCTTTTGGCCATTCTTTGGTGTCGTGGATCTTCTGACAAAGTTCTGTGAATCGCCTTGCTGTTTCATTCCCTCCATTTTTTATGAGTTCAGCTGGGATGTTATCGATTCCAGGGGACTTCCCCTTCTTCAATTGTCTAATAGCTGCATCTACTTCACACCTTAGTATTGGTGGGTCTTTATCTTGGTGTTCAGGGGGTTTGTCAGAAACTATGTTGGTATCTGGGCGTAGTGGGTAGTTGTACAATCCCTCACAGTATTCTGTCCAGCGTTGGAGGATGGCATTGTTTTCCGTTAAAAGATTTCCTTCTTTGTCTTCAATAACAGAGGCTTTAGGCTGTGTGGTTTTCGTTAGTGCTTTCAAAGTGTCGTAAGCTGTTTTGCTGTTTCCCTTGGCCATTCCAGCTTCGATGTTGATGCATTGTTCTTCTATCCACGCTTCTTTGGCTTCTCTCATCTTTTTCCTCACTTCTCTGTGGCTATCCATGTACTTCTTGTAAGCTTCTTGACTTGTGAACCTTTGTTTCTTAAGTTCTCTTCTTTTGTCGCAGAGGTCAAGAACCTCATTTGTCACCCAGGGTTGTTTCTTTGTTCTGCTTCTTCCTAATGTTTCTTCTGCTGCTGTCTTTAGCACTTCTTTGATGTTGCTGGCCAGTGTGTCCACATCATTGTCGATGGCTGTGATTATTATTATATTTTTAAAATTTTATTATTATTATTATTATTATTATTATTATTATTTTTATTATTATTATTATTATTTTTTATTTTTTTTATTTTTTTATTTTTTATTTTATTTTATTTATTATTATTATTATAATATATATATACCTTTTTAACCTTAGCTTGGAGGGAAGAGTAGGTACAGTGCCGTGACCACTGAGCTACCCTGTTCCTATGTAGCCCAGCATTGTAGCCACACAGTGAATAAAGCGTGACGCACTACTGCAAAGAACAGCATGACGCAGAGTAGCAATACAATGACTTATACTGCTGTTTAGAAGAAGAAAGAAGAAAAATTGCAAAGAAGAAGAAGAATTGCAAAGAAGAAGAACTGCAAAGAAGAAGAAGAATTCAAAGCAGAAGAATGCAAAGAAGAAGAATGCAAAGAAGAAGAAGAAGAAGAAGAAGAAGAAGAAGAAGAAGAAGAAAAGAAGAAGAAGAAGAAGAAGAAGAAGAAGAAGAAGAATTGCAAAGAAGAAGACACAACACAGCAGAAGGCAGCAAGCAGTCTGACCGTCATAGGCTGACAGGAAGTCCACGCAGTTGTCGGCCTTGTCTGACTCCAGGTCCATTTCCGTCACCTCGGCCTCCACCACCCTCCCCCCCTCACCCGTCCTCAGCAGCCAGGAGCACTCCTCGCCACTGCACACACCATCATCGTTATCGTCGTTGTCATTGTCGTCGTCATTGTCGTTGTTATCATCATCATCGTTATCGTCGTCATTGTCGTTGTTATCATCATTATCGTTGTCGTCGTCATTGTTTGTTGTTATCATTATTATCGTCGTCATTGTTGTTGTCATCCTCGTTATCGTCGTCATTGTCGTTGATGTCATCATCATTATCGTCGTCATTGTCGTCATCATCATCACTATCATCGTCGTTTTATTACTTTTATTCATTTTCTTATTTCGAGGATAATGATAAGTTCTCATGTGCTTTTTTTTATTTTTTACACCTAGTCCCCGTGTGTATGCAGTTTTGTAATGTCATCCGTTCCCAATGGCACACCATGGCCTACTCTTCCGAAAAGTGGAACGGGTTTTAACGTGCGCACAAGATGGTCTGCGTGCGCTCGCACACGGGACCTCGGTTTATAGTCTCATCTGAACATTTAGGGGAAGTGGAGTCGGCACTGATGTTAACTCCAGAGGAAAAATCCTCTCCAACAAGATTCAAACCCGGGTCAGCAGATCACGAGCGCATCACTCTGACCACCAGGCTATCCCATCTTCTTCGTCAACATCCTTCTCATCCATCATTGATGACCATCATGATCGTCTGAGTCGTCACTGTTATCAAAGCATAATCATATTCATCTCTAGGGGCGGGGATAGCCTAGGTAGTGGTCAGAGCGTTGTGCTAAAGAATTGACGGACCCGGGTTCGAGCCACCACTGAGACTAAACGCCCGTTGGTTTAAACAGTTTTGATAGTTCATTTATGTATTCATTTATTTATTTATTTATTTATCTATTTTATTATTTATCTATTTATTTATCTATGTATTTATTTATTTATTCTTTTATATGGAGGATAATGGAAAGAACAAGCACCAATACATGAAATGAGAACAAGCAAAGCCTATACACCCGGTCAAGGGGAATTTTCCCTTGGAGATAACATCAGTGCTGATTCCACTTCCCCGAAAGTCCTTTGAAAAAGTCTATAAAGCGAGGTTCTGTGTGCTAACGCACGCAGAACATCTTACGTCCACGTTAAATCCTGTGCCGCTTTTCGAAAGAGTAGGCTATTGTGTGCCGGTGGGAACAGATGACAAAATCTACAAAACTGCATATACACGGGGACTAGATGTAAAAAAAAACACACGAGAGAGCTTATTCCATTATCCTCGAAATAAAAGAATAAATTAATAAATAAAATGTCGTCTTATCCAACAGGCCACAGTGCCTGTCTCTTAGCTAACCCAAACAGGAAATATGTACATCTGAATTCAGGCTACGAAGCGTGTAGGATATAGACAATTCATATTGTGCTGTATTGTGGTCTGTTGTACCATAATGATAAAAAGAAATATTGTGTTTTTTATGTTTATTTATTTCTTATTTCATTTTATTTTTTGTTGTGTTTCCTGCAATATCCATGCTTTCGTAGATTACCGTAAATAAACGGGAAAAGCCGAAAAAGAAACAAGAAAAAAGTGTACCCTGAATAAAAAAAATAAAATAAATAAAGGTGGCATATGATGACGCTCAGAGTTGTAGCCGAGGAACATCAGAATTAAATTCCTCCCCCCTCCCCCCCCCCCCCCCAACTTCCTAAATGACGTAGAGATATTGCACAAAACAGGCGCATTTCACTTTCAAATTCGCCGCTCATAAGAACAAAACAACAACAACGAAAAAGTAAAAACACTCAAGTTCGCCAGAATTTTGAATCGTGTGTTAAACAACCCCGAGGGCTCGCTGAATTGTTCTTCCCAAAATTAGAATGAATTGTCCTTTTTTGTTGTTATTCCTGATCCATTAAAAAATAACAAACACAAAAGGAAACTACCCCTTATAATTATTCCATAATTTTTCCATTATTCACTGAATAACCTCAGGACTCGGATGACGTGATTATTCAACATTTCAAATTCCCTTCACCCTGTCAAAGTGTATAACCTCTATAAGTGTGTGTGGTGTGTGTGTGTGTGTGTGTGTGTGTGTGTGTGTGTGTGTGTGTGTGTGTGTGTGTGTGTGTGTGTGTGCCGCGGCGAGCGCGCGAGAGTGTGTGTGTGTGTGTGTGTGTGTGCGCGCGCGCGAGTGTGTGTGTGTGTGTGTGTGTGTGTGTGTGTGTGTGTGTGTTGTTGTGTGTGTGTGTGTGTGTGTGCTTTCGAATTTGCTAGAACTATTTACTGTCATTGGTTGCTTGTTTGTTGTGAGGGTCGAGTGCAAGCGCTTTGAATTGTTTTTGCAAGATAGAGCGCTATATAAATTCCATGTATCATGATGATGATGATGATGATGATGATGATGATGATGATGATATGATGATGATGATGATGATGATGATTCGGATTCTGCTCAATTTTTATGCTTAGCAATTTCTTCTTCTTCTTTTGCATTCTTATTGCTTCTGTTTTTTTGCATACTTCTTCTTCTTCTGATACAGCTAGTTCATCATCACTCATGTTCTTATTAGTGGGGCGGTATGGCCTAGTGGTCAGAACATTGCGCTAGCAATT
>CM060330.1:747501-750001 GCA_030674155.1 Stramonita haemastoma
GATTTATAAAAAGCTCTTTTCTCTTTTCATTATGTTAGATTCATTAGGTAATTTCTCTCGTATTCATTTGTATTCACGAAAGAAAGTCGTGTGTACCCCCCCCCCTCCCCTCACTTGTCAATTGGCCACTTTGGGCAATGACCATAAACTATCAAGCGTCAAATGTCTGTCTCTCTCTGTCCTCTCTGTCTCTCTCTTCTGTCTCTCTCTCTCTGGTCTCTCTCTCTGTCTCTCTCGTTCTCTCTCTGTCTGTCTCTCTCTGTCTCTCTCTCTCCACTCTCCTCTTGTGCTCTGTATCTCGTTCTGTCTCGTCTCTCTGTCTGTCTGTCTACTGTCTGTTGTCTGTCTCCTCTCTCTCTTGTGTTGTTCTCTGTCTGTCTGTCTCTGTCTGTCGTCTGTCTATCTGTCTGTCTCTGTCTCCTCGCTCTTCCGTTCTCTCTCTGTACTCGTCTCCTGTCTCTCTCCGTCCCCCCTTCTCGTCTCGTCTCTCTGTCGCTCCTCTCTCCTTTCGTGTGTGTGTGTGTGTGTGTGTGTGTGTGGTGAGTGTGTGTCTGTCTGTACCGTCTGCTGTACTGTCTGCTGTGCATAGAAGAAAGAAGTAGTGAGAATAGGAGGAGAGAAAAAAAAGTAAAGAGAGAAAGGAGAGAAAAGAAGGAGAAGAAAGAGGAGAAGAAGAGAAAGAGAAGAGAAAAAGAGAGAGAAGAGAAGAGAGAGAGGAAGAGAGAGAGAGAGAGAAAGAGAGAGAGAGAGAGAGAGAGAGAGAGAGAGAGAGAGAGAGAGAGAGAGAGACAGACGAGACAGACAGACAGACAGACAGACAGAGAAGACAGAGAACAGACAGACACACAGAAGACAGACAGACAGACAGACAGAGAAAAGAGAGACAGACAGACGACAAAAAAAGAGACAAACAGACAACAAACAAGACAAGACAAACACACAGAGAAGACAAAGACAGAAAAACACACAGGCAGACAAAACAGACAGAAAACAGACAAAAACAGACAGACAACAGACAGACAGACAGGAGGGGGGGGGGAGGGAGAGGAGTGACAGACTGACTTAGGGTAGGGTCCCGGGTAGTTGGGGGAGTACAGCATGCCCGTCATCCCTGAGGAAATCTGCAGCGTCCTCTGCTTGCCTCTGCACGCCACCGCTAAAGACACAGAGAAAGATACAACACACACAGTGTTTCACTGACTCTCTGGCTGACTGATTGACTGACTGATTAACTGAATGAATCATTGACTTATTAACTGACTGCTTTCCCTTACCAGCCACCTCTGCTTGACTGACTGACTGACTGACTGACTGACTGACTGACTGATTGATTGGATGACTTATTGATTGATTGACTGATTGACTTAATGACTGATTGACTGATCAACTGAAATACTTTCCCTTGCAGGCCACCGCTGCAAGACACAGAGACACAGTGTTAAACTGACTGATTGACTTATTGACTGACTGGACTTATTGCTGATTGAGACTGATTGATTTACTGACTGATTAAGTATAATGACTGACTGACTAATTGATTGACTGACATGAATGACTGATTAACTGAATTATCGACTGACTGAATAACTGAATGACTGATCGATTGCTGATTGCTGACTCACTGCTTCCCCTTGCAGGCCACCTGCAGAATAGAACACACGAATGATTACTGACTGACTGATTAAATTGACTGAGTGATTGATACTGACTACTGACTGACTGACTGACTGTCGTTCTGTTAGGGTGACTGATGACTGATGAAAACTCTCTGGCTGACTGATGACTGACTGACTGACTGACTGACTGCTGACTGATTGTCTGCTGTTGACTGACTGTTTGATTGATTGGTTTGTTGGTGGCTGGTGTGTTGTGTTGTGTTTTATTGGATTACACTGCATTGTGTTGTATTGTGTTAGTTGTACGGATAAGTGTTATATTGATTTGTATTGCAGGGACCGTGACAGTGCTAACGCTACAGCTCAACAACAGCATAGACTCTAGACATGACAACACAGCACAACAGCACAGCACAGCACAGCACAGCACAGTCATACACATCACATCACGCACATCACAATAAAGAATCAACATCCTCACATCACACATATCACATCACATACACATCATACCACATTACAAAAACGCCTAACTTAGACATACGTAACGCACAGACACATCATGTCACATCACATCACATCACACTCATATCACATCACATCACATCACATCACATCATACTCATATCACATCACATCACATCAATCACATCACATCATATCACATCACACACATCACATCACATCACAAAATCCATACTATACATACACACACATACATCACATCACATCACATCACATCATATCACATCACATCACATCACATCACATATACACATCACATCACATCACATCATATCACATCACATCATATCACAAACACCCATAAGTTATACATACATACAACACAGTACATCACATCACATCACATCCATAACACACTA
>CM060330.1:760001-772501 GCA_030674155.1 Stramonita haemastoma
ATTCGTATGTGTGTCATAGAAAAGCATTTTCAATTTTTTTTATGTCAACGAGTAGAAAAAGCTTTTTTTTTCCTTAATTAAAAAAAAATTGTATTGACTGAAACAAAGTATATGTATTTCTTTTTCTTTCTTTCTATTTTTGATTGAAAAAATCATTCCATGATGATAGAAAATTGCTCTTTATTTGCTTATAGTATGCATACTCTGTTGGATTGATTAAAAACATAAAGAAGAGAGTAAAATTTTTTTTTAAAAAGCAATAACAATTCAAAGTAAAAAGTCCAACAAACCAAAACCAAACCAAAACAACAAAAACGAACAACAAAAAACCAGCAACAATAGAAATCACACCAAACCAAAACAAACAAGCAAAAATAAAAACAAAAACAACAAACTAAACAAAAAAAACAACCAAACTACAAAATAAAGAAGGTTATGCAAAAACAAATTACACCCGTGCGCATGCGCGAGCACGAACGCGGGTACACACACACACACACACACACACACACACACACACACACACACACACACACACACACACACACACACACCACACACACACACACACACACACACACACACACACACACACATGCGCGCGCGCGGGCGTATTGTATTGTATTGTATTGTATTGTTTGTGTTGTGTTGTGCTGTATTGTTTTGTAGTGTAGTGTATTGTGTTGTAATATTGTATTGATTGTACTGTATTGCATTGTACTGTACTGTATTGTATTCCATTGTATTTTTTGGTTTTGTGTTGTATTGTACTGTATTGTATTGCATTGTATTTTATTGCATTGTATAGCAGTGTAGTGTATTGTGTTGTATTGTATTGTATTGTATACTTATTTTCAGCCAAAGCAGATTTCTTTGGTTGAAATTCGTGCTGCTCTTCACGGGGAAGGCGTGTCGCCACACGATCAGCGCCACCTATTAAAAAAATCATATCTGCGTGTGGATTTGTCTCCCTTTGAGAGTGGCTTTTTTTCTACAGGAATTTGCCAGGGACAACTGTCCTGCACAATCTTTTCGGGTGGTGTTTTTAAATATTTTTTTTACACGTGCTTAACGCGTATCTCATGCGGGGACTTCAAATTACCGTCTCGCCCCCAAAACACTAGCACCCAGACCATCAATCAAGGTCTAGGGGGAGAAGGGGAAAGTTTGGTCTCAAAATTGCGTGGGAGGACTTACTCCCCCCCCCCCCCCCCCTGGGAGATAGTGTAACGGCTAAAACTACTGTCCTTTCCTGTTTTTGTTGATAAGGCCAGACAATTTTGGGTCAAAATATGGCTCTACGGCAATTTTCATGACCAGCCAATGAACAGCTTGACAATGTCAAATGTCTTATCGTGGTCACTGCTTAATTGTGTGATTGGGGCTGCAATCCACAGGTGCATTCAAAAGCGTTTTCTTCTATAGACACAGGACTTACGCGAGTTTCTAAAAATGGTCTGGTTATATTTTTAAATTTCAAATGAGGGGGGAAAAAAAACTATGTGTGTGCTTGTTTTGGAAGAAGGGAGATGAGGAGGAGGGAGGTTATGAAAATAAAGTTATAGCACTTTCAATTTTAAAAAAATATTAAAGATGATGAGCTTTTTAATGAATATACAGTTACATTCATAACACAGGATGGCTACTACCTCCTGTCCAGAGAAAACTGAATGACTATTTGTGAGGCTGAGGACTGGACACTGCAGACTCAGACATCTCATGTTTACCAAGTTCCAAACTGAATGACTATTTGTGAGGCTGAGGACTGGACACTGCAGATTCAGACATCTCATGTTTACCAAGTTCCACATTGGAGATTCTGAGGCGTGCCCCTAACTGTGGCACTTCTCCCATGACAGTGGAACACTTCCTCCACACCTGTCCAACACACCAAAAACCCGAGGGCCGAAATCTGGCCTACTGACCTGGCGATGAGGAACAAGTCTTTATACCCCCTGGGCGGGAGGGGGGAGGGGAGGGGTGTCTTCAGCCAATCACGTTCTATGCCAGGGGCTCCAGACTTGCTGTCTGAGCTGCGCGCTCGACGAAGAAGAAAATTCAAGACACAAATACTGGAAGGCTTATTTTTTAAAATCAAGATACCAACTCAATATTTTCATGGAGCAGATTTGTAATTGCCCTTCAAGGGATAATTAAAGTGTTTATGACTTTGACTTGACTTTGACTGGACAGGTTGACAGAGGTAGAGTTAGTATCCTATAGTACAAATTACAACGTACTCAATCTTTGTCAGGAATGTTTTATAGTGATATACACAAATGTAACACTTTTCTACAAAGTTTCTGCATACTTTATACACAGAAGCTATTTGTCTTCTGAAAATCAGTACAATACGTCTGTTCGCGATTTGAAAAACGAAATGGACAGAACACCAATATGTAGATAACTGACTTTTTCCTACACGAAAAGCTATCTTGTGTCTTTTGATTATGATTCGTATCAATATGCCTGTCAGTATTGTATTAATCCCTTCAGGGATGACTGAAGTGTTTTTTGACTTGACGACTTGTTCCACTTATGCTGTTAAACGTGTAACATGTGATAGAGATATAAGAGGGCACAATATGTTTTTCAACACAAAAGACAACATTTTTCAATCTTGAGGTTTGTTTTCAACGAAAATTGTGTCAAGTAGTTAGTGTCAAGCGGATGGTTTATTTATTTATTTATTTATTTATTTATTTATTCTTTTATATCGAGGATAACAGAATAAGCAATCATGGTAGTGTTAGTAGGCGACAAGGATGTCAAATATTCTTCTGAATGCCATCAACACTTCTCAGTTATGAAAAGTGTTTCGCTATAAGGTAACATTGAAGTTGAAGCTTCAATAACTGCCAGGACCTCTGATGAAGGCTTATCCAGGAGCCGAAACTCGAGTCAGGTCAGGCCAAAGGCTTGGTCCTTACTCAAAAATGCCTAAAATGATGCCATTGAAAAGATATCATTTTCTGGTTTTCTTCTGTTTTTTTTCTTTGTTATCTGAATATATTGGAATAATTATTATCTGAATCTTTGATAAATCATCTGTAAAATGAAGGCAAAGTTATGACTGGTCACCTGCACTGTTCTCCCCACTACTATTTCCTCACAATATTTATATACTACTACTACTACTACTACTACTATACTACTACTCTACTATACTACTACTATACTACTACTACTACTATAATAACAAATATAATAATAATAATAATAATAATAATGATATGATGATAATAATAATAATAATAATAATAATAATAATAATAATAATAATTAATAATAATAATAATAATAATAATAATAATAATAATAATAATAATATAATAACAATAATGATATAATAATACATGGAACTTATATAGCGCTATATCTTGTAAAAACAAATCAAAGCGCTTGCATTCGACCTATACATCACACAAGAAAAAAAAAATATATATATATGCGTACATATATAATTACAGAATAGTGAGTATTGCTGACTTACTCATATTTATTTGTATTAAGTTATTTTGTTGTTGTTATTTATTCTTTTGTTTCGAGGATAATTGAATTAGAACTCATGAGCTTTTTTACATTTAGTCCCCATGTGTATGCATTTTTATAAGTCTTGTTATCTGTTCCCATCGTCATCTGTTCCGACACGATTGCCTACTCTTACGAAAAGCGGAACAGGATTTAACGTGTGCGCAAGATGTTCTGCGTGCGTTCGCACACGGGCCTCGGTTTATAGTCTCATCCGAAAGACTTTTGGGGGAGTGGAGTCAGCACTGATGTTAACTTCAGAGGAAAAATCCCTTCGAACTGGAATGGAACCTGGGTGGTCAAATTGCCAGCGCAATGTTCTGACCACTAGGCTATTCGTCGTATATGTCTCCTGCAAACTTAAAAAAAAAACACCCACCCACACACAGAGATAAAAACATGAAACTAATACACACACACACACACCACACACACACACACACACACACACCACACACACACACACACACACACACACACACACACACACACACACACACACACACACACACACACACATATATATATATATATTAATATAATATACATAATATATATATATATATATATATATTATTATTATATATATTATATATATTTATATATATGTGGAGTTAAAAGTTAAAGTCTGTCCCGAGCCTAAGGCTCATCAGGCCGGTGCTTATCCCGGTTTCTGTGGCGTTAAGCGACTGAGAGTCATAGACTCCCCCCTGGATAGGACGCCAGTCTATCGCAGGGTTAACCCCCAACACAAGGTTGGTACCCCTTTTACACCTGGGTGGGGTGAGAAAATATCCGTAAAGTGCCTTTTCCAAGGGCACAACACTATAGCCGAAAGCTGGGATCGAACCCGCAACCTTTAGATTACGAGTCCAACGCCCTAACCACTAGACTACAGCGGCGGCTTATATGTGGAGTATGGCGGCCTACAGTGGTCAATATCCAGGTCGGGTAGTGTTCCAGCCGACCACTGCGGCCACAACAGAGAGAGAGCAGATAGCATGGAGGGCTGCACTGACTGTCAGAACTGTGCACAGAAAAACAGGAAGCATGGTGCTGATCAGGTTTGTGTGTGCCATGGCTGTCGTCTGGGTAGTATGTTTGTTCTTTTTTCTGTATTCTGGTTAGTGTGTGTAAGTGTGTGTGTGCATTTGTGTGTGTGTGTGTGTGTGTGTGTGTGTGTGTGTGTGTGTGTGTGTGTGTGTGTGTGTGTGTGTGTGTGTGTGTGTGTGTGTGTGTTAGTGTGTGTTAGTGTGTGCTTGTGTGTGCTTGTGTGTGCATGTGCGTGTGTGTGTGTTTATATTTTTTTTATATTAATTTATTTTATTCTTTTGTATCGAGGATAATGGGATCAGCACTCGTGTGCGTTTTTAACATCCAGTCCCCGTGTGTATACAGTTTTGTAAATTTTGTAACCTGTTTCAACCGGCACACAATGGCATACTCTATCGAAAAGCGGAGCAGGATTTAACGTGTGCGCAAGATGCTCTGCGTCCGTTTGCACACGGGGCCTCGATTTGTTCTTCTCTCTCTCTCTCTCTCTCTCTCCTCTCTCTCTCTCTCTCTCTCTCTCTCTCTCTCTCTCTCTCTCTCTCTCTCTCTCTCTCTCTCTCTCTCTCTCTCTCTCTCTCTCTCTCTCTCTCTCCTCTGTGTGTGTGTGTGTGTGTGTGTGTGTGTGTGCTGTGTGTGTGTGTGTGTGTGTGTGTGTGTGTGTGTGTGTGTGTGTGTTGTGTTTCTCTCTCTCTCTTTAATATATATATATATATATAATATAATTATAATAGAATAGAATAGAATAGAATAGAATAGAATAGAATAGAATAGAATAGAATAGAATAGAATAGAATAGAATAGAATAGAATAGAATAGAATAGAATATAATATAATATAATATAATATAATAATACATAATATAAATAGATATATAAATATATATAGCTATATGTGTGTGTGCAAGCACGCGCGCGTGTGTGTATGTATGTGTGTATGGTTGTATGGGCGTATGTATGTATATGTGTGTGTGCGTGGTAGTGTGTGTCTATCCGCGCCCGCCTGCGTGCGTATGTGTACGTGTGCGCGTGCGATGTGTGTTAATTTTGTTGTGTTGTGTTGATCTGCGCCGCTCTGTCTTTCAGCTGACGTCATTGGTGACGTCAAACCCGGTGGATTTTGATGACGTCAGTACAGTTGCAGGCTGGGAGTTTGTCTATCATCACGAACACGTCAGTATACTTTAGGTATCCTCTGTGTGTGCCTCCACTTGGGAAAGGGGGGGGGGGGGAGGGCGCAGAGGAATGGAAAACCTTTTAGTCAAAATCACTTAGTTTCCTTGACCAAGTGGTCATTGGGGGAGCACGAAGGACGAGTTGGCCGACAGTTTTCTCCTGGCTGGTCATGATGATGATGATGATGATGATGATGATGATGAAGATTTATTTATTTAGTTGGTGTTTTAAAATTTATTATGATTATGATTATGATTATTATTATTACTATTACATTAATATTATCATTATTATTATTTATTTTTTTAATTTTATTTATCATTATCATTATTATTATTATTATTAATATTATTATTATTAATTTTATATTATTATTTAAAATTTTTTTATTTATTTATTTATTTATTATTATCATTATTATTTTTATTATTATTATTATTATTATTATTATTATTATTATTATTATTATTATTATTATTATTTTTTTTTTTTTTAAATTTATTTATTTATTTATTTTTATTATTATTATTATTATTATTATTATTATTTTTTTTTTTTTTTTTTTTACTGATGATGGCGATAATGACGATGATGATTTTTAATGATGATAATTTTTGATGATGATGGTGATGATAATGATGATGGTTTTAAAAAACCTGATGATGATGATGACGATGATGATGGTGATGATTTTTATCATTATCATCATCATCATTATTATTATTATTATTATTATTATTATTATTATTATTATTATTATTATTATTATTATTATTATTATTATTATTTCTTTACTGATGACGATAATGACGACGACAACGGTGATAATGATAGTGATGATGATGACGATGATGACGATGATGACGACAGCGATGACACTGATGCAGGATCTGCTGTTGACGGTGTCCCCGGACAGCTGTTATTTCTCAGTGCTGCATGACCGCTACGCCAACAGGACACTCAGCCCCGCCAACCGCGCCTCCACAGAGGTCAGTGTGTGCACACTACATGCATGCATGCATGCACACACACACTACATGCATGCACACACACATTACATGCATGCACACACACACTACATGCATGCACACACACACTACATGCATGCACACACACACTACATGCATGCACGCACACACACACACACACACACACACACACACACACACACACACACACACACACACACACACATACAACTTAAAAAAATTAAGAGTCACACACAGAGTTGGTGTCACAACTTAAGAGTCACACACAGAGTTGGTGTCACAACTTAAGAGTCACACACAGAGTTGGTGTTACAGCTTAGAAGTCACACACAGAGTTGGTGTTACAGCTTAGAAGTCACACACAGAGGTGGTGTCACAACTTATGAGTCACACACAGACTTCGTGTCACAACTTAGGAGTCACATACACAGTTAGTGTCACATCTTAGGAGTCACATACAGAGTTGATGCCACAACTTAGAAGTCACACACAGAGTTAGTGTCACAACTTAAGAGTCACACACAGAGTTAGTGTCATAACTTATGAGTCACACACAGAATTCGTGTTCAAGAATGAGTCACACGCAGTTCGTGTCACAACTTAGGAGTCACACACAAAAAGGGTGCCTCGTTAACAAAATCCCTATGATGTGGCGAGGGTCTTTATCATTTATTTTTTATTCTGACTGATTCATAATGCAAGCTACAGACACACAACTGGTCAACACATGTATAGTTGTGTACCCTGTGACACAGTGACGTGCAGAACCTCTGGCTTTTAGTACAGCTTGTGACACAACATGTTCAGTCCTTTTTGAAGTCAGAGAGGTCTGCCGTCACCAGTTATCGCCACTATTTGTTTTTATACACAAATGTATGTGTTTTTTTCCCCTTCCATTCCAAAACGTACATGCATGAGCTTTCACATGTCTACCTAAACAGAAGTCAATTTTATCCGAAGACAAAAATGAACGCGCCTGTCTAGACAGCAAAAAGTCCGGGCTGGAGTGTGCAGTGGTTCGAATCCCGTTTGGGCCCAAAACATTTCCCATCCATTAGACCACGAGTGGTGGTCTGGGTGCTAGTCTTTCGGATGAGACGATACACCGAGGTCCCATGTGTTACACATTATTATTTAGCGCACGTAAAAGAACCCACGGCGACAAGAGGGTTGTCCCTGGCAAAATTCTGTAGAAAAAAGCCACATAGGGAATCAAAATACAGTTGCAAACAGGAAAAAAATAATGGGTAGGCGCTACACTTGTGACGACGCGCTCTCCCCGGGGAGAGCAGCCCGATAAAGTGATATAAACAAAATAAAATGAAATGACGTCAGACCTGTAGGTAGAGAGGTAAGGAGGTAGGTAGGGAGGTAGGTAGGTAGGTAGGGAGGGAGGGAGGGAGGTAAAGAGATAGGTAGGCAGGGAGGTAGAGAGGTAGGTAGGCAGGGAGGTAGAGAGGTAGGGAGGTAGGTAGGTAGGGAGGTAGGTAGGGAGAGAGGTAGGTAGGGAGAGAGGTAGGTAGGGAGAGAGGTAGGTAGGGAGAGAGGTAAAGAGATAGGTAGGCAGGGAGGTAGAGAGGTAGGTAGGCAGGGAGGTAGAGAGATAGGTAGGCAGGGAGGTAGAGAGATAGGTAGGCAGGGAGGTAGAGAGATAGGTAGGCAGGGAGGTAGAGAGATAGGTAGGCAGGGAGGTACTTCTGTAACCTCTCTTTTTTGTATAGTGTGACAACGTTAGCATCCCTCATGTCTTGTGGTACTTTGCCTTTCACTCCAACAGAGGCAGAGGATTTCATGCAACTCGGTGATGAGTGTCTCTTTGCAGCACTTCAGGACTTCGCCAGGAATACCGTCTTTCCCAGGTGCCTTGCCACAGGCAAGAGAGTCCAGGGATTTGCTGAGTTCATCTATGGCTGGTTCTCTGTCAAGCTCTGCCAGCTCTGGTAGGCACTCTATGGCATTCAGGACATCTTCTGTGACTACATTTTCCTTTGCTATATAGCTCAGTGTAGTGTTTTATCCAGCACTCCATCTGTTGTTCTCTGTCTTGAATCACCTCCCCAGTAGCTAATTTCAAAGGGTCAGTTTTCTTTTGCGTTGGGCCCAATGCCTGGTTGATGCCGTCATACATCGTCTTGATGTTGCCTGGGTCAGCTGTGATCTGAATTTGGGAGCAGAGCCGAAGCCAAAAGTCGTTGGCGCATTGCCTGGCACACTGCTGGACTTTGCTGCGAGCAGCACTGAGAACCTGGAGGTTCTGCTTGCTGGGATTGGTTTTGTGTGCTGTCAGGGCGTTTCTCTTGGCCTTGATGACTGGTGTCATTACTTCTGAGAGGGCTCCGAACCAGTCAGCTGACTTGCTGGTCTTTTTGCCAAAGGGTGGACATGGCGGCGTTGTAGAGAGCATCTCTGAAAAGTTATCATCGTTCTTGGGCATTTTCAGTGGGTGGGCCACGTAGAGTATCCTCCATTACACGCGAATACTCCTCCATTTTTGGGAGCGGGATAGCTCAGTGGCCAGAGCACTTGCATTCCCCCAGTCAAGTTAAGCAGCGTCGAGCGTGGTTGCCAATTGGATGGGTGACTGTTGGCACGCCTTGGCTTCAGTACAGTCCCCCCGGTTCACCCAGCTGTAAATGGGTACGTTTTCTTTAGGGTCAGGGAAGGTAAAGCAGCGAGGGAGAGGAGATGGGCGCCGCCCTCAACATGCTGGCCATTTGAGAAGCTGAGGTCTCTGACGCCTCGCTCCCCTACGACCACACAGGTTATGGGACACCTTTACCCTTTTTATCTTTTACTCCTCCACTTTTACTTGGTCACGTGTTTTGCTAGTGTTGATGCGATGTCTACCTTTCTTTCTTGTGCGGTGCAATCTCTTCACACGGAGCTTCACATTGCTGCACACCAAAGAATGGTCAGTGTCACAATCCGCGCTCTGGTAGCTGTGAGTGCTCTTGGTGCTGGAAAGGTTTTTATTTATTTTTTTTTTATTTCATATGTTGAACATGGAATGAGGTCGAGTTGATCGCAACATATTTATAATTCTTGACCTAATAATGATGTCTGTTGTGGTCTGTTGCAGGACGACTTCATCCGTGCTGGAATAATCGATAATTACGAGGATCAAAACATTTACTGCCATGCTACACTCTGTGTGTGTTGTGTTGTGTGTGTGTGTGTGTGTGTGTGTGTGTGTGTGTGTTGTATGTGGGTTGTGTGTGTGTGTGTGTGTGTGTGTTGTGTGTCTGTGTGTGTGTTGTGTGTCTGTGTGTCTGTGTGTCTGTGTGTCTGTGTGTCTGTGTGTGTATTGTGTGTTTGTGTGTGTGTGTGTGTGTGTGTGTGTGTGTGTGTGTGTGTGTGTGTGTGTGTGTGTGTGTGTGTGTGTGTGTGTGTGCATGTGTGTGTTGCTGTCGTTGTTGTTGTTGTAGTCTACGTCGTTTTGTCGCTGTTGTCTTCTTTTTCTGCTTCTCTCTATCTCTCTCTCTGTCTCTCTCTCTGTCTCTCTCTCTCTCTCGTCTGTCTGTCTGTCTCTCTATATATAATGTACATACATATTGTGTATATATACAATTATATATTATATACATATCCCTCCCCCCTCTCTTCATTCTCTCTTCTCTCTCTTCTTTTCTCTCTCTCTCTCTCTCTTCTTCTTCTCTCTCTCTCTCTCTCTCTCTCTCTCTCTCTCTTCTCTCTCTCTCTCTTCTCTCTCTCTCTCTCTCTCTCTCTCTCTACTCTCCCTCCCTCTCTTTCACTTCTCCCTCTCCCCTCCTCTCCCTCCCCCCCCCCTCTCTCTCTCTCTACTTGTCAGTCTGTCAGCATGCCTATAATTATGTACTTTTCCATCAGAAAGGAGAGGAACAGAAAAAACTTTTTTATTTTATTTTAAATACCAACCATTAAGTCGGTCACAATAGATGTTCCACACCCATCGAATCTGAGCCTTCATTATCGGGAGAATTGCTCGTAAGTGACTTCCTGACTTCAGAGATTAATGAAAACTAGGACCAAAGTAGCGGAAAGTCACGATCAGAGTCTTAAAAGTTACAGAACAAATCTGCTTCTCTAGGTAGGTCCTGGTCCGTTACTTTACAAGCACCAGCAGGAATCAGTTTGGGGCTGGTTCTTCTGTTAAAAAAAAAGTTTTTAATGCACAAAAAGCCCACTTTTTCCGATACAAACAACAGAAAGAAAGCCTTGTACATTGTGTTATCAATGCAGGAAAAAAACAACTCTGACGTTCTGTCATCAATACAAAAAAAAAAATCCTCTTACACAGTGGCATAAACACAAACAGAAAAACCCTCTTAAACTCTGTCAACGGTACATAAACATCTTATGCACTCTATCAATACAGAAAAAAAAATCTTACTCTGAAAACCCCAACCTAACAACGGACTGACTCTTCTCATTGCTCAAGAAAGAACATTCACGGGTGTTGTTTTGGTTGTTGTTTGTTTGTTGCTTGTTGTTGTTGTTGTTGTTGTTATTGCTTTGAGATTGCTTTTGCTGTTGCTGCTTTGTTGTTGTTGTTTTGTTGTTGCTGCTGCTTTGTTTGTTCTTTGTTGTTCTTGCTGTAGTGACTATTGTTGCTTTGTTAATGTTTTTTTGTGTTTCTGTTGCTGTTTGTTCTTGCTGTTATTGTCATCGCTTTGTTATTATTGCTGTTGATGTTGTTGTTATTGGTGCCGCTGCTACTGTTATTGTTGTTGCTAATGTTGTTGCTACTTCTACTGTTTCATCTGTTGTTGTACTTGTTGTTGGATGTTGAACTGACTGAGTGACTGAGTGACTGAGTGAGTGAGTGACTGACTGAGTGACAGACTGACTGACTGAATGACTGACTGACTGACTGACAGGATGAATGATGAATGAATGATGTAGAGAGTGCACAAATGCCAATACCCACAAACCTCTACTTATCTGTCTATTCATCAATCTATACCTATTTCATGTACAAGGTGGCATGTAGACTCGTTTGTCTACCTGTTTGCTCGAATTCAAGTAGATGTAAACATGCATAAACGAAGTGACATACTCGAACACAAAATAAATTACGGTTTATGTGTATTTGAGCACAGGTGAACCCTTTCATTTATACACGTACCACCACCACCACCATCACCATCATAATCACCTCCACCTCTCTCTCTCCATCTCTCTATCTCTCTTTCTCTGTCTCTCTCTATCTCTCTATCTCTCTTTCTCTCTCTGTGTCTCTGTCTCTCTCTTTCTTTCTTCCTTCACTTCTATCTCCCTCTCTTATTTGTATCAGACACAAACCCTCATGAAAAGGTAAAGGTAAAGGTGTCCCATAACCTATGTAGTTGTAGGGAAGCGAGGCATCAGAGACCTCAGCTTCTCTAGGGGCCAGCATATTGAGGGCGGCGCCCATCTCCTCTCCCTCGCTGCTTTACCTTCCCTGACCCTAAAGAGGGCAGGTAACCCATTTACAGCTGGGTGAACTGGGGGACTGTACTGAAATCAAAGCACGCGCGCAAACAGTCACCCATCCACTTGGTAACCTCGCTCGATGCTGCTTAACTTTGACTGGGGGAAAGCGAGTGCTCTAACCACTGAGCTGTCCCGTCCCCATAAACCTCATTAAACAACAGTAATGAACAAAGTGTAACGCAAAGAAACACACAACAAAACACAAGACGAAAAGATTCATAATTATGATTTCTCGCGACATCTGCCGGAGCTCGGTATTGTACAACACGACACAGCACGATGTGACTTGATGCAGCAGTACACG
>CM060330.1:787501-790001 GCA_030674155.1 Stramonita haemastoma
AACTATAAGTGGAGTGCGCCAAGGATGCCTGCTCTCTCCCACCCTCTTCTACATCTTCTTAGAGAGAATAATGGTTGAAGCACTTGAAAATCATGAGGGAACGGTCAGCATTGGAGGCAGGATAATCACAAACACGTTTTGCCGACGACATTGAGGGCTTAGATGGAGAAGGGAAAGAACTAGCCAGCCTGGTAAATCACCTTGATAAAGCATCATCGGCATATGGCATGCAGATCAATGCAGAGAAAACCCAGTTGATGACAATTAGTGCCAATGGCATCAACACTGACATAGTTATAGACTGTAAGAAAATTAAGACTGTGCGAGGTTTTTAATATTAAATTGGGAGCTATAGTGTCTGATGAGGAATCAAATCCCAAAATTCTCTCCAGGATAGCCCAGACCACAGCTGCAATGACCAAACAGAAAGTCCTCTAAAATGACAAGAACATCGCCATTAGCTTCAAGTTCAGGCTGATGCGTTCCTTGATCATATCCATATTTTTTTATAGGCATGTGAAACATGAACCATATCAGCAGACATTGAAAGAAGGATACAGGCAATGGAGATGAGATGCTTTGGCAAACTTCTTGGTATCTCCTACAGAGATCCCAATCACTGACGAGAAAGTGAAATCCAGAGTTGAAAGCGCCACCGGTCATATGAAGAGCTCCTGACTTCAGTGGATCAAAGAAGCAAACTGAAG
Source organism: Stramonita haemastoma (assembly GCA_030674155.1). Classification (NCBI taxonomy): domain Eukaryota; kingdom Metazoa; phylum Mollusca; class Gastropoda; order Neogastropoda; family Muricidae; genus Stramonita; species Stramonita haemastoma. The sequence goes on from CM060330.1 coordinate 788,209, forward strand.
TGGTGCGGACACGTTACACGAACATCTGGACTGGCCCAGACTGTTGTATAGGGAACAGTGAAAGGAGGGAGACGAAGAGGCAGACAGAGAAAACTCTGAGTCTTCGTCTCCCTCCTTCTCTTGTTCCATAGAAGTCACAAATAGCGCACAACAAAAAACCCACGGCAACAAAAGAGTTGTCCGCTGCAATATTCTGTAATTAAAAAGGAGGGGGGTGCACTCTAATGAGAAAAAAAAAACAATTTTCAAGCAGAAAATTTCAGAAAAAAGGGGTAGCGTTGCTCTTTTAGTTAAGCATGCTCTCTTTCTCGGGGGAGGAGCAGCTTGAGTTACATGCAAAGAAATATACTGTGACTTAAAGTGGTATACTCTACAATACAATACAGCAAAATACCACACAATACTGTACAATACTGTGCAATGCATTACAATACAATACAGTACGGTACACTACAATGTAATGCAATACAACATATACAATGCAGTGCAATGCCATGTAGTACAATGGAATACCATACAAAACAATATAATACAATGCATTGCAATACAACACAGAGCAATGCAATGCAATATCATATATGCACATTGTGCAATTCAACACACAAAAAATACAACACACTTCAATGCAATGCAATACAACACACTACCTATGTAATACCGTATGATGTAATACAATACAGTGCAAAGCAATGCAATACAATACATTACAATACAAAGCAAGAGATTGCAACATCACACATTACAGTGCAATACGGTGCATTTCAACATTTCATTGCAATGCAATACAACACAATGCAACAGATTCAAAGCCATTATATTTTAACGAATTACATTATAATACAATACATGAAAATGCAACATAATGCAATGCATTACCACACGACACACAACAACATTACAATAGGACACAGCCTAATGCAATACAATACAATACATTACACTATCGTATTGTATTGCATATTTTGCGTACACTGCGTACGATACATTACAATAGGGGCCGGGATAGCTCAATGGTCAGAGTGCTCGCTTTCCCCCAGTCAAGTTAAGCAGCGTCGAGCGTGGTTACCAGTTCAATGGGTGACTGTTTGCGCGCCTTAGCTTCTGTATAGTTCCCCAGTTCACCCAGCTGTCAATGGGTACCTTGCTCTTTCAGGGTCAGGGAAGGTAAAGCAGCGAGGGAGAGGAGATGGGTGCCGCCTTCAACATGCTGGCCCCTAGAGAAGCTGAGGTCTCTGATGCCTCACTCCCCTATGATCACACAAGTTATGGGACATCTTTACCTTTTTTACTTTTACATTATAATATAACATAATGCAAACATCTTTCCTGGGAAGTAGACCTATGAGAAAGTTGCCTATCGAAGGCATGTTCCGAGCCTCATCTTTAAATCATGTTTAAATCTCTGGAAGGCTTCTTTACCTTCACCTTCACCTATCCCGCAGTCTTGTAGACCTTTAGGGCACCACTGAAGATTTTGCAACCAGCTTCCTCCACTCCTTGTGGTTTCCTAGGATTGTGGTAACCGTTTTATGGTCATTGTTCTGCTTCATGTTCGTTTTGTTAATCTGTTTATTGTTATTGCTGTGTGGCTCGTGTACGTGTGTGGGTTTTTTTCTTTGTTTTATTTTTCTGGCATCGTTTTATTGATAGTGTAAGATCAACGTGCGTGAATCGACTTGAAATGAACAGAATTCCAAACCTCACAATTTTATCGTGATAATTCTTTGTTTTTTTTTCTGCATGTTTTATAAAGTGTAAGATAAACGAAGCGTGCAATCGACTTAAGCACTGAA
>CM060330.1:800001-807501 GCA_030674155.1 Stramonita haemastoma
CGACACTAGTGCGTAAGTGACTTTTTTTTTAATAATCACATTATCGGTTCTTACCGGCACACAATTACATAACTCTACCGACAGATGGAACGGGTTTTAACGTGTGTGCAAGATGTTCTACGTATGCTTGCACACGGGGCTTCGGTTTATAGTCTCATCCGAATGACTTTTCGGGGGAGTGGAGTTGGCACTGATGTTAACTCCAGGGGGAAAATCCCCTCAAACAGGCCTCTCAGAAGTAGCTTGATCTCAGGCCGTCAGATTGCCCAGGTCATAAAGTGACTACAAGGCTATGCCACCCTCCCTCTTGCTCTATACTTTGAAAGTTAAAGAAGCAGAGCACTCGCTTTCCCCCAGCCAAGGTTAAGCAGCATCCAGCGTGGTTACCAATCGGATAGGTGACCGTTTGCGTGCGCGCGTTGGTTACAGTACAGTCCCCCAGTTCACCCAGCTGTAAATGGGTACCTGCCCTCTTTAGGGTCAGGGAAGGTAAAGCATGCAGCGAGGGAGAGGAGATGGGCGCCGCCCTCAACATGCTGGACCCTAGAGAAGCTAGCCGCCGCTGTAGTCTAGTGGTTAGGACGTTGGACTCGAAATCTAAAGGTTGCGGGTTCGATCCCAGCTTTCGGCTATGGCGTTGTGCCCTTGGAAAAGGCACTTTACCGCAATTTTCTCACCCCACCCAGGTGTAAAAGGGGTACCAACCTTGTGTTGGGGGTTAACCCTGCGATAGACTGGCGTCCTATCCAGAGGGGAGTCTATGACTCTCAGTCGCTTAACGCCACAGAAACCGGGATAAGCACCGGCCTGATGAGCCTTAGGCTCAGGACAGACTTTAACTTTTTTTTTTAACGAGAGAAGCTGAGGTCTGTGATGCCTCGCTCCCCTACGACCACATAGGTTAGGGGACACCTTTACCTTTTTACCTTACATAGTTGAATAAATGTTATATTCCAGACAAAAAAGGGAAGCATGTTCACAGGATTGAGACAGGTGACGGCTGATCCGCAATGGCACACTGGGAAGACTAAAGATTCTATAGCTTTCAGTATGTCTGTCTGTCCGTCAGTCTGTTGATGTCACTGTGTGTGTGTGTGTGTGTGTGTGTGTGTGTGTGTGTGTGTGTGTGTGTGTGTGTGTGTGTGTGTCTGTGTGTGTGTGTGTGTGTGTGTGTGTGTCTGTGTGTGTGTGTGTGTGTGTGTGTGTGTGTGTGTGTGTGATGTGTGTTTGTGCGCGCGTATGCGCATTGTATTTCACTAACATTTGGATTAAGTACTTGATAAAGAGAATGTCACCCAAACACTGGCCTACATAAGCAGCAGACGACATGTCAGTCACCACTAATAATAATAACAATACATGGAATTTATATAGCGCTATATCTTGCAAAAACAAATCAAAGCGCTTGCACTCGACCTACACAACACACAACAACCAATGACAATAAATAGTTTTAGCAAATTCGAATGTACACACACACACACACACACACACACACACACACACACACACACACACACACACACACACACCCCATACACACACACACACACGCACGCACGCACACACGCACGCACGCGCGCGCGCACACACGCACACACGCACACACTCACACTTATAGAGGTTATACACATTGGCAGGGTGAAGGGAATTTCAGATGTTGAAGGCAGGGACAAATAGGAGATGGAAACAGAATCGAAAATCTTAGGTTTGAAACAAGTGTGTCTTGAGGTTGGATTTAAAAGTGTCATATGTAGGCTTTTGCCGAAGGGAGAGAGGGAGGTCATTCCACATTGATGGACCAGAAATAGAGAAAGAGCGGCGTCCAACGGTAGATAGGTTGAATCTAGGCATTTTTCAGGATAAGGTATCTGCACTACAGTGTCTCTTTCCAGTCACCCTGGGTCCAAGAGACAACCACCAGCAAAACAAATAAATATTTTTTGGTTTTGTTTTTCTTCTTTTATTACAAGCATAAAAGAAATTGCAGAAAGGCTTTTACACACATGGTACAGGTATGCCCAATACAAACATTTTGACAATCCCACAATATATTTCTTTTTTTCTCTTAAAATTGTATTCCATCATCTGTACATTGCAGTATTAAAAACTGACCAAATACAATCATTAAACAAAAGAGCTATAGAAACGATATTTGGAAAATTACCCAGGATCAGATAGCCTTTACCACGTTTTTTTAAAATCCCATTTTCATTAATGACACCAAGCAAAAAAAAATCCCCCCATAAACCAAACAAAACAAAGACACGAAACAAAAGCAAACCTCTGATAAACACCCTTGTCAACACCTGTTATAAAACAGCTGACACCCCACCCCCCCCCAAAATAGAAAAAAACCCAACAACAAACAAAACAAAACCAAAACTCTGGTAAACATTATCAACGCATGTTAACAAACAACAAGCCTTATTTACTGACCAAAAAACCCCACATGAGACGATTATTACCTATGCCATTTTTTCTGCCATCAAAGGAGCATGGCTGGTCTTTGTAACTCTGGAATGGACAATCTTTAAAACAACAACAACAACAACGAACATTGGCTTTAAATTTGGTAAGTAATAGCGACAATCAAAAACAAGTCGTCACAGTTAATCACAAAACAAATATTGTTTGGCATGTGATGCAGGTTTCTGTAGGGTAAGCAAACAAATCTCAAAGCTATCCAGGCTGTTTACAAAAACAAACCTCGGAGCTATTCTGTTTACTTTTCACAAAAAATTAGGTCAATCAGAGCTATCATGTTTATTTAACACGAAACAGGTCAAGGCCGTTTACAAAAACACAAATTTTAGAGCTGTAATGTTTACGTTGCACACACAAAATTCAAGACAATTTACAAACAATAGCTTAACAGAACTAGCACATAAGAGACTGACACAAAAACCATTGTAAACAGATATCTTTGCACACAACTTTTGATTTAAAAAAAGCCCCAGAGCGAGTGTAATCTTTGCAACACTTTATTTCAGTTCATCCAATAGGTTGATATTACATCTACATTTTTTGTTGCCCTTCTATGGAAGAAAAAAAAGCAGAAAATACCAGATGTAAAAAAAGGAAACAAGCAAACAAGGCCCGAGAAAAATAGTGGCACTGAAAGCAACGCTCTCCTCCTGAGGAATCAAATTGATCTTTCAGCAGAACAATGTCCTGATGAATAAATACAAGCAGTAGTAGTAGAGTAAACTATACTACTGAAGGCCACAGAGACTGTGGCAAAGACAGAAATGAAAGACTAGGTGATATCCTGGACTGTCAATCAAAAAAAAAACCCACATAAAACCAAAAAGGAGAAGAAAAGAAGCAGCTGAGACTGGCACCACGGTTGTGAGTGATGTTGTTAAATGGTTTTCTTGGTACTAACTGATTGAGAAGCTGAGGTGGGTCTCTGATGCCTGGCTCCCCTACGACCACACAGGTTATGGGACACATTTACCTTGATCTTTCACTGAATTAAGGCTTTAACTGTGCAAACCTGGTCCAAAAACTCACTGGAAATCAAATTTCAACTACGAACTTCATCGTCTTATATCAACACACATGAAAAACATGAGTTTAAAAAAGGCAATAAAAAAGTAGATACAAGAAAAACTTAGTGGAGACTGCAAAGGTAAAACGAGTACTCTTTAACTTTTCATGGGGAAAAGCTGTTGGCACACTGCGCAAAGACAAGAGGCATTTCCAGATCTCCAATCGTTTGTCTTGGTGGTTTGCAAGCATTTTCACAGGAACTCATTTGGGGAAAGTATAGTGCACTTATGGAATCTAACTTGGGACGGGGACGGGATAGCCTGGTGGTTAAAGTAAAGAATTCGTGATCTGCTGACCCAGGTTTGATTCTCGCTCTAGAGGAGTTCACAGCAGTGCCGACTCTACTCCCCCTCTCCCCCTCCCCAAAGATAAAGACACCAAGATCAAACCCAACTGTTTCAGACATGGATTGCTGATATGTGTATACAGTGGATTGTCTATTAGAGTGATGTATGAACATAGTGACTAAGCTATGTCTTGTGAAACCCATTCTACACTGGGCAGATGGAAATGGAGAACAACATGAAGGTATTCAAGACTTCAGTGTTTGGAAGTCACTTCGTCAGCAATCATAGTCAGTTGTGATTCAATGTTTGGGAGAACTGCCTGTCTGTTTGTCTGTCTGTCGGTCGGTCTGTCGGTCTGTCGGTCTGTCTGTCTGTCTTTTTGTCCGCTTCTTCATCTGTATACATGTATGCATGCTTGTATACCGTCCGTGTGTGTGTGTGTGTGTGTGTGTGGTGTGTGTGTGTGTGTGTGTGTGTGTGTGTGTGTGTGTGTGTGTGTGTGTGTGTGTGTGTTGGTGTGTTGTCTGTGTGTGTATGTGTGTGTGTGTGTGAGTGAGTGAGTGAGTGAGTGAGTGAGTGAGTGAGTGAGTGAGTGTGTATGTATGTATACATACATGCATGCATGCATGCATATTATATAACTATATATGTATATTTCAAGCCCGTTTTGTCTTTATTGACGCCCATTATGTATATGTTCATGCACATATGTATATACGTATGTAAATGTAGAAAAAAAAGGAAAGCGATACAGGTAGGTAGCGGCAGCCCCCGGCATATCCCGTCATCACAGCTGAAAAATGGCTGTTTTTCGATCTTTTCACTTCTTTATTACTCTGCTTCTGTTGTACTGATTAAATTTTTTTATATATCAAAATAAAGTTCGATCTTTTCTCTTTTGATTGAGTGCATTTTTATTTCTGTGACTGATCTGAGATGAATACGCGAAGTGCGTGAATGAGGTGTGTGTTCCGCTAAAAAACGCTGCGCGGCCGCCATTTTCACGAACACGGACAAAGCTTCAAAAAGACATGCCCACTTTAAGTTCCCCGAGCATTCGCGATATACAATCAACTGTGCTATATCAGGTATCACTGTGTTCAGTATTTATGCTATAATACTGAAATGGGTACATAATTATTGATTTATGGATAGTTTTTGCAAAAATTCCGTTTTTTTTGCGGCACACAATCTTCGTCGGCAAGTTCTAAAGAACCTGTAGCTTAAAATAGTCAATACCACAGGCGAAAATGAAACAAGACCACCTATTGGTTCTAATTTGTAAATGGGTTAATGTATTCATGGGCTGTCCTACATAAGCAAACCAACCAAAACATAGTTTTCAAATCTTGGAAAGATCAGAAACATGGAGGCAAGAACGAACGATCGCTGCGAAACGATCATGTCGAAAATCGACGATTTTCTCGATTTACTGGGTAGATATGATAAATTTGTGATTGTAGATCATTAATGTTATTGTTTATTTAGACACGGGTCGCGTAGTTTGAAAAAAATTTCATTAGATCATTAAAAACGAAGACTTTGAAAAGGGTAGATACGATCGTCGAAGACGATCGGGCATGCGCAAACCGGAAAGAAGAAAACGTGTCCGATTTCCTTGGATATTTTCACGAAATTACTTCTTAAATTTATGATGCTTATAAAATCAGATATTTTAAACATACTTATATTCAAACTTTTTTTTTTATAAGGTCGTATAGTGAAATAGGTGTGTTATTGTACGTTTTATTGAGTGACCGGTCTAACCAAGAGGAGGTAATCCCGAGATCGCGATTCACTTCTTCGTGAAACAAACGTCGGTCGTTGCTTCTGTTTTGGGGGGATTTATTAGAACCAGTTTAGGTCACGGTTTCATTTATGATTGATGAATTAAAAGTTTAAGTTTGTTACAGTTTTCATTTTTGTTGTTGTTTTGTTTTGTTTTTTTTTTTGGGGGGGGGCTGCATGACTTGGAATATTTTATGCAGCCTGAGTAGTAAATCACTAAAATGCCATATCAGTGTTTGAATTAATTTCTTTTTTAGTAACTTGAACTGAAGCAGGTTTAGTTTCAGCACAGTAGTACCACAAGTAAGCTTGCTCTTTGTGATTTATGCAGTGTATCTAATAGCCATAGTCTTTTCTTTTCATTTTCCCCAGTCATTCTCCTTTTCATTTTCCCCAGTCATTCTCCTTTTCAGAGTTTCCATTATTATGTTTTTTTGTTTTGACTCATTTGAGGGTTCACTATCTTTACTACTTGAATTAGTACTTTACTTTTATTTTCTGTTGATTGGTTTTATACTATTTCGAGATATTAAAAAAAGGCAGAATCCACTTAGGCTACTATTTTAATTGTGATTTTAAGAAAAGGATAAAGAAGTCAACACCGTTAAAAGTAAAATTGTGTTATATATTGGGTAATTTTTAACCTTCAGTGACTTTACAAAAATATGTGACACATCTACATTGATAGATACCATCCCCAATACCACAGTTCTGATACTAATGAGATGTTTATAAATTTCCCTATGTGTGTCAGTTTATTTCAAATTTCAATTTTCAAAATTTCAATTTTCAAAATTTTATTTCAAGAAAACCCCCCAAGGGGTACATGAAATTTGACAAAACCAATGCTTGCAGATATGGGCGTGTGAAAAATACTCACAACAAAAATCCTAACACAATGGATGGTAGAAAAAAGAAAAAAGAAAGAGTATTCACAATACATTAGGAGAACAACCCCCCCCCCCCCCCCCCCCACACACACAAGTTGTTCAGTTGTCACTCCTATTGTTTGTCTATTCTTGTTATCAGATTTCTTTTAAACCTTTTGGCAGTTTTGCCTTTTGAAAGGAAGAAACAAATTCTTTTACACTAATTACAGTTTTTTTGCTGGTTTTCTTTTATTTTTAATTATTGTTTTTTAAATTTATTTTTTATTCCCTGAAATGCTGACACACTGATGGAAGTCAACTGAGCAAGCTGGGGTCCATTTTTCTGGCTACTGGAAAAGGTCGTTGTCCAAAGGTGCCTGTTGTAGAGATTTCCAATCATCTGCTGATTCAGTTATTGGTACTGAAGCAAGAGGGTGGGAAGACATTTGATGAAACAGCTTCATTTCTCAGTCAACTCATTCCAGATGCTGAACTTTCAAGGTTGCAGTATCATCTCATTAAGGAAGAAGAAAATGTGCAACTTCTTTAGGATAAGTCACAGAGAGATAGATTTCTGTCTGAGCCAGTTTATGTTGAACAGCTGGGTCCACTGTTTGCATAATTTTGATAAAATTTGATGTTTCATAACATTTCTCTAGAATGTTCGCCACATTTTTGGGCACTTGGCGGCCATTTTGAATCCAAAATTACATTATGTAATGGATGAACAAATTCAACAAATGCATTTTTTAATAGCATATAAAACCATGTTTTACATCACCAAATTTCAAGTCAGTATCTCTACAGGTTCAAAAGTTATTGACAAAAAATCTACTGTGTACTGTATTTTGGTCCGTCGCAGGGCATTTTAAGGTTTTTAGCAAATTCAGACCCCAATATTTGAAACATTTGGTCAAGTACAGCCTTAGAAAAAATTGGGCATAGTCTATATTAACATATCTTTTGAACAATGTAAAAAAGTAACCATAAGATGCCATCTT
>CM060330.1:812501-827501 GCA_030674155.1 Stramonita haemastoma
ATCAGTATAGCACACAGGACGGTCAGTTGTTCATGTTCCGCTTTTCGTAAGAGTAGGCCATCGTGTGCCCATGGGGAACAGATGACACGATTTACAGAAACTGCATTCACACGGGGACTGGATGTAAAAAAAAAAAGAAGAAAAAGCACATGAGTGTTTATTCCATTATCCTCGATATAAAAGTATAAAATAAAATAAATAGATTTAAAAAAAATAAAATGAAGGTTCGTCAGAAAAAGAGCCATTGGGAAAGAAATACAACTAAAGTGTAGGTAACCAGTTACAACTAACTTCCTACGGTATTGTATTGTATTGTATTGTAATGTATTGTATTGTATTGTATTGTATTGTATTGTATTGTATTGTATGTATTGTATTGTATTGTTGTTTGTGTTGTGTGTGGTGTTGGTGTGGTGTTGGTGTTGGTGTGGTGTGGTGTGGTGTGGTGTGGTGTTGTCTTGAATCATATCGTATCGTATCGTATCATTTCGTGTCGTATCATATTGTATACCACTTTAATTAAGTCATAGCAGATTTATCGACATGAAATTGAGAATTCTCTCCCCCAGGAAAGAGAATGTCGCCACAAGAGCAGCGCTACCACCCATTATGGTTTGGTTTTACCGTCTGCATAATTATGTATTTCATTTTCTATCAATCATTCGGATGAGACTATAAACCGAGGTCCCGTGTGCGAACGCACGCAGAACACCTTGCGCACATGTTAAAATCCCGTTCTGCCTTTCGGAAGAGCAGGCCATCGTGTGCCGGTAGGAGCGGATGACAAAATTATATTTAAAAAAACAACAACCCAGCATGCACACAGGTGTCGTATTTAGACACCATTCCTGAGGGGGAAAAAAATATAATGGGTAGGCGCTGCACTTGTGGCGACGCGCTCTCCCCGGGGAGAGAGAGAGCAGCCCGAATTTCACGCAGAGAAATCTGCTGTGACATAAAGTGGTATAAAGTAAAAAAAAAAAAATAAAATAAAAAAAAAAAAATAATAATAATAATTTTTTTTTTTTTTAAAGGCTTTTTTCTACAGAATTTGAGCACGGTAATAACTCACCGAGCACGAAGAAGGGGATGTGGCCCACATACTGCACCAGCCTCCCGAACAGGAAGGAACAGGCGGCGTCCACCACCCCGTAAAGGATGAAGATGTAGCCCACCTGGGACACGCCTAAGGTGCAGCTGATGAAGGACTGCAACCATCGGTAGAGAACGGCTCGTGTGTCAGTCAGTCAGTCAGTCAGTCAGCGGATATTGATTTTTGTTTGTTTGGTTCGTTGGTTTGGTTTGGTTTTTTTTTTTGTGTGTGTGTTGTTTTAAGGAGGTTTTTTTATAGCAGAGAGAGAGAGAGAGAGAGAGAGAGAGAGAGAGAGAGAGAGAGAGAGAGAGAGAGAGAGAGAGAGAGAGAGAGAGAGAGAGAGAGAGAGAGAGAGAGACTGTCTGTGTGTGTGACTCTGTGTGTGTGTGTGTGTGTGTGTGTGTTGTGTGTGTGTGTGTGTGTGTGTGTGTGTGTGTGTGTGTGTGTGTGTGTGGTGTGTGAAAGTCAAAGTCAAAGTCAAAAGTGAGTGTGTGTGTGTGTGTGTGTGTGTGTGTGTGTGTGTGTGTGTGTGTGTGTGTGTGTCTATGTGTGAGTGAGTGAGTGATCGAAAGAGAGAGAGAGAGAGAGAGGGGAGAGAGAGAGAAGAGGGGGGGAGGGTGGGAGGGAAGGAGGGAGAGAGAAGAGGAGAGAGAGGAGAGAGAGAGAGAGAGAGAGAGAAGAGAGGAGAGAGAGGAGAGGGGGGGAGAGGAGAGAGATAGGGAGGGGCAGGAGTGCGGGGGGGGGGGGGGGGTAGAGACAGAGTATGTGGTGTGTGGTTGCGTGCGTGCGTGCTCGAGACCGTGCGATGTGTGTGTGGTGAAATTCACAATAAAGGTACTCTAGGGGTATACCACTACTAACTGTTTAATATTCAAGAGACCCTAATTGTGTGAAGACAGAACCACAAAAAAGTACAACATTAACACTTACTTCAAATTCCAATTCCAATACTTTATTATTCAAACAGAGACATTCAATAGGTTACAGCTAATAAACAGTAACATGTAAACATAATATCACGATGTATATATATCTACATATTATATATATATATATATATATATATATATATAAAACACACACACACAACACACACACATATAATATATAATATATATATATATATATATATATATATATATATATATATATATATATAACTACAACACACACAACACACACACACACACACACACAACACACACACACACCACAACACAGATTCGGAACACCCAGCATGCACCCATCCCAATCTATTATCAAAGACACCCCCCCCCCCCACAAATCAGCAATACCTCATCTTTACCCCACCTACCCTGGACCAACCTTGTATTTTTTTTGTGTGTGTTTTGTATCTTGTATTTTGTACCACTCTATATCACAACAGATTTCTCCGTGTGGAATTCGGGCTGAGTCTCTCTCTCTCTCTCTCTTCTCTCTCTCTCTCTCTCTCTCTCTCTCTCTCTCTCTCTCTCTCTCTCTCTCTCTCTCTCTCTCTCTCTCTCCTTCTCTCTCTCCCCGGGGAGAGAGAGCGCGTCAAGTGCCACAAGTGCAGCGCCTACCCATTTTTTTCCCCCTTTTTTTTTCCTGCATGCAACTAACTGTATTTGTTTCCCCCTGTCAGAGTGACTTTTTTTTCTCTACAGAATTTTTGCCAGGGTCAACCCCCCTTTGTTGCCGTGGGTTCTTTGACGTGCACTTAACCTGCCCTGAACCCAGCCCCAGCTGTACTCTCCTCCAGCCTGACCTGTGTGAGTTAAAGTTAAAGTCTGTCCCGAGCCTAAGGCTCATCAGGCCGGTGATTATCCCGGTTTCTGTGGCGTTAAGTGACTGAGAGTCATAGACTCCCCCCTGGATAGGGCGCCAGTCTATCGCAGGGTTAACCCCCAACACAAGGTTGGTACCCCTTTTACACCTGGGTGGGGTGAGAAAATAGCTGTAAAGTGCCTTTTTCAAGGGCAGAACACCCTAGCCTGAAAGCTGGGATCGAACCCGCAACCTTTAGATTACGAGTTCAACGCCTAACCACTAGACTACAGCGGCGGCTGGGGTACCAACCTTGTGTTGGGGGTTAACCCTGCGATAGACTGGCGTCCTATCCAGGGGGGAGTCTATGACTCTCAGTCGCTTAACGCCACAGAAACCGGGATAAGCACCGGCCTGATGAGCCTTAAGGCTCGGGACAGAACCCCCTTGTTGCCGTGGGTTCTTTTACGTGCACTAAACCTGCCCTGAACCCAGCTCCTGCCCCAGCCTGACCTGAGTATAGTCCCCGCCGATGAAGGCCTGCTCCACGCCGCTGTAGACGGTGATGGGCACCAGCAGGACCTGGGCTGGCGAGGAGATGAGGTGCTTGGCCGTGGCCACCAGCAGCTGGGGGGACAGCTTGCGGTCCTCCACCGCGCTCTCCTTGTCCAGTTTGATGGGGTCCAGCAGCAAGGCCACGAAGGCCATCGCCGCCATGGCCAGCACCAGGTAGATGATGCACAGGTTGCGCACCTGGCCACACACACACACACACACAAACCAATCCAATCCAATCCAATGATATTGCTTAGAGCCCCGCTGACCGCACAGGCCATATCGGGGCTGTCACCTCGTCACATTTTAAAACTCGTATTAAAAGTGTGCCAATCCAATCCAATGATATTGCTTAGAGCCCCGCTGACTGCACAGGCCATAACGGGGCTGTCACCTTGTCACATTTTAAAAAACTCGTATTAAAAGTGTGCGACTATGTACAGTTTAAAACGAAGTATAAAACCAACTCAACTGTCCTTGCTTGTATCGACGCCCCGGTCGACCATAAGGGTCAGCCCAGGACGGCCCCCGCGTCGTGGGAAAACCCACATCGATCACACTTAAAACAAGATAAAACCAAAACCAGGTTCCTTAAAACAACCTTGTCCTTAGAGACCAACCATACCACTTTCACTCATATCAGACGAAAAAGCCGGATTCTCCCAGGAAGTTAAAAATGGTGTCCGGTGGAACATCCCGAAAGAGGATCTTTAGGGAGCCCGCGGTAAAATGCTTGTGCCTAATATCCTGAACATCCCGACACTCCATAGGGGGCGGGGGGGGGGGGGGGGGGCAGTGGAATGGAAGGATATAGGGGGGACGGGATAGCCTAGTGGTCAGAACATTGCGCTGGCAATTTGAAGACCCGGGTTCGAGTCCCGGTCGAGGAGATTTTTCTCCTGGAGTTAACATCAGTGCTGACTCCATCCACTCTCCCCGAAAGTCCTTCGGATGAGACTTTAAATTAAACCGAGGCCCCCCGTGTGCGAACGCACGCAGAACATCTTGCGCGCGCACACGTTAAATCCTTTCCCGCTTTTCGTAAGAGTAGTAGGTCATCGTGTGCGGGTGGGAACAGATGACATTTACAAAAAACTGCATACACACGGGGACTAGATGTAAACAAGCACAAGAGTGCTTATTCCACGATCCTCGATATAAAAGAAGAAATCAAATAAAAAAAATCAAACAAATAGCGATATCAGGTGTAGTTTATTTTATATTTATTTATGTATTTATTTATTCTTTTATATCGAGGATCATGGAATAAGCACTTACGAGCTCTTTAAAAAAAATATTTTTTACATCCAATCTCTGTGTGTCTGCAATTTTGTAAATCTTGTCATCTGTTCCCTAACCGGCACACGATGGCCTACTCTTAAAAAAAGCGGAACCGGATTTAACGTATGCGCAAGATGTATGCTTTAAATTTTTTTTAAATTTTATTTTATACCACTTTATGTCACAGCAGATTTCTCTGCGTGAAATTCGGGCTGCTCTCTCTCTCCCCGGGGAGAGCGCGTCGCCACAGGTGCAGCGCCTACCCATTTTTCTTTTCAGGGATGGTGTCTAAACACGACACCTGTGTGCATGCTGGTTTTATCAGGTGTCGTTTGAAGAAATAGGGATTTCAGGTGCAAGTTTGAAAAAAAATAGGGATCTTAGGTGTCGTTTGAAAAAAATAGGGATCTTAGGTGTTGTTTGAAAAAAATAGGGATCTTAGGTGTCGTTTGAAAAAATAGGGATATCAGGTGTAGTTTGAAAAAATAGGGATCTTAGGTGTCGTTTGAAAAAAATAGGGATCTTAGGTGTCGTTTGAAAAAAATAGGGATCTTAGGTGTCGTTTGAAAAAAATAGGGATCTTAGGTGTCGTTTGAAAAAAATAGGGATCTTAGGTGTCGTTTGAAAAAAAATAGGGATCTTAGGTGTCGTTTGAAAAAAAAATAGGGATCTTAGGTGTCGTTTGAAAAAAATAGGGATCTTAGGTGTCGTTTGAAAAAATAGGGATATCAGGTGTAGTTTGAAAAAATAGGGATCTTAGGTGTAGTTTATTTTTTAAAATTTATTTATTAATTTATTCTTTTATATCGACGATGATAATGGAATAAGCACTCATGGGCTTTTTTTTTTTTTTACATCCAGTCTCTGTGTGTATACAATTTTGTAAACCTCATCTGTTCCCTAACCGGCACACGACGGCCTACTCTTACGAAAAGCGGAACAGGATTTAACGTGTGCGCAAGATGTTCTGCGTGAGTTCGCACACGCCGCCTCGGCTTATAGTCTCATCCGAAGGACTTTTGGGGAGAGTGGAGTCAGCACTGATGTAAACTCCAGAGGAAAATTCCTCTCGAACAGGAATCGAACCCCGGTCAGCAGATTGCGAGCGCAATGTTCTGATCACAAGGCTATCCCGTCCCCCAGTTTGAAAAGGCATGCATGCAATGAAGCTACCAGCTTCAAAGGTTTAGAGGAGGGGGGGGGGACCAGGGGTAGTGGTGGTGGTGGGTGGGGTGGGGGGTGGGGGGTCGTGAAGGCGGACAGGATGTGGGAAAGTGGAACAAAAGCACTTGGAGGAAGTGAAACAAAGCACTTGAAGGAAATGAAACAAAAGCACTTGGAGGAAGTGAAACAAAAGGACTTGGAGGAAGTGAAACAAAAGCACTTGGAGGAAGTGAAACAAAAGCACTTGGAGGAAGTGAAACAAAAGCACTTGGAGGAAGTGAAACAAAAGCACTTGGCGGGGCGGAAGTGAAACAAAAGCACTTGGAGGAAGTGAAACAAAGCCTTATGATGCGGAAGTGGAATAAATAAAAAGGCATGGGGGGGGGGGAGTGGAATGGAAGGATATAGGGTAGAAGTGGAACAAAAGCATACGGAGAAAGGGAACAAAAGCATACAGGAACAAAAGCATACGGGAACAAAAGCATTCGGGGGAAGGGGAACAAAAGCATACGGGAACAAAAGCATACGGGAACAAAAGCATAGGGGGGGGGGGGGGGGGGAAGGGAACAAAAGCATACGGGAACAAAAGCATACGGGAACAAAAGCATACGGGGGAAAGGGAACAAAAGCATACGGGAACAAAAGCATAAGGGGAAAGGGAACAAAAGCATACGGGGACAAAAGCATAAGGGGAAAGGGAACAAAAGCATACGGGGGAAAGGGAACAAAAGCATACGGGGGAAAGGGAATAAAAGCATACGGGAACAAAAGCATACGGGGAAAGGGAATAAAAGCATACGGGGGAAAGGGAATAAAAACATACGGGGGGAAAGGGAATAAAAGCATACGGGGGAAAGGGAATAAAAGCATACGGGGGAAAGGGAATAAAAGCATATGGGAACAAAAGCATACGGGGAAAGGGAATAAAAGCATACGGGAACAAAAGCATAAGGGGAAAGGGAACAAAAGCATATGGGAACAAAAGCATACGGGGGAAAGGGAACAAAAGCATATGGGAACAAAAGCATACGGGGGGGGGGGGGGGGGGGGGGAAGGGAACAAAAGCATATGGGAACAAAAGCATAAGGGGAAAGGGAACAAAAGCATACGGGGGGAAAGGGAATAAAAGCATACGGGAACAAAAGCATACGGTGAAAGGGAATAAAAGCATACGGGGGAAGGGGAACAAAAGCATACGGGAACAAAAGCATACGGGGGAAAGGGAACAAAAGCATACGGGAACAAAAGCATACGGGAATAAAACCATACGGGGAAAGGGAATAAAAGCATACGGAGAAAGGGAACAAAAGCATACGGGAACAAAAGCATACGGGAACAAAAGCATCCGGGGAAAGGGAGAAAAAGCATAGGGGGAATGGGAACAAAAGCATACGGGGAAAGGGAACAAAAGCAATGGGGATGGCTACCAAGTAGATGGGTGATCGTCTGCGCACCTTGGCTTCAGTACAGTCCTCCCCCCCCCCAGTTCACCCAGCTGTAAATGGGTACCTACCCTCTTTTGTGTCAGGGAAGGTAAAACAGCGAGGGAGAGGAGATGGGCACCGCCCTCAACATGCTGGGCCCCTAGAGAAGCTGAGGTCTTTGATATCTCGCTCCCCTACGATCACATAGGTTACGGAAATACCGTTACCTTTTTTTAATTATTTTTTTTATTTTTAACTTTCCGTTATTGAGAGTAGGCACAAAGGCAAAGACAAAGGGAAACAGCAACACAGAGACTTCTAAAACTGACCAAATAGTCAGGCTGTGTAAAGCCAGTGTTGTTCGTGTCTTCCTGAGGCTCAAAGTCGGCTCCACCACTGTCTTACTGTCACTGGTGTCATTTTCCTCTGGCTTCTCTTGCAGCACTGTAGAGGCGATCAAATTGCCCCAGACCTGACCTGAAGAAACAGAACAAATTCATCATGAACAAAAACAAACTCCTATTTCTTTTCAGGTGATAGGGACACAGACATAGTCGGAGAGAGAGAGAGAGGCAAGGCAAGGCAAGGCAAATTCTTTTATTCGAGGATAATAGATAAGCACACATGTGCTTTTTTACATCCAGTCCCCGCCCTTTTCAGGGATAACATCAAAAAAAAGATATTAAACAACAAAACTATACGCAGTACCAAACAACATACAGAAATAAGTACACTACATATAATAAGGTAAGAGAAATGCGACAGTACACTACATTATAGTACATATAATAAGGTGAGAAAGGTGCACTCATTCAGAAGAGAAAATCAGAAGTCACAATAAATTATGAATGAGAGAGAGAGAGAGAGGGAGAGGGAGGGGGAGGGAGGGAGGGAGGGAGAGAGGAGAGAGAGAGAGAGAGGAGAGAGAGAAGAGAGAGAGAGATGAGGAGGAGAGAGAGAGTGAGAGAGAGAGAGAGGAGAGAGAGAGAGAGAGGAGAGGAGAGAGAGAGAGAGAGAGAGAGGAGATGAGAGAGAATGAATAATTTTATTTTTCAAGGGTTAAGAGTAAGTATTACATACTTTTTTCATCCGGCCCTTGCCCTGGTTAAGGATGTCGCATAAAAATGAAACTAAAATCAAGAAAAGTAATAGCAGCCCCTAACTCCCCAAACACCATCACCACCACCAACAATTTAACCTATACTCTATAAAAAGGAGACTAGGATACATTCAACAAAAACGCATATCTCCAACTGGATACATTGATAATTATTCAAATAAGCAGATAGATATGTATTCACAACACAAAGTCCACAGCTGACCCGAACAATGAATGTCACGACAGATGCACTGAGTCTAATTACGTAAATCAAGTAGATTAAAATCGAGAAAAAAGGAAAAATAAAACACCCCATTAAACACACAAAAAGCTCAAAGAGAGAGAACCCCCCCCCCCCCCCCCCCCCCCCAAAGAACAACAACCCAACCAAACCAAACCAAACCAAACAAAAGAGAGAGAGAGAGAGAGGAGAGAGAGGAGAGAGAGGAGAGAGAGAGAGAGAGAGAGAGAGAGATGAGAGAGAGAGAGAGAGAGAGAGAGAGAGACAGACAGACAGACAGACAGAGACAGAGATAGAGACAGAGAGACAGAGAGACAGAGAGAGACAGAGGAGACAGAGAGAGACGAGACAGAGAGAGACAGAGACAGAGACAGAGACAGAGAGACAAAGAGAGACAAAGAGAGACAGAGAGAGACAGAGAGAGAGACAGAGAGACAGAGAGACAGAGAGACAGAGACAGAGAGACAGACAGACGGACAGACAGACAGACGGACAGAGAGACAGAGACAGAGACACACAGAGAAAGAGAGAGACAGAGACAGAGACAGAGACAGAGAGATCCGGTGTGGCAAAACTTTGGATGATTAAGATCTGGGGGATTCAAGGGAGGCAGGCGACTGTTGAAGGAGCGTTGAGATGATGGCTGCTGCTGCAACAAGTGACCTCTCTCTCTCTCTCTCTCTCTCTCTCTCTCTCTTCTCTCTCTCTTCTCTCTCTCTCTCTCTCTCTCTCTCTCTCTCTCCATCAGTGCCCATCTGACATCAGCACGTAGTGGAAGGACAAACGTTAAACTGAAGAACTACAATTGCTCTCCTTCTGCTGAGTCTTGCTCCACAGCTTGTGGTCAGTGGCAGCTTCTTTCATGGGTGGTGTCCTGCATGCAGTGGGTCAGCATTCAACACTGCCCTCATCACAGGGCCGGGGACGGGATAGCCTAGTTAGTGGTCAGAACATTGCGCTCGCAAATTTGACGACCCAGGTTCGATTCCCGGTCGAGGGGATTTTTCCTCTGGAGTTAACATCAGTGCTGACTGCACTCTCCCCCAAAAGTCCTTCGGATGAGACTATCAACCGAGGCGCCGAGTGCGAGAACGCGCACAGAACATCTTGCGCACAAGTACGTTAAATCCTGTTCCGCTTTTCGTAAGAGTAGGCCATCGTGTGCCAGTTAGGGAGACAGATGACACGGTTTACAAAAACTGCATACATACGGGGGCTGGATGTAATAAAGCACGTGAGTGCTTATTCCCTTATCCTCGATATAAAAGAATAAAATAGATAAATAAATAAATAAAATAAATCAATAAACAGTATGCCAACAGCAGTGCAGGACCTGTCTGGTTAGAAACATGAACACACTCAGCATACATGGGATGGGTGGGCTCTTCCAGGTTCAACTTGCCCTGGAGGCTTGACCTGAAAGAAAAAAACACAATCTACAGTGCCGTGTTCCAACCACTCCTTGGTAAGTGAATTAAGAGAGAAGGTGAGCATGAGCACACAGAGAGTTGAAGCAGGCACTCACTGGTCTGGAAGACCATGAAGAAGAAACCAAAGAACTTGTTGATGACGGCGTCCTCGGATTGTTTGGTCAGGCGGGAGTACCATATACCCAGCTGGGTGAGGTAGGTGCACTTGGCGGACCACATAGGGGCAGCCCCGAGGCCCAGGATGAGGCCTGCCAGGGTCATCAACCAGATGACAGCGTAGAAATTGGCCGCCATGAACGCCGCATAGCCGATCATGCACAATGGGATTGCCCACTTGCAGCCCAGTCGAGCGATGACGAACCTGGTCAATGACAATGTAGGAATTAAAAGTGTAACTTTGTTGTTTCGTGGATTTCTATGTTTGTCTCTGTTTTTCTGTCTCAGTCTCTGTCTCTGTCTCTCTTTCTCTCTCTCTCATCAGGTCCTGACAACATACCAGCTTTTTTTGTTTGTTTTAGTCAAACTCGCTCTTTCATACATTGCTGACTTTTAAAATTTGTACTTATATCTTATAACCTATGTATTGAAACATATGCTTTTCCTTTTGCTTTAAAACAGCAAAACTAATTCCCCTTTCAAACACAAAAAGTACATCAAGTCCAAACTTCAGATCTCTTTCATTACTTTCTGTTCTGTCAAAACCCTTTGAAAAATATATACGTAAACACTTCTATGAATTTATGGGGGGGAAATCAACTCCAATCTGGGTTCCGGCCTAGCCATTCTTGTCATACAGCCTTAACAAGAATGTGTGATTCCTGGCTCTCCACATTAAATCAATCAAAAGTTGCAGGTGCTATTTTTCTTGATTTCAAAAAGGCCTTTGATATTGTTGATCACTGTATCCTTCTGACCAAACCATCACTCTATTTGAAGAATCCTTCATTGGTACAGTTATTTCATTCACACTTATGAAAAAGAACACGATATGTACTTTATTTGTAGAGAAAGCTCCTCTGATGATTTATTAAAATATGGATTCCTCCAGGGCACTACTCTGGGCCCACCCCTCTTTTTCATTTTCATCAATGATTTATCATTATCACAATCAAACACGCAAATTGTAACTGACATACTTGCAGATGATTCGTCAATCTAAATCACTGGAAACAACAAACAAACAATCATAATTTGTCTCCATTAAAGTCTCCACGAAACATCAGAGTGGTGTAGCTTAAACTCCATGATAGTACACCATGACAAAACCAAATCAATGGTTATAGAAACCCACCCAAAACATCAACTACTTTTCCTTTGCTTATTCCTTTGTTTCAACAATTCTTTAATTGAACAGGTGTGTGAACATTGCGTTCTGTAAGTATTATCATAGATGATGAAAAAATGATAAACTGGTTGAGAGCAAATGGTTGCATTATCAAAACCTCACCATTGCTGAACATTGGTGTTCTAGCCCAGGAACGTGAACAAATGAAGAAAAATCTTCGAGTAAACTTCATTAAACTAGAATATCATAATAATATCTATGCTAATTGTGAAAAATATCACCATCACCTCCTTCACCTCAATCAGTACCATCATCATTGTCACATCTACTGACTCACTTGGGCAGAAAAATACAGGAGACGATGAGAGAAGCGTAGATAGCGGAGAGGCTGTAGGCCCCTACACCATCCTCCTTGTTGAGGGAGGTCTGAAGATTGGCCATGGACTGGAAGGAGGTGAAGAGGAGCAAGAAGCCAAAACTGACCACACCCACGTTCTTGAAGATCTGTGGTCAATGGGGTACAGGCAAACACCATGTTATACATTCAGGCACGCCATGAAACATATTCCAATGTTCCTTAGCGGTATGCTTTTTCCACTTGTACTGAACATGCTTGGGTGAAATTTCATTTGTTATCGTAACCCCATGATACAAAACCCTTTTTTATTGCTCTAGTGTTTGTAGTTAAACTTCTCTCTTATGAATAAACTTCAATCCAGTTTTCAAGCAAACAAGATTTACTTATCGTCCACTTTGATATCTTCTATTTCCAAAGAAATTTGGCAGGCTAAGATAGCCATTTCTTTTTGTGTGTCGTTACTTAAAACAAATTGCACAGGCTTTTCTCTCCACAACCCAAAGGAGTCTCACCGAGTTTTTCTACTGTTTATACTGTGAATTAATGAAAAATAGATAGAACAATGAATAGACAAACAGAAAATAGATAGAACAATGGATAGATAGACAGACAGAAAGACAGACAGACAGATATAAAGATAGAAAGACGGAGACAGACAGACAGACAGACAGACAGACAGAGATAGAGAGAGAGAGAGAGAGGAGAGAGAGAGAGAGAGAGAGAGAGACGACAGACAGACAGACAGACACAGACAGAGACAGACAGACAGACAGACAGACAGACAGAAGAGAAGACAGACAGAGACTTTGCGATGAGGAGAGACAGAGACAAGGACAAAAGAAGGAAACACACACACACACACACACACACACACACACACACACACACAACACACACACACACACACACACACACACACGCGCGCGCGCGCGCGCGCGCGCGCGCAGATAGACAAACACTGACAGACTGACAGAAGGCAGAGAAAAAACTGTGGAAAAAATCTGATGTCTGAGTAAAGTTAATAAATTGTAAGCAGTTCTCTGGATTCTGTGTAATGAATATGGAAAACATGCAAGTCATCAATAACCATCTGAAAAATATAATTTAAAAAAATCTCAAATTACAGTAATTTTATAAAAAAATTGCATCCTAGTTTAAACACTTGAACATTGCTACTAGCTTTCAGTCTACATCACTTTATGTGTAAAGACGTTCAGAGTGGTGGGGGGGGGGGGGGGGGGGGGGGCTTATTGCATGTCATAACTCTTAACTGCTTAACTCTTAACAAAAAATCGATAATATAATTGATTGGACATTATTTTTGCATTTTGTAAGCCAGATAGACAACTTACAAACAATCAAGTTTAAAGTTTGAAATTATGTACAGAGATGATAGTAATAGTATTAAAATCAGTATCAAAAGCCTTACCAAAATCAAAATTGAGTCAAAGGAAAGATATCTTACAATTCTCAAAGAGAAGTTTGTGAAGTGGTGGCCACACATAATTATGACACATACTAACAAACTGTTCGCCACCACAAAATGTCCCCCCTCCCCCCAAACAACCATACAAATATACCTTGTTTTTTTTTTCCTTCTATGAATTGCATTCTGTGCAAAGCAATGATTAGTTGAATTTCTGTAGTCAGTAATACGTCAATTTCATCCTAAATCACATTCCTTAACAATTATCTTAATCTGAATTAACTGGCTAAATGATTCATGGTCATATTTCTTACTTACAGAATCCAAAAGATTGACTGTTTCAAGAGGTAACCAATTACTGGCAGTTTGAAGTTAGAAAGCTTTAGCTGGAACAGGTTTCACAAAACATTTCTGGTTAATATTCAGTGACAAATTGGAACAGAAAAAGGGTGTTAAATAAAAATTGTGACACGAAAGATTAATTAGGACAAGACCTGGGCATGCAATTAGTAGAAACATGAACAAGCTTCGTTGTAGGCTATAATTATCTGATTGTATTCTCATGAGTATATTTTCAAAATTAATAGATATTTCGTTAATCAAAGTTAAACTTTTCCTTTTTGTAAGTTTGCATAAATATGTTCGCCAAAGCAAACGAATGACTTTAAGAAGTGTTTATTTACTTTAGAAAACGACATTGGTTCCCTTACACTTTGATAATTTTTCACTTCGTATACTAAAAGGTATTGGTTTCATTTCCTTATCAATAACGAGCAACTTTGCAGGGATTGCACTACACATTTTATTTAGGACAAAATGCAATATACCATTACAATATGCCCATCAGACTTACCCACCTGTGAAGGGGTTTAAGTACAGTATTTAAGTTTGAAGATTTTCCCACTATCCAAAACTGCTCACTTGAAGATTATATATTTCCTTTCTCAAATGCCTTCGTTCTTGTAAACTAAGTTTTTCATGAGTCAACAGAATCTGTCAAATTTCTCATTTTTTCTAACTGCTTTTAAAGCAATCAGCTGATCAGCAGAGAACAATTTTGACAAACACTATTCTTTCCAGACCCACAGTAATGGCTCCATTACTGCAAAAAGGCGAAACATGACAGAACCCTCTGTGGCAAAGAGGACAGGGAGAGCGTGTGTTAAGGGGTCATCATGCACTCTGGTTTATTCAGAGACCTTCTTTATCCCGAAGGTTGGCAGCATTCCCAATACATCTGCTTCAGACTTCACTTCTAGCTCGTCCTGTCGTATCAGAACATAAAGAGTACATTCACACCAAAACAGACAAACAGGAACGGTCCTCGTGAAATGACGCCAAAATGGACCTCAGAAGCACTACGCATGGACAATCGGCTCTGAGATGGCGAAATATGTATAAACCAAAAACATGGTACGGCACGGTATGGCACAAAGTGCCACGACACAGTTCGGCATAGCACGGCATAGAATGGTAGGACGCAGTATGGCAGGCATAGAATGGCACAGCACGGCACGCAGCAAATGCGAAGGACCACAGAAAGCTAAAGACAATTTAAAGTCATCAGATACCTGTAACGATTCAAAGTCCTTAGATAGGTATTATGATTCAAAGTCCTAAGATTCGTGTGACGAATCAAAGTGAAAAAAAAAAAGAACAAAAGAAAAACAACAACACAAACTACAGCATGGAGTTATCGCAGAGAACATCTAATGTTTTTCGTTATTTTGTTGGCATGAAAAAAACACAACAACAAACTGAAGACGTAAACAATCCTGACAGAAATAACTCACAGCAAGTGTTATTAGAAACACCGAAACTAGATAATTATCAAAAAAGACTTTCCTACAGACTCTGTTGATCTTAGTTCTCAGCTGTGATCTCCATGATGGCATCTT
>CM060330.1:832501-845001 GCA_030674155.1 Stramonita haemastoma
AAGAAGAAGAAAGACAAAGAAAGAAAGAAAGAAAGAAAGAAAGAAAGAAAGAAAAAGAAAGAAAGAAAAAAGAAAGAAAGAAAGAAAGAAAGAAGAAAAAAAAGAAAGAAAGAAGAAGAAAAAAGGGAAAAGAAAAAGAAAGAAAGAAAGAAGAAAAAAAAAAGAAGAAAAAAAAAGAAAAAAAAAACAAGAAAGAAGACAGAAAAGAAGGAAGAAAAAAGAAAGAATAATAAAATGAGTGAGTAAATGGATGAATAAAAAAGTGAGTGAGCGAGTTGGTTAAAGTGAACTTTTAAAATTTCTAGATGGTACCTTGACTGAACAACCATCTGCCTTATTTTCACCAAGCCATCCATCCAAAAAGATACCACGAGTTACTTTATCTTTCTCCCCCTCCCTTCACTGCAGCCACACCATAATATATATATATATATATATATATATATATATATATATATATATATATATATATATATATATATATATATATGTGTCCCCCCCCCCCCCCCCCCCCCCCCCCCCCCCCCCCCCCCCGCCATCTGTTCTTCCACAACACACACACGCACGCATGCACGTACGCGACGCGACACGACACGACACGACACGACACGACACGACACGACACGACACACAAACACACACACACACACACACACACACACACACACACACACACACACACACACACACACACACACACACGACAATATCTAAGCATAACGTCTGCATTAATTACTCGCAAAATCTACCGACAAAATAACAAAGTCAACCCGAACAAAGAGTATGGGAGGCCGTTTATATATATATATATATATATATATATATATATATATATATATATATATATATATATATATATATATATTTTATTTATACTTGATCTACGCTTTAGAAAGTGACCTCCCCTGTGGTGACGAAAGCTGCCTTTCAAAGTAAATAGCATCCCCACATTTTGAAAAGTCTGTGAGCACTAGAAAATCCTCTTTTCGATCACTCTCTTTGTTTCTGCCTTGTTCCTTTTCTTCCTGTCACCTCCATCTTGTCCATTTTCTGCCATTTTGGTTTGCTCTTCTTGTTTTTTTCCCTAGAAAAGACTTAAAAGATAACAATTCTCTCGTAATGCTGAAGTCGGATGGATGCGCTGGGCCTGACTTGTCAGGCGCTTAACGGCAGTGTGACGCATTTTTGCTCATGAATAATTATAACAGACAACAATCGTTGCTGACTGAGCGTTGGATGATGAAGAAGAACGTGACTGCAACTTACACATCTGGTGGCAAATCTGATACCTAGATAATCAAACAGTACTGCCAGACAGCTCGACGTTTATTATTATTATTATTAGTAGTAGTAGTAGTAGTAGTAGTAGTAGTAGTAGTAGTAGTAGTAGTAGTAGTACTAGTAGTAGTAGTAGTAGTAGTAGTACTATTATTATTATTATTATTATTATTATTATTACTTCTTTTTTTTTAATTCTTTTATATCGAGGATAATGGAGTAAGCAATCATGCTTTTTTTTTTTTTTTTACATCCGGTCCCCGTGTGTATGCAGTTTTGTAAATGTCATCTGTTCCCATCGGCACACGATGGCCTACGCTTACGAAAAGCGGAACAAAATTTAATGCGCGCGCAAGATGTTCTGCGTGTGTTCGCACACACGGGGCCTCGGTTTATAGTCTCACCCGAGAGACTTTTGGGGGGAGTGGAGTCAGCACTGATATTAACTCCAGGAGAAAAATCCCCTCGAACGGGAATCGAACCCGGCAAGAGGGTGCTGTGATGGTCGTGAAAACTGATGTTGTCCAAGGCAGCATCTCTGATTTATCTCCATCATCCCTTGATACTTGTACGTGCATGTACACTGGGACTGGATAAAAAATAATAAAAAAGCCCACATGAGTGTACTGTTTATTCCATTGTCCTTGAAATAAAAGAATAAGATTTTTTTTTAAAATAATAAATAAATGTTGTTATGGGTCTCCTGCAAGTTGTTGCAAAACTTTATGACCCATGTTTTGAAATTAGAAACAAAACGTGCAGGAGCAAAATAAGATGAATGTCGGTCATAGAGCTAGACCTAGACTAAGTCTCTTAATATGACAAACTTAGCAACATACACGGACATCTCATTAATTAATTTAAGCAGTCTTTCGGGTGAAACAATAAACCGGAGTCTCGTGTGCAAACACACACGCGGAATGTCTTGCACACACGTTAAAACCCGTTCCGCCTTATGGAAGAGTAGGCCATTTTATGCTGGTAGGTACGGCTGAAAATTAAAAAAAAAGAAAAAAAAGTATGCACATAATTGTGTTTGGACACCATCTCCGAAGTTGGAATGCGGCTACCTTAATTATGGGTAAACAGTTGCACACGCAAAGTATTACAACTGTTTATTTATTTATTTTTTTTAATTGTTAAACCAAAAACTCAGAAGCCAAAGGTGAAAGGAATTAATCTAAAACCGTACCTTTGTCGACGTCATAAATTTAACCAAGGGTAGCCAGAACACAAGTCTACTGTCTTGATTCAGCGAAAACTGATACGTCTATTTTCCAAAGCTCCGTTAAAACTTCTCCAGAGACAACATACAAGATACTAGAATTACGTAAGTCCAATGACGTTAAAAACACCTATGACGTCAAAGAAAGAAAGATCAAAGAGAGCGTAGCTAGCAGGACTTAGAAAGTAGGGGCCTGCAGATGAATTCTGAGAGTAAGAAGATCTCTTCCATATTTAGATCTAGTGCTAGGTGTTTTTTTGTGTGTGCATGATTATATCAGAAACAAGTTATGTTAAAAACAACAAACAAACACCCTGATCCCAGTTCTATAGCTGTTTTGCTAGTCTGTCCTGCGAGAGATTATGGTAGAGTCACACACAAACACACACACACACACACAAACACACACACAATCAATATTTACAGCTGAGCTAACTGCAAACCTATTGTGTACTTGACTACCTGAAAAGACATTTTTTAACATTATCAGTGTGTGTTGATTCTGAATCTGTTTTACGTGCTTTTAACAATTCTTATCTTAAAAGTGCTAAAAGACCCCTCATTGAAATCAGGTGTCTGGTGCATTTTGGGATTTTACTTTCTTTGGGTTCCCTCACACAGTGGAATCTGTTTTAAATGAAAAAGTTGACGGCCTTGCAAAATATGGGGCGAGGTATCCTGAGAAAATGATTCTTGTGAAATAAATGTCGGGTTATCTCTACGAGATGGATTCAATTTTCTACAAAATGCTTGCTGGAAACATTTCAGAAAGAGGATCAGATATTCTGGTTATCGTCTGTATGATAGCTGTATAACTAACACGATAAATTGTCAAAATACTTTAATTTAAGGTAAAGTCTGCGGTTGGTACAATCGCAGAAATGTGTTATCCCTCATGTACAGATTTCAGCTAAATGCTTTAGAGAGACTGAGGCAGACAGACAGAAAGACAGAGAAAGAGGCAGACAGAGACAGAAAGAAAGACAGACACAGAGAGACACAGACAGGCAGACAGGCAGGTACACAGAAAGACAGACACAGAGAGATACCGACAGGCAGACAGGCAGGCAGACAAACAGAAAGACAGACAGGCATATAGACACACAGACAGACAGGCAAGCAGGCAGACAGACAGGCAGACAGAAAGACAGACACAGAGAGATACCCACAGGCAGAGAAACAGGCAGGCAGGCAGACAGACAGACAGACAGACAGACTGTGACCGAAACTTCAAAAGAGGAAGAAAACCTGCATTCGAGTATCAATCAAGAGTTTGGGATTGACCACCCTCGCTTTGAAGTTGGCCTTTGAGCGTAGATAGCAGCAGCAGCCGCAGAACGACAGAAAGAAATGTGGCCAGTGCCAGGTAGATTGGAGAGAAGAAGAAAAAAGACAAACAAACATGCCGCTGCCACCACCACCACCCTCCCTCCCCCCCCCTTCCGCCCCTCTCCTCACCCCACCCTTTCACATAGAAGGCCCGAGAGATACAGACACCTGCAGTGTTGGTCTGGTAATTTGAGCAACACTCCAAAACTCGCATCCTTAAAGTGGATGAAGCTCGACTGTGTGGTCCCAGTCTCCCCACCGAGCCCACAGCACACTCACTCTGGGTAGGAGCCGGCCGAAGCCCGAAAAATCCCTATGACTCTTATGGGAATCGAACCCACGGCCTTCCAGTCTGGAATCCAAAGTGCTAACCACTGCGCCATGGCAGCTGGTCTTTTTTTTTTTTTTTTTTAAATGGTCACTCCTTACCCCTGGACACGAAAATGAATGCTCTCTCCAAAGGTGGAAAAGGTTTTTATTTTTTATTTTTTATTAACGTGTATGCAAGATATTTTGCGTGCGAGCATTCGTACACAGGGCCTTGGTTTGCAATATCATCATCTGAAGGATTTTGGAGGGAGTGGAGTCAGCACTGATGTTAGCTCCAGGGAAAATCCCCTGAAGCGGGCACCTACGTGGTGGCTCGATCCCAGGCCGTCAGATCAGGAGCACAAGGCCTTAACCGCCGAGGGGATTTTTCCCCTGGAGTTAACATCAGTGCTGACTCCACTCCCCCCGAAAGTCTTTCCGATGAGACTAAAAACTTAGGCCCCTTGTGCGAACGCACGCAGAACATCTTGCGCACGCACAAGTTAAATCCTGTTCCGCTTTTCGTAAGAGTAGGCCATCGTGTGCCGGTGGGAACAGATGACAGTTACAAAACTGCATACAAACGGGGAATGGATGTTAAAAAAGCATATGAATGCTTATTCCATTATCCTCGATATAAAATAATAAATAAAAGAAAATAAACCAGCAGGCTATCCCCCCATCCCCTATACAGAGGGCAAAACTAGACTATCGGCTTTCTTTCCAATGAGCCTGCAGCAAGCTCTCTCTTCGTAAAAGCCGGGGCAGTCCCAGAAAATCCCTATGACTCTTAGAAGACTCGAACCCACAGTCTTCCAGCCAGTAACCCGCAGTGCGGTGCCAGTAACCCACTACGTCATGGCGGCTGGTCTGCTAACGAATCATCACTACCCACTACCATGCGACTGCTGTAGGTAAAAAAAAAAAAAAGGTAAAGGTGTCCCGTAACCTAACGGTCGTAGGGGAGCGAGGCATCAGAGACCTCAGCTTCTCTAAGGGTCAGCATATATTGATGGTGGCGCCTATCTCCTCTCCCCGCTGCTTTACCTTCCCTGACCCTAAAGAGGGCAGGTACCCATTTACAGCTGGGTGAACTGGGGGGGACTGTACTGAAGCCAAGGCCGTAAATGGTCACCCATCCAACTGGTAACCACGATCGACGCTGCTTAACTTGACACTGGGGGAAAGCCAGCGCTCTGACCACTGAGCTCCCCCCCCCCCCCCCCTCCAGGGTAGCTAAGTGGTCAGTGACTGCTGCATAAACTAGAAAGTAAAATCTGTCATAAAAATGTCAGGCAGGGTTAAGTTATGAGAAGCTACTTTTATCTCCTGCTCTCAAAACACGAAAATAATATACTGTGGAAGGTGACAGTCAAACTTAAAAAAGATGTACTGTCCAATGTTATACCCAAATCCATATATTTACCTTGAGAAAAAAAAAATGACGATAAAGGTGAAGGTAAAGATTTTCCCATAAACTTTGTGGTCGTTGGGGAGCCAAGTGTCAGAGACCTCAGCTTCTCTAGGGGCCAGCATATTGAGGGTGGACAGCATATTGAGGGTGGCGCCTATCTCCTCTCCCTTGCTGCTTTACCTTCCCTGGCCCTAAAGAGGGCAGGTACCCATTTACAGCTAGGTGAAGAGGGGGGACTGTACTGAAGCCAAGGCGCGCTAAAGGTCATCCATCCATTTGATAACCATGCTCAATGCTGCTTAACCTTAGCTTGAGGAAAGCTAGTACTCTGACCACTGAGCTATCCCATCCCCAAAATGACGATACAGAATGGTAAAAACCCAAACTCCATTTTACAAATCTGGAATGATTTTTTTTCTGGCTGGTTTCACTGCTCCTGTTAGGGAATTCTGGATGCTCCGCCATTATTCAAACTCTTGTAGAGTGGAAACAATCGCTTGATTGTGGAAGATGATTGTTTTGGAAGCGATTATGTTCATGTTACACTGCTATGTAAAGACCCCATAATATCATATTCAAGAGACACCATATACAAAAAAATATAAGCAATGGATGAGTTGACTCATTGGAGTTACTTTTGATAACTTCTGTAAATCATTGGCTCTAAAACGATTGAAGATGAGGAGCTTGAGTTTTGCTTTCAAGTTTCCTGACAATGCTCAAGCTAGCAGCTGAGTATTGGATTCCCAAACTCCAAAGCAGCATGCAAGAATGAAAAACACACTGCGATAAATGGTGGACTAAAGCATGCCAGGATGCAGAAATTATAAAAAAAGGAACAATAAAAAATATGATTAAGACAACATCATCATGCAGAACTTTTTTTTTATAGGAAAATCACCAGAAACCTGTGACAAAAAAACCCCATTAATGCTTAAGGCCTAAAACAGTCCGGGGGCAGAATTGTAAAGAAATGGAAAGTTAGAGTCTAAGGACTTGAATGAAGTTGGGAATAAAAGATGGCTGGGATCTTAACTTCCTACACATCCACTCCAGTGTGAAATAATATCTGAAAAAAGCGGAAACTTAAGTTACAATTTTTTTTAATGGCTAGAAGAAATCAGAAAAAAGCACCCAAATTGGAACATCTGTCGTTAGATAATGCTCATGATTTATATGCACGTGATTGCTTATTCTGTTATCCTCGATATAAAAGAATAAATAAATAAATAAATAAATAAATAAATAAATAAATATGCTCTCCTTCAAAATGATGACTTTGTTGAAACTCCTGAATAGTCCACACAGAAGTCGGCAGTTAGTTCTAAAGGTGTATATTTACAAATACTCCTTAGTTCTCAAATTGAAACAGGCTACTGTTGTCAGTTGTCGCAAGTTTTTTTTCACTACCGCTCCCTCCATCACTGATTTTCAATCTAGGTCCTCATCTCCCCCTGTGGGCTTTTTCAGTTCAAATAGCATCCCCACCTTCTGCTAGACATTTTCCATCAATCTCTTTATTTCCGTCTTCTTTCCTTACCTTTATATCATCTCTCTTGCTTTTTGTGTTCTGTTTTGTTTTGTTTTCTTCCCCAGTCCATTCTCCTGCTTTTTTTTTTCCAGCAAATCTTACAACTGTTATCTTTTCATACGTTTATACGATATTTTTCCTGTATTGTTTTTGTTCTGGCAAC
Source organism: Stramonita haemastoma (assembly GCA_030674155.1). Lineage (NCBI taxonomy): Eukaryota > Metazoa > Mollusca > Gastropoda > Neogastropoda > Muricidae > Stramonita > Stramonita haemastoma. The sequence goes on from CM060330.1 coordinate 839,751, forward strand.
CAGGTTGTGTTATTATACGCACTGGGATGGGGACAGAATGTCCATTCTGAAGTGTCATTTGCCCATATGGCATTTTTCTTATGCGTTGCTGTTGTACGGTCAAATATCCATTATCCATTTTTACGCTTTTTTTCATAACAGGTAGATGAAAAATGGAACGGAATGGTCGGCATTTTTTTTTTAAAGCATGGCCTGGCTTTATTGGCCATAAGAAACAAAATTATCGAGGTACTTTGTCATTTTCTTCGCAGCTTTTTTTTTTTGTTCTCAGCTTGACAGCGTGAGATATTTGAAGGGATCAGATGATGTTGATTTTGAACTTAAGCTGAATGTTATGGGAGTTGCTGACATCCAATAAAGTGACCAGCCCTGGTGTGACCTTCGTGGTCAGCTCAGCGGGGCTATAAACAACAGGGCATGAAACGAAAGGTCTGGATCAAGACATCAAAACACCACCCTCCCACCCACTTACAATCCATTCACCCTCCTAGATACCCCACCCCACCCCACCCTGGCCTCCCCCACCCCCTCTCAACTATCCTCAGCCCCTCCCTCCCCCCCCCCAACCTCCCCCCCCCCCCATCCTCTCCACTTGCTCCCAAACCGCCGAACTAGCATTCTTTGCTCACAATAGCCTAGTCTGGTCAGTCAGTGCCTGAAAACTTCAGAGCAACGCCCTGTGGCGTGTTCTTAAGGGGCAGGCTGGAGGGAACAGGGGAGTCAACACAGGAACATTATCACTTGACCTCAATGCTTTCACGGCTTTTCGAGAGACTGATAACGTGGCGAGTTTGTTGGAAGATATTGTCGCCTAACCGTTTTTTACAGTCTTCGTGAAGTGTGGGTGACGATTAGCCCCGAGCACTAAGAGCTTGTATAAGAATGTGTGTGTGTGTCTTTAGGACTTGTCATTTTTGAGTGTCTTTTCACCTTGAAGATGTGTATACAACCATGTATTAACATCTTTAGGACTTGTCATTATTAAGAGTCTTTTCACCTTGAAGATATGTATACAACCATGCATTAACATCTTTAGGACTTGTCATTTTTAAGTGTCCTTTCACCTTGAAGATATTCAAGCATGCATGCATTTGCATTTTTAAAGCCAGCTCTCTGTGGTTAGTTTTTGCAACGTAAGTAAGGTTTGGTTTATAAACAACTCGTATTCTATACATGATCAATAAAGGAAAAAAAAACACACAAGTCAGTAACAACACAGCTGGGGAAGAATATCAAGCCATAGTAAGTAAGATTTGACTTTAATTTTCTTTCTTTTATATATCAATGTTCACTCACTCACTCACTCAGTCCCATGTCCCAAAGGACGTAGGGGGGACATGAGAGAAGACGCAACGGAGATCTTTTTCCATGCTTCACGATCCTGTGTGGCTAGTAGGAGGCGTTGCAGGGGTTGGGCAGTCCAGTCTTTGATGTTGTCAACCCATGATTTCTTTTGGCGGCCTCTTCTTCTTTTGCCCTCGACTGTTCCTTGCAAGATGGTTTTTGCTAGGGTGTTGTGTCTTGTGGTGTGACCAAACCACATCAGCTTTCTCCTCTTTATGGTGGAGAGCAAAGGCTCTTGGGGGCCCACACGCTTTTTGATTTCCTCTTTCACATAGTTATTGGTCTTGTGTTCTTTGTATGATATTTTGAGGAGTCTTCTGTGGCACTTGTTCTCGAATGCTTGGATTCTTCTCTCTAACTCTGCTGTCAGAGTCCATGATTCACAGCCATATAGGAGGATAGATATTACGAGGGATTTGTAGAGGTGGTATTTGGTGCAGAAGCTGATGTTGTTGCTTCTGATGATCCTCTGGAGTCTGACTAGAGCAGATGTTGCTGTTGCAATGCGAGCTTTCACCTCATTGTTTGATGTGCCATCTTTTGTTAGGATGGAGCCTAAGTATTTGAATTGGCTCACCTCTTCCAATATTTCTCCATTCATCTTTATTTCCGTGCTGTCATTACTCGCGCTGTTGACCATGATCTTCGATTTCTCTGTACTGACCTCCATGCCGTATGCGCTCGCTCGGTCTGTTAGACTGTCTGTGAGGATTTGCAGTTCTTGTTTGCTGCTGCCCATGAGGTCAATGTCATCTGCAAATCTGAGGTTGCAAAGGGGTCTTCCACCAATGGAGATGGAAGTGTGGTGGTTTTGCAGTGTCTCTGTCATGATGTTTTCGAGGAAGAGGTTGAAGAGTACAGGTGAGAGAAGGCAGCCCTGGCGGACTCCAACCGTGGTCTTGAAGAACTCGCCCACGTGGTTGTTCATGAAAACTGCACTTCTTGCATTCTCGTACAGAGCCTTGATGACTTCAATTAGGCAGTTGTCAATGTTGAAGTGCCTGAGTACTTGCCAGAGGCCGTCATGCCATACCCTGTCAAAGGCCTTTTTGAAGTCTATAAAATTGTGGTACAAGTCTTTTTGGTGTTGGAGATGCTTCTCTATCAGAATTCTCAGGTTGAAAATTTGTTCCATTGTGCTGCGTTTTGGTCTAAAGCCCGCTTGTTCTTCTGCTAGGAGTTTTTCTGCTTGGTTTTTCAGTCTGTTGAGGACTACCTGCAGCATGATCTTGCTAGGATGGCTTATGAGACTGATGGTTCTGTAGTTCTGACATTGCTTGAGGTTTCCTTTCTTTGGCAGGGGTATTACAAGAGACTGTGTCCATTCTTTTGGCCATTCTTTGGTGTCGTGGATCTTCTGACAAAGATCTGTGAATCGCCTTGCTGTTTCATTCCCTCCATTTTTTTATGAGTTCAGCTGGGATGTTATCGATTCCAGGGGACTTCCCCTTCTTCAATTGTTTAATAGCTGTGTCTACTTCACACCTTAGTATTGGTGGGTCTTTATCTTGGTGTTCAGGGGGTTTGTTGGAAACTATGTTGGTATCTGGGCGTAGTGGGTAGTTATACAATCCCTCACAGTATTCTGTCCAGCGCTGGAGGATGGCATTGTTTTCCGTTAAAAGATTTCCTTCTTTGTCTTCAATAACAGAGGCTTTAGGCTGTGTGGTTTTCGTTAGTGCTTTCAGAGTGTTGTAAGCTGTTTTGCTGTTTCCCTTGGCCATTCCATCTTCGATGTTGTTGCATTGTTCTTCTATCCACGCTTCTTTGGCTTCTCTCATCTTTTTCCTCACTTCTCTGTGGCTATCCATGTACTTGTTGTTGGCTTCTTGACTTGTGAACTTTTGCTTCTTAAGTTCTCTTCTTTTGTCGCAGAGGTCAAGAACCTCATTTGTCACCCAGGGTTGTTTCTTTGTTCTGCTTCTGCCTAATGTTTCTTCTGCTGCTGTTGTTAGCACTTCTTTGATGTTGTTGGCTAATGTGTTCACATCATTGTCAATGGCTGTGAGTGCGGCGAACTTTCCTCCAATGTTGGCTTGGAAGATCTCAACCACTGTTGGGTCTTTGAGTTTTTCCAGGTCGAATCTTATGCGTGGGCTTTTTGGCTGTTGTTTTGCTTTCAGTTTCAGCCTGATGGTGGTAAGTACAAGGTCGTGGTCACTGCCAATGTCAGCTCCTGGGAATGTTCTTGTATTTGCCTTGTTTATGCTGGATTTGAATCTTTGGGGTGACAGAATGTAGTCAATTTGATTATGAATCAGACCATTTGGTGAGTGCCAGGTTGATGTTCTAGATGGCTTGTGAGGGTGGAGTGTGTTAGCCAAGTTAGTTTGTGCTTCTTTGCGAATTCCAGCAGCCGCTGTCCTCTGTCATTTGTTTCTCCCAGTCCAAAGCGTCCTGTGGTTCCTGCCCAGGTGTCATAGGCATCAGGTCCCACCTTAGCATTCCAATCGCCTTCCACAATAAGGATGTCTTTTTTGGGCGTTTTGGAGATGACGTTTTCAAGTTCTTCATAGAATTCTTCTATCTGGTCATCATCGTAGTCAGATGTTGGAGCATACACTTGGATGATGGTGAGATTCTGGGGTTTTGCAGAGACTCTGATTGAGATGAGTCTGCTGGATATTGGTGTGCAGTTGATGATGCTTGACACAATCTCTTTCCTGACAATGAAGCCTACTCCGTGTTGGTGTAGTTTCTCATCTCCACTGTACCATATTTTGTGGCCGTCTTGCGTGGTTGTTTCTCCGAAGCCAATCCATCTGACTTCCGCAAGCCCTAGGATGTCCCATTTATACCTCTGTAATTCATGTGTGAGTTCCTGTACTCTTCCTGTTTGGTACAGTGTTCTAACATTCCATGTACCAATGGTTACCCCTTTAGCTGGAAGCTTTAGGTTAGTTCTGCTCCAGTGGCACTGGAGGGGTGTATGGGGTGCTTAAGGAGAGGTGGTACCTTTGTAAACCTGGCAGTAGCATCCCTCGGGATGGACGGGAGCACTGGTCCTCACTTGGCACTCAACTCTCACTTCTGGGTCCGGGTCCTTAACCCACCCACACCCCGGTAACCGCTTCTACTGGCGGGCGAAACGTTGTGAGGGGCTGGTGCATTCTTAATCACCAGTAGGAGTCTTGGAGAGGAGATGGGCGCCACCAAGCTTCCTCAAGCCCACTGCAAGGACATGATGAGAAAAGCAAAACAGAAACACATACCGGATCGGTCGAGGCCCGGATCAACAACGACCGCGCTACCCACTGCAAGCCTCCAGGGTGGGAGTGACAAGTGACATATCAATGTTACCTGCAGGATATTGCATGTTCTGTGCCTCTGCCCAGCAATCCACGCAATGCTTGACCAGCTGCCCAGCTCTAATAGCAGGTATTGGTCAGTCTCGGATGACTAAGGAGTTGTGCTCCAGGCTCTAGAGTGCAAAGCCTGGGTAGGTAAGTGTGGAGGGCAAGCTGTTACCCATGCAGCAGACCCCCCCTCTCCATGTAGCAGGAATGGTCCATTGGAAAGGCAATCCCCGATACCCGTGGATCCAGTGCCGTGGCAGGAGCCTCCAAAACGTGCTTGTATAGGCCTACAGCCTTGAACCTAGGATTATGCCTAATTCAAATGAAGAACAGGGGCGGGACAGCCCAGTGGTTAGAGTGTTGCACCCAGCCCGGATTGAGCGGGATTCGAACAACTACTAAACTTCCCGTTCAATGGAGTTTTTTACCCTTGGAATTAAAATCAGTACTGACTCCACTCCCCTGAATATCCTTTGAATTAAGACTACAAACTGAGGCGGGTGTGCAAAGGCATGTTAAACAACTTGCGCACTCATTAAAATCTGTTGTGCCATTTGGAAGAGTAGGCCATTCGCACCGATATTAAGGATGACCAATATATATATATATAT
>CM060330.1:852873-860373 GCA_030674155.1 Stramonita haemastoma
ACGACCATGTCAACCCGGACACAGAGTATGGGAGGCTGTTTTTTTTTTTTTTTTTTTCGATTAGATCTACGCTTTAGAAAGTGACCTCCCCTGTGTTTATGCCCGGTGCCTTTCAAAATAAATAGTACCCCCACATTTTGAAAAGTCTGTGAGCACTAGAAAATCCTCTTTTCGATCACTCTCTTTGTTTCTGCCTTGTTCCTTTTCTTCCTGTCACATCCATCTTGTCTATTTTCTGCCATTTTGGTTTGCTCTTCTTGCTTTTTTTCCCTAGAAAAGACTTAAAAGATAACAATTCTCTCCTAATGCTGAAGTCGGATGGATGCGCTGGGCCTGACTTGTCAGGCGCCTATCGGCAGTGTGACGCATTTTTGCTCATGAATAATTATAACAGACAACAATCGTTGCTGACTGAGCGTTGGCTGATGAAGAAGAACGTGACTGCAACTTACACATCTGGTGGCAAATCTGATACCTAGATAATCAAACAGTACTGCCAGACAGCTCGACGTTTATTATTATTATTATTATTATTAGTAGTAGTAGTAGTAGTAGTAGTAGTAGTAGTAGTAGTAGTAGTAGTAGTACACTACTATTATTATCATTATTATTAATTATTATTATTATTATTATTATTATTATTACTTCTTTTTTTTTTTATTCTTTTATATCGAGGATAATGGAGTAAGCAATCATGCTTTTTTTTTTTTTTTTACATCCGGTCCCCGTGTGTATGCAGTTTTGTAAATGTCATCTGTTCCCCATCGGCACACGATGGCCTACGCTTACGAAAAGCGGAACAAAATTTAATGCGTGCGCAAGATGTTCTGCGTGTGTTCGCACACACGGGGCCTCGGTTTATAGTCTCACCCGAGAGACTTTTGGGGGGAATGGAGTCAGCACTGATATTAACTCCAGGAGAAAAATCCCCTCGAACGGGAATCGAACCCGGCAAGAGGGTGCTGTGATGGTCGTGAAAACTGATGTTGTCCAAGGCAGCATCTCTGATTTATCTCCATCATCCCTTGATACTTGTACGTGCATGTACACTGGGACTGGATAAAAAAAAAAAAAAACAAAAAAAAAACAACCCACATGAGTGTTTATTCCATTGTCCTTGAAATAAAAGAATAAGATTTTTTTTTAAATAATAAATAAATGTTGTTATGGGTCTCCTGCAAGTTGTTGCAAAACATTTATGACCCATGTTTTGAAATTAGAAACAAAACGTGCAGGAGCAAAATAAGATGAATGTTGGTCATAGAGCTAGACCTAGACTAAGTCTCTTAATATGACAAACTTAGCAACATACACGGACATCTCATTAATTAATTTAAGCAGTCTTTCGGTGAAACAATAAACCGGAGTCTCGTGTGCAAACACACACGCGGAATGTCTTGCACACACGTTAAAACCCGTTCCCCCCTTATGGAAGAGTAGGCCATTTTATGCTGGTAGGTACGGCTGAAAATTTTAAAAAAAAAAAAAAAAAAAAAGTATGCACATAATTGTGTTTGGACACCATCTCCGAAGTTGGAATGCGGCTACCTTAATTATGGGTAAACAGTTGCACACGCAAAGTATTACAACTGTTTTTTTTTTTTTTTTGTTTTTTTTAATTGTTAAACCAAAAGCTCAGAAACCAAAAGTGAAAGGAATTAATCTAAAACCGTACCTTTGTCGACGTCATAAATTTAACCAAGGGTAGCCAGAACACAAGTCTACTGTCTTGATTCAGCGAAAACTGATACGTCTATTTTCCAAAGCTCCGTTAAAACTTCTCCAGAGACAACATACAAGATACTAGAATTACGTAAGTCCAATGACGTTAAAAACACCTATGACGTCAAAGAAAGAAAGATCAAAGAGAGCGTAGCTAGCAGGACTTAGAAAGTAGGGGCCTGCAGATGAATTCTGAGAGTAAGAAGATCTCTTCCATATTTAGATCTAGTGCTAGGTGTTTTTTTGTGTGTGCATGATTATGTCAGAAACAAGTTATGTTAAAAACAACAAACACCCTGATCCCAGTTCTATAGCTGTTTTGCTAGTCTGTCCTGCGAGAGATTATGGTAGAGTCACACACACACACACACACACACACACACATACACACACACACACACACACACACACACACACACACACACACATCTATATTTACAGCTGAGCTAACTGCAAACCTATTGTGTACTTGAGTACCTGAAAAGACATTAATTTTTTTTAACATTATCAGTGTGTGTTGATTCTGAATCTGTTTTACGTGCTTTTAACAATTCTTATCTTAAAAGTGCTAAAAGACCCCTCATTGAAATCAGGTGTCTGGTGCATTTTGGGATTTTACTTTCTTTGGGTTCCCTCACACAGTGGAATCTGTTTTAAATGAACAAGTTGACGGCCTTGCAAAACATGGGGCGAGGTATCCTGAGAAAATGATTCTTGTGAAATAAATGCTGGGTTATCCCTACGAGATGGATTCAATTTTCTACAAAATGCTTGCTGGAAACATTTCAGAAAGAGGATAAGATATTCTGGTTATCGTCTATATGATAGCTGTATAACTAACACGATAAATTGTCAAAATTCTTTAATTTAAGGTAAAGTCTGTGGTTGGTACAATCGCAGAAATGTGTTATCCCTCATGTACAGATTTCAGCTAAATGCTTTAGAGAGACTGAGGGAGACAGACAGAAAGACAGAGAAAGAGGCAGACAGAAAGAAAGACAGACACAGAGAGACACAGACAGGCAGACAGGCAGGTACACAGAAAGACAGACACAGAGAGATACCGACAGGCAGACAGGCAGGCAGACAAACAGAAAGACAGACAGGCATATAGACACACAGACAGACAGGCAAGCAGGCAGACAGACAGGCAGACAGAAAGACAGACACAGAGAGATACCCACAGGCAGAGAAACAGGCAGGCAGGCAGGCAGGCAGACAGACAGACAGACAGACAGACTGTGACCGAAACTTCAAAAGAGGAAGAAAACCTGCATTCGAGTATCAATCAAGAGTTTGGGATTGACCACCCTCGCTTTGAAGTTGGCCTTTGAGCGTAGATAGCAGCAGCAGCCGCAGAACGACAGAAAGAAATGTGGCCAGTGCCAGGTAGATTGGAGAGAAGAAGAAAAAAGACAAACAAACATGCCGCTGCCACCACCACCACCCTCCCTCCCCCCCCCCCTTCCGCCCCTCTCCTCACCCCACCCTTTCACATAGAAGGCCCGAGAGATACAGACACCTGCAGTGTTGGTCAGGTAATTTGAGCAACACTCCAAAACTCGCATCCGTAAAGTGGATGAAGCTCGACTGTGTTGTCCCTGTCTTCCCACCGAGCCCACAGGACACTCACTTTGGGTAGGAGCCGGCCGAAGCCCGAAAAATCCCTATGACTCTTATGGGAATCGAACCCACAACCTTCCAGTCCGGAATCCAAAGTGCTAACCACTGCGCCATGGCAGCTGGTCTTTTTTTTAAAAAATTTTTTAAATGGTCACTCCTTACCCCTGGACACGAAAATGAATGCTCTCTCCAAAGGTGGAAAAGGTTTTTTTTTTGTTTTTTTTTAATTAACGTGTATGCAAGATATTTTGCGTGCGAGCATTCGTACACAGGGCCTTGGTTTGCAATATCATCATCTGAAGGATTTTGGAGGGAGTGGAGTCAGCACTGATGTTAGCTCCAGGGAAAATCCCCTGAAGCGGGCACCTACGTGGTGGCTCGATCCCAGGCCGTCAGATCAGGAGCACAAGGCCTTAACCGCCGAGGGGATTTTTCCCCTGGAGTTAACATCAGTGCTGACTCCACTCCCCCCGAAAGTCTTTCCGATGAGACTAAAAACTTAGGCCCCTTGTGCGAACGCACGCAGAACATCTTGCGCACGCACAAGTTAAATCCTGTTCCGCTTTTCGTAAGAGTAGGCCATCGTGTGCCGGTGGGAACAGATGACAGTTACAAAACTGCATACAAACGGGAATGGATGTTAAAAAAGCATATGAATGCTTATTCCATTATCCTCGATATAAAATAATAAATAAAAGAAAAGAAACCACCAGGCTATCCCCCCATCCCCTATACAGAGGTCAAAACTAGACTATCGGCTTTCTTTCCAATGAGCCTGCAGCAAGCTCTCTCTTCGTAAAAGCCGGGCAGTCCCAGAAAATCCCTATGACTCTTAGAAGACTCGAACCCACAGTCCTCCAGCCAGTAACCCGCAGTGCGGTGCCAGTAACCCACAACGTCATGGCGGCTGGTCTGCTAACGAATCATCACTACCCACTACCATGCGACTGCTGTAGGTAAAAAAAAAAAAAAAAAAAGGTAAAGGTGTCCCGTAACCTAACGGTCGTAGGGGAGCGAGGCATCAGAGACCTCAGCTTCTCTAAGGGTCAGCATATATTGATGGTGGCGCCTATCTCCTCTCCCTCGCTGCTTTACCTTCCCTGACCCTAAAGAGGGCAGGTACCCATTTACAGCTGGGTGAACTGGGGGGGGGGGGGGGGGACTGTACTGAAGCCAAGGCCGTAAATGGTCACCCATCCAACTGGTAACCACGCTCGACGCTGCTTAACTTGACACTGGGGGAAAGCGAGCACTCTGACCACTGAGCTATCCCGTCCCCCCTCCAGGGTTGCTAAGTGGTCAGTGACTACTGCATACACTAGAAAGTAAAATCTGTCATAAAAATGTCAGGCAGGGTTAGGTTATGAGAAGCTACTTTTATCTCCTGCTGCTCTCAAAACACGAAAATAATATACTGTCGAAGGTGACAGTCAAACTTAAAAAAGATGTACTGTCCAATGTTATACCCATATCCATATATTTACCTTGAGAAAAAAAATGGCGATAAAGGTGAAGGTAAAGATGTTCCCATAAACTTTGTGGTCGTTGGGGAGCCAAGTGTCAGAGACCTCAGCTTCTCTAGGGGCCAGCTTATTGAGGGTGGCGCCTATCTCCTCTCCCTTGCTGCTTTACCTTCCCTGACCCTAAAGAGGGCAGGTACCCATTTACAGCTAGGTGAAGTGGGGGGACTGTACTGAAGCCAAGGCGCGCTAAAGGTCATCCATCCATTTGATGACCACGCTAAATGATGCTTAACCTTAGCTTGAGGAAAGCTAGTACTCTGACCACTGAGCTATCCCGTCCCCAAAATGACGATACAGAATGGTAAAAACCTAAACTCCATTTTACAAATCTGGAATGTTTTTTTTTCTGGCTGGTTTCACTGCTCCTGTTAGGGAAATCTGGATGCCCCGCCATTATTTTGTGGAAACTCTTGTAGAGTGGAAACATTGCTTGATCGTTGAAGATGATTGTTTTGGAAGCGATTATGTTCATATTGCACTGCCATGTAAACTCCCCATAATGTCAGATCCAAGAGACGCCATATCGAAAAAGAAAAGCAATGGATGAGTTGACTAATTGGAGTTAATTTTAATAACTTCTTTAAATCATTGGCTCTAAAACGATTGAAGATGAGGAGCTTGAGTTTTGCTTTCAAGTTTCCTGACAAAGCTCAAGCTAGCAGCAGAGTATTCGATTTTCCAAACTCCAAAGCAGCATGCAAGAATGAAAAACACACTGCGATAAATGGTGGACTAAAGCATGCCAAGATGCAGAAATTATAAAAAGGAAAAATAAAAACATGATTAAGACAACATCATCAGGCAGAATTTTTTTATTTTATAGGAAAATCACCAGAAATCTGTAACCAAAAAAAACTTAATGCTTAAGGCCTAAAAGCAGTTCGGGGGCAGAAAATGTGAAGAAATGGAAAGTTAGAGTCTAAGGACTTGAATGAAGTTGGGAATAAAAGATGGCTGGGATCTTAACTTCCTACACATCCACTCCAGTGTGAAATAATATCTGAAAAAAGCGGAAACTTAAATTACAATTTTTTTAATGGCTAGAAGAAATCAGAAAAAGCACCCAAATGGGAACATCTGTCGTTAGATAATGCTCATGATTTATATGCACGTGATTGCTTATTCTGTTATCCTCGATATAAAAGAATGAATAAATAAATGAATAAATAAATAAATAAATAAATAAATAAATAAATAAATAAATAAATAAATATGCTCTCCTTCAAAATGATGACTTTGTTGAAACTCCTGAATAGTCCACACAGAAGTCGGCAGTTAGTTCTAAAGGTGTATATTTACAAATACTCCTTAGTTCTCAAATTGAACCAGGCTACTGTTGTCAGTTGTCGCAAGTTTTTTTTCACTACCGCTCCCTCCACCACTGATTCCCAATCTAGGTCCTCATCTCCCCCTGTGGGCTTTTTCAGTTCAAATAGCATCCCCACCTTCTGCTAGACATTTTCCATCAATCTCTTTATTTCCGTCTTCTTTCCTTACCTTTATATCATCTCTCTTGCTTTTTGTGTTCTGTTTTGTTTTGTTTTCTTCCCCAGTCCATTCTCCTGCCTGTTTTATCCAGCAAATCTTACCACTGTTATCTTTTCATACGTTATACGACATTTTTCCTGTATTGTTTTTGTTCTGGCAACCAGGTTGTGTTATACGCACTGGGATGGGGACATAATGTCCATTCTGAAGTGTCATTTGCCCATATGGCATTTTTCTTATGCGTTGCTGTTGTACGGTCAAATATTCATTATCCATTTTTACGCTTTTTTTCATAACAGGTAGATGAAAAATGGAACGGAATGGTCGGCATTTTTTTTTAAAGCATGGCCTGGCTTTATTGGCCATAAGAAACAAAATTATCGAGGTACTTTGTCATTTTCTTCGCAGCTTTTTTTTTTTGTTCTCAGCTTGACAGCGTGAGATATTTGAAGGGATCAGATGATGTTGATTTTGAACTTAAGCTGAATGTTATGGGAGTTGCTGACATCCAATAAAGTGACCAGCCCTGGTGTGACCTTCGTGGTCAGCTCAGCGGGGCTATAAACAACAGGGCATGAAACGAAAGGTCTGGATCAAGACATCAAAACACCACCCTCCCACCCACTTACAATCCATTCACCCTCCTAGATACCCCACCCCACCCCACCCTGGCCTCCCCCACCCCCTCTCAACTATCCTCAGCCCCTCCCTCCCCCCCCCTCCCCCCCCCCAACCTCCCCCCCCCCCCCCCCCCCCCCGCCCAATCCTCTCCACTTGCTCCCAAACCGCCGAACTAGCATTCTTTGCTCACAATAGCCTAGTCCGGTCAGTCAGTGCCTGAAAACTTCAGAGCAACGCCCTGTGGCGTGTTCTTAAGGAGCAGGCTGGAGGGAACAGCGGAGTCAACACAGGAACATTATCACTTGACCTCAATGCTTTCACGGCTTTTCGAGAGACTGATAACGTGGCGAGTTTGTTGGAAGATATTGTCGCCTAACCGTTTTTTACAGTCTTCGTGAAGTGTGGGTGACGATTAGCCCCGAGCACTAAGAGCTTGTATAAGAATGTGTGTGTGTGTCTTTAGGACTTGTCATTTTTGAGTGTCTTTTCACCTTGAAGATGTGTATACAACCATGTATTAACA
>CM060330.1:865373-867873 GCA_030674155.1 Stramonita haemastoma
ATAGATAAATATCTTTCTCTCCCTCGCTGCATGCTTTACCCTCCCTGACCCTAAAGAAGGCAGGTGCCCATTTACAGCTGGGTGAACTGGGGGACTGTACTGCAGCCAAGACGCACAAACGGTCACCCATCCAATTGGTAATCACGCTCGATGCTGCTTAACCTTGGCTTGGGGGAAAGCGAGTACTCTGACCACTGACCTATCCCGTCCCCTCCCCCATAGTACTGGCAAATATAAAATTGAGGAGAGAAATCTCGAGATTACATTTCAATAGCAACGCATTCGAATCTTCGAACTAATTCATAGCAATTCATATCAAGAATACCTTCTTGCCACTTGACTGTTCCTCCCTATTACCTTTTCTTAATTTTTTTTTTATATCTATATTCCCTAATCAGAGGAAGGGCCGGATGAAAAAAAAAGTACTACCTACACCCCCTATTCACCATCAGCAAAATGCAACCTAAAACAACAACAACAACAAAATAACAAAGAAAGAACCTGACTGCACACAGAGGAGAGTAGGCCACAACAGGTGATACGGGGCTAAGTGATTGGAGCGTTGTTCATTGCGCTCACGATCTGCTGACCCGGGTTCGAATCTCGTTCAACAGGACTATTTTTTTTTCTCTCTGGAGTTAACATCAGTGCCGACTCCACTCTCCCCAAAAGTCCTTCGGATGAAACTATAAACCGAGGCCCCGTGTGCGAACGCACGTCGAGTATCTTGCACATACGTTAAAACCCGTTCCGCTTTTTGGAAGTGTAGGCCATTTTGTGCCGGTGGGAACGGATGACAAAATTGTATACAGTTGCATGCATGAAAAAGAAAAAAAATGGGTAGGCGCTGCACTTGTGGCGACGCGCTCTACCCGGGGGGAGAGCAGCCTGAATTTCACGCAGAGAAATCTGCTGTGACATAAAGTGGTACAAAATACCAAATACAAATGAACAAAGCCGCCTACACATGGGGACTGGATTGTCAAAACAAAACAAAAAAGCGAATGAGTGCTTACTCCATTATCCTCGAAAAAAGAAAAAAAAAAAAAAAAAAAAAGACAGAAAACGAAAGAGACAGCTGTAAACTGGAATGAGTTTTGCCTTGACATTTACCTCCAACGCAGAGTGGTGTGGGTTGATATGGTCATTGGTAGGCATAGACAGAGCCATTTTTGTACGCGTGCCTCTGACCGTCACTAACGCATAATATAGAATATAACTTTATAATTTTATCCACTTGTCGCTTATGTGTTTGTATGTTTGTTTCTTTGTGTTTGTCTGTTTGTTTGTGTGTGTGTATGTGTTTGTTTGTTTGTTTGTATGTGTGTGTGTGTGTGTGTGCGTGTGTGTGTGTGTGTGTGTGTGTGTGTGTGTGTGTGTGTGTGTGTGTGTGTGTGTGTGTGTGTGTGTGTGTGTGTTTTGTGTGTGTGTGTGTGTGTGTGTGTGTGTGTGTGTGTGTGTGTGTGTGTGTGTGTGTGTGTGTGTGTGTGTGTGTACTAGTGTGTGTGTGTGTGTGTTTGGTTGTTTGTTTGTTTGTTTGTTTGTGTGTGTGTATGTGTGTGTGCGTGCATGTGCACGCGCGTGAGTGTGTGTGTGTGTGTGTTTTGTGTGCGTGCGTATTGTTGTTGTTGTTATTGTTCTTGTTGTAAAGCGGACAAATTCAACAGAGAAAAGAACTTCCTGGTTCTGCAACCTCCCTTGCTGCAAAGAAAAGAAAAGAAAAAGAAAAAGAAAAAAGAAAAAAGAAAAAAGGACCACATTCTCTTTTTCTTCACCAGGTGGTCCGTCAATGCACAGACCGCAAATCGCAAGACAAACGATTCCAAAATCTGACAATTCTTGTTTGTCTTTGTGAGGGTGCAAATACAAGATACAATAATTATTATACAAGATAGTGGAGGAGGCTGGTTGCAGAATCTTCAGTTGTGCCCCCACGGTCCACGGGACTACGGGACAGGTGAAGGTGAAGGTGTAGATACAAGATATAACTTTTGTTGTCCACTTGTGTATGAAAAAAAAAAGTCTCATTCTCATTCAAAAATCATTCTTGAAGGCCTATAAAAGAAACCTGTTTCTGAGGACACTGGCTATTCCAGGTTAAAATTATCATCACCCAGGCTACAAAAGAGAGAGTATTTATTCATTTATTTATTTATTTATTTATTTATTTATTTATACGACTTCATGTCACAGCAGATTTCTCTGCGTGACATTCGGGCTGCTCTCTCTCCCCGGGAAGAGCGCATCGCCACAAGTGCAGCGCCAACCCATTATTTTTTTATTTTTTTCCTGTCAAATGAACACTGAACTAAAAAAAAAAAAAAAAAAAGGACACATAAAAATGCTCTAGATAAACATCACTGCATAATGGACATCCTGTACCCATCCCAGTGTTTGAGATATCACTGACCTTGTCCACATAGATTCAAGAATGTCCGGAGCTGATGACGATATTCACATACGTGTAGTCAGTATAGTCTAGCCTATATCATTATTTATC
>CM060330.1:877873-880373 GCA_030674155.1 Stramonita haemastoma
TTTATTGATCAGTTAGCACAAAACATTGAAGAAAAAGGCAAACATGGAGCACTGTTATTAGATTACATGGAGCTTTTCATATTGATGTTTGCTGATGATGTTGCTTTACTTTCAACTACCCCTATGGGCCTTCAAACTCAACTTAACGTGTTGCATGAATGTTGCAAAAAACTGAAGCTATGTGTAAATTCCGAAAAGACTAAAGTGATAGTATTTAGAAAAGGGGGATATTTAGGTACGCATGAAAAATGGTTCTACAATTCTAAGAAATTAGAGGTGGTTAATAATTACTGTTATCTGGGGTTTAACTTTACAACTATGATCAGTGTTAAAAGGGGTACTATACATCTAGCAGCAAAGGGAAAGAAAGCAGTTCTTCAATTAAATAAGGTGTTTCAAAAGTATAAGGAGATGACCTCGAATATATTTTTCAAAATTTTTGACACTAAAATTCGATCAATATTATTATATTCATCAGAAATATGGGGACTGCAGAGATTAGAACACATAGAAAAGGTTCATTTAATGGCATGTAAACGTTTTCTAGGAGTCCCAGTAAGAACACCAAATAAGATGGTTTATGGTGAGCTGGGAAGATATCCATTATATGTTCATTCTTGTATTAATTGCTTGAGATACTGGTTAAAACTGTTACAGATGGATAGAAGTAGACTACCACATAAGGCTTACACAGTGCTATTTGAATTGGATAGATCGGGAAAGGACTGTTGGGCTACTAAAGTAAGAGAAATTTTATGTGAGACTGGATTTAATATTGTGTGGATGCAGCATAACGTTGGGGATGTAAAAATGTTTTTACGTGTATTTAAACAAAGGCTAATTGATTTGTTTGTCCAGGAATGGGACGGAACCATTAGGGACCGTACAAGGTATGATTTATATCGAACATTTAAATCAGTTTTTGAAAAAGAAAAATATGTGTGTGATATGGAGACGTATTGTTTCCGTGTCGCCATCACCCAGTTGAGATTGAATGTGCTGCCCCTTAAAAATAACGTAAATAGATACAGTGAGGTAGCACAGGACAGAAATTGTCCATTTTGTAATGACAAACCTGAAAACGAGCACCACTTTATTTTTGACTGTTGTCTCTATAAAGACCTACGGGATAAATTTCTAAAAGAATCAGTAAATGTTCCTATACATGCGCTTTTAAAAGCAACAAGTAGAAATCACAGACACAATTTGTCCAGATTTGTTTTCCATGCAGTAAACAGAAGGCAAAGCGCTATTCTTTAAAGTCCTCTAAAGATGAAGAAAGTAGTATGCTTTCTGTTTATGATAAGCTATATTACTTATTTTATTTGATGTTTTTAAAGGTGTTGGTTGCCTTGAGCTTTTTGGTATGCTGTAAAGTACAGAGTAATACTTTCATGACTACCAAGGTTTTAAATTGCCGAATCATATATTACAACATGTCGATGTATTATGGCCAAAGGCTAAAGTACACTAAAATACCTTTGCGACCTTGAGCTCTCTCTCTCTCTCTCTCTCTCTCTCTCTCTCTCTCTCTCTCTCTCTCTCTCTCTCCTCTCTCTCTCTCTCTCTCTCTCTCGCTTTGATGTACACTGCATTTGATGTTTATGTTTTGAATGCTTGTGTTGACATTGTCAGGTATAACTCTAGTATCGAGTTTAATCCCAGTTACACATTGTTTTGACATTGTCAGGTATAACCCTAGTATCGAGTTTGATCCCAGTTATGCATTGTGTTATGTTTTGCTCTGTAACTTTGCGCTAAGGTCTGTTTGTATTGTTGGTTTAAGTCAGCACTTTACCTGGGATTTTGGAATATACATTTACAGGAGCACAATTTAAGGTACATGCCAAGGTGTATAATTATGGCAACGTATTACCGAAGACTACGAGAAGTTGTGTTTCATTTTCTTCATTTTTTCTTTTTCTTTTTTCTTTTCTTTTAATTGTATTGTGACCAAAGGCCAAAGACCAGTTTAGGTACATGACAAAGCGTATAATCATAGCAACGTATGTCCGAAGACTGCGCAAAGTTCCATTTCATTTTCCTTTTTTCCTTCACCTTGAATTGTATTGTGGCCAAAGGCTGAAGTACAATAAATCATTTCAGTGTTCAGTGTTCAGTGTTCTCTCTCTCTCTGTCTCTCTCTCTCTCTCCTCCCTCTCCCTCTCTCTCTCTCTCTCTGTCTCTCTCTCTCTCTCCCTCCTCTCTCTCTCTCTCTCTCTTGTCTCTCTCTCTCTCTCCCTCTCCCTCTCTCTCTCTCTCTCTCTCTCTCTCTCTCTCTCTCTCTCTCTGTCTCTCTCTCTCTCCCTCTCCCTCTCTCTCTCTCTCTCTCTGTCTCTCTCTCTCTCTGCTCTCTCTCTTCTCTGTCTCTCTCTCTCTCTCTCTCTCTCTCTTCTCTCTCTCTCTCTCTCTCTCTCTCCCAGCTGTTATACTACTTCTGCTTTATACAAACATGCTTTTACCTTGTCAGACTTGGTTCTGTTTCTCGTGGCTACACCCT
>CM060330.1:892873-895373 GCA_030674155.1 Stramonita haemastoma
ACAAAGAGAGGGATAGAAAAGAGGGGATTCGTGGTATAGTTTTCCACCAAAAAGTAGGGATAGTATTGACACTGACAAGCCCCTGGTATCCAAACGGGGAGAGCAGTCCACTCAAAATCTGTTGCTGACTATCATTTTGTTTGTTGATATTATTGTTCTTGTTGTTGTTTATCAAATGTCATATTTTTCGTGTATTTCAGTTTGTCTTCGTGTCAAAGCTGATCCACACTAATAAAACAGGGATTAGACAGTGACATGCACGCTTTTACTGGTAAACATACAAACAAACATACACACACTATGCGCATGTGCTCGCACACACACACACACGCCACACACACACACACACACACACACACACACACACACACACACACACACACACACACACACACACACACACACACACACACTATACGCATGTATGCGCACATGTGAGAGCACACACACAACACACATACACGCCCCGCGCGCGCGCGCACACACACACACACACACACACACACACCTCTCTCTCTCTCTCTCCTCTCTCTCTCTCTCTCTCTCTCTCTCTCTCTCTCTCTCTCTCTCCTCTCTCTCTCTCTCTCTCTCTCTCATATTAACACGAACATCTTCTTGATGCAACGGGTTTGTTGTTGGTTTTTTTCATAATTTCACTTCTTCTTACTCTCCTCCTCCTCCTTCTTCTTTTAGTCGGTATCGTTTTGTTGTAACAAAAATAATCTCACACAAAAAGAGGAACTGAATCAAGTCATCTCAGTCAATAAATAACTATTTACTACCAAGATCATCTGACCCCCAAATACCCTCATGTTTTTGTCCCTTCCTCGGCTGGAGCTTCGAAGTTGACCACTGGCGAGAGTTTGTGCGTATGCAACCGTGTTTATCCACCATTAAGGTAGCCACATTCCGACATCGGGGATGGTTTCTAGATACGACACCTGTGTGCAAAGCAGTTTATAAATTTGTCATTCATTCCTACCAGCACGAAATTGGCCTACTCTTCCAAAAACCGAAACAGGTTTTACCTGAGTGTAAGTGTTCTGTGTAAGTTCATACCCAAAGCCTAGGTTTATAGTCTCAAACGAAGGATATTGGGGGTGGGGGAGGTGGGGGAAGGGAAGGAGTAGTAGGTACTGATGTTAACTGCAGGGTATTTTTTAAAAAAATATATATATACTTTTTATTTTATTCTTTTATATCGAGGATAATGGGATAAGCACCCATGTGCTTTTTTTTCCATCCAGTCCCCGTGTGTATGCGGTTGTGTAAATATTGTCATCTGTTCCCACCGGCACACAATGGTCTACTGATGGTCAATGGCCTACTCTTATGAAAAGCGGAACAGGATTTACGTGGGCAAAATTCCCTGAAACGAGCGTGCCTCCGTGGTGGCTCGAAACTCAGTCGTCAGATCACAGAGCAACGCTCTAACCACTAGGCCACTCTATTTTATTTATTTTATTTTATTTATTTATTTATTCATTCTTTTATATCGATGATAGTGGAATACTCATGTGCTTTTATTTTACACCCAGTCCCTGTGTGTATGCAGTTTTGTAAATCTTGTTATCCGTTCCCACCAGCACACAATGGCCTACTCTTACGAAAAACGGAACAGGATTTAACGTGTGCGTACTATGTTCTGCATGCGTTCGCATACGGGGCATCGGTTTACAGTCTCATCCGAAGGACTTTTGAGGAGAGTAGAGTCAGCACTGATGTTAAGTCTAGTTGAAAAATCCCCTGGAACGGGAATCGAACCCGGGTCGTCAAATTGCGAGCGCAATGTTCTGACCACCAGGCTATCCCGTCCCCAGGCTATCCCTACGACCCCTCCCCCCCCCCCCCCCCCCCCTTGTTCCCACCCCCCATCTCACTACGGTACCGTCAAATAAATTGGATTCCCAAAGGTAGAGTGACCTGCAGGTTATCAGACCCGGTATCTAAGCCAGTACTTACAGACTTACAGCACTTGACGCCCCTGCAATGCCCGTAAGTCCTCTTGCTTTGTCCGCCACCGCTTTCATTCTAGTAGCAAGATTGAAAGTCTTTCGGATTCTGTTGTAGTTAGGGAGCCAAAGAAGATATACACAAAAGGAAGGATAGCGGTTTTTTTATATCGTGTGTGTGTGTGCGCGCGCGCGCAGGGGTGGGGGTGGGAGGGCAAGTGCGCATGCATGAGTATGTTTCTCTTGTGCTGATTTATTACATACAATCAATGAAACCATTTCTTTCATCATTCACTAGTAGTCAAAACCAAGTATTTACGACAACATTCTGGTCAAAACCAAGCATTCAAGACGACATTTAGGTCAAAAACCAAGAATTCAAGATGACATTTAAGACAAAACCAAGATGGCATTGTTTTAGTTGTTAGTGATCATCCTGTCCCAGAGACAGAACAATTTTTAAATGAAATGTCAGAATCCTTACATCTTTTGAGACAAAAGAATGCAGTCACAACCTTTCTGTTGTGATTTTTTGACAGCTAAGTGGT
>CM060330.1:905373-910373 GCA_030674155.1 Stramonita haemastoma
GCCATTTATACCAGTGGGAACGGATGACAAAATTTACAAAACCGCCTGCACATAGGGATGAGATGTAGAAAAGCATATGAGTGTTTATTGCATTTACTCGAAATAAAATGAATAGTAAATAAATAAAATTAAACATAACACGTTTCATCTCTCTCTCTCTCGTCTCTCTCTGTCCCATCTTCTCTGCTCTCTCTCTCTCTCTGTCCCTGTCCTCTGTCTGTCTGTCTGTCTGTCTGTCTGTCTGTCTGTCTTCTTCTGTCTGCTGTCTTCTCTCTCTCTCACACACACACACACATCACAGACAATATGGTATGCACACAAATATATATTATGTACTATATATTATATATATATATAATATACATATATATAATCATCATGCACACATAAACACAATCACATATTATAATACACACACATGCACACACATATTATATAACTATATATATATATATATATATATATATATATATATTATATAATATTAAGTGTACATGGATAAACATCCGGATCAAAATCATATATTTTTCGTGAGGGTAGAACCAAGACATGAACAAGAACCCCCCCCCCTCTCCTACCCAACAAAGGTGGCCATATATAGTATATATACATATATATGTGTTATGTGTTATGTTGTTGTGTGTGTAGTGTTGTTGTGTTGTGATGTTGTTGTTTGTATCTCTCTCCTCTCTCATTTACTCTTCATCTCTCTCTCTTCTCTTCATCTCTCTCTCTTTCTCTCTATATATATATATATATATATATATATATATCAGCAATCTACACACACACACACATAAACACCTAAATCAAAATGATATATTTTCCATCAAGCAGAATCAGGAACTGAACAAGCACCACCCACCACCCCCATACTCCCAAAAACAACACAGGTGCGCCACTCAAGCGCTTTCAACGATACATAATCGCTTTGGAAAAAAAAAAAAGTCTTTCACTCGGCTTTCAAGTGCAGACAGACAAATTTATTTCCCTCTTTCTTTGTCAACACTAAGTCTAGCGGACAAAACAAGAGTAGATAACCGCATTCCTTTGTCGACATCCGTCAAGATGTGCGTGCGCAAGCGCGCGAACAAATATGCGTCATCAACAACTCCTGTCTTTTCCCCCTATCTGCACACTCCCTATCTGGCCTTTATACTATGACACTGACTTTTTTTGTTACCGCTTTATGTCACTGTAGAGTTCTCTGCGTGAAATTCGGGCTGCTCTCCCCAGGGGGAGCGCGTCGCGTCGCCACAAGTGCAGCACCACCACTTTTTTTTTTAAGGGATGATACGATAAAACGAGGTCTCGTGTGTTTCACATCTTTATTTAGCACACGTAAAAGAGCCCACGGCAACAAGAGGGCTGTCCCTGGCAAAGTCATGTAGATAAAAGCCACTCTGATAGGGAAAGAAATACATTTGCATAATGGGTAGGCGTTGCTTTTGTGGTGACACGCTCTCCCCGGGGAGAAACAGCCCGAATTTCGCGCAGAGAAATATATTGTGACATAAAGTGGTATTAAAAAAAACCCCAATCATACAGCCATACAGCCATCCATCATCCAAATACATGAATACATCCATCCATACATCTATCTATCCATCCATCCATACTTGCATATAACATACACATAAACATACATCCATACATATATATTATATATATAATATATATATTATTCATCCATATCCACCTATCATCCATCCATCCATCCATCCCATACATCTATACATATACACACACTACTTCGCATAATGTTGTACACAGATGCAGAACACCGCAAACAACACTGTTGTGTTTTTTTTCTGCCTCAATCACACTGCCCACCACACCACACCACACAGACTTGGCTGACAGCACGCTCTGTGTGAGCAATGCACACGGCAGAAGGGAGACACAGGCAAGACACAGTGAGGCACCATCCTGACGAGGACAGACGTTCTCCCTCAACCACCCAAACCCCCAGTAACGATGTGGTCCGGTAACTCCCCACTCCTCCTCCTCCACTGCCGTGTCATAACTGGGAGCTCCAGGAGGACTGGATGACCTCCTTGCCTCTCTCCTGGTACTCCACCACGCTCAGCCCCAGCATGCCGGTCACCAGGCAGAACATGCAGATGTACAGCTTGTACTCTGTCTTCAGCGAGTTCTGGTAGGCGTAGGTCATCACGAAGCCGCCTGACTCCCACAGACGGTAGTTGGCAAAGGCCGCCTCCGCGTTCTTTTTGAACAGGGTTCCGTACAGCGCTGTGGGGCAAAAAATCAAAGTTTGGTGGGGTTTTTTTTTCTTAAATGAAGCTCCAGCCCCAAAAAGTTGTGAAACAAACACAATGAATTAGCAAAACTAAACCAGCCTTCAGCTCAAACAATGAATCCTCCAATATAAATTAGCCTTCAGCACAAAAGCTGTTCCAGCTAAAACAATGAATCTTTCAAAATAGACCAGCCTCCTGCCCCAAAGGTTTTCAAGCTAAAACAAGGAATCCTCAAATATAACCATCCGCCATGGCGCAGTAGTTAGCACCTTGGATACCGGACTGGAAGGTCGTGGGTTTGAATCCCGTAAGAGTTATAGGGATTTTTCGGACTCCGGCCGGCTCCTACCCAGAGTGAGTGTGCTGTGGGCTCAGTGGGAAGACTGGGACCACACAGTCGAGCTTCATCCACTTTACGGATGTGATTTTGAGAGAATTGCTCAAATTACCTGACCAACACTGCAGGTGTCTGTATCTCTCGGGCCCGGTGGACGCCGGGATACATTATGATAGTAAGCGTAGAGTACAACCCTGTCAAGTAGTCTCAAAGCATATGTACTTTCACAGCAGTATCATTACACCATCCTCATTATCATTGGATCATTATGCAATAATTAAAAAAAAGCCTCTGATTCGGTGGCCCCCGCTATTCTGGTCTCATGGTGACCTCAGATTCGGTTTCCCCATATGCTTCTGTGCCTGTGGTGAGTTTGTGTCAAAGCCTTTGGGGTTGGAGGTTCACGGGGAGGCGGTCGTTGGAGGGACGTTGTGGTGGTCGCCACCTCAGGTGGGCAACTCATTCAGTTGGCTCCACGACTGAGCTAATACTGTTGTTAGTAGGGGGCTTAGTAGGCGGTGTCCTGCGTATGTTAGCTCAGAACAGGCACCACTGAACACCTACAAAGTGACTCAGCAGCAGTGCAGGGCCCCTCTGGCTGGTGGCTCCACGGTGGCCTGATATTGATGAGCTCCCTGTGCTCGTCTTTCGGATGAGACGATAAACTGAGGTCCCGTGTGTTACACAGAGTTATTTAGCGCACCTGAAAGCACCTACGGCAACAAGAGTTGTCCTTGGCAAAATTCCGCCCTTGTCTTGATTAGGGACTATTCCAAATATTTTTTTTTAAATGATAGAAAAAAAGATGGAAATTAAAGGATAAGATAGAGACAGGCAGACAGACGCAGACACACAGACAGACACAGACAGACAGACACAGACAAAGACAGACTGACACAAAGACAAAGACAGAGAGACAAAAACAGAGAGACACAGACAGACAGGCAGGCAGACACAGACAGACAGACACAGACAAGAACAGACAGAGACAGACAGACAGACAGATAGACACAGACAGGACAGACAGAGACAGACAGACAAATAGACACAGACAGACAGACACGGACAGACAGAGACACAGACAGACAGAAAAAGACAAACACAGACAGACAGACACACACAAAGACACACACACACACACACACACACACACACACACACACACACACACACACACACACACATAACACAGACAACAACAGACAGACAGACAGACAGACAGACACACACACACACACACACACACACACACACACACACACACACACACACACACACACACACCTTACCATTAGTCTGTGTCTGAATGACGGCATCCCCCAATCCCCAGAGCCCCGCCATGATGTAGAAGTGCAGAGTGGCCTTGGGATCGGGGATCCACAGCAGCAGCGTGAAGATGAGGACTATGTGATCGATGAAGGCTGCACACAGCAGCAACAACAACATAGAGATGCCTCATTTATTATTATTTTTTTTTTTTTTTTTTTTTAATTCTTTTATATCGAGGATAATGGAATAAGCACTCTTGTGCTTTTTTTTTTTTTTACATCCAGTCTCCGTGTGTATGCAGTTTTGTAAATCTTGTCATCTGTTTCCCACCGGCACACGATGGCCTATTCTTACGAAAAGCGGAACAGGATTTAACGTGTGCGCAAGTTAAGATATTCTGCGTGCGTTCGCACACGGGGCCTGGGTTTATAGTCTCATCCGAAGGACTTCTGGGGAGAGTGGAGTCAGTACTGATGTTAACTCCAGGAGAAAAATCTCCTAGACCGGAATCGAACCCGGGTCGTCAAATTACCAGCGCAATGTTCTGACCACCAGGCCTCAAGGATGCCTAGCCCCCTCCCCAGGCTCACGGTTTCAAACCCATGAGCTAGTTCACTTTGCAATGACCGTGAACAGCACAGTACGGTAATGGCACCAACATTGGAATCTACACAGCAGGAGACGTCTGGTGCTTATCCCATAAACAGATAGACTGCAACAGAACTCACACATGATTCCGATCCTAGACAGCCTTCCAGGACAAGGATGATCACTTCGAGTCTTTTCAGAAAGAAATCAGATCTACAACCTCAGACCAATTCTTCTCTTTTCTCTATCAAACCGCATGCACACGGGAACTGGATATATCTAAAACAGGACATGACTGCTTATGCTATGATCCTCGAAATCAAAGAATAAAAGGACTTTTTTTTTTAAATAAAAGAATTGATCTTATTTGGATGAGATGCGTAGTGCCTTTCCTTCTCCTGTGCTTGTAATTCTACCGGAGAATAATGATGATAGGAACCAGCTGACAGCTACAAAGAGGGGTGCAGTCACACAGGTGGGCAGTTCCAAGACAAAGTCGCTCTGGCGCCTTAACTAACACAAGGAACCTTGATGAGAGAGAAGAC
>CM060330.1:915373-917873 GCA_030674155.1 Stramonita haemastoma
ACATCAGGAACACACACTATAGATAACCACATCAGGAACACACACTATAGATAACCACATCAGGAACACACACTACAGATAACCAGGAACACACACTATAGATAACCACATCAGGAACACACACTACAGATAACCAGGAACACACACTATAGATAACCACATCAGGAACACACACTACAGATTACCAGGAACACACACTATAGATAACCACATCAGGAACACACACTATAGATAACCACATCAGGAACACACACTATAGATAACCACATCAGGAACACACACTACAGATAACCACATCAGGAACACACACTATAGATAACCACATCAGGAACACACACTATAGATAACCACATCAGGAACACACACTACAGATAACCACATCAGGAACACACACTACAGATAACCACATCAGGAACACACACTATAGATAACCACATCAGGAACACACACTATAGATAACCACATCAGGAACACACACTATAGATAACCACATCAGGAACACACACTATAGATAACCACATCAGGAACACACACTATAGATAACCACATCAGGAACACACACTATAGATTAACAAAATCAAGGGGAAAAAAAACTACTTTGGATTATCAAAACTCAGGGTGTAAAAAAACACTTTAGATAACCATAATTCTTCTTCTTCTCATTAGTTTAATGTCCTTCACTACAGATGATTTAGACAATGGTGCATTCACTTAAGAATGTGCTAAAAAGGAGATGAGGGGAAAAGTGAAAGGGTGAAGAATGTACTGGATGATGATAAGTTTATAAAATTTCATTAACAGTAACTGACCTACTGGTGACTGGCAAATACTTTCTGCAATTTATACTAGGACATGCAACTCGGAATCATACAGAACACTTTGGCTATTTCCATATTTTTTCTTAGATCTATCCCTTTGCTTTTATACGAGGCAATGAGCACAGGGCAATCAAACAATATATGATGGACTGATATAATAGCAGAACAAATGCATAAAACATTTTTTCAATATTTAGTATTCCAAGATAACCATAATCTTTATCAGGAAAAAACACTCCGGATTAACCATCACAAAACACTTTTGACTAACCATACAAAAAAAAACCCAACCCCAACAACAAACCCAACTCATATTCAGGTTGGTAGTCATAATTTTCAGGGGGAAAAAACACACAAACACTTTCAGATCTTTTCCAAGAACTTTTCGAGTCAGGTAATTATTAAGTATATCGGTGGATCGGTGGTCTAAGTGGTAACGCGCCTTGCCTAGAAAGCAAAAAGTCCGGGTCAGAAATTGCGGTGGTTTGTACCCCGTTCGGGCCCAAAACTTTTCCCCCATCCATTAGACCCTGAGTGGTGGTCTGGGCGCTAGTCTTTCGGATGAGACGATAAATCGAGGTCCCGTGTGTTATACATCACTATTCAGCACACGTATAAGAAGCCACGGCAACAAGGGGGTTGACCCTGGCAAAATTCTGTAGAAAAAAGCCACTCTGATCAGGAAACAAATAGAATTGCATACAGGAAAAAGAAAAAAAATGGGTAGGCGCCACTGCACCTTGTGACGACGGCTCTCCCGGGGGAGGGAGGAGAGAGAGAGAGAGAGAGAGAGAGAGAGAGAGAGGAGAGAGAGAGAGAGAGAGAGAGGAGAGAGAGAGAGAGAGAGAGAGAGAGAGAGAGAGAGAGAGAGAGACAGACAGACAGACAGACAGACAGACAGACAGACAGACAGACAGACAGACAGAGACAGACAGACAGACAGACAGACAGGGACAGAGACAGAGAGACAGAGACAGAGAGACAGACAGAGACAGACAGACAGACAGACAGACAGACAGAGAGCAGCCCAGAAATTTCACGCCGAGAAATCTTGCTGTGACCTAAACTAAAGTAATAACAAACTAATACCAAAGTAGAATGATCTTTGCACTTGCTGTATAGTTTTCCGTGGCTGACACAGTGACACAGTGAGTGTGTCACAGCTAGCTAGCCTAGCTGTGTCTGCGCGCAGCTCACCAGGTGCCAGGGCTGCCTGAAGCCGGTATGGTTGGTGATCATGACGGGCACAAAGTTGGCCCCGCACACAGTCAGGGCAGGGTCGTCCACCACCATGGACGGGGACTGGTCCTCCAGAACTGAGGACGCGATCAGGTTGCCCCAGATCTTACCTGAACAACGACAACAACGACAATGTATTAGTGATGATAATAGGGAAAGGTAAAAGTTTTCCCATAACCTATTGGGGCGCGAGGCATCAGAGAGTGCTTATTCCATTATCCTCGATATAAAAGAATTAAAAAAAAATAATAAGATAAATCTCAACCCTTTTTCTATAGCCTTAAAAACCTACAACAAAATTTAATTTGGATTTTCATCTTAACTGGGTCGCAAATTTGAATTGTGGTCTTATCTTTTATTTTGTTTTTAGCCTTAAAACCCCAGCACAAATTTGAATTTTTTGCCTGACTTTTTTTCAGCCATAAAAACTTAGCGTAACTTTG
>CM060330.1:925373-945373 GCA_030674155.1 Stramonita haemastoma
TCATTTTCTGATGTTACGAGGCACCTGTGTTACCTTTTGCTGGATTCCTTCCCATTGTGGTATCTACTTTAATGAAATAGTTGACAAAGTAGCAAAATGTGGAGCAAAGCACACTGATGGGTCCTGCAGCATTAATGTCCCCTTATCTGTTCATGAGGGCTATAGCATGCTACAAAATGCATGTTGGAAACATTTTAAAAAGAAACAAAGTATTGGTTCTCACCAGAATGATGATGTAACCCATTTATTATCTTTTGATAAGATCAAATGCCGTAACTCTCATGAATATAGAAATGTTGTATCTCTTATTTATAGATTCAAGCTAAATGCTTTTAGATCTAAATTTTCAAAAAAAGCAACATGTATCTGTGGCGAAAATATTACAATAAGTCACATTCTTTTAGAATGCAGAGATTTGAAAAACTTTTTACCTGTTTTCACATACGTTTGCATAGAGCAAATTCTAAAAGACATTTCGCTAATGAAAGAAATTGTATTGTTATTAAGTCATAGTCCTATTATCAGGTTTTTATAGTTTCATGGATTTTTTTAAACTAGTGATATCAATTGCAAAGTTAGTGTTTAAGATGTTATTTCTTTCTTTTTATTATTCTTGTTCTATGGTTTTTATTTTTGGTTCTTATAGTTGTTTAATGCACAAATTTAGCTATGTGCTCATCCCAACCCCCCCCCCCCCCCCCCCCCCCCCCCCTCCATACACACACTCACTCACTCATATACACTTTCCCGTCTGATACCACTATTTAGTGGAAGGACGTTAAACTGAAGAACTAACTAACTAACTATCCCTGGTTTCAGCTGTCATTCTTGAGGCCTGTTCTAGGGGGTTTCCCCTAGGAGTTAACCTCAGTGCCGCTGACCCCATTACGTCCCCCCCCCTCCCCTCCCTACCCCCATCCCCACCTCGAAGTCCTTCGGATGAAACTTATAAACTAAAGTCCCGTGTGTGAACAGTACGCTGAACATCTTTTGCACACGTTGAAACCTGTTCCATCTCTCGGAAAGCAGTTCCTTGTGTGTGCCGGTGGGAACGGATGGCATTTGAAAAATGCATGCACTCTGGTGTCATGTTCAGATATGATTCACGAAGTCGGAATGCAGACACCTTCATGGGGTGGGGGGTGGGGGGGCGGGGGCAACATTGGTCGCAAATGCATAATCTCAGCATGAGTGTAGGCTACCTCGGAGCTGTAGCCAAGGACCGAAAAAAAAAATCTCAGACTAAAACTTTGCAACTACAGACTATACAGATGAAAACCAGATTTGAAAATCATTGCCGGTAAGCAAATAGAACAGTGGCAACCTTTATCATAGTTGCCACTCAAACAAAAAGTCCCCCCCCCCCTCCCCCAAATGATTAATTTTAGATCTGAAGGTTTTTTCCCTTCTTTTTTCAATCTTTCACACTTTCTTCAGCATCCTGTTTGCAAAATCAGCCTTAACGGGCTTAGGGACTAGGCTAGTCTACAACAAACGAACTAAAAAAAAATGTTGAAAAAGAACACAAGTGCTTATTGCATTATCCTCGATATAAAAGAATAAATAAAGAAAATAAAACATCGACACAAGAATACCTATCCTCAAGTCATTTTATGAACTGAAAAAAAAACGATGATTTAAATTGTTGGTTATCTTATGCCCTTTACCATTGATTTATAAAGTAAAAAAAAAAGAAAAGTATTTACTCACCACAAATTGACAGCGCTGAGAGGAAAAACAAGCCAAAGCTTTTCTTACAGTAATTTGGAGTTAGACCTCGATGCGTTTACAAACCATGACGTATTTCATACAACCCATGCATCACCGCACTGTTTGACGTCACCCTTTTATTGCGTCAGAGGGCTCCAGAAGCTTAGGAATGTTCCTTCAAGCACTAAGAGAAAGCAAGATTGAGAAAGAAAAAACCTCTAGAACCATGGCATGAATTCAGGAATCGA
This sequence comes from Stramonita haemastoma, assembly GCA_030674155.1. Taxonomy (NCBI): domain Eukaryota; kingdom Metazoa; phylum Mollusca; class Gastropoda; order Neogastropoda; family Muricidae; genus Stramonita; species Stramonita haemastoma. The sequence continues at coordinate 927,332 of CM060330.1, forward strand.
CATGCAGATACCTTTCATTTTGGAATGGTTTTCTTTACGCTATGCATAGCAGGATTCTGGTAGAAGGAGCCCATTTTATGAAATGAGGTCCACAGGGCAACCCAGAGGGTCACAGCTCCCCCTGTAGGTATGCTGGGGGGGGGGGGGGGGGGGGGCTAGCTCTTTCAGAGTAAATAGCATCCCCACCTTTCTGGAAAGTGGGTGCTAGAAATGTTAACTTTTTATGTCACTCTGTATGTTTCTGTCTCTTTCCTAAGCGTTCTATCATCTCTCCCAGTCGATTCTCTTGCCTTTTTATTTTTCGAGCAAACCGTACAAAGATGTTATTTTTATTTGTTGTAATGGGGACGGGATAGCTCAGTGATCAGAGCACTCGCTTTCCCCAAGCAAAAGATAAGCAGCATCAAATGTGGCTACCGATTGGATGGGTGACCGTTTGCACGCCTCGGCTTCAGTACAGCCCCTCCAGCTGTAAATGGGTACCTGCCCTCTTTAGAGTCAGGGCAGGTAAAGCAGCGAGGGAGAGGAGATGGGCGCCGCCCTTAATATGCTGGCCCTTAGAGAAGCTGAGGTCTCTGATGCCTCGCTACCCTACGACCACACAGGTCATGGGACACCTTTACCTTTATGATGTAGCCTATATGACATTTTGCCTGTACTATTTGTTCTGGAGACCAAGTAGAAATAATAATTATGGGAACACTGAGATGGGCACACCATGTCCATTCTGCATAGTTATTTAACCATACGGCATTATACATGCACAAAATATTATTTGTACTTCGAAGTATCTGTTACCCTTTTTTTAACACTTGTTTGTAACCCGAGGATGAAAAAAGCAGAATGGCGGGCGGTCTCAACAGAGACGTGTTGTAAGTAGGCGAGCCAGGCGAGATGTCTTGCCGCGAGCTGCGCAAGCGCTAGCTTGGCTTTGCAACGGTAACTTGGCAGGCTAGACGGAAGTGAATTTATCCAACATGGCGTCGCTCGGCAGATCTCTCTCGAAGCGAGTGTTAATTTCTGAGTTAATTGACGATTCTGACACAGATTCTGACACAGATCTGTCAGAAGCAGTTAAGGCATGTGCCATCAGATCGAAACACAGACAGAGACAACCCCAGGATATGCCATTTGACGAGGTGGAGGACAAATCCGAAAATCCTGATGCACATGTGGTGAATTTCGTGGAGGTGACTGATTGCTGGTTGTAAATTGTTTGCACTTTGAGAACTTTATTTACCTGTGCGTGTTGTGCCAGAGGACTTCAGAACTGTATCTACCTCTGTGTGTTGTGCTGGAGGACTTGGGAAGGTTTTTTTTCGCCCGTGTTTTTCCCTCTTTTGAACACGACATCTCTGTGGATTGGGCCTGTTGAGATTTATTGACAAGGTCTATAGATACTAAGATAGCCGTGTTGTTGTTGTGGACTTCTTGGGGGGGGGGGGGGGGGGGGGGAGGAGTTTCCTGACAATGCCAGATAGCAGGTGTGGTGAGAGTGAAAGACATATTTTTTTGATACATAAGATAAATTGGTGTTGAGTTTGATTTAGATTATCATATGACTAAGTTTATGTGGATGCTTAATAATTGTGAGCCATTGATATGTGTAGAGATTGAAAGAGTGAGGTTGGGTTTGACTCTGGGCGTGAAGCTGGTGAGCTTGTATTGTTGTGATGTTCAGGTGTTTAAGTGGTGGAATTAGTGTTTTTTTGGTTGAGTAAATGGTTGGATGTTTGTAATAAATGTTGGAAATATCTAATTGGTGTCCGTTTTGTGTTGTCTGAACTAGAGGCGTGATAGGTGGGAAGGGGGGTTTCAAAATTACATACCATTAGGGGGTGCCATAATAAGTACTGTTCTTCTTTTCAAGTCCCATGAGACATAGGGATTTTTCAGGCTCCGGCCGGCTCCTACCCAGAGCGAGTGTGCTGTGGGCTCAGTGGGGAGACTGGAACCACACAGTTAAGCTTCATCCACTTTACGGATGCGAATTTCAGAGTGTTGCTCAAATTACCTGACCAACACTGCAGGTGTCTGTATCCCACGGGCCCGGTTGATGCCAGGATATATTATGACAGTAAGCGAAGAGTACAACCCTGTCAAGTAGTCTCAAAGTGGATGCACTTCCACAGCAGCATCATTACATCATCCCCATTGATCAGCATGCAATAATGAAAAATGCCACTGATTCGGTGGCTCCCGTTGTTCTGGTCTCATGGTGACCTCAGATTCAGTTTCCCCATAGACCTCTGTGCCTGTGGTCAGTTTGTGTCAAAGCCTTTGGGGTTGGAGGTTCGCAGGGAGACGGTCGTTGAAGGGACGTTGTGGTCACCACCTCACTCAGGTGGGCGACTCACTCAGTCTGGCTCCATGTTCTAGTTGAAATTCAACGACAATGGTTATAATGTTCAAAATCTAAATCAACTTAACACACACACACACACACACACACACACACACACACACACACACACACACACACACACACAACACACACAGAGGAATTTTGTGGATTCAACAACTTTTATTTCTGTAAATATCAACGAAAAGCCATGACTAAAATAAAGCAGAAACTTCTTTCAGAAAGAAAATATAAAGTGATCAATGCTTGACTGTCGGCTCAAGATCTTCAGTGTATCACTTATCACAGGAATAAAAATCGTTAAAAAAATCGTAAAGGAACCTTGAAAAAATTGAATAAAAACTTACTATCAGACACCTAACTGGTACTGGTATAGATAACAAGCTCGAAATAAGTTTTGATTGGGTGTTATTGAAAGCCTACGACTGAAACGGCAGGGAAACTAAAAAAAACCAAACTGTCATTGTCAACAGGATTCCGTATTTCATGAGTTTGCTTGAAGATAAAGTCACAATAACTAACACAAGTAAATAAATGTATGGTCATTTACTGGAAACAAACGACACTTGAATGAGAACGCCATATGCTCAACAAGATAAAATAAAAGAGGCTGTACTTTTTAGACTGACTTGTTCAAATTTTATGCATGTATTGGTTTTCACGACCACTGTGAGAATTCAAGCCACAGCAACAACATGTTTGAAGTGCTGGCAGAAATTTTGAGATCTGAGGCTGGCTTTGCCTTTCCGATTCCAGCAATCAAAAAGGGGAAAGAAGGTGCTTAAAGGGACCTGCCCAAGCTGTTGCGAAAATTACATGCTGTGCGTGAGAGTCCATGTAATGCGAATAAATGAAAAAGAAACACAATGTTATTGGAGAAATGATGCTTTTTATGTGCCTGTCTTCAAAACTTGCCAGCCACATCTGGTGTGACGACAAAATTTCCTGAAAGAATCAAGTTGGGTTTTTGGTCAAAGTCAAAATCACTTTAATTATCCCTGAAGGGCAATTACAATACTGACAGGCATATTGATACAAATCATAATCAAACACATGAAGTAGCTACATTTCATATTTGTTCAAACATTATATAACTTCAAATAAAAATGTCACAAACACTCATACTCTACCCGCGCGCTCGCACACACGCAAACACACGCATACACACACACCAATGTTTAGATACAATGTTCTTAAAAACCATTGACTACAAAAGACATATGATCACCATTATTTACACATTATACGCACGCGTTTGCACCCGCACATATACATGCATGCACGCACACACACACACACACGCTTTCAAAAAGGGGAAAGAAGGTGCTTAAAGGGACCTGCCCAAGCTGTTGCGAAAAATACATGCTGTGCGTGAGAGTCCATGTAATGCGAATAAATGAAAAAGAAACAATGTTATTGGAGAAATGATGCTTTTTATGTGACACATTCATTCTTGTAATGAATGGGCAGATCGTGCTGCCAAAAGGGGTGCGAAACAAGAGAAAGGATCAATAATTTTAATGTATCCACTCTCAATCTCTGAGGCTTACAATCTGTTGGAAAAAGAATCCAAGAATGAAATGAAATTATTAGTTAAAGATTTTGGTAGCAATTCTAAACATCATATTGTAAAGACTTATAACTTTAAAAATTATATGGTCTCGAATTTTCCACATTATAGTATAGTGAAGCTCAGACAAGTAATCTCGCTACTTTATAGACTAAAGCTAAATGCATTTAAAACAAAATTTGTGACAGGTGTTACGTGCTGTTGTGGTGAAAACATTTCAAGTTTTCATTTGATTTTTGAATGTAAAGTTTTAAAAACATATTTGCCCAATATTCCTGATTGTTCATTAGAAAATGTTTTCAGTGATTTTTCATTAATTTTTAGAATTTCTGAATGTTTGCTTCATAGTCCAGTTGCCCGTTTACTTTAGATTGGACTTTACCTTTTTCTTGTTCCAATAACATGTTATCTTATCGATGGTATTTACTGCCTGTAAGAAACACCACACACACACACACACACACACACACACACACACACACACACACACACACCCCACACACAGTCACACACACCACACACACACACACACACACACAACACACACACACACACACACAATATTTATATATATATTATATATATATTGCAGCATTTATCTTACTCAAGTTCACTTGCTTCTATTTGTTATCTTTTAGTATGTATAGTTCAAGCAGTTTCTGAAGGTTAGACCTGTTTTTTGTTGTTTTTTCTATTATCCTCCATTCACCTGTCCACACAAACACACCGACTCTTTTTTTTTTTTTTTTTCCCCAATCATTTGTCTAAAATCACTTTTTAGTGGATAGACGTTAAATGAAGACACACACACACGCTCCCCCCTCCCCATACAATCCACACCCACCGCCCCCACACTCACACATGCACAACACCCCACCGCCCCCCCCACCTACCCACACCACATGCACCACCACCCCCATCCCCCCCCCCCCCCCACACACAACACAATTGGTAGAAAGACATTTGAATTTACAAGCAATTCAAAAAATCAATAAAGCCAAAAATAAGACATACTTATTTTATGGGCACATATGCATGTATGTGCACGCCTGTATGCATTGGCTACATACATAACAGTGGCAGGTAAGTAATTCAGAGAAATTAAAAACACACACACACAACAAACAAAAAAGAGCAAACAAACAAACAAAAACAACCTCAGTCAGTGTTATGAGTTTAGAACTCGGATAGCTACTGGCACAAAGGAATTCCTTTTTTTCTGTTTGTTTTGCTGTTGTGGCATTGAAAACGACGTCCTGAAGGCAACAATTGAAATTGAAATTCTGGTGGAAATGCTTTCTGTTTGGTGAACTTGCTTATAGGAAACTGACTGAAGGAGGTCTCCCTTTTGCAAAGTGAAGTTCTCAAAACTGACTAGACTTTCTTATATTTCAGCTAACATCTTTGGTGGGACCAGAAACTGACGTTCTTATAAGAGGGGTTTCTTATAAGCGAGATTCTTATATCTGACCTTTCTTAAGTCATAATAAAGAACAGGTCCCACAGAACCAAATTTGTTGCTTTCTTTTAAGGGGGATTCACTGTAAGTGAGCTTCTTATAATGGGGCCCGACTGTAGTACAAACAACAATAAGTTGGAAACTGAATAAATCGACCCCCCTGGAGACCATCAGACTTAGGGTTGAAACTCCTTAGCAGGTCGACATCTTATACAGCATAAGAGAATTAGAGGCCAGGACCAGCATGGGTATACTGAAATAAACGGCGAACTTGATAAATTACAGGATGCTGACTTAACAAGTTTCCAATGTATTGCTTTTCAAGGTGCTAAATATGTAAATAATGAAAAACAGCAAGTTTTCCGTAATCACATTTATTTGACTAGAAAGAAAAATGGCAAGATTTTCTTAAGCATATGTATTGGACTAGAACATGAAAGAAAAAAATAAGGTAAAGAATTAAATGCAAATACCTTTCATAACTGTGTTTGTTGTAGTTATAAACACCATAATTTCACCAGATCTGCACTGATGTAAAGAAAGCCTTGGACCGAATTGTTGAGGCTCTGAAGGAGTTTACATTTTCTCCAGGAACTCCCTAAGGATTTTGTTTTTCTCCCTAAGGATTTTGTTTTTCTCCCTAAGGATTTTGTTTTTCTCCCGAAGGATTTTGTTTTTCTCCCTAAGGATTTTGTTTTTCTCCTCCACAGCCACAGCAGTCCACTCTAAGGTTCTGTGCATCCTCTCGTTTGATTCCTTCATCCATTGGGACGGTTCTGTGAACCCTTGCTTCCGCCTGCGCTTTTGTTTGACTCCATCTTCACCGTCCACTTCGAAAGTACGTTTTGGGGTGGTGGATACAGATGAAAGCGCCAGCAGGCTGGCCTTGGATGTGGAAGCGACAGGTGATCTTGGGGTCAGCGTGGGTGCTGTTGTGGCAGTTGTTGCACCTGAATCCTCAGGAGTGTACACTGCAACAAAGATGTCAGAAAGTCATTAGAGACAAAAGCCAAAGTCTAGGGCTCTGCGATGCCTGACATGGCCAAGTGAGGTGGACCTTGGGGAGAAGCTATGGGGAGGAGCTATGGGGAGGAGCTATGGGGAGAAGCTATGGGGAGAAGCTATGGGGAGGAGCTATGGGGAGGAGCTATGGGGAGAAGCTATGGGGGGAGGAGCTATGGGGAGGAGCTATGGGGAGAAGCTATGGGGAGGAGCTATGGGGAGAAGCTATGGGGCTTGGTTGTGTCGCTGAGGCCGCTGAGGCGGATGGCAGGATTTGTCACTATGACCGGACTAACTAGGGAACACTGAAAAGAAGCAAGCAGAAATTTGTTGTAGCCAGTACTATATGCACTCAAGAACCTTGAAAGGAAGACAAAAATGTTGTTGGCAAAGTTAAATGGTAATTTACCTATTTATCATTGGGCTCCACTCTAATTACTTTTCTGTGAGAAGTGCATAGAAAACCATGTTCATCATTTTTTTTTATGTTGAGACTTTCATTACAACACACCTGTAACCCCGCTGAGTGAGAAAATCACCACGGGTGGAACCACAGCTGGGTCGCCGTGAAGAAGGTCGGCCATTACATCCAGATAGGCCCAGCTGGTCCTCCCCCTGCCAGTGGCCTTGTTTTGGTCGCAGATGATTTTGTACCTGAAAACAGAGACAAAATGTCAAATTCACTCTTACTTCTTCCAACTGACACATGCAAACATTCTGTAAAACATCACGGCCTATTTCAATCTAGTTCCTTTGACTCCAGGAACCTATGTAGAGGGTCCTACACGGAAATTATCTAGGTTGCCACTCTTATTCCTGTTCCGCCTAATTTGATACTGGAAATATAGAGTCCTAGACTAATTCCTATTCTCTTCAGTAACCCTAAAGAGGAGTAGGGCTCGACTACTTGTGGACCGAGGAGTGATAAAGGGGGGATAGAATGAGGATAGTAGAAAAATAGGGGAAAGAAATATAGAGAGGATGAAAGTAGGCGAGTGAAAATATAAATGAATTACCTCAACTCACTCAGCAGTCACACTAAATACACTGTGAATGTGACGAATAACACCTTTCGTTCTAAGTAACTCTCCAGACCGAGAAAGTTGGGTTTACAACATATATTTCACAACATAACCTACTACACTACAACATAAACAATACAAATCACCAATTGTACTGCAAAAAACAAAAGATAATCTGTCCAGTCCTCAAAACACAAAACCAAAACATCAGTCCCAGGTCAGGTTGCAGAGATTAATCAATACTGACTCTACTTCCATAAAAGCCCTTTGGGTGAGACAATAAACTGAAGCCCCGTGTACTAACACACAGAGACCATCTTGCGTACAGTTTAAAACCTTTTCTGCCTTTCGGAAGAGTAGGCTATCCGTGTCAGTCAGAACAGGCTGCAAGCTTCGTAATGACTCAATGTTTGTAACTGTATGATGATCATTACACTTTGTACTATAGTGTAACTATGGTAGGCAAACAGGGTGTGCCTTCAGCAATGTCAATATGAATACACTTACCGACTCTTTAAATTGTTCCACTTTTTTAAGCAGACGTTGGCGGAGAAATGGTAACCATAGTTCCTCATTTCTGCTGCAATACGCCTCCACACCTCTTCCTTCTTCAGTGTCAGCTACTGAAGAAGATGCCTCTTCTTCCTGTACACATTTAACAATAAGAGGACTGTCGCATGAGGCCACAGGCGGGCATCCTCACCCTCGGTCTGGCTTCCTACAACAAAAATGAAAGTCATAAAAGTACACTGAGCAAAGTATACATTCCTTTACAGATGTTTTTATGCCACATGAAACTCACCAATTTCCATCATGGAAATCAAAAAGAAGAAAGTACACTGAACTAAGGACAGGGTTAACATAACCACAAGAGATTTTTGGGCCCAAACTAGTTTTGGATACTACTTCATCATTATCAATTTAAAAAAAAAAAAATGTTGTGCTGGTTTTCATCTTCTTTTTCTGTGGTCGATAATTGTTGGTGTTGGTTTGAATGTTCAAACCTAAATTCTATTCTGGCCCATGTGTTCTTTAGAAAAAAAAGACCAAAAAAAACAACCCCCAAACCATGGGGCAGAACTTAGAAATGGAGAGAAAAAAAACAAAAACTATATATCTGATGCCTGGGTCTCACCTTCCCCACCATCATCCACACTGCTTGAGGTTGGGCTGGAACTCTGTGGTATTGGTGATCTGGGTATCTGCTGTAACATAAAAATAATAATAAATGTATACTTTTTTGTCTCCAATAATTTCTTTGCAACCTAATTCATTTTTGTGACATGTATAGTGTGAAGTGTTTTCATTTTTGTGAAATGTATAGTGTGAAGTGTTTTGGACTAGTTGGCTCGGTGTCAGAATACTGTGACTGAGTTTGATTTCACCCTGTCTTGCGACTATTACCCTTGTATGGCAGCACATTAACTTGTCAAAGCAACACCGTCCTGAGATGATCCTCTGTATTTTGCTGGGTGCAAAGGAACATGAAACAATGTGTGTATATATATATATATATATATATATATATATATATATATATATATATATATATATATATAAATCATATAACATGTAGCAATAAGATGATAATAATAATAATAATAAAAATGAAATGGAGGCTTGTATAGCACGAATTCCCCAAAACATGGGCTTACTGGGCTGTACAATCAAATCAGTCTAAAAGGTTACATATGAACATGAAAAAATTGACAAGCACAAAAAATAAGGAAAAAATGCATGCACATACAATACACAACATATTACATGACCAGAGAATAAACGTAAAATAAGAGCGACATCATCAAGAAAATGTGCAGTGCAGTACAATGCATACACACTCACTCACTCACACACACACACACATAGCGCGCGCCAACAAAAAAAAATTGTCACTGATGGGTACCGATGTCGGATGGAGGGGCCTGCTCGGCTGGGTGGCGTCCTCGGTCAATTTCCCGAGCACACTGTCCGCCAACTCGCCTATCCCCCCCTCGACCAGTTGTTTTATATATTTCTAGTCAATCGGCACCTGCAGTTCGCTGACCACTTCACCACACAAGTTCTGCAGGCTCCAGTTGCTATATGACCCTGCAGCAAAAACACGCTAAAGGATGCGATGTATTACTATGTAACGATGCAATGTATTACTATCACTGATGACATAATAATTGATTATTTTCATCTCAAACATACTGTCACTGTCATTGCAAATACATGTAGAACGTATTGGACCGACACAAGGATTCGCCGAGATAAGACAAACATGTGAAAGTAACGAAAGGAGCGAGCACAACTGAAACAAACTAGTAGAAAATCATCCCTCTCCCCATTACCCACATGAAATCACGCAAGAATACTGAAAAAACACTTACCATTAGCAATTCTGTCCCAGGCAACCTTTGGAAAGCGACAACTGAAACAAGTGTTGTCAAAATACGGGACTCCAACTCGGACAGAAGAACTCTCTGCAAAAAATCCGCCATCTTTGTTCTAGCCCGCGAGCTGCTCTAGAGCAGCTCGCCAAGTCTTGCGAGATACTCGCCTAAAAACTAGCCTTTACATCACTTCCGGCTAGCCTGACTCGCCTGACTAGCCAAATACTAGCTTTTCTCGCCAGTTACAACGCGCCTCAGGACCTGTTTGTATTGGAATTAAGAAATGGATAGTTTAGGTACTGTGCCATTTACAGATTATGTTTTTCCCCCTAGATAAGTATTGGAAATTCAAAGGTATTGGGAGGTGTTGGTTTTGAACTTGAAGTGAATGCAACTGGAGCCACAGAAACTGAAAGGAATGACAGCCCTGATAATTATGGCTTTCGTAGGCGGAGGAAGAAAAAGAGACAGACCAAGGAAGAGGTGGGAGGACTACATCAGCGAATGGACAGGCCTACAACTCAACAAAACTTTGAGAAAGGCAGAACAGAGAGAGGAATGGAGGGAACTGGTTGTCAAGTCTTCAGGGATGCCCCCACGGTTGCCAGACTTAGGGATAGATAGATAGATAGATAGATAGATAGATAGATAGATAGATAGATAGATAGATAGATAGATAGATAGATAGATAGATAGATAGATAGATAGATAGATAGATAGATAGATAGATAGATAGATAGATAGTAGGCGGTAGGGCTTTTAACACCATGAAAGAGTCACAGCTGTTGTGCATCATAGATCTATACCACAGGGACCAACACTTGCTAGATCTATAGTTGAATAGAGAAGAACGTAGGCTACTTCAAGTCTGTGGGTCCATGAAGTTACGGGTTCAAATCTTGGCAGCTTCGTCTGGTGAATTAAGGGTGGGGACCATGCTGTTTCTGTCCTTCCTTCTCCCAGCTTCGTTTGTTGCACTCTGACATTGTGGGCCAACGTCTTGCTTCATGGGTGCCATCTTTGATCTGAACTAGCCGTAGCCATAGATCAGTTTTGAGGATTTGAGTATTGGTTCAGAGTTAGGTCTATAAACAGGGTTAGTTTTGAGGATTCAGGTGGTAGGCTATTGGTTCATAGATAACAAACAAGCTTGGTTTTGAGGACTCGGTCATTAGTTCATACTTCAGTACTACAAACAGGGTTGGTTTTGAAGATTTGAGTATTGGTTCATAGTTAGGTACTACAAACAAGGTTGGTTTTGAGGATTTGAGAATTGGTTCATAGTTAGGTACTACAAACAGGGTTGGTTTTGAGGATTTGAGAATTGGTTCATAGTTAGGTACTACAAGCAGGGTTGGTTTTGAGAATTTGAGTATTGGTTCATAGTTAGGTACTACAAGCAGGGTTGGTTTTGAGAATTTGAGTATTGGTTCATAGTTACTACAAACAAGGTTGGTTTTGAGAATTTGAGTGTTGGTTCATAGTTCAGTACTGCAAACAGGGTTGGTTTTGAGTATTGGTTCATAGTTAAGTACTACAAGCAGGGTTGGTTTTGAGGATTTGAGTATTGGTTCGCAGTAAAGTATTACGAACAAGGTCGGTTTTGAGGAATAGGATACTGGTTTCTAGTTACAACAAACAAGATTAGTTCTGGGGAATCGGGTATTCATAGTTACAAAGAACAAGGTTGGTTTTGACAATTTGGGCGTAGGTCTTTTCTAATTTTCTGCTGGTGGATGTGGTTTCTCCCACAAGGCTGTGACAGTCCAAGCTTGACCCTTATGGCTGGCCAGGGCATTGATACAAGGAACGACATTAAAGTCGGTTTCAAATCCCGCTTTAATGTGTATAATCATAGTTGCACAGCTTTAATCTGTGATTCCATTTTTTTAGGAGGTGACAGCCCAGATAGGCAGTATGGCGTCTGGGGTCGGTGGAGGCTATAAACAACAGCATTGGATTGGATTGGATTGGATTAGATTGGATTGGATTGGATTGGATTGGATCTGACCTAAAACTGAGCCCCTGCCTGTGATTTATCCCAACATTTTCCTGCAGACCTCTGCTTGTGGGGGAAGGGGGGGGGAGGGGTGAAGGAAGGGGGGTTAAGCGAAAACAATGATTCATAGTTTTTGGTCCTGTGATTGGTTGAAGCAAGGGTTGATATCAGTCGGCTGTCCATTGCTCGTAGTAACAAAAGAATTTATTTATTTATTCATTTATTTATTTATTCATTTATTTATTTATTTATTCATTCTTTTATATCGAGGATAATGGAATAAGCACTCATGTGCCTTTTTACATCCAGTCCCCGTGTGTATGCAGTTTTTGTAAATTATGTCATCTGTTCCCAACCGGAACACGATGGCCTACTCTTACAAAAAGCAGAACAGGATTTAACGTGATGTTCTGATCAGTGATTGTGTGTGCACATGTAGCCTACCGGTGCCTGAGAGCAATGATTTCATTATGTCATTAACTCACAGCCAGTGTTACTCTTCGTGAGGTGAGAAACAATCCGAGTGCAGATCAATAACTGTATTACAGTGGACTTTTTTTTTTTCTTTCTTTCTTTTTTAACATTTTTTTTAAAAAGCAAACTGAGAGTGCAACCGATTTTATTGAACTTATCAATTTATATAACGGCGTATGACAGCCGATATGTCAAGTTTTTCGTACACTTTTTTTTTCCTGATAAGTCCCCCTCCCCTCCCCTCCCCTCCCCTCCCCCTCCCTTCCTGTTGCCCGTTTCTCAGCTAGAGCTTTTGAGGCTCACTCACTCACTCACTCAGTCCCATGTCCCAAAGGACGTAGGGGGGACATGAGAGAAGACGCAACAGAGATCTTTTTCCATGCTTCACGATCCTGTGTGGCTAGTAGGAGGCGTTGCAGGGGTTGGGCAGTCCAGTCTTTGATGTTGTCAACCCATGATTTCTTTTGGCGGCCTCTTCTTCTCTTGCCCTCGACTGTTCCTTGCAAGATGGTTTTTGCTAGGGTGTTGTGTCTTGTGGTGTGACCAAACCACATCAGCTTTCTCCTCTTTATGGTGGAGAGCAAAGGCTCTTGGGGGCCCACACGCTTTTTGATTTCTTCTTTCACATAGTTATTGGTCTTGTGTTCTTTGTATGATATTTTGAGGAGTCTTCTGTGGCACTTGTTCTCGAATGCTTGGATTCTTCTCTCTAACTCTGCTGTCAGAGTCCATGATTCACAGCCATATAGGTTCACCAAAGGTAAAAATATACATTTGTGAACGTTTTGGCCCACCATTAAAGTAGCCGCTATCAGACTTCGGAAATTATTTCTAAGCACACCAGTGGGCAGGTAGTTTTTTTTTAGTTTTTTTTTTAAAATTTGTCATGCGTTTCTACCGGCACACACAAACCTACTCTTTCGAAATGCAGAACGGATTTTAACGTGTGCAAGATGTTCTTTGTGAGTTCTTCCACGGAACCTTGGTTTATAGTGTCATCCGAAGGACTTTACGGGGGGGGGAATGGATTAGGTATTGATGTTAACTCCAGAGGAAAAATCCCCTGAACGAATACATTAGCAGTGGCTGGAAACCTGTACACGGTCAAATCACAAGGTGGGACATGGGATTCGAAACTGATGACATTTTGTTTACAAGCCCATGTTAAAAGTTATGCCATATCTTGAAAGGGCATCACTTTTCAAGCATAAAAATATAAGAGTTATTCAGTTTTGTGCTCTGTTGCCTTGGAAACAATCCAATATGGCCGCCAAAATTAAATGTTTCAAACTCATAAACCTTTTTTTAATTTTTTAATCTATAACAAGTTTAAAGAAACCTGTTTTTACAGACATTTTTTACAGCCTGAATTGTTTAAATTCACACAAGGAGAGCTTCATAAATGTATCCAGCAATTTTTCATTCTTAAAAAAAAAAAACTGTATTGGGGGCACTTTTGGACCCGTGTCTACCCCTAATGTTCTAACCACCAGACTATCCCCCCCCCCCCAATCCCCCTGACAAGTGTGAATTCACATTGCAATTTTCAGATAGAAGAGGAAGTGTGCCTGTGCCTGTGCGTGTGTGTGTGTGTGTGTGTGTGTAAACAGGGTGGGTAAACCTACATACTGAACAGGATTCGTTCAAAAGAACTGATAAGTGTAAGGTCACAGAGACCTCATACACACCTCAGTGTACTGAGGTAGTAAAACCACAACCCCCCCCCCAAAAAAAAAAAAAAAAAAAAAAACCCCTGGCATACACCCAAGACAGGCTTGATGAGCAAACACTGCCATTATTGTGCACCCCTCTCCACCCTTACACCCTTCCACCTAACACATAGCGTGCTTTTCATTGGTCTTCTCGCAAGCCAATGACCAGTCTGGTTACAAGTCAACACTGGCCATGCAGGATGTTATAGAATTTCATGGAACAGAAACAAAACTATAGAAACAACAACAAAAAAAGATGAATTTCAATTCCCATTTCTAAAGAGATGTCACTTCGTGCATGATGTTTTCTATAGCTCATTCCTACACACAATTAGATCAGAGAAGAAAAAGTGGCTGAAAACTGGACAGGATTTTAAAGTTTTGAAAAGGGAAGGGGAGTGTGTGTATGTAAGGGGGGGGGGGGGGGGGGGCAGATGTACACAATAGCCAAGAAGAAAGGTGGTTTCATCTTTTGTTCAGATGTTTCAGGTCTGGGGGGGGGGGGGGGGTGGTACTGTGCACTTTGGGCAAGTGCAAGTTCAGGTTTAAGGGCAGATGCCACCCACAACGTGCCTTATTCCTTAACGATTTTGCTGAAAAATAATAAAAAAAAGAAGAAAAAAAGCAGGCACTTGGAATGGCTTTCAGCAGTGTATACCCTCTTCAATTAATGGGTAAAAGGTACAACACCCCCCAAAAAAATTTATATCTAAAGGAGTTCCCATAACCTGAAAGGTCGGCAGGAGATCAGCACAAAACACAGTACAAAAGGCAGCACTGTACAGAAGACAGTACAGAAGAAGTACAGAAGACAGTACAGAAGACAGTACAGAAGACTGTACAGAAGACAGTACAGAAGACAGTACAGAAGATAGTACAGAAGACAGTACAGAAGACAGTACAGAAGACTGTACAGAAGACAGTACAGAAGACAGTACAGAATGTACAGAAGACAGTACAGAAGACAGTACAGAAGACAGTACAGAAGACTGTACAGAAGACAGTACAGAAGACAGTACGAAGACTGTACAGAAGACAGTACAGAAGACTGTACAGAAGACAGTACAAAGGCAGCATGTACAGAAGACAGTACAGAAGACAGTACAGAAGACAGTACAGTACTAAGACAGTACAAAAGACTGTACAGAAGACAGTACAGTACAGAAGACAGTACAGAAGTAGTACAGTACAGAAGACAGTACAGAAGATAGTACAGAAACAGTACGTACAGAAGACAGTAGCAGAAGAAGTACAGAAGCAGTACGCACAGAAGACAGTACAAAGAGATAGTACAGAAGACAGTAAGAAGACAGTACAGCACAGAAGACAGTACAGAAGACAGTACAGAAGAAGATAGTACAGAAGACAGTACAGAAGACAGTACAGACAGAAGACAGTACAGAAGACAGTACAGTACAGAAGACAGTACAGAAGACAGTACAGAAGAAGTGCAGAAGAAGTACAGTACAGAAGACAGTACAGAAGACAGTACAGAAGATGTACAGAAGACAGTACACCAGAAGACAGTACAGAAGACAGTACAGTACAGAAGACAGTACAGAAGACAGTACAGTACAGAAGATAGTACAGAAGATAGTACAGAAGACAGTACAGCACAGAAGACAGTACAGAAGACAGTACAGTACAGAAGACAGCACAGAAGACAGTACAGAAGACAGTGCAGAAGACAGTACAGTACAGAAGACAGTACAGAAGACAGTACAGAAGATAGTACAGAAGACAGTACAGACAGAAGACAGTACAGAAGACAGTACAGAAGATAGTACAGAAGACAGTACAACACAGAAGACAGTACAGAAGACAGTACAGCAGGAAGACAGTACAGAAGACAGTACAGTACAGAAGAAGCACAGAAGACAGTACAGAAGACAGTGCAGAAGACAGTACAGTACAGAAGACAGTACAGAAGACAGTACAGTACAGAAGATAGTACAGAAGATAGTACAAAGAAACAGTACAGACAGAAGACAGACAGTAAGGACAGTATAGTACAGAAGATAGTACAGTACAGAAGATAGTACAGAAGATAGTACAGTACAGAAGATAGTACAGAGAAGACAGTACAGCACAGAAGACAGTACAGAAGATAGTACAGAAGACAGTACAGCACAGAAGACAGTACGCGTACAGAAGACAGTACAGAAGACAGTACAGAAGACAGTACAGAAGACAGTACAGAAGACAGTACAGTACAGAAGACAGTAAGAAGACAGTACAGCACAGAAGACAGTACAGAAGACAGTACAGCACAGAAGACAGTACAGAAGACAGTACAGAAGACAGTACAGAAGACAGTACAGAAGACAGTACAGCACAGAAGACAGTACAGTACAGAAGACAGTACAGTACAGAAGACAGTACAGAAGACAGTACAGAAGACTGTACAGAAGACAGTACAGAAGACAGTACAGAAGAAAGTACAGCACAGAAGACATTACAGCACAGAAGACAGTACAGTACAGAAGACAGTACAGAAGACAGTACAGAAGACAGTACAGAAGATAGTACAGAAGACAGTACAGAAGACAGTACAGTACAGAAGACAGTACAGAAGACAGTACAGAAGATAGTACAGAAGACAGTACAGAAGACAGTACAGTACAGAAGACAGTACAGAAGATAGTACAGAAGACAGTACAGAAGACAGTACAGTACAGAAGACAGTACAGTACAGAAGACAGTACAGTACAGAAGACAGTACAGAAGACAGTACAACACAGAAGACAGTACAGTACAGAAGACAGTACAGTACAGAAGACAGTACAGTACAGAAGACAGTACAGTACAGAAGACAGTACAGTACAGAAGACAGTACAACACAGAAGATAGTACAGTACAGAAGACAGTACAGTACAGAAGACAGTACAACACAGAAGATAGTACAGAAGACAGTACAGCACAGAAGACAGTACAGTACAGAAGACAGTACAGAAGACAGTACAGTACAGAAGACAGTACAGTACAGAAGACAGTACAGAAGACAGTACAGTACAGAAGACAGTACAGTACAGAAGACAGTACAGTACAGAAGACAGTACAGAAGACAGTACAGCACAGAAGACAGTACAGTACAGAAGACAGTACAGAAGACAGTACAGTACAGAAGACAGTACAGTACAGATGATAGTACAGAAGACAGTACAGTACAGAAGACAGTACAGAAGACAGTACAGTACAGAAGACAGTACAGTACAGAAGACAGTACAGCACAGAAGATAGTACAGAAGACAGTACAGCACAGAAGACAGTACAGAAGATAGTACAGTACAGAAGACAGTACAACACAGAAGAAGTACAGAAGACAGTACAGCACAGAAGACAGTACAGAAGATAGTACAGAAGACAGTACAGCACAGAAGACTGTACAGAAGACAGTGCAGAAGACAGTACAGAAGATAGTACAGAAGATGTACAGAAGACAGTACAGCACAGAAGATAGTACAGAAGACAGTACAGTACAGAAGATAGTACAGAAGATAGTACAGAAGACAGTACAGAAGACAGTACAGAAGACAGTACAGCACAGAAGACAGTACAGAAGACAGTACAGAGTACAGTACAGAAGACAGTACAGTACAGAAGACAGTACAGAAGACAGTACAGTACAGAAGACAGTACAGAGGACAGTACAGTACAGAAGACAGTACAGAAGACAGTACAGAAGACAGTACAGAAGACAGTACAGAAGACAGTACAGTACAGAAGACAGTACAGCACAGAAGACAGTACAGAAGACAGTACAGAAGACAGTACAGAAGACAGTACAGTACAGAAGACAGTACAGTACAGAAGACAGTACAGAAGACAGTACAGAAGACAGTACAGTACAGAAGACAGTACAGTACAGAAGACAGTACAGAAAACAGTACAGAAGACAGTACAGCACAGAGACAGTACAGAAGACAGTACAGAAGACAGTACAGAGACAGTACAGTACAGAAGACAGTACAGAAGACAATACAGAAGACAAGCCATTTCAGATGTCTGAATTCTAAAAGAATGGAAATGAAGCGAAGCAGGAGGATATAGCTGATAAAAAGAGAACA
>CM060330.1:950373-970373 GCA_030674155.1 Stramonita haemastoma
GTGTGTGTGTGTGTGTGTGTGTGTGTGTGTGTGTGTGTGTGTGTGTGTGTGTGGTGTGTGTGTGTTATGTGTATTTATGTGTGCAAGTGCTGGTGCACACACACAATTATATATATATATATATTATATATATAATTTATATTATATATATATATATATATATATATATATATATATATAATTTATTTATTATTTTTTTTTTATATTATTATTATTTTTTTTTTTATTTTTTTTAATACCACTTTATGTCACAGCAGATTTCTCTGCGTGAAATTCGGGCAGCTCTCCCCGGGGAGAGCGCGTCGCCACAAGTGCAGCGCCTACCCATATATTTTTTTTCTTTTCCCTGTCTGCAACTGTATTATGTTTCCCTATCAGAGTGGCTTTTTTTCTACAGAATTTTGCCAGGGTCAACCCCCTTTGTTGCCGTGGGTTCTTTTACATGCGCTAAATAATAGTTGTGTAGCACACGGGACCTCGGTTTTTCGTCTCATCCGAAAGGCTATTAGGGTTGTTAAGTTGTAATGTACACCACTCTTAGTCACGGCAGATTTCTCAGCACAAAATTCGGGCTGCTTTCTCCAGGGAGAGCATCCCCAAAGCTCTCCCATCTGCTTTGTGTTCTTCTCTTTTTCTGTCTTGTCACTTACATGTCTTCCCTCACAATGAGACTGGCTTTTTTTACTACACAATTTTGCCAGGGACAACACTCGTATTAAATGTGTTCGTTTATTTGCGCTACATGTGTATTGCACACTGGACCTCGGTCCATTTGTCTTTGTCTGAAAGACTAGCACACAGACCACAAAGGTCTAGTGGATGGGGGGAAAGGTTTGGGATTGAAGGGGATCGACTTGCAACTTATTTTGTGTATAGTTGTGTTACATACATTTGATTAAAATTTTTAAAACTTATTTATTTTATTTTATATTGAGGATAATGGAATAGACACTCATTGCTTTTTTACATCCAGTCCCCGTGTGTATGCAGTTTTTTTAATGTCATCTGTTCCTACACCGGCACACAATGGCCTACTCTTACGAAAAGCACAACAGGATTTAACGTGTGCGCAAGATGTTCTGCATGCGTTGGCACACAGGGCCTCGGTGTATAGTCTCATCCGAAAGACTTGGGGAGAGTGGAGTCAGCACTGTTATCTCTAGGAGGAAAATCCCCAAGACCACTATAAGTTAACAAATGGCCTAAAGATAAGAATCATAATTAATGAATCAACAGAGAAATAAAAGATTAAAAATAGGGGAAAACAGTGTACAAAAATTTACTCACATATATAATAACAATCACAACCATACACAATCCACTCACAAACACAACTGTTATAAAAAAAAATCATCGACACAACACACACACACACACACACACAACACACACACACACACACACACACACACACACAGAGAACAAAAAAAACCTCACAATCATGTCTTTGTTTTTCAATAATTTTTTTATTTTTAATTATTATTCATTGTTTTAAACCCCTCAACATGGGTGTAGTCATACAACATTCATTCCCAGACAACTGAACTCCGCCACAGAAGAAACGCTTCAAGTACCAACTTGTTTTGTACACAACTATTTACAACAACACAGCATCCCAAATACCCCAATGAGGAGGGTACATTCATTCACTCTTTTGCCAACACTCGTATCCATCAATGTTCCCCCCAAAAAAATAACAACAACAACACGAACAACAACACACAATAAGGACATCATGCAAAGTTTCTCACTGTGTGTATGTGTGTGTGTGTATGTGGGTGTGCAAAGGTTTGAATTTGAACACTTTTGGGGATACATAGTGCTTCTCAAAAAAAAAAAAGTCCCATACATGATTTTAAATGATTAATTGTGATATTTTTTTCTTCACAGTCACTTACAATGTCTATGGCATTGACTTGGTGAATGGATGTCATAAGTATCCTTGGCTTCAAGCTATATATATCCTTCAGTAAACGGAAACTAGTGCTCTTAATTTTGTGAAATACTTAAGTGTCTTTGCCTCAACTCCCCCCCCCTCCCCCCTTACCTTGTCCTTTTTTTTTGAGACTGGGTGCGGGTATATTTTTTTCAATTCTTTGTTTTACCTGACATTACCAACTGCATAACCCACAGAACTGCACTTGTGACCCTTTACTGACAACACTAAACCAGTGCTGAAATGATTCATACTATTCTTTCTTCCCTTTCTTTCTTTTTCTGCTTCACTGGCATTAGCTGAATGTTTTCTCTATTCCTCTTTGCTCAACAGACAATACAAGCTTCTGTTCCTTTCATGGAAAGAGCTCAATCTTTGTACTGTGTATACAAGCTTCTGTTCCTATCGTGAAAAGAGCTCAATCTTTGTATTGTGTATACAAGCTTCTGTTCCTATCGTGAAAAGAGCTCAATCTTTGTATTGTGTATACAAGCTTCTGTTCCTATCGTGAAAAGAGCTCAATCTTTGTACTGTGTATACAAGCTTTGTTCCTATCGTGAAAAGAGCTCAATCTTTGTATTGTGTATACAAGCTTCAGTTCCTATCGTGAAAAGAGCTCAATCTTTGTATTGTGTATACAAGCTTCAGTTCCTATCGTGAAAAGAGCTCAATCTTTGTATTGTGTATACAAGCTTCTGTTCCTATCGTGAAAAGAGCTCAATCTTTGTATTGTGTATACAGCTTTAGTTCCTATCGTGAAAAGAGCTCAATCTTTGTATTGTGTATACAAGCTTCTGTTCCTATCAAGAAAAGAGCTCAATCTTTGTATTGTGTATACAAGCTTTAGTTCCTATCGTGAAAAGAGCTCAATCTTTGTATTGTGTATACAAGCTTCTGTTCCTATCGTGAAAAGAGCTCAATCTTTGTAATGTGTATACAAGCTTTAGTTCCTATCATGAAAAGAGCTCAATCTTTGGATTGTGTATACAAGCTTTAGTTCCTATCGTGAAAAGATCTCAATCTTTGTAATGTGTATACAAGCTTTAGTTCCTATCGTGAAAAGAGCTCAATCTTTGTATTGTGTATACAAGCTTTAGTTCCTATCGTGAAAAGAGCTCAATCTTTGTATTGTGTATACAAGCTTCTGTTCCTATCGTGAAAAGAGCTCAATCTTTGTATTGTGTATACAAGCTTCTGTTCCTATCGTGAAAAGAGCTCAATCTTTGTATTGTGTATACAAGCTTCTGTTCCTATCATGAAAAGAGCTCAATCTTTGTATTGTGAATACATGCTTCTCTTCCTCTCAAGAAAAGAGCTCAATCTTTGTATTGTGAATACATGCTTCTCTTCCTCTCAAGAAAAGAGCTCAATCTTTGTATTGTGTACACCCTATACTAAAATAAATCATCCACAAGAGTAAAAAAAAAAACAATCTGTGCTTTTCACTTTGGAAATCTGATGACCACTTTGGACAGAAAAACCTTTCAGTCGAGAGATTGTCATAATTCCTTACTACTTGTCCACTTAACATGATAACCACAACAACACACCAGACCTGAATCACTCCCAGCAAGAAAAACTTTTTGTGGAGTACAGTTTTCAGGAGATTTTTTCTTTTTTTTTATGAGAGGGGGTTGCTAGAAAATTCGACATCTTTGACAGTATACCCAGAATCCCAGATTTTTTTCCCCCATAGCTGTTATCATCATTAATGACATATAAATATATATAAATATATATATATATATAATAATATATATATATATATATATATATATATATATATATTTAGAAAAGAATCGAAGATGGTGGTAGGAGACTGGAATGACAGCACGCCTCATCTTATATCCTAAACATGCACATCATCAAAAGTACATCATAGTGCATTTTTTGTAACCAAGGGTGGGTTGTCGGAACATCTCCACACCTCCCTCCCACCCCCCCCCCAAAAAAAAACCCACAAAAAACCCCAACCCCAAAACAAACCCCAACAATCCCAACCTAACATGTGACATCAAAAATTCTGCACATGCAAAAAATATAACCGTCCTAAAACGCACGCCACAAACCTTGTGGTAAACGGAAAAACCACTCAAACCCTTTAGGTACCCATCCTCTCACCCATAACTTCTCCTCCTTCTCTCATTGCACAGACTGGAATCACTGGCACAGAAACTGCTACAGTCACCTCAACATTACATCAGGTAAGGTGTTCCATAACCTGTGTGGTCGTAAGGGAAGCGAGGCGTCAGAGACCTCAGCTTCTCTAGGGGGGCCAGCATACTGAGGGCGGTGCCCATTTCCTCTCCCTCGCTGTTTTACCTTCCCTGACCCTAAAGAGGGCAGGTACCCATTGACAGCTAGGTGAACTGGGGGCTGTACTGAAGCCAATGTGCGCAAACGGTCACCCATCCAATGGCAACCATGCTTGACACTGCTTAACTTGGCTGAGGGAAAGCGAGCGCTCTGACCACTGAGCTATCCTGTCCCCACATTACATACAATACAATACAATACAATACCATACACCACAGCCACCTTGTTCTCGCTCAGATTTTCCACTCGTAAAGCTATAGCGCTACACTGACTGCCGCCTATACCAGTTTCTGTGTCCTGAGACTTGCCTCAAAAAAGCTGCCAGACAGAATAAAAATATTGTGGTGATCAACATGAAAATGTTGATGGACTGGATAAAACGGTGAAAAAGTGAAAATGTAAAGATGAATTTCAAAGGAGAAATGAATATTAAATAAAATGAGAGATGATGAGAGAAACATCTATGAATATTAAATGAGTTTTGAAACGAGAGTGATGAGGAGAAACATTCTATGAATATTAAATGAGTTTTGAAACGAGAGGTGAGGAGAGAAACATTCTATGAATATTAAATGAGTTTTGACACAAAAATGAAGAGAACAATCATGGGAGTAGCAAGACAAAAAGGAAACAGGATGACTGAAGCGAAAAAAAAAAAATCTGCAAGAAAATATGAAAAGCGTTATCATTCTAAAAAAAACACCCACGTAGGTATGCAGCTTGAAAAAAACCAACGTAGGTATGCAGCTTGAAAAACAACAACGTAGGTATGCAGCTTGCCAAACTTGTTAAGAAATGCTATTCAACCGAACCTCATGTCCAAGTCCCACCGGTATCTTACTCTGTTTGAGTGCAACACAAACTTTACAGCAAATCACCCAAAAGTTTGCAGCACAATGCACAATGGACAAAACCAGGGCTTAAAAAATAAAAAAAAGTCATTGATTCTTAGCATCCAGACCAAACTTTAAAAAAAGAAAAAAACCCGGAACAAACAAAGCCTCGGCTTGGGGTATGTGAGGGTAATAATAATAATAATAAAATAATGATAATAATGATAATAATGATAATAATAATAATAATAATAATAATAATAATAATAATAATAGATAATAATAATGATGATGATGATAATAATAATAGTAATAATAATAATGATGATGATAATAATAATAATAATGATGTATAATGATAATAATAATAATAATAAAAATAATAATATATGGAATTCATATAGCGCTGAATCATGTAAAGCAAACAAATCAAAGTGCTTAGGGTCAAACATAAAGGGAAATTATATGACTCAGCGTGCAAGAGAAAATATGCAGAAAAAAAAGGAGCAAAAAAAAAGAAGAAAGAAAGCGGGTGTTAATTAAACACTCCTACAACACAAACACAAAAGAAATCAAAGAAAGTTGTCAATGATTGTACATTTTTTTGGGTACGTAATCTTCTTGTTCTTTTCATCACACAATATCATCATTTCCTACTCTTTCAACTTCATTGTTAGAAGTTGAAAAAACCCCACCCTTTTTCAAAGAAGGAAAGAAGACATGCAACTGGACATTTTGTTGTTGTTGTTGTTCCTCAGCTAGAGCTCTGAGGTTCACCAATGGTGAGATGTTTGCGTATGACACTGTTTTTGCCCGTCATGAAGGTAGCCGCATTCGGACTTCAGATACATTCTTTAGGTTTAAACAGCTCTCAACAACTGGCCTGATGACCCAAAGTACAAATTCCTACAGTGTTTCTTATAATATTTCAAGGAAAGAACTTATCAAAAATCGACTTTTCATCCCTTAACATTGCTGGGAAGAAAATAAATCAAGCACTAAAACCATAGGTCCAGCACACACAGGTAGGTAAGTAAAGGTAAAGGTGGCCATAACCTGTGTGGTTATAGGGGAGTGAGGTGTCAGAGACCTCAGCTTCTGTAAGGGTCAGCATATTGAGGGCGGCGCCCATCTCCTCTCCCTCGCTGCTTTACCTTCCCTGACCCTAAAGAGGGCAGGTACCCATTGACAGCTGGGTGGACTGGGGGGACTGTACTGAAGCCAAGGCTTGAAAAATGGTGGCCATCCAATTGGCAACCATGCTTGACGCTGCTTAACCTTGGCTGGTGGAAAGCAAGCACTCTGACCACTGAGCTCTCCTGTCCTCCAGCACACACAAACAACAAAAATGTCAGGTGGGAAAACAGTTTTGAGGAGCTGGATCATCATCCCCTTCACACTGTACACACATGGCGCACATGCATGACACTCTTAAGCAATCATGATCAACTAAAAAATAAACTTATGCACAATTCTGTATTTTACAGTAATAAAAAAAAAAATTTACTATTCATTTTTTGGCTTATTCAATTTTTATTTCGAGGATTATGGAATGAGCACCCATGCGCTTCTTAAATCCAGTCCCCCGTATGTATGCAGTTTTATCCATTTTATGATCTGTTTCCAACGGCACACAATGGCCTACTCTTCAAAAAAAGCGGAATAGGTTTTAACGTGTGTGCAAGATGTTCTGTGTGCGTTTGCACATGGACAAACCCCCCCCCCCCCCACCCCCAGCACAAAACCAAACCCAACACCGGGTCTGCTAATTCTTACCACAGTAAAAAAAACACAACTTGTTATCATGCCTAATAATCTATCTGCCCGTTCCCAGAAACAAACACTGTTTTGTCCCTGTTGAAATGAAAAATGATCTGTTCCGGCTGACCAGCAGCCTTGTCTTGTATTGTCTTGTATGTCTTGTCTTACCATCCGACGACGCTAACAGAACCGCTCATGGCTGCCTAGATCTGGGAGTGAGTCACTATGTCTACTTCCCCGTGTTAAAGCCGAGTATTCAGAATAAAGCACACAGCGTTCACTGTCTAAAATGGTGGTGATGTGTTCTTGCTGACCAGCAGCTCTCTTGCTCTCTGTCTCTCTCGTCTCTGTCTCTACACAGATTCTCTTCTCTCTCTCTCTCTCTCTCTCTCTCTCTCTCTCTCTCCTCTCTCTCTCTCTCTATGTATTGGGTCTAAGGCCAATGTACATTAAACAATTTCAGTGTTCAGTGTTCTCTCTCCATGTAGTCATGCAGTGATTCTCATTACTGTCGCAGAAATCCTACGTTTCCTACATACCAAAAGCCATAGAAATCCTGGTTTCCTATATAATAAACAACAACAACAACAAAAGAACAAGATTTTGGATGATAACTACTCAAACCCTGAAAGCAAAATATTCAGACCATTGAAAAGCTGCATTATTTTGGGGATGAGAGATATAGGGATGCTGATGTTGATATTGCTTACAGGCCTTCTTATCAAAGGTGCTGATAATTTACAATCTGTCATGAATCAATTTTATGATAAATGCAACTGCTTCAAATACTAAACCTTACTAGACATGAAAAAAAAAGCAAAAGAAAAAAAAGCAAGCAAGCAAGATAATAATAATTATAATAATAATATTAGAAATATCAGACAGAACACAATTCATGAGATCTTTTCCGCAAGAAACTCCTTAACTCACTCCCTACTACCCCCAGCAATTGCAGCGGTCTAGTGCACAACACTTGCCTACATACCACTGAGACTGCAGGATTTGACCCCAATATTTATTATTTTATTTTTTTTAGCTCGATGATGTAAATTTTTTAACATAAATTTGGCAGCTGGCTTTCAACTATGACCTTCCACCTACATGTCTACAATAAACCCTGAAAATTTCATGTGG
Organism: Stramonita haemastoma; assembly: GCA_030674155.1. Lineage (NCBI taxonomy): Eukaryota > Metazoa > Mollusca > Gastropoda > Neogastropoda > Muricidae > Stramonita > Stramonita haemastoma. Next base: position 958,354 of record CM060330.1, read on the forward strand.
CTTGTGTCGAGTATCTTTTTACCTATGAATTTTTTGCTATCAACACAAACTGCTCATATTCAGTTATACACATAGTAAAATTCCACCAGTAAGGAGAGAGTTCAGGGAGAAAAAAAAAACATCTAAAAAAACTACCAGTGCAGAGAAACCTCATAGCTTTCGTTTCAGTTACTATCCACAAATTTGAAAAGAACAAAACCAGAACAAACTCATCAAAGAAACAAACTACAAAACAAAGCAAAGATTATGTGATAAAAAAACAAAACCAACCAAACAAACAAACAAAAACCAAAAAATGCCCTCCAGACAAATCATGATACTGCAAAATGAAATGTACAGCTCGAGTCCATCTTGGCGATTAAAATAAATATAACTTCTTAACCAGAGCTGTAGTTTACAGGGGTGATTCTTCATAAATGTCACAACACTGAAAAGAAAATTTAAAAAAAAAAAAAATCACCAATGCATTCTGTTTAAAATAAAATCACCAACACTACTACATAATACATAGCATAATACATAGCATTGATCAACTCCAAATAAAAAAAAAAAAAAAAAAATCTTTTTGAAAGGGTGGCAGGAGAAGAAGATGACTAAAAAAAACCATAAGCCGATAACATAGATATTACCAATGACAGAAAATCATGAGGGAAAAAAAGTCCACAAGTGGAAACCGAAAGTACAATGTTCCTTTCGATCACATCCTTATTTATAGGTATAAAAATCAGCAGGTAAATTCCCTTCAGATCCAAGCATTTGGCATCAGTTCAGTCAAACTTTGCTACCTTGTACAGATCGGCTTTGTAGCAACTCCAGTCCACACAAGGTGTCAAACCACTCTCCCCTAAGTCCTTCGGATAAGACTATAAACTGAGGCCCCTGTGTGTGAACACACACAGAACATCTTAAGCACACATTAAATCCTGTTCCGCTTTTTGTAAGAGTAGGCCAGTGTGTGCTGGTGAGAACAGATGACAAGATTTACCCCCCAAAAAATGCATACACATGGGGACTGGATGTAAAAAAGCACAGAGTGCTTATTCCATTATCGTCGATATAAATAAATAAATAAATAAAAAAACAAACCTGGGTCAGACTTCATCTGCTCTTGGGGCTGGTTTGAGTTTCAAATTCTGTGATGTGCTGAATCCCAACAGACCAATCCAATCCAATGAAGTTGCTTAGAGCCCCACCGACTACACAGGCCATATCGGGGCTGTCACCTCGTCACATTTTAAAACTCGTATTAAAAGTGTGTGACTATATACAGTCAAAACGGGGTATAGAACCAACTTCACTGTCCTTGCTTGTATCGACGCCCTGGTCAACCATAAGGGTCAGCCCAGGACGGCCACTGCGTTGTGGGAAAACCCACATCAATCACACATAAAATGAGATAAAACCAAAACCAGATTCCTTAAAATAATCTTGTCCTTACATTTTTGCTAGATGACCTCCAAATACTGTGCATGCACCAATAAATAAGTACACTCCCTTGGAGACTTTGTCGTCTGCTTGCAGGCATTTGAACAAAAAAATATGTTTAGATATTTATTATCTTTTAATGACAATATTTTCGAAGGACACCTCACCCATACAAGCACCTATATTTCTTTAAATATTCCTTCAATGTCTTCATTCTTTCTTTTTTTCCCCCTCAAAAAAACTAATTCTATTAATCGTATAGAACGATCCCCCCCCCCCCCCCCCCCCCCAAAAAAAAAGCACCAATGGATTTCTATTTGTGACAGATCTAAGAGAAGAAAGACAGAAAAAAAAGGTGCAATACGTGCTTGATATTGAAAACGTTAAGATACTTTGAGTGAGTATTACGTGCACTGGCAAGAGAGTAAAAAAACAAAACAACAAAGAAAGATGCCAAAATAAAAAGAATAAAAGAGAGAGAGAAAAATGATACAGAGAAGGGATGATGATATAGAGAGGTAAAAAAAATTGCTGCTAAACATACAGAACCATTACACACATAACCAACAAAAAAAAAAAACCTCAAACAAACAAACAAATAAACTAGAATAGACACATGGTTGATGTCACTGATGAGAAGAAAAAAAAAGAAAAAAAAGAACAAAGAAAAAAAAAAAACACCAACAACACAGCCAATGTCGACAGTGATGGGGAAATGCAGACCTTGATGCAACAGTACCGGTTTGTGTCTTTCTCTATGTACAAATGTCATTTCATTCAACATCATGACAGACGAGAGAGAGGAAGACAGCCACACAAGGAAGACTCTGGGGAGAGAGAGAGAGAGAGAGAGAGAGGAGAGAGAGAGAGAGAGAGAGAGAGAGAGAGAGAGAGAGAGAGAGAGAGAGAGAGAGAGAAGAGAAGAGAGAGAGAGAGGAGAGAGAGAGAGAGAGAGAGAGAGAGAAGAGAGAGGAGAGAGAGAGAGAGAGAGAGAGAGAGAGAGAGAGAGAGAGAGGGAGGGGGGAGAGAGAGAGAGAGAGAGAGAGAGAGAGAGAGAGAGAGAGAGAGAGAGGGGGGGAGAGAGAGAGAGAAGAAGAACAGAGAGGAGAAGAGAGAGAGACGAGACAGAGAGAGACAAAAGACAGAGAAGAAGACAGACAGAGACAAGACAGAGAGAGAAAGAAGCAGAAGAGAAACAGAGACAACAGAGCAGAGACAGACAGAACAGACGACAGACAACAGACACACAGACACAAGAAAAGAGAGTTGGACTAATACTCTTGTAAGGCTGCAAATGCACACAGAGAGCTGCAGAGGACCGATTTCTCAGTTCAGTGTCACAGTTCCACCCTCCCCCCCTCCCCCAGAGGGAAGGGGGGGGGAGGGAGAACACAGCGCACAACATCGTAGGGTCATTCCGTTCCATCGGCCGCAGGGGCCACGACTGCGTTGTGCTGTATCTGTAACACCTCCCCCGAATCTGTGGTCACCGTGGCCACGTGGCAACCCTCGGGTAAGGTGAGGTCCCCTTGCTGAAGCTGCTGCAACACACAGGCAGGTGAGATCACGATTCAACTTGTACAGGTGTTGGATGGGGGAGGGGTGTGGGGGGTGGGGGTGGGGGGGAAAGCAGGTACTGTTACACTTTTGACTGATGGGGGAAAAAAGGTACCGTCATGTTTGACTGATGGGGGGAAAAAAGTACCGTCATGTTTGACTGATGGGGAAAAAAGTACCGTCATGTTTGACTGATGGGGGGAAAAAAGTACCGTCATGTTTGCTGATGGGAAAAAGTACCGTCATGTTGACTGATGGGGGAAAAAAGTACCGTCATGTTTGACTGATGGGGGGAAAAAAGTACCGTCATGTTTGACTGATGGGGGAAAAAAGTACCGTCATGTTTGACTGATGGGGGGAAAAAGGTACCGTCATGTTTGACTGATGGGGGAAAAAAAGTACCGTCATGTTTGACTGATGGGGAAAAAAAGTACAACATGAAAGTCACAGGAGAGAAAAATCTTAGGTTTGAAATAAATATGTCCTCGAGGTTGAATTTAAAAGTGTCATAAGAAGGCTTATGGTGAAGAGAGAGAGAGGGAGGTCATTCCAGATTGATGCACCAGAAATAGAGAAAGAGCTACGGCCAATGGCGGACTAGTTGAATCTCTATTCTGATCCTAATCGTCACTATATACAATATAACGCAATACAAAACATTGCAATCTAATAGAATAATCATTCTGATCCTCCTCATCACAATATAGAACACAATATTGCACATTCTGATCCTCCTCATCGCTATATAGAACACAATATTGCACATTCTGATCCTCCTCATCGCTATATAGAACACAATATTGCACATTCTGATCCTCCTCATCACTAATAGAACACAATATTGCACATTCTGATCCACCTCATCGCTATATAGAACACAATATTGCACATTCTGATCCTCCTCAGTCGCTATAAAAGAACACAATATTGCACATTCTGACTCAATCGCTATATAGAACACAACATTGCACATTCTGATTCCTCCTCATCGCTATATAGAACACAGTATTGCACATTCTGATCCTCCCATCGCTAAATAGAACACAATATTGCACATTCTGATCCTCCTCAATCGCTTAATATAAACACAAATTGCACATTCTGACTCATCGCTATATAGAACACAATATTGCACATTCTGATCCTCCTCATCGCTATATAGAACACAATATTGCACATTCTGATCCTCCTCATCGCTATATAGAACACAATATTGCACATTCTGATCCTCCTCATCGCTATATAGAACACAATATTGCACATTCTGATCCTCCTCATCGCTATATAGAACACAATATTGCACATTCTGATCCTCCTCATCGCTATATAGAACACAATATTGCACATTCTGATCCTCCTCATCGCTATATAGAACACAATATTGCACATTCTGATCCTCCTAATCACTATATAGAACACAACATTGCACATTCCGATCCTCCTTATCCTTCTATACAATATTTTGATCTTCATCATAACTGAATCTACAATACCATACAATACAATATTCTGATCCTCCTCATTCCTCTACACTATACAATACCATACAATACAATATTCTGATCTTCATCACCACTACATATACAACACAATACAAAACAATATTCCGACCTTCAACATCACTAAAAACGCAACACAATACTCTATTCCTCCTCACTATCAACAATAATTATAAAAAAAACACCTCCCCCCCCTCCCCCCCCCCCCTCCAGCCCCGTGCTCACCCCAATGACCTGGTCCCGAGAGGATCTGTATGTGTTGTGCTTGCTGTAGCTGGGAGATCTATCAACGATAAAAAAACAAACCCACATAACCACCACCCCCCCCTCCCCCCCGGGATGGGACGGATAGCCTAGTGGTCAGAACAATGCGCTGGCAATTTGACGACCCGGTTCGAGTCTGGTTGAGGAGATTTTTCAACTGGAGTTAACATCAGTGCTGACTCCACTCTCCCCAAAAGTCTTTCGGATGAGACTTTAAACCGAGGCCCCGTGTGCGAACGCACGCCGAACATCTTGCGCACATGTTAAATCCGGTTCCACTTTTCATAAAAGTAGGCCATCATGTGCCGGTGGGAATAGATGACAAGATTTACAAAACTGCATTTACAAAACACAGGGAGACTGGATGTAAAAAAGCACAAGAGTGCTTATTCCATTATCCTCGATATAAAAGAATAAATATGAAAGAATAAATCAAATAAATCAAAATCAAATACCTCCCCCCCAAAACCCCCCCCCCCCGGGCCCGTGCTTACCCCAATGACCTGGTCCCCGGAGAGGATCTGTATGTGCTGTGCTTGCTGTAGCTGGGAGATCTGTTCCGGCGTGGCGTGCAGGATCTGGATCTCCCCCTGCTGAGTGGCGTCCCCTGCCATGGCCACCGCCGTCTGGATGTCTACCTCCCCCTGCTCAATATCCAACACAGCAACAACAACGACAACGTCAGCACAATACTGTAGTGTATGTACACCTCCCCCTGCTCAATATCCACAGCAACAACAACGACAACATCAGCACAATACTGTAGTGTAGTGTAGTGTATGTACACCCCCAATGTCAGCACAATACTGTAGTGTAGTGTGGTGTAGTGTGGTGTGGTGTGGTGTGTGTCTACCTCCCCCTGCTCAATATCCACCACAGCAACAACAACGACGTCAGCACAATTCTGTAGTGTATGTACTACTGTCAGCACAATACTGTAGTGTATGTACCACTGTCAGCACAATTCTGTAGTGTGTGTACCACTGTCAGCACAATACTGTAGTGTATGTACTACTGTCAGCACAATACTGTAGTGTATGTACCACTGTCAGCACAATTCTGTAGTGTGTGTACCACTGTCAGCACAATACTGTAGTGTATGTACTACTGTCAGCACAATACTGTAGTGTATGTACCACTGTCACTGTGTACCACTGTGGGGTGGGGTGGGGTGGGGTGGGGTGTGGTGGGGTGTGTGTGTGTGGTGTGGTGTGGTGTGGTGTGGTGTGGTGTGGTGTGTGTGTGGTGGTGTGGTGTGGTGTAGTGTAGTGTAGTGCTTTGATTTGTTTTTTACAAGATATAGCGCTATACAAATTCCATGTATTATTACTAGTGTACTGTAGTGTAGTGTGATGTCCACCTCCCCCTGCTCAATAACCACACCAACAACAACGACATCAGCACAATACTGTAGTGTATGTACCACTGTCAGGGATTGGTGCCTCAGTACTGTAGTGTCAGGGATTATTGTCACAGTAGTGTAGTGTACACTGCCACTGTCAGCGACTGTCTCTACAGTAGCATGTGTAGTGTAGTGTCTACCACTGTCAGTGACCATTTCTACAGCTGTGTACTGTCATCGATATGTTTCTACAGTACTGTACTGTTTACCACTGTCAGTGATCATTTCTACAGTAGTGTACTTTCAGGGATTGTTTCTACAGTAGTGTACTGTCAGTGATCATTTCTACAGTAGTGTACTGCACTGCACTGTCTACCACTGTCAATGATCATTTCTACAGTAGTGTACTGTCAGTGATCATTTCTACAGTAGTGTACTGTACTGTACTGTCTACCACTGTCAATGATCATTTCTACAGTAGTGTACTGTCAGTGATCATTTCTACAGTAGTGTACTGTACTGTACTGTCTACCACTGTCAATGATCATTTCTACAGTAGTGTACTGTACTGTACTGTCTACCACTGTCAGTGATCATTTCTACAATAGTGTACTGTACTGTACTGTCTACCACTGTCAATGATCATTTCTACAGTAGTGTACTGTCAGTGATCATTTCTACAGTAGTGTACTGTACTGTACTGTCTACCACTGTCAATGATCATTTCTACAGTAGTGTACTGTACTGTACTGTCTACCACTGTCAGTGATCATTTCTACAATAGTGTACTGTACTGTACTGTCTACCACTGTCAATGATCATTTCTACAGTAGTGTACTGTCAGTGATCATTTCTACAGTAGTGTACTGTACTGTACTGTCTACCACTGTCAATGATCATTTCTACAGTAGTGTACTGTACTGTACTGTCTACCACTGTCAGTGATCATTTCTACAATAGTGTACTGTACTGTACTGTCTACCACTGTCAGTGATCATTTCTACAATAGTGTACTGTCAGCGATTGTTTCTACAGTAGTGTACTGCACTGTATGGTCTACCACTGTTTACCTCTAGACCACAACAACTGTCTACATTTTCAAAGGCACACAGATTAAAAATTTTTTTTTTCTGATAACGGATGTTTATCTTACTTTTCTTTAAAATAAACTTAAGTCAACATGCAGAGAAAACAAGCGTTTAAACAAATATTTCTAACAACCTTCCCTGACCCTAAAGAGGGCAAGTACCCATTTACAGCTGGGTGAACTGTACTGAAGCCAAGGCGCGTAAACGGTCACCCATCCAACTGGTAACCACGCTCGACGCTGCGTAACTTGACCGGGGGAAAGCTAGCGCTCTGACCACTGAGCTATCCCGCCCCCATGTCAATTTGTCTGCCAGGTAAAATCTGAAAACTGCTCTAGCACAGAGTACAGAAGACAACTCTTGCCTTGTCCGAACAGATCATGCATGGAAGATAACAACTTTGTCCAGACAGACCATGCAAGGAAGATCCTCCTTGCACATGAACATGAACCTCTGAGAGGCATGGCTGTACAAATCTGAGCTTTTCTTTCTCATCTTGGCGATCAGCGAATGTGAGGATGACACCTTACTCAATCTACATGGGTTTCGTTGGGCTTTTTTTCAAAGCAATGAACAAACTCTTATAAAAAAAAAAATCTGATCAAAAACCCAACAAAAACTAAACTGTGATCAATCACAGCTTGTAAAAATTCCAGGGCAAAAAAAAAAGAAAAAGAAAAAAAAGGAATGGTTAGTAGCTATATTCTTGTTAACATCAATGCAAATGTGGGTTTAACAGAAACTGGTTCCTTTTCATAGCCACAATTTTCATCACCATTTTTTTCATAAGCACAATTTTCATCCCCATTACCAACAGTGTTGATTCTAGGATTTCAAAAAAAAAAAAAAGGGGACACAGGGCCCCCTTAAGGGAAAAAAGGGACATTGTCCCCCCCCCCCCCCCCTCTTCAGCCAATTTTCATACCTGTACAAAGAGAAGGGGACATTTTGTTGCATGATACATGTCTGTTAACTCTTTGTGTGTGTGCGTGTGTGCATGTGTGCGTGTGTGTGTGTGTGTGTGTGTGTGTCCGTGCATGCATGTGTTGCATGGAAAGGAGAGGGGTTAGTTAAATAAATATTCAAAAGGAAACTTTGTGTGTTGTGTTCCACAGGATGGGATTGGAGCAGGGAGGGGGGGGGTGGAGTTATTTGAAATGAAGATAATATTCCTACAAAATTTTCTCTAAAGATTCCTGTGTAAAGGGGGGCTAGTGTCTAAAATGAGAGGGAGATGCATGTTGCTGTCTGGTTTTTTTTTGGTGCTTTCTATTAAATTTTTTAAATAGTGCTATTCCTAGAATCGCAGATTCATTAAATGATACTAATGTAAAAACTAAGTTGGAGTCACAGATTTATCCACTATTTTATTTTTTTTATTCTTTTATATCGAGGATAATGGAATAAGCACTCATGTGCTTTATTACATCCAGTCCCCATGTTTATGCAGTTTTGTAAATCTTGTCATCTGTTCCCACCGGCACACGATGGCTTACTATTACAAAAAGCAGAAAAGGATTCCACTATGCTTAATGAAGAGAAATGAGGGCGAATGTTGCCCTACACTCTGATCCCTCTCACTCTACTATTCTATTCCCTATGCCCCTGAACACACACGTGCCAGCCAGCCTCCCCATCTCCATTACATTATTATTTTTCTTGACCATCAACACTACAATAAACTTGGTTTCTGAACCATTACGGCACACTATCACTTCTTTTCAGTTCTGCACGTTCTCGATTTCCAACATGTGTGCTCTGATCTTCACACAACCAGCTGCCTTTTGCAAATTAGCAGCTTCCTAAATCAGAAATCTCCCACAGCAACATAAATCACAATAAAAATGATTGTGGAGAAGCCAAAAGAGCCCTTACATCCAATATCCAATCAGCTAGTGCACACAAAGCGAAGCACTCAATATTAACCAGGTAAAGAAGAGAAAATCTTTTTATGATGGCTACAATGGCACACCTGTTGTTTAGACATTTACCAAAAAACTGCATACACATAGGGACTGGAAGTAAAAAATTAAAAAAAGCACAAGTGGCTTATTCCATTATCCTGGATATAAAAGAATAAAATAAAATAAAATAAAATAAAATAAAAAATAAATAAATGCGGCTTAAAAAAAAACAAAAAATTAAACGGACTTTTGTTTCATAAAATAAAATAGACTTTTGTTTAATAAAATAAAATAAATAAAAAAGAAGTGCAACTTAAAAAAAAAAGAAAGAAATGGACTTTAAAAAAAAATATAAAAAAAATATAAAGAAATGTGACTTAAATTTTTTTTTTAAAAGGAATATGGCTTTTGTTAAAATTTTTTAGCACCCCAACGTGCAAAATGTTTAACACCTAAGAGTCAAACTGTGCGTGAATGCGGCACGCAATGTGGGGGATGGGTTGGGAGGGAGGGGGGACAGGACCTCAAATCAACATTGAAGGTGTGGAGAAATGACCCCGGGAGGGAGGCAGGGAAGGGGGTAGGGGGGTGTGTGGGCACACCTGGTGTATGTGTAACTCCCCGTCCTGACTGATGGACTCCTCGTCACTGGCGCTAAGGTCGCCCAGGTGGTTGGCATTGGCGTTGATGTTAACATAGGTGGAGGGCGACTTGCCCCGGAAAGCTTTTACCGTCAGGGGCATGCCCCGCTGGCGTCGGCGCCAGGCCGTGCGGCACTTGGAGTCGATGTTCTGCTTGATGCGGTGCCAGTCGTTCTCCGTGATGCCGAACCGGTGGATCAGGTGGCCTGGGCACAGACACGACACACACATATATAGTCCCTGTGTTGATTCAGTTTCGTGTCTTTTCAATGCTGTGAATTACTACTGGTGACAGACATATTCCATGTTAAAACTTTTATTTCTTTTAAATGTTGTGAATTAAGTGGCCTGGTGACATACATGCCCTGTGTTAATTAAGCTTTGTGTTTTTTCAATGCTGTGAATTACTACTGGTGACAGACATATTCCAGCGGGACGGGATAGCCTAGTGGTCAGAACATTGCGCTGGCAATTTGACGATCCAAGTTCGATTCCCGGTCGAGGGATTTTTCCCCTGGAGTTTACATCAGTGCTGACTCCACTACCCCAAAAGTCCTTAGGATGAGACTGTAAACCAAGGCCCCGTGTGCAAACGCACACAGAACATCTCGCGCAAATGTTAAAACCCTGTTCCGTCTTTCGGAAGAGCTGGTATCGTGTGCCAGTAGGAGCGGATGACAGAATTTTTTTTTTTTTTTTAAATCAGCATGCACACAGGTATCGTGTTTAGACACCATCCCTGAGGGCAAAAAAAAAAAATAATGGGTAGGCGCTGCACTTGTGGCGACGCACTCTCCCCAGGGAGAGAGAGCAGCCCTAAATTTCATACAAAGAAATCTGCTGTGACAAAGTGGTATAAATTTTTTTTTTTTATAAAACAAAAAAAACTTTTATTTCTTATCAATGCTGTGAATTACTGGTGACAGACATACCCTGTGTTAACCTTCATGTCTTTTAACCCTCTCAGTACGGTAAGCCTGTTTTTCGGCTAAGCTTTCTGCTACCCTTCAGTACTGTAAGGAGGAAAACCGACGCAACCCAATTTCCTTCAATTCCTGGGTTTCTGAGGTGCAGAAGAGTGCAAAATGGGTACCTAAGTAAATTATACATTCACTGACACAAATCTTTATAGACATTCTTGTGGGAAAGGAGAAGCAGTGTTTGCCGTATCAAAATTATTTTCCAGAGTCAGCTGATGCCAGTTAGCCGCATGACGGATCTCTATAAACAAACCCTCCTCTGGTACCGTTATCGCCGGAATATCGGCTGACAGGACTGGTGGGGAGAAAGCCGGGACAGAAATTCTGGATAGGGGAAGTAACTGTCAGCAGATATTGAGTGCTGTAAGCATTAAATGTTACTTCAAAGTCCAGTTAACCATAGCAGGGGAAGTGATTGTCAGCAGATATTCAGTACTGCAAGGATTAAATGCTATTTCAAAGTCCAGTTCACCATGACAGTGAATCCATGAGACCTGACACTGCATCAAGAGAAAAAAGTTTTATATTATGGCTTCCTCTTCCTGGCAGAGCACAATCCACCGCACAGCTGTCAGTTTCCCCCACTTTCAGCTCCTATTTTTTACAATTATGGAATATCCTTTCCCGATTCTTTTGATAAAGTCCACACACACCACATCGAATATGTGACTTACATTAAGCACACAGTATCCTGTTAACTGTATTTTTGTATAGAGACAAAAATATTTCCACACATTGTCATTTATAAACCTGCAAGGTGGTAGTGTACTGATGGTGTGGTATGAAGGGATGTAAAGATATTGTAGTGTGACCCCTCCCCCCCAAAAAAAAACAAAAACAAAACAAAACCAAAAAAAACCTTAACAGTATAAGGGTCTGTGCAGACACACATACTAGATTAAATGCTTGCACCAGCACATGCACAAACACACATTCAAATGTTTATGCTTGCTTTATTTCTCTCTCTCTCTCTCTCTCTCTCTCTCTCTCTCTCTCTCTCTCTCTCTCTCTCTCTCTCACATGCATGCACACACACACACACACACAACCACGTACACACACACACGTACACACACACACGTACACACACACACGTACACACACACACACACACACGCACATGTACACACACACACACGTACACACACACACACGTACACAAACACACAGACACAGACACATACACACACACACACACACACACAGAAACACACACACACACAGAGACACACACACATACACACGTACACACACACACAGACACAGACACACACACACATACAATTCCAAATGTTTGCACCAGTGTGTACCCACCCGCCT
>CM060330.1:975373-1030373 GCA_030674155.1 Stramonita haemastoma
TTTGCATGGCATCATTCGTGAGACTTATATTCTTCTTTCTTGTTTCTATGCTTAGCGCTCGCATCTAGATCTTTCGTTCAATATAGATTTAGTTTTTGACTCTTCTCTCTCAAAGCAACGCGCAAATTCATAGTCATAGACCCTCCCTTTTCACTTTTCGTAAGAGCAGGCCATCTGTGCCGGTGGGAAACAGATGACATTTACAAAACTGCATACACATGGGGACTGGCATGTAAAAAAGCACAGGAGTGCTTATTCCATTATCCTTGATATAAAAGATTAAAAGAATAAAGAATTAAAAAATCTAGGCCCCATTTACTCATTGTGAATGGAAGTTACTGTCATGCGAGAAGAGCGCGAAGCTCTGTTCTTTCACAGTAAAGCTTGCTGTTCTGCGTGTAGGCTAATGAGGCTGGTGCCAAAGACGTTCATCGGAAGGGGTGGTAGGAAGGGGTAGGTGCGTAAGCACAGTACAGGCGCATGACAGACAGTCAGAAAATGTCACTTCAGACTTTTTTTTTTGAGACGGAAATCTAATCGGTCACAGGCAAACAGAATCGGTACGCGGTACTGGCTGCTTGAAAATTTTGGTATTCCCTGTTTACAATCGGTAAAATACCGACAATTACCGTTATCGCGAACCCTGAAATAATAATAATATATAATAATAATAATAAATAAAAATAACAATGATGATGATGATGATGATGATGGTGATGCTGATGATGGTAATAATAATATAATAATAATAATAATAATAATATATAAAAAAGTAATAATAATAATAATAATAATGCTGATAACAATAATAATAGCAACAACAACAACAATACATGAATTTATAGGCAATACACCTTGTCAGAACAAATCAAAGCACTTACAATACATTCAACTTGTCCACACATCCAACCAGTCAAAAAAACATTTTAACATTTTGATATATAAAAAAAAAAAACAGAACCAATAACACCCAAAGCTCAGCAGATACATATCAACACCTTTCCAAGAGAATGAAAGAAAGGGGGGGTATCTCTCTATTTCATTAAAACTTTTTTAAAAAATTCAAGGGCAAAAATCTGTAACATATTTCATCCCCTCACGAAAAAAAAAAAAAAAAAAAAAAAATCCAGGCAAGCCTGAAGCGATCTAGAGCACACGATGATTCACACGGTACAGCCACATACTTGTCACTCGTGTGGGCAAGCTCGGCCTCTTTCTCCGGTGCCGGGAAAGCAGACAGCTGAAGGCTGAAAGCCGAATCACAGACGCTGCATTACTCTCAGTATCACCGATCTCAATTCACTGCACTGAATCTTCTCTCTCTCTCTCTTTTTTTTTTTTTTTTGTCTGGCAGTGTGTCATGGGCAATTTGAACCCAGCAGAGTCTATCTCTCATTATTCTTTAGATGTGTAATTCTTTGAGGGCAAGATAAACCCAGCACAGCCTATCTTTCTATATCCTTAAGACGTGCATCCTTTGTGAACCCAGCACAGCCTATCCCTCTTTATCCTTTAGATCAAAACCTAACTCCTTTGGTCAAAAGCTAACTGAATTTCTTTGTATGGGATAATGAAGTACTTTGGAATTGGAATTAGGTAGCACAAGTGCCTGTTAGGTTACATTCCTGTCATTCATTGACGATAAGATCACTCAGTTTGATTCAAGAAAAACACTCCAAAACTCTTCCCACAAACAAGATAAACAACAACAACAACAACAAAAACCCTAACCCCACCCCCCCAAACAACAACAAAAATCCCAACAAAAACCAACCCCCAACAACAACAAAAACCCCCAACAACAACAAAAAACCCAACAGCAAAAAAAAAAAACCCAACAAAAACCAAAAAACCCCAACAACAACAAAAAACCCAACAACAACAACCCCCCCCCCAAAAAAAAAACAACAACAAAAAATCCCAACTAAAACCAAACTCCAACAAAAAAATAAACAACAAAAAAACCCAACAACAAAAAAACCCAACAACAACAATCCCCCAAACAACAACCACACCCCCCCCCCCCCCCCCAACAAAACAACAACACCCCCCCCCCCCCCCCCCCCCCCCCCCCCCCCCCCCCCCCCCCCCCAACAACAACAATTTTTTCTTTTAAAAATCCTCATCCAACACACTGACCCGCGGCGCGAGGTGTTGTTGGAGATCATGGAGGAGTTTTGGCGGGAGACGCTCAGCACAGAGTCGATCTTCTCCTCCAGTGACTGGGCCTTCTGCGCCAAGTTCTCCACCCGACTCTCCAGGCTGTCCAGCCTCATGCAGATCGTCTTGTTGATGCTCACCAGCATGTGCTGCAACACCAACACTGAGTGCACACTCTTCAGCAAGAATGACAAAGAGTTCAATTCCCATTCCAGGGGATTTTTCCCCCCTGGAGATCACTCCCCTCTCCTCTCCTCTCCTCTCCAACGCACACACCTCAGCAACAACGACCCATGGTCTTGTTGATGCTACACTCTTCAGCAAGAACGACCCATGGTCTTGTTGATATGTGCTGCAACAGCGTGTGCTGCAACACCAACACTGAGTGCACACACCTCAGCAACAACGACCCATGGTCTTCTTGATGCTACACTCTTCAACATAATGACCCATGGTCTTGTTGATATGTGCTGCAACAACACCACTGAGTGCGCACACCTCAGCAACAACGACCCATGGTCTTGTTGATGCTACACACCTCAGCAACAACGACCCATGGTCTTGTAGATGCTACACACCTCAGCAACAACGACCCATGGTCTTGTTGATGCTACACACCTCAGCAACAACGACCCATGGTCTTGTTGATGCTACACACCTCAGCAACAACGACCCATGGTCTTGTTCATGCTCACCAGCATGTGCTGCAAGAACAACACCACTGAGTGCACACACCTCAGCAGAATGTGCAGAATCCATGGGTCTTCAAGACTGCTTCAGGTAAAAGTAAAAGGTAAGGTGTCCCATAACCTGTGTGGTCATAGGGGAGCAAGGCATCAGAGACCTCAGCTTCTCTAGGGGCCAGCATGTTCTTTCTTTATCAACATCTCTTTATTTGAACTGGTGATATAATTTGTGAATATGTGCTGGGTGAAAGACGTGAGCACACAGGAAAGATTTACAAAAGACAACCTTTTGTGCTGTGTAAGAATGATTGATTCATCATAATCATTTATATTACATCATCATATTATGTCTTGAGCACTAAAAGATTTCTCAGCAAAAAATCTTTTGTGCCAACACCCTGTCTTTAGGCATATTCTTCACACACACACACACCCCACACACACACACACACACACACACACACACACACACACACAACACACGCCACACACACACACACACGCCACACACACAAACACACACCACACACACGCCACACACACAAACACGCCACACACACACGCACACGCACACACACACACACACACACACACACACACAGGGGGTACGGGATAGCCTAGTGGTCAGATCACTGCATTGGCAATTTAACGACCCGAGTTCGATTCCCGGTCGAGGAGATTTTACTCCTGGAGTTAACATCAGTGCTGACTCCACTCTCAACTCCACTCTCCCCAAAAGTTTTTCGGATGAGACTGTAAACCAAGGCGCCGTGTGTGCGAACACACGCAGAACATCTTGCGCACATGTTAAATCCTGTTCCACTTTTTGTAGGAGTAGGCCACATTGTGTGCTGGTGGGAACAGATTACAATATTTACAAAACTGCATACACACGGGGGACTGGATGAAAAAAAAGCACATGAGTGCTTATTCCATTATCCTCAATATAAAAGAATATTAAAATTTTTTTTTAAATAAAAGAACGCGCAGAACCCACAGGTGTTCAAGACCACTTTAGGTAAAGGTAAAAGGTAAAGGTGTCCCGTAACCTCTGTGGTTGTAGGGGAGCGAGGCATCAGAGACCTCAGCTTTGCCAGGGGCCAGCATGTTGAGGGCGGCACCCATCTCCTCTCTCTCGTTGCTTGACCTTTCCTGACCTTAAAGAGGGCATGTACCCATTTACAGCTGGGTGAACTGGGGAAACTGTACTGAAGCCAAGGCATGCAAATGGTCACCCATCCAATTGGTAACCACGCTCGACGCTGCTTAACCTTCCCCGTACGTCGCCTCGGCCTCGACGCGCTGTACCTCCTGGGTGTACAGCAACCCATACTTTCATTGAAGGCATAACCCGCTCCCATATCTCCTGGGTGTGCAGACACCCATACTTTTAGTGAAGGCATAACCCGCTCCCATATCTCCTGGGTGTGCAGACACCCATACCGTTAGTGAAGGCATAACCCGCTCCCATATCTCCTGGGTGTACACACACCCAGGCTGTCTGAAAAGGAAGGAAACCTCTGCCTTGCCTTGCATGAATCACTAGGCTCTTTCCCTACATCCTGGTTGCATAGCAACCCCATGACTTGAAGAGCCCACTGTACATCCTGGATGTTGAGTAACCTAATCTGCCTACAGGGGAGTCTGCCTTTATGTGTAAGGTTTGTAAGAAGGGAGAGTGCTCTTCCTACAAAAGATCTAGTACTTGAGGTGCATAAAAGGTATGCACTCAAAATATGC
Organism: Stramonita haemastoma; assembly: GCA_030674155.1. NCBI lineage: Eukaryota > Metazoa > Mollusca > Gastropoda > Neogastropoda > Muricidae > Stramonita > Stramonita haemastoma. The sequence goes on from CM060330.1 coordinate 979,960, forward strand.
CCCTATGCACTGGAACTATCAGTAAGGAAAAAAAAGGGCTTGTTCCTTTACTGTGCACCTGCATAGATTTGCAGTCTTATGGCCGTTGGTTTACCACTGAGTTGATAATCAATGATAATAATAATAATAATAATAATAATAATAATAATAATAATAATAATAATAATAATAGTTATAATAGTTATAATAGTTATAATAATAATTGTTATAATAATGGTTGTTATAATAATGGTTGTTATAATAATAATAATAATAATAATAATAATAATAATAATAATAATAATAATAATAATAATAATAATTGCATCAGAACATCTTGCACACATGTACGATCCTGTTCCGCTTTTCATAAGAGTAAGCAATCATGTGCTGTGGGAACAGATGACAAGATTTACAAAACTGCGTACGCACGGGGACTGGATATAAAAAAACCCAAAGTGCTTATTCCATTATCCTCATTATAAAAAAAATATAAAAAAATAAAATATCATAATTATGTGCACAGATGCACAGGCATACATACACACATTCAAAGATATGTGCACACACACACGCACATGCACACACACATGCCATCCACTTCAAAAAAGAAAATCAAAGCTTATTCAATGAATCATCCAGAAATAAAAAATAGACTTTGACCGACTCTGACTTGGACACATGTATGCACGCATGTATGCATGCATGCACACAGGCACGCATGCAGTCAGACATACATGTGCCCACGTTCGCGCACCCACGCACGCACACGCATGCGCATGCGCGCGCACACACACACACACAATTTGCACGCACACGCATGCGCGCGCGCACACACGCGCACACACACACACAATTTGCCTCAAACTCTCAAAAGTACTATCATGTAGGGCCTACCACCACAGCTTAGCAGGGAGCAAAAATTCTCAGTACAAGGACAGGTGTCCTAGCAACAACGATGTAGGGAGGCCACAAGGTAGTGATGTCATTCTGATGTTGTAATGAGTAACCCTTCTTTGAGCGTATGGGTGTGTACACACCCAGGATGTACTGGGAGTTTAAATGCTAATTAAGTGCATTTCTAATTAACACAAACAAACCATTTTTTGTGGAAGTGTAGATCAGATGCTTATTGACAAAGTCATGAAATTTCAAGGCTGTAGATTTGATAGTTTTTGAGTTACAGAGCAAAATATAGGGGTCTGGGTGTACACACACCCAGAGCGTATGGGGAAGGTTAACAGTGGCTGGGGAAAAGCAAGCGCTCTGACCACTGAGCTATCCTATATTTCAAGAATTCAGTCACCTTAAGAGCTATCCACATGTATCCTATATTTAAAAAAAATCCAGTCACCCTAAGAGCTGTCTAGATGTACATGCTGTGTAAGTTTACATACATCTCATGTTCTTTCTTTAATAACATTTCTTTATTTCAACTGAAGTGAAATAATCTGTGAATATGTGCTGGGTGAAAGATGTGAGCACACAGAAAAGATTTGCAAAAGACGACCTTTTGTGCTGGTGTTGCATACGGAAAAGAACGGTCAACATTTCACTCAGATATCTGCCAGTCTAAAGCAGAATAACCTTAACTAGATACTGTACCTTGATGGACTGTTCTGGGTTGAGGTCTATTTCATGATCCAGTTTTATTCGTTTGGGTTCTGGTTCCACACACCCATCTGCCACAACAAACAAACACACAAATATACTTGCATGCAGGAAAAAGAAAAAAATGGGTAGGCGCTGCACTTGTGGCGACACGCTCTTCCCAGGGAGAGCAGCCCGAATTTCACGCAGAGAAATCTGCTGTGACATAAAGTGGTACAAATACAAACAAAGAGTCTATGAACTTGTTTGAAGCTGAGTCAAAGAAACATTGTATCTCTTTTTTATTTAGTTATTAACAAATAATGTCTTATTTTCTTATTAAAGTTTCTTTTACATTCTATTTCATTTAGCATGTTCAATCCAAGGGAAACTACATGTGCTGTGTTAGCTGAATCAAGTCTCTTATCAAAAGAGTTCTTTCCCTTTGTCAGTCACACACACACACACACACACTCTATCTCTCTCTCTCTCACACACACACACACACACACACACACACACACACACACACACACACACACACACACACACACACACACACTCTCTCTCTCTCTCTCTCTATATATATATACATACATACACACACACACACACACACACACACACACACACACACACACACACACACACACACACACACACACACACTCACTCACTCACTCACTCACTTTACAAATCAATGGCTCAACATTATGTAAAAAACAACAACAAAAAAAAACCCAATAAAAACAATAAAAAAGGCCTGAAAATGAATCTTTATCAGTCAACGATCTACCAAAGATGATACTACCAGTATCATAAAATCTGTCCACAAGGTGTACCTTGCATGAAAACAAATCTTATAAGCTAAAATTAACATTGAACATTCTATCAAAGATGACACTACCACTACCACAACATCTGTTCAGACAAGGTGTGTGTGTACCTTGCATGAAAACAAATCATTTAACATTGAACATTCTAGTTTTCTACCAAAGATGACACTAGTTCCCAGTATCATAACACCTGTCCACAAGGTGTGTGTGTACCTTGCATGAAAACAAATCCTTTACCAGTGAACATTCTACATCAAAGACAACACTACCAGTAACACGACACCTGTCCACAAGGTGTGGTATACCTTGCATGAAAATAAATCCTATACCAGTGAACACTGTATACAAGATGACACTCGTTACCAGTATCCCGAATTGGTGCACACATACTGATACACAACACACACATTGTATAAATATCATGGGTACACACACACACACATGCAATGATGCATGAACACACATGCATGCGCACGCACGCACGCACACGCACACACACACACACACACACACACAGTGACACACGCAACATGCACACACAACACACACACAAGCACACACATACATCTTTCCACAAGATGTGGTGTACCTTGCATGAAAACAAATCCTATACCAGTGAACATTCTCACAAAGATGATACTAGTTACCATTACCAGTCTCACGACATCTATCCACAAGGTGTGGTGTACCTTGCATGAAAACCAATGCTATACCAGTCAACATTCTCACAAAGATGACACTACCAGTATGACACTAGTTACCAGTATCACGACATCTATCCACAAGGTGTGTGTGGTGTACCTTGCTTGAAAACAAATCTTTTAACAGTGAACATTCTACCAAAGATAACACTACTAGTATCACGACACCTGTCCACACAAAGTGTACCTGGTTATCAAAGATAACACTACCAGTATCCTAACACCTGTCCAAACAAGGTGTGTGTGTGTGTGTGTGTGTGTGTGTACCTTGCATGATGGCGGTGGTGCCGTCCACGTGGACCTGGGTGACGTCAGCGGAGAGAGTGGCCATGAGGCTGGGGGCCTGGATCGCCACCACCGTGCCCCGCTCCAACTTGGCCTCCAGATCCTCCACGTCCCCCTCTGTCGTCATCCTGCCGGGAGGAGGGACCTGAGGGAAACACACAGGATACAGGATATAGGAGTTAGAGTCTGAGTGTCGTCACCTGTTGTTTGGAGGAGTGAGTGAGTGTGTGTTTGTTTACAGGGGTCAGAGTCGGGTATCATTGTTTGGAGGAGTGAGCGAGTGTTTTTTTGTTTACAAGACTCAACTTTTCATCATCCATTGTATGAAGGAGTGAGTTTGTTTTTACGGAAATCAAAGTTCCATCATCCATCGGATGAAGGAGTGAGTGTGTACACGTTTGTTTGTTTACAGGGGTCAAAAGTTCCATCATCTAATAAAATTCATTGTATAGAGGAGTGAGGGAGTTTGTTTTGTTTGTTTGTTTACAGGAGCAAGACTGAGTTTCATCATCCATTGTATGGAGAAGTGAGTGAGTGATTTTGTTTGTTTTTGTCACTATACTCTGTCCATATCATGTAAACAAACCTCTGTTGCACAAGTATCATGTAAACAAACCTCTGTTGCACAAGTATCATGTTTGAACGTGATTTTGAAGATGGACTTTGGCAACCTTAAATGGAAACTGTTTGTTTGTTAGTTTGTTGTTGCTTTTTAAGGGCTGCAATAGTTCTCCACTGGTAAACCTCACAGTTCAAAACAATGAACAAAGATGAAACGGAAGAAAAAGCACAAACAAAATACCCAAAGATGAATGTAGTCACATAATACAAGCAGTTTCACTTGATTCCATTGGTGTCTTAAAAAAAAAAATCTGAGTAAATTTAAAAGTACTGTCAAAAACATGCATTGTAACAATTTGCATGTAACTTATAAAACGAGTCTTAGGGATTCTCAGGAGACAGACTGTACTGGTAGTCAAATGCCAAAGCAATGAAACTTGTATAGCACATGCATCAACAACAAAAACTTTTTTGGCTCAGTGTCACAGCCATTCTCTCCAGCTATCCTTTCCATCACAAAGTTTTGTCTTTATAACCTGCTTGAATTGGGGAATGAAACCAAACCTTTCTGTTCTCTCCACCATTATCAGCTTTTGTTTGTTTGTTCATTAATTTATCAATTTCAACTGTTGTACTAGTGTTCAGCACCTGGGCTTTATCACAGTTCTTGATTAAACCATTGATACTGGGGACAACAACAAAATGAGAGGCTGTATGATCAGTGGCTTTCCCACTCATGGAATTCCACTTTACAGCTTAGTCTTTAGTGATTGACAATGACTCTCCGACTAGGAGGCTTGACTTGCACAGTCCTTATGTGCTGCAGCCCTGGGGCTAGCTGGCCTTTGGAGAACATCTCCAACACTGACTCAGTGACTGTCCTTATGCTTCTTGGCCGAGAGAGTGGGGTGTACTGTGGGCAAGACATAATCCACTATAATCAAATTTCTGCCCAGTTTCTGAAACAGCAGCTGCCTCCTCTGCTGTTTTGGAGATCACAGCTGTCAGTTTCCCTCTTTTCAACTCCTCTCAGCTACTAATTAACCCCTCCTGTCCCAGCCTAGCTGAGCAAGCTAGTGCTATCATAGCAGGAACGACCACACTTGGACTAGGTAAAAGGAAGGGGCGTGAAATTAAGCACTCTGGACTGAGTGATGTTGGATTTGTGCACTGTGAGGTCATTGTAGAACACAACGGACAAGCAAACAACTAGTGTTGAACTGGTTGTCAGTTTCATCAAAATCCCTTCATGGAGAATATTACTGACAAGATTATAATGTCTGCTGAAAATGGGTGTATTATACTGTGTAAATTGTCGAGTTTGTCTGATGCAGATTGCAAATGGTTGGGACTGCAGAGATAACATGGTATGCTGATCATACATTCCATGGCAGACAGACACAATTTCTGCATTCAGATTCTCACCAGAATTCAACCATGTGTTTAGGATTTGTTGTAGAATGTTGACAATGTATAACTGGTAAAAAGGGTACCAAGATGAATACATTGCTATCATACCGTTTCTAAAGGGGGAAAAAAACAAAAAACAGAATTCCATTGCTTTCATGAGTGTTTCCATCAGTGAATGACACTTATTTGGGACAAGAATTATGGGATCCTTTTTTTTTTGTATAATTTTTTTAATAGTACACATGAAGAACAAAGAGAATGAACACTCTGATAGATCTCCACATAAGCTAACATGATTCTTTTTTTAAATTCCAAACAGGAATGGGATAGCTCAGTGGTCAGATCACTCACATTCCCCAAGCTAAGGTTAATTAAGCAGCATCCAGCGTGCTTACCAAGTGGATGGGTGACCTTTTTCGAGCTTTGGTTTCAGTACAGTCCCCCGGTACACCCAGCTGTAAATGGGTACCTGCCCTCTTTAGGTTCAGGGAAGGTAAAGCAGTGAGGGAGAGGAGATGGGTGCCACCCTCAATATGCTGGCCCCTAGAGAAGCTGAGGTCTCTGATGCCTCGCTCCCCTATGACCACATAGGTTTGACACCTTTACCATTGTAATTCCAACACAAAGTTAATAAAATTTTACATGACTTAAACTCCTAGGATCAAAAGTCCATTGATTAATTAATCTATTTGACAACCAATACAAAAACTATTGTGACTCTTTCAGTTGTCACAATAACATCTCAACAGCCATCAACTGCAACAGCAGTGGAACTTTAATGGGGTAAAAGCAGATAACAGCTGTCAGTTTTCCCCACTTTCAACTCCTCTCAGCTGCTAATCATTCCATCCCATCCCAGCCCAGCTGGGGCCAGCTGGTGCTAATACAGCAGGAACAGACCCCACTTGGACTAGGTAAAAGGAAGGGGCATGCTAAATTTAGCACTCTGGACTGAGTGATGTTGGATTTGTGCACAGTGAGATCATAGATTATTAAGACACTTAGACAGTGGAAACTGGGCAGTGGGGGTGAGGAAACTCCTCTGGAGCTGGGTGTACCTTGCTTAAGTTTAATATCCATGGGCAAAGATTTACATGATTTGGGAGTGGGTCATTAATTAAACTAACTTTAGGTAACAACAGGCAAAGGATCAATTGTGTTATTCCACAGAATGCCAAACATGCCAATCTCACCACCATAGCCACGCCCAGACTTCTAGTCATGTACCTTCAGGGCCAGAAGTTCAAAGTCAGAGGAAGCTTATAAACCAAAGTTAGACAATCAGAGGGCCACTGACCAGAACCCGAGAAAGCCCGTAAATGTATGCTGCTTGTCATCATGTGTTCCCTGTGCCTGCTATTACAGTACTATCTGAGCCAGCATATATATGCAGTGACACCATTTACTAAGCCCTACTGACTACAATCATACTAATAACTTAATTAATTCATTTTAATGTGAAGCCTGATGGAGTGAAACACATACATGATGTAATGTATTCGATTCAGTGTGGAGTACCAACCACCACAACTCGGATCTTCAACACCTTCTCTTATGAATGTTACAACCCAAAAACACACCAGTCAGTGCAGTGGTTAGTGACTTGGATTTCGGACTGGAAGGTCGTAGGTTTGAATTAAATCCAATAAGAGTCATAGGATTTTACAGATTCTGGCCCGCTCCTTACCTAGAGTGAGTGTGTGTGGGCTCAATGGGAGGACTGGGACCACACACACAGTCGAGCTTCATTCACTTTACAGATCAGTCTGAGAGTGAGAGTGTTGCTCAAATACCTGACCAACACTGCAGATGTCTGTATGATCTCTCAGGCCTGGTTCACACCGGGATACACAGACACCTATCCTGCCTCAGTCAGTCCAGAGCTAAAATTGCACGCCCCGTCTTTATACCTCTACACCCCTCCCTTTCTTTTCCACCTCCCCCCACCACTGTGTCTCAAACCATCGTGGAAAGCCTAAGAGTAAGAGATGGATAGCTAGTATGATAGCAAAGATTAAGTTACATAAGACAAGCGCACTGCGAGCAGCAAGCTTGCTGACTAAACATACACAGCAGTACGCTAGCCTAGATTGAGACAGCAGAATTGACAAGATTTCCCCAGATTTGAACTCCTCAAAAGTGATGAACACGTTGACTAGATACAAAAATATTGAAGTTTAAAAATGAAACCTTAAGATTACAATCCTAACTTTGCTAAAGTCAAACCAAACTGAATTCAGCGGAAAATTGCAATAAATTTACATCACAGCATGAAAATTACAACTCTCAATACTAAACACAGTAAACAGAGAAGAGCAACTTGACAGGAACATCCAATCTAGCTGTTATTTTTTGTTTTAACCCTACACAATATGGATATTAAAATATTAATTCCAATTTACTTCTTCACAACAACAAGAGAACAGTGCATTCAAACACTTAGATACATAACACTGAAGAATATTGCAAACATATCACACAGCACTGAAAAGTTGGAAATCAAGATCTGTGTGGTCACTTTCCTTCTCTGTATATAACAGTGGAAGATGCCCCGTATCTGAAGGCGGAAGTAGGACCTTCACGCGGTCAGTGCATGACTAAATTAGATCATTAGGCTCAACCACCAGCGTCTAAGAGCAGCGAAAATGGGGAAAATGAATGCAATGGATATATATTTATAACTATAATAGTAAGGCACTAGAGTACAAGTTAAAAAAACTACAACCCTGTCAAGTAGTCTCAAAGCATAGATGGCTAGATGAAAAAAAAGCAAATCAATGCTTAGTCAATAAAAATTTGACTTTTACTTTGACACACAAAATGTAAAAATTATGTATTTTGTATGCATTCCCACCAGCATATATCACATCGGTCTATTCTTCTGAAAATGAAAGGCAGAACAGGTTTGAATAATGTATGTACACGTGCAAGATTTCTGTGAACACTCACATTCCAGACCTTGGTTTATTATTAATTATAGTCTCATCTGAAACAGTGAAAGACTTTCAGGGAAGTGGAGTCAGCACTAATGTTAACTACAGAGGTAAAATCCCCTTGAATGGGTGTCTCGTTAGTGTCTGTGCAAGTGAGTGTGTGTGTGTGTGTGTGTGTGTGTGTGTGTGTGTGTGTGTGTGTGTGTGCGTGCGTGTGTGTGTGAGCATAAACTGTATTGTGTGTGTCACTGTGTGTATACATGTATTGACTATTGTGTGTACGTGAGTGTGACTCACTGACTGTGACACTGACACAGTGACAGTGTGAGCATGTGTGTGTGCACAGGTGTCCATGTGTGTGCCCATGAAATACATTCGTGAATGCACGTTTCATGCATGCACACATTCTATCCTGCATGCTATGCAAAAAAGCTAGATCTAGTGTGCTTGTTATTACTTTTTCTACCTAGAGAAGGTTTAGATACTGAACTTTCTTAGTTTCTTAGCTTTTTAGATCTGTGCACAAGTGAGTTTTCGTATTAAATTCTATACTCAGCTGCCTCTTAGTACAGGCATAGATTTTTGGAAACGGAAAAGTGTACATTTTACTTACCAAACCATGATTTGTCTCTTGCCAAATCTCTACTCTTACAGTTTTTCCAACGTTTAAAAACTAGCCTTTAGAACGAAGTTCTATCAACTGGGTGGGGTGAAACTGGAAGCCAGCCAAACACTACAGCAGTGCATCTCATCAAAACAGTGTGCATCCCATATTGTGTTTCGTGTACTTCACCCGAGGTAAATATCAAACTGCCTTGTATGATCCCGATGCCAGAGCGATCGAAATCGACAGGGGAGTCTGTATACATTTAGCAGACGATATTTTTCCCACACAAGCTGTGCAACTACCGACAAGGACCACTTGGGAGCGTTCCATCCGCCATAGGAAACAGCACTGAACAAAGATCGACTTTTGCACATTATTTTCACAAATCCTTTGCATCTGTTCACATCGATTTTTTGTCCATCATATTATACAAACATCTTTGCTTACTTCTGCTGGCACCCAAAGCTTCCCTGGTGCTCGTGTGCTCGTATTTTCACTGAAATCACGTCCTCTCTCGAGAAGCGATAATGGCGTTGACGGAACGGTAAAATGCGAGAATGAACTCTCCTGCGCATGTTCATAGGCCATTCCGTCAATTGTTACTGTCGGCAAATTATAAACTATACCATATATCTATTTGCTTAGATCAATATTTTGTATCAAGGATAGCTTTTTCTCTTGTAAAAAATATATAAGTTTGAAAATTTATACTTATAAAGAAATATTTTCTTACAAATGCCTCCAAAATTAACAGTTTTAATCGATGTCGTCTTTCTTTCAATAAACAGAATACCTGACAGGATGTCACGTGTAATTTAGGTCAAAGCTGAGGAGACAAGTGTTCGTCAAACCATTGGTTGAAATTTGCTGGCATTGATCGGAAATGAAAGTTTGTCGACCTAGATGAGTTTGTCTATGCACCTGAAGTTTCAATACTTTTTCAAGTGTAAAAATATTGGGATGTGAAAAGAACATATGTTTCAGAACTATTGAAGAGCTCCATCACGTGGAAAATGTGGACAACAACTAATTTTCAAGCCTTGTGATCGCTTTCATATTTGTCGTCTGCTATGCGGCTAATTTTGAAGTGGAAGTTGATCCCAAGAAATGTTTGGTGTGGGGGCCTGGTTTAAAGTCACATTTCAATTTGCCAGTCAGATATTTTTACATTCAAGCTGTGGATACTAGCGGAAATAAGTGAGTGTTTTCATGCGATTGTCTCGCTTTTAAAATTGGTTTGATCTGTATGAGGGGGTGGGGTAGAAACAGGGTCACCGTGTTGGCATTCGTGCGCATCGCGGCATGCATGTGTACGTTTTTTTATACACACACTCTCTCGAGCACACATGGTTCACACTGACCTTTGTCACTGACACAAATTTCTTTTGCTTAAGCAAATCTGAAGGCAACATGTGCAAGACCAGCAGACCACGTGACCTCAGTTTGTCTCATCCAAAAGACTAGCACCCAGACCACCGCTCAGTTTCGGTCACAAAGGGGATGCTGAAGGCGTGTGTGGGGTGTGTGTGTAATGATGTAGCCAACCTCATGCTGATCATGATCACTGCTTATAGTGGCTTTACATTAAATTACCAAAAACTCATGAACCATCATGAATACATTCATTTGAATTAAAATTTAAAAGAATATCAAGCAGATAATCCCAAAGAGGCTTTTGAATCAAAACCTGTGAAAGGACAGTCTGGCAACACACAGTAATCCCCAAGCCCTCCCCCTTGCACATCAAATGTGTAACACACTCACAACACATGCACACAGATGCACCACACATGTACAGCACACACATACAACACACACACACACACACACAACACACACAACACACACATCTTCAGCATCCTGTTTGTAACCAAAACTGGGTGTTGGTCTGGGTGCTAGTCCTTTGGATGACTGATGAGACAATAAACTGAGGTAACATGTGTAACAGTAACAAAAACAAGTATTTAGTGAATGTAAAGAACCAATGGCACGAGCCACCATGGTGCAGTGGTTACAGACTGGAACTAGTGGAATGTCATGGGTTGACTTTGAATCCCATAACTTCATAAGAGCCATAGGAATTTTTCGGACTCTGGCCGGCTCCTACCCAGAGTGAGTTTGCTGTGGGCTTAGTGGGAAGACTGTGACCACACAGTCAAGCTTCATCCACTTTACAGATGCAAGTTTGAGAGTGTTGCTTTGATAACAAGTTTGATTTTTCTGTTTTTAAAAAAAAAAAAAAAAAAAATTATTTATTCCAAAGGTTTCTTTTCATCAGCATCTTTATCAACTCACAAAACAGCTTTTATGACCAGAAGTACTTTCAAGTAATTATTTTCTTTTTGTCTGGGGGCGGGATAGCTGAATGGTCAGAGCGCTCGCTTTCCCCAAGTCAAGTTAAGTAGCGTCAAGCGTGGTCACCAGTTGGATGGGTGACCGTTTCTTCACCTTGGCTTCAGTACAGTCCCCCCCAGCTCACCCAGCTGCAAATGGGTACCTGCCCTCTTTAGGGTCAGGGAAGGTAAAGCAGTGAGGGAGAGGAGATGGGCACCGCCCTAAATATAGCTAGATAAGCTGAGGTCTCTGATGCCTTGCTCCCCTACGACCGCCTAGGTTATGGGACGCCTTTACCTTTACCTTACCTTTACCTGTTTGTTCTTTTCCAGACTTACAGACTCTGTTGGAGAAAATGCTTTCCAAGTGGGTGTGACACTGGAGAACAAGGACCGCGTACGGATACGAGTGGACGTCGTGGATCGACATGATGGTGTTTACATTGTCAGGCTGAAGCCATTCTCTGCCCCAGAGAATGTTGTCATATCAATCAAGCATAATGGAGAACACGTGGCAGATTCACCATACAAAGTTAAAGGTAAAAAGAAGAAAAGAGAAGATAATGATGGCTATATGAAGATTTGATGTGTACTGATGAAGGTAATTTTATTATGTGTTAACTTTTATATTGCCATGTTAGCTTTTATGGAAAAAGGGCAGAAATGGTCAAAGGGAAAAAACTGCAACAGAACAGAAATGTTTCTAAATGTGCATCATCTCCCTTTAATAATTACAAATTTTTATTCGAGTGTCGCCCTAACCGTGTATAAACATATCTAATTCATTATCAATAGCATTGTCCTTTGTGTTTTGCTGGATTTCCCTATAAATCCATCATTCCTTTATGGATAATTGTGTATACTTTTCTGAAAAAAAAAAGGTTTTCATTTCTCTTTAGCTCAGTTCATGGGAAGAAACCAGCGTGTATTCTGAATTGCTAGTGCAAACTGCAATCTTGAGGATACACAGGTCTGCAGAAAGCAGTTTTTCCAGAAAATCATCCTAGAAAAAATCCATTCCATAATTTTAAAAAAATTGCCAAAGTTATCTAGTGAAAGTTTACTTGTTTAAGTTGAATAGAATGTATGCAATCATCATTGGAGGTTTTGTTGTTTTGGGGGGATTTTTTAGGGTAGATAATGTCATAGATATTGAGATACATTTCTTTTTTACACAATTGATTTCAGAGCCAATCAATCAGGGGAAATGCTAGATATTGAGACATACATTTTTTTTTTTTACACAATAATTTTCAGGGCCAATCTATCTGGAGAAATGCTAGATTACACAATAATTTTCAGGGCCAGTCTATCAGGAGAAATGCTAGATTACACAATAATTTTCAGGGCCAATCTATAAGGAGAAATGCTAGATTACACAATAATTTTCAGGGCCAATCTATCAGGAGAAATGCTAGATTACACAATAATTTTCAGGGCCAATCTATCAGGAGAAATGCTACTGCCCTGTGGGGAACCTGACGCGGTGGTACCAGGAGCTGGAGTGCCCGGCGTCATATGAGCAGATTGAGCAGGACCTGGGTCACTTTCCCGCCATCGACATGGACCTGGTGGCCGCGGAGGCTGTCGCTCGCTTCAACAAGCGCGGCCAGCACAGCCTCTGTCACTACAAGATCATCGACAACAAGGTCAGCCACATGTAGCAGTTTTTTTGGTGTTTTTTTTTAAAAAAAGATATACATAGAAGATTTTCATAGGGACCAGTGGTTTGCTGCTTCCCTATGAAAGTCTTCTATCAGTTGTAAAGAAGCATAAACTTAAATGGTAGGGGAATATCACAAGATCAAATGGACTGGCGAAAACAATCAACAGGCTTAACAGGCCTCAACCATTGACAATGTCAAGTCAAGTCAAGTCAATACCGCAAGGCACTGTCCAAGGAGGCAGAAAAAGAGGCAGATCAAGGAAGAGATGGGAGGTCAACATCAGTGAATGGACAGGCTTAGAACTCAACAAAAATTTGAGAAAGGCAGAACAGAGAGAGGAATGGAGAAAACTGGTTGTCAAGTCTTCAGGGGTGCCCCCACGGTCGCCAGACTAAGGGATAGATAGATGGATATACACATAACATATATATGTATATTTTTTTTTGCTGCCTCATGTTCTCTGACGTTCATGTCGTGCTATTTTCCCAGGCTGCTCATTTCAATCTCTGCCCCCTAGCCATACCCAGGTTTGTTATTTTGCACCCACATGGTTGGAAATCCACAGGGAGTCCATCAGTGTCAGGCCACCGTGGGGCCATCATCCAGAGGGGCCCTGCACTGCTGCTGGGTCAGTTTGGTGGTGTTCAGTGGTGCCTGTTCTGAGCTAACATGTTCAGGATTATAATCACCTAATCCCGTACTGATGACAGTATTAGCTCAGTCGTGGAGCCAGACAGTGAGTCGCCCACTCAAGGTGGCGACTACCACAACATCCCTCCAACACCTTTCCCCACGAACCTCCAACCCCGAAGGCTTGGACACAAACTCACTACAGGCACAGATGGATATGAGAAAACCAAAATTAATCAGCAGCCACCATGAGACCAGAGCAACTTGGGTCACCAAATTTTTATTTTTGTTGTTATTACATCTCGTGCTTCATGAGCAGCACTACAACACTCTTCTATAAAGGTTGTCCTTATGAGTTATATTCAGTTCAATTTTTTTTTGGGGGGTGGGTGGGGGGCTGGACATGTGTGTTTTACTGAGCGCATGACATTTAACAGTAAAAGAAGAAAGTGCATACTCTGTCATTTATAAGAATTTTTTTTTTTAATCTGCCTTTTGTCTTTACTTCTACTTTACCCCCCCTCTCTCTCTCTCTCTCTCCTCTCTCTCTCTCTCTCTCTCTCTCTCTCTCTCCTCTCTCTCTCCTCTCTCTCTCTCTCTCCTCTCTCTCTGTCTGTCGTCTGTCTGTCTGTCTGTCTGTCTGTCTGTCTGTACCTCACTGTCCCCCCTCTCTCAGTATTTCAATGGGTCACTGTTTCTCAGTTTGAACTTCAAAGGTGAACATTCTGTCCCTAACAGGTGTATTTCTGTCCCTAACAAGTGTATTTCTGTCCCTAACAATGTATTTATGTTCCTAACATGTGTATTTCTGTCCCTAGCAGGTGTATTTCTGTCCCTAACATGTGTATTTCTGTCCCTATCATGTGTATTTCTGTCCCTAACATGTGTATTTCTGTCCCTAACAGGTGTATTTCTGTCCCTAACATGTGTATTTCTGTCCCTAACATGTGTATTTCTGTCCCTACCAGGTGTATTTCTGTCCCTAACATGTGTATTTCTGTCCCTAACAGGTGTATTTCTGTCCCTAACATGTGTATTTCTGTCCCTAGCAGGTGTATTTCTGTCCCTACCAGGTGTATTTCTGTCTCTAACAGGTGTATTTCTGTCTCTAACAGGTGTATTTCTGTCCCTAGCAGGTGTATTTCTGTCCCTAGCAGGTGTATTTCTGTCTCTAACAGGTGTATTTCTGTCTCTAACAGGTGTATTTTTGTCCCTAACAGGTGTATCGGAAGACTCATGGAGACCTCGTTGACTTCAAAATGTTCACGGACGCCATTCTGTTGTCCCTGGCCAGAAAGGTAGGTGAAGGGAGGAACGATGAAGGAATGGGTATTTTGCACAGGTAGAGTTTTTGTGTGTACCAAATCAGAACACAAAAGGACAGCTCCTGATATTAACTATTGTTTTTCATGAAGATTCCCGGCATAAAGTTGTGTGTGTGTGAAACAGTGTAACAGATAGAGATGGCGGTCTTAACATGGCTGTGTTGCTGTCAGAGGCTGAAGACAGACAGGCCAGCCTGGAGAAAAGTGAAAACTACCAACTGATAGGGGGGCGGGATAGCTCAGTGGTCAGAGCGCTTGCTTTCCGCCAGCCAAGTTAAGCAGCGTCGAGCATGGTTACAAATTGGATGGATGACTGTTTGTGCGCCTTGGCTTCAGTACAGTTCACCCAGCTGTAAATGGGTACCTGCCCTCTTTAGTGTCAGGGAAGGTAAAGCAGCGAGGGAGAGGAGATGGGCGCCGCCCTCAACATGCTGGCGCTTAGAGAAGCTGAGGTCTCTGACGCCTCGCTCCCCTACGACCACACAGGTCATGGGACTCCTTTACCTTACCTTACCTACCATTTGATGCATCCTTCATGCCCCCCCAACCACTATTTTGGTCAGGGAACTGATTGATTTGATTGGACATAGTGCACCATGCCTTGATTAATTGAACAGATAACACTAGGTCTTCATTGATTGATTGAATAGATAGAATACACCATATCTATCAAGAGAGGTTAAAAAAAAAAATGGAATGAATACGATATTTACCATCATCATTTGAAGGTACCAGCTTCCTTACCAAACTGCCATTGAATTTCTAGCAGAAAATGTCAACTTGTGCTTCGGTTTAAAATTAAATCTTCATTTTCAAACTGCACAACACAAGTCATCACCTCAAGCAGCAGCAGCAAGCTTAGAGCACACATCATCAATACCTTTTTGTCATTTTTAATTCTTACCCAAAAAAATGTTTAAAAAAAAAAAAAAATTTCTTTTCAGGTGAGGTTACCAGATGTGGAATTTTTCGTCAACCTGGGTGACTGGCCTCTGGAGCACCAGAAGCCGGACAAAGGGGCAATACCCATCGTGTCCTGGTGTGGCTCTGACTCCAGCTACGACATTGTGATGCCCACGTACGACATCACAGAGGCCACTCTGGAAATGCTTGGCAGGTGTGGGGGATTGCTGTGAAGTAGTGATAAGTAGAGTATGTATAGCAGTAGAAACATGACAAAATTTGTTTTTGAAAACGCATACACATTGGTGTGTTTAGACATAACTCCTGAAGTTGAAATGCGGCTACCTTAATGATGGGTAAAACAATCACATACACAAAATCTCACCATTAGGGAACCTGGGAGCTCTAGCCAAGGAATAAGAAGAAAAGGGTATAAAAATGTTTTGTTTTTGTGATCAGATGCACAAAAATCTCATTATTGGTGAACCTCGTAGCCAAGGAACAAAAAAGAAAAATAAATATTTGTTTTTGTGGGTCACATACGCAAAATCTCACCATTAGTGAACCTTGAAACTCTAGCCAAGGAGCCACAACGAATAAATGAATGAATATTTGAATATTTGTGTGTGTGTAAGTGCGTGTGTGCGTGTATCTTTGTATATATCTTTTATATCCTTTTATATCTATTCTTTTATATCGAGGATAACAATAACGTGTGCATGCGCGTGCGTGCATGCGCGTGCGTGCATGTGTGTGTGCAGTGTCCCTAGATATCTTCTCAGTTCAATGCAACACTGAATATTTGTTTCTGTGTGTGTGTGCGTGTGCGCGTGCATGCATGTGCGCGCGCATGCATGTGTGTGTACATAGTGTCCCTAGATATCTTCTCAGGTCAAGGCAACACTGAATATTTGTTTCTATGTGTGTGTGTGTGGTGCGCGTGTGCATGCATGCGTGCGTGCATGCATGTATGCATGTGTGTGCAGTGTCCCTAGATATCTTCTCAGTTCAAGGCAACACTGAATATTTGTTTGTATGTGTGTGTGTGTGTGCTTGCGTGCGTGCGTGTGTGCATGCGTGCGTGTTTGCGCACACATGTGTGTGCGCATGTGTGCGTGTGTGTGTGTGTGTGCAGAGTGTCCCTGGATATCTTCTCGGTTCAGGGCAACACAGGTCCCAAATGGGCGGAGAAATCCAACGTGGCGTTCTGGCGGGGCCGGGACAGCCGCAAGGAACGCCTGGCTCTGGCCGAACTCAGCCAAAAGCATCCAGACATGGTGGATGCAGCCTTGACCTTCATGTTCTTCTTTCCGAAAAACGAGAAGAAATACGGACCCAATGTGAAGCCAGTGTCCTTCTTTGATTTTTTCAAGGTAGGGCTGTACTTGGGATTGTGTATTAGAAAAGGTGGGTGGGATAGCTCAGTGGTCAGAGCACTTGCTCTCTCCCAAGCTAAGGTTATGAGTGTTTATTTGATTATCCTCAAAATAAAAGAATAAATAAATAAATAAATAAATAAAAAAGGTTAAGCGAGTGTTGAGCATGTTTGCCTCATGAATGGGGGATAGTTCATGCGCCTTGGCTACTGCGCAGTGCTCCTGTTCACCCCTGGCTGTTAATGGGTACTTGCCCTCTTAGAGCTGCTTACCACACTCACTACATCTTTCCACTTTTTAACACACTTAATCTGTCATCTTTTTGACACTAACTAAACTTTCTGCTTTTTAACACACTAATTCTGTCCACTTTTTAACACTTTTACTAAATCTTTCCACTTTTTAACACACTAAATATGTCCACTTTTTAACACACTTACTGAATCTTTCCACTTTTTTAACACACTCACCAAATCTCTCTGCTTTTTAACACACTAAATCTTTCCACTTGTCACCACACTCTATATCTTTCCACATGTCACCACACTCTGTATCTTTCCACTTGTCACCACACTCTATATCTTTCCACATGTCACCACACTCTGTATCTTTCCACTTGTCACCACACTCTATATCTTTCCACTTGTCACCACACTCTATATCTTTCCACTTGTCACCACACTCTATATCTTTCCACTTGTCACCACACTCTATATCTTTCCACTTGTCACCACACTCTATATCTTTCCACTTGTCACCACACTCTATATCTTTCCACTTGTCACCACACTCTATATCTTTCCACTTGTCACCACACTCTGTATCTTTCCACTTGTCACCACACTCTGTATCTTTCCACTTGTCACCACACTCTATATCTTTCCACTTGTCACCACACTCTATATCTTTCCACTTGTCACCACACTCTATATCTTTCCACTTGTCACCACACTCTATATCTTTCCACTTGTCACCACACTCTATATCTTTCCACTTGTCACCACACTCTATATCTTTCCACTTGTCACCACACTCTATATCTTTCCACTTGTCACCACTCTATATCTTTCCACCTCTCACCACACTCCCTGTATCTTTCCACTTTGTCAAGACACTCCCTGTATCTTTCGGCTTATCACCACACTCCCTATGTCCTTCTACACTTGATATATATATATACAGTGTTGATTCTAGGGTGCGCCCTTGCGGGATTCCCGCATTTTTTTCAACTTTGCCGCAAAATAATGTGACCAGTGCGCCCTAACGGACGCAAAAAAATTGTGGATAGCGCATGTTTGAACAAACAGTGCGTCCCCGCAACTGCCGTTTGTATAGTTTCAAAATAGCGCTACATGCGTTGGTCATTACGTTGATACCCCAGGAACAGCAGGATGCACTGATTAGCGCCTACAGTCATCACAACCATCACAGAGCGGCTGATCTGACGTCATTTCCCTACTCATTTACGTCATTACGTCATTTTTCAAAGGAGCCGTGTACTGCTGAAACAAGTGAAGTCATTGTGACAGAGATCGATAGTGGTGTTAGTGGAAGAAGCAGCGACCCAGCAGGGTTCAAAGCTGATAGACATAAGAGTTTTCAATGCGGTTTTTCAGATCTGGCTAGACAAGTAGCCTGTGCTTGGCAACAATAATGATGGCATAGGGTAGACTATCAGCTGGATATCAAAAATGACTTTGACTCCCCCCCCCCCCCCCTCTCTCTCTCTCCTCTCTCTCTCTCTCTCTCTCTCTCTCTCCTCTCTCTCTCTCTCCTCTCTCTCTCTCTCTCTCTCTCTCTCTCTTCTCTCTCTCCTCCCTCTCTCTCTCCCCTTTCTGCATGGGAGGAAAAAGACTTTGATATTGTATTTCACCTCTTTTCTCATCTAGATCTAGATCTCTCTTTAACAGAAAATCTTTCTCCCTTCCTCCCTCCCTCCCCCTCTCTCTCCCCTCCCTCCCTCATGGGGAGGGGGAGGGGCAAGACTTTGATATTTGCTTTCACCTCTCTTCTCATCTAGATCTAGATCTCTCTCTAACTCTGAAAGTGGAAATACAAAATTGACTTTGACTCTCTCTCTCTCTCTCTCTCTCTCTCTCTCTCTCTCTCTCTCTCTCTCTCCTCTCTCTCTCTCTCTCTCTCTCTCTCTGCCATATGGGAGGAAAAGATAAGACTTAGACATTGGCTTTAACCCCCTTTTTTCTCATCTAGATCTAAATCTAGTTCTCCCTCCAACTCTGAATGGAAATACAAAATGGACTTTTGACATCCCTTCCTCCCTTCCCCACCTCTATATCTCTCCCTCTCTCTCTCTCTCTCTGTGCTCTCTCTCTCTCTCTCTCTCTCTCTCTCTCTCTCTCTCTCTCCTCTCTCTCTCTCTCTCTCTCTCTCTCTCTCTCTCTCATATGGTAAGGGGGGGGGGGGGGGGGGGGGGAGGGGGGGGGAGACTGATTTTGGCTTTGCCTCTTTTTTCATCTAGATTTAGCTCTCCAACTTAAAAGTGGAAATACAAATTTGACTTTGACTCTCTCTCTCTCCTTCCTTCCCCCTCCACCCCCCCCCTCTCTCTCTCTCTTTCTCCTTCCTCCTCTCTCTCTCTCTCTCTCTCTCTCCTCTCTCTCTCTCTCTCTCTCTCTCTCTCTCTCTCTCTCTCTCTCTCTTGTATACAAACAATGCATCTCCTCCTGTATCTATGTAGTATATATCCCTCCACATCTGAATGTACCACAATCTTCCCCTCCCTTTCTCCCCCCCCCCCCCCCCCCCAACTCTCTCTTTCCTGTGTAAAAAAATCATTTTACAGACCAGCTGCAATACATAGGTACATATTAAATCCTGTTTGCATACATACCATCTTGTTTATTTTGTTTCTCGCTCTTGAAAAATAGCAGAAATCAGAGTACTAATGGTATTATGAGCAAAATATACTACTTACTACTTGTCCCCTTTTTTATGAAAAGAAATGGGAGGGGGCAAATGCCCCTTTTTTTCATTTCAGGGGGCCCTTGGGCCCCCTTTTTTGAAATCCTAGAATCAACACTGTATATATCTATATATCTTTTCAAGGAAGGACGGTGGCAGGAT
Source organism: Stramonita haemastoma (assembly GCA_030674155.1). Classification (NCBI taxonomy): domain Eukaryota; kingdom Metazoa; phylum Mollusca; class Gastropoda; order Neogastropoda; family Muricidae; genus Stramonita; species Stramonita haemastoma. The sequence goes on from CM060330.1 coordinate 1,000,180, forward strand.
GGTTAAGACGTTCGCCTGCCAATATGTAAAGCGTGAGTTTCTGGGTTCGTACCCAGCCTCGCCCTTTCTTCCCAGTTTGACGAAAAAATCGAACTGAATGTCAAAGTCATTCGGATGAGACTCGAAACCGAGGCCCCTTGTGCAAATGCACGCAGAACATCTTGTGCACACGTTAAAACCCCATTCCACCTTTTGGAAGAGTAGGCCATCATGTGCCGGTAGGAGCGGATGACAAAATTATAACAAACCAGCATGCACACAGGTGTCGTGTTTAGACACCATCGCTGAGGAAAAATCGGGGAGTTGGAGTCCCAGAGCGGCTCGGGGCTGTAGGTATATGGCAACGTTCTGGTGGCTCCTGCGATGGTACTGGAACCATTCGTATCGGTCAATGCCCTTCCAATGGATCATTCCAGTGCCGTGGAGAGGGGGGGTCTGCTGCATGGGTAACAGCTTGCCCTCCATACATACTTGCCCAGGCTTTGCGCTCTAAACACTAGAGCGCAACTCCATAGTCTTCCGAGACTGATGAGTGCCTACTACTACTACTATATCTTTTCACTTCTCACCATGCTCCCAAAACTTTTCCGTTTCTCACCACATGTGCACAAGTCTTCCGCTTCTTTCCCACACTCAAACGACCCAGTGTCTCAACACAATCGCTGCTCAATCTGTTTCAGACTAATTTTGTATATATGTGTGTTTCAGAGCAAGTACCAGCTGAACATCGATGGCACGGTGGCTGCTTACCGCTTCCCGTACCTTTTGGCGGGCGACTCGGTGGTGTTGAAGCAAGACTCAGAGTACTACGAACATTTCTACAAGCGCCTGTCTCCCTGGCAGCACTACATCCCCATCAAACACGACCTCAGCGACCTGCTGGAGAAGATTCAGTGGGCTCGAGATCATGATGAAGAGGTGGGTGTGTGTCTTTAATTTTATGTCTGTACACCTAAAGTGATATTAATTGATATTAGTGGGTGGGTCAGTGTGTGTGTGTGGTGGGGGAGGGTGGGGGTGTGTGTGTAGTGTGTGTAGTGTGTGTGTGTGTGTGTGGTGGGGGAGGGTGGGTGTGTGTGTGTTGTGTGTGTGTGTGTGTGCGAGTGTGTGTTTGTGTGTGTGTGTGTGTGTGTGTGTGTGTGTGTGTGTGTGTGTGTGTGTGTGTGTATGTGTGTGTGTGTGTGTGTGTGTGATGGAGGAGGGTGGGTGTGTGTTTCAGGGAGGGAGAGAGAGAGTGTGTGTCGGGGGGGAGGGGGGGGGGGGGGGAGAGAGTGTGTGTGTGCGTGAGTGTGTGTGTGTGTGTGTCAGGAAGAGAGAAAGAGAGAGTGTGTGTGTGTTGTGTGTGTGTGTGTGTGTGTGTGTGTGTGTGTGTGTGTGTGTGTGTGTGTGTGTGCATGCGTGCCTGTGTGTGGTGGGGGAGGGTGGGTGAGAGAGAGAAAGAGAGAGAGAGAGAGTGTGTGTGTGTGTTATGTGTGTGTGAGAGAGAGAGAGAGAGAGTGTGTGTGTCTGTGTGTGTGTCTGTGTGTGTGTGTCTGTGTGTGAGTGTATGAGGGAGAGAGAGGATGGAGAGTGTGCGAGTTGTATTCATTTAAAAAAAAAAAAAAAATTCTGAATAAATCCTGTGCTAGGAATTCTCTCGTTTCTGTCCCTCTCTTGATTTCTGCCTTGTTCCTTTTCTTCCTATCACCTCTCTCTTGTCTGTTTTCTGCTTTCTTGGTCCATTCTCCTGCCTTTTTTGGAGAAAGAATTAAAAGAATAATCCTCTTCCATGCTGAATTCAGATGCCCTGGGCCTGATTTGTCAGGTACTTAACGGCAGCACAACCATTTTCACTCATATGACATACAATTCTTGCTGTCTGAGTGTTTGTCAAAGAAGAAGAACTATTAATGTGTAATATTATTTTATGTAAATATCATTGCTTTGGGGATGGGATAGGTCAGTGGTCAGAGCGCTCGCTTTCTCCCACCAATGTTAAGCAGCATCGAGCTTGGTTACCTGTCGGATGGGTGACTGTTTGCACGCCTTGGCTACAGTACAGTTCCCCCAGTTCACCCAGCTGTAAATGGGTGCCTGCCCTCTTTAGGGTCAGAGAAGGTAAAGCAGCGAGGGAGAGGAGATGGGCGCCGCCCTCAACATGCTGGCCTCTAGAGAAGCTGAGGTCTCTGACGCCTCGCTCCCCTACGACCGCCTAGGTTATTGGACACCTTTATTTACCTTTACCTTTATTTTATCATTGCTTTGTTACCAGGCGCAGAAAATTGCCCAAAATGCACAGCAGTTTGCCAGAGAACACCTGGTCCCATCGGAAATCTTGTGCTACCATGTGAAACTTTTTGAGGTGTGTTGCTGCAAATTTCTGTCTTCCTGTTTTCGTTGTGTGAAACTTTTTGAGGTGTGTTTGAGATTTCTGTTTTCCTGTTTTCGTTGTGTGGTTCTGCTGTTTATGTGAACATAGTAGCTTGATCCCTCTTTCTATTTCTTTTTGTTGTTTTTTTTCTTTTCTTTTTTTTCTTTTATTCTTTTATTTCTAGGATAATGGAATAAACGCTCATGTGCTTTTTTACATCCAGTTCCCATGTGTATGCAGTTTTGTAAATCTTGTCATCTGTTCCCACCAGCACACAATGGCCTACTGTTACAAAAAGGGGAACAGGATTTAACAATTCGCGCACAAGGCCTCGGTTTATAGTCTCATCCGAAGGACTTTTGGGGAGAGTGGAGTCATCACTGATGTTAATTCCAGGGGAAAAATCCCCTCGAATGGGAATCGAACCCGGGTCTCTCTCTTTCTGTCTGTCAGTCTCTCTCATTTTCCCCCAACTAAGATTAAGTAGAGATGAGCATGGTTCCCTGTTCATGCTCCTTGGCTTCAGTACAGTCCCCCAGTTCACCCAGCAGTAAATGGGTACCTGCCCTCTTCAGGGTCAGGGAAGGTAAAGCAGCGAGGGAGAGGAGATGGGCGCTGCCTTCAATATACTGGCCCCTAGAGAAGCTGAGGTCTCTGACACATCACTCCCCAATGACCATGTAGTGCTTATTGCATTATCCTCAAAACAAAATAATAAATTGTAATAGAAATGGAACACCTTTACCTTTGCCTCAACCTTACAGCTAGATTTCTGATGTCACAAATTTCTTATCTGGGATTTCATTCAATTCATCCCAAGCCCAGTATAAAGGCCCTTAACCCTCTTGCATTTGGATTCTCTGAACACAAACTGCCCCTAGATTTCACATTCCATCACGAAATCAGGTCAGGCACACATGCTGGCTGGCCTTTTCCTCCTAAGTACATACCAGCAGCTATAATTACTTCCAGACTCTCAGCAGGGTCTCTACCTCTAGCCTGATAGAGCTTTGACATGTGGTAGCATTTAGTGATTGTCACAGCCTGATGGAAATCTACTGTGTGTAAATCCTGGCAAATCCCGGTTCAGGATTTTTTTTTGCGGGGGCATTATTCAATCCTGGCAAATCCCGGTTCGGGACTTAGAGGGTTTTAACCAAACATCATAACAGTCCACTGCCTTGAGAATGGATGCTGTCAACCTCTTCATCCTTATTGACACGTCACTATCCTCTGTTTGAAAATTCTCTTAGTTTCTTTTGTTCCTCAGCTAGAGCTCTGAGGTTCACCTGTTGTGAGATTTTGCATATTATGCAACTGTTTTTGCCCATCATTATGGGCATGTCACATGATCATCTGGACTGGCCAAGACAGTCCTACAGGGAACAGTAAGGGAAGGGAGACGAAGAGACAGACAGAGGAAACAATGGGACGACAACATCAGAGAGTGGACAGGTCTTGGGTGAAGCAATCTGCTACGAAGGGTGGGGGACCGTGGGGAGTGGGGGAAGCTGGTTGCAAAATCTTCAGTTGTGCCCCCACGGTCCACAGGACTAGGGAACAGGTGAAGGTAGCGGCATTCCAACTTGAGGGATATCTATATTTGAAAAGAATTTTATGTAAAAATACAGTTGATTTCTGCTAATTGTTTTTCTCATCAATTCAAAAAAGAGATTATAAAAAACCCCTTAAGGATTGACCTCCTGTTTACAGGAATGGGATACAAGATTGAAAATTGATTATGTGCGTGTGGGGGTGTGCATGTGTGTGTGTGTACATGTGCGTGCATGCATGTGTGTGTTGATCTCCTTACAGGGTTCGCGATAACCGGTAATTGCCGGTATTTTACCGATTGTAAACAGGGAATACCGAAAATTTTCGAAGCAGCCGGTACCGCGTACCGATTCTGCTTGCCTGTGACCGATTAGATTTCCGTCTAAAAAAAAAAAGTCTGAAGTGACATTTTCTGACAGTCAGTCATGCGCCTGTACTGTGCTTACGCATCTACTACCCCTTCCCACCTTTCCTATGAACATCTTTGGCGCCAGCCTCATTAGCCTAGCACGCAGAACAGCAAGCTTTACTGTGAAAGAATAGAGCTTCGCGCTCTTCTCGACATGACAGTAACTTCCATTCACAATGAGTAAATGGGGCCTAGATTTATCTATTCTTTATTCTTTTAATCTTTTATATCGAGGATAATGGAATAAGCGCTCCTGTGCTTTTTTTACATCCAGTCCCCATGTGTATGCAGTTTTGTAAATGTCATCTGTTCCCACCGGCACACGATGGCCTGCTCTTACGAAAAGCGAAAGCGGAGAGTCTTTGACTATGAATTTGCGCGTTGCTTTGAGAGAGAAGAGTCGAAAACTAAATCTAAATTGAACAAAAGATCTAGATGAGCGCTAAGCATAGAAACAAGAATGAAGAATATAAGTCACACGAATGATGCCATGCAAAACAACAGACTGACACAGACAGTGACACAGGCGCTAGAAAAAAAAAATCATATTTCCTGCGTGGCTTCGTGCCCAAGAAGCGAGTGGCAGCAGCACGGCAGTCAAAGTCTGAGAGATTTGCGTTCAATTTACATTTAGTTTTGCTGCCGAACAATTCCCCCCTCCCCCACCCCCTCACTGAATAGTTTCGTTTTGTTCACAGTAGGTACCGGATTTTATTTTCTGGGGACCAATTTTGGGGGAGTTGGTCAAGATATTTCTGAAATGGCAACTGGCAGTACCGGTTTTAAAAAATCCTAGCGCGAACCCTGCCTTATGGTTTTAATGTGCAGACATGATATTAAAGAATAATACTGTATCTCTTTCATCTCTTTCTTTGATTTGTATCAATATGCCTGTCAGTATTGTAATTGCCCTTCAGGGATGATTAAAGTGTTTTTGACTTGACTTGACTTGACTTTGACTATCTTTTGTCAGGCGCTGTCCAAGAGGTTGAAATCCAAGCCAGTTTTGAGTGACGGCTTTGAGCTACTGGAGCATCCAACAGACGCGTTTGATTCTGTGTGTGACTGTAAACGGTTAAAGAAGGTCAGTTTGTGGTGGTTTGGGTTTTTTTTTCTTTAATCTCAGCCATGACCTTTCTTGACCTATCTGCTTCCTCCTTCACCTTCAATAATGTCTTTAGAAATACATAATGCGAAAAAATAATCATAAATTTTGTCATTGGCTGATGTGTTGTAGTTGTAGGGATGGTATCTTAAAAGATTTTGCCAGAGTTTTTATCAGATGCTTTGTATCTGGGGGGCGGGATAGCTCAGTGGTCAGAGCGCTTTCCCCCAGTCAAGTTAAGCAGGTCGAGCATGGTCACCAGTTGGACGGGTGACCATTTGCGTGCCTTGGCTTTAGTAAAGTCCCCCCAGTTCACCCAGCTATAAATGGGTACCTACCATCTTTAGGGTCAGGGAAGGTAAAGCAGCGAGGGAGAGGAGATGGGCGCCGCCCTCAACATGCTGGCCCCTAGAGAAGCTGAGGTCTCTGATGCCTCGCTCTCCTACGACTGCCTGTGTTATGGGACACTTTTACCTTTTTATCTTCAGTGTCCGCCGCTGTAGTCTAGTGGTTATGGCGTTGGACTCGTAATCTAAAGGTTGCGGGTTCGATCCCAGCTTTCGGCTATGGCGTTGTGCCCTTGGAAAAGGCACTTTACGGCTATTTTCTCACCCACCCAGGTGTAAACGGGGTACCAACCTTGTGTTGGGGGTTAACCCTGCAATAGACTGGCGTCCTATCCAGGGGGGAGTCTATGACTCAGTCGCTTAACGCCACAGAAACCGGGATAAGCACCAGCCTGATGAGCCTTAGGCTCGGGACAGACAGTCTGCTGATTTGTTAGGAAAATTCCCCCATGGGGATGTCAGGGGGCCTGTCAGTATAATGGCATCCCCACCCTCTGAAAAGTCTTTGCGAACAATTCCCTCTTTTCTATCTTCGTATATTTGAGTCCGTTCTTGTTTCAGTCTGTTTCAAATGTGTATTTTGGGGGGGGGGGGGGGGGGGGGGGGTGGGTGTTTATTTATTTATTTATCTATGTGTGTGTGCGTATGTGTGTGTTTTGTTTTCAGAAATCCACCAACAAAGAGGAACTGTGATGTGATTTGTTCCAGCAGCAGCTAACCCTGTAGCAGCAAAACAGCAGCTCAAGAATAATTCTTCTTCTTCCAGCATCTTTGCTGCTGTTCTACTCAAAAACGGAGTATTTTTACCACTTGTTATGTACTAAAACACCATGCATAATGACGATTTTTTTTTTTTTTTTTAAATTTCGTTTTGTGTACTTTTGGAATATAATTTTTTAAACTAAACTTTATGCAGATTGATATTATGCTTTTACGTTTATTATTGCTGAAGTACTTTACAGCTAATGTATATTTCATGAAAAAGTATATTCACAAAAGTGTTTAATGAATAGATAAATTTTAACAGGTGACAAAGGTATGATGAAATATACTGCCTTTTTTTGTACTTAAATATTTTTAAAATTTACATTTTGTGTTTGTTTTTTGCTCTCTGAAGGTTGCATAATTATGAAGTATTTTGTTTGTATATTTCAGGGGTGTGATAAAAATAGCATTCATTTTTTATCTTACTGCAGCTAGAGAATACTATTTTGTTACTGTGTCATGTACACAGAATTATAATCATGTAGATAAATTACCATATATATATACATTGAGCATTTTCTACAGTCTCACCCGACCCATGACTTACTGCCTGAAAAACTCAGTACAACAGCTCAGCGACTTCGCAAGGAGTTAAGGAATAAGTCAAGTCATTGTAGTGGATTGTTTTGACTTGCTGATTTGGGAAGGAATGAGTCTATTTATGCATGACTTAACAAGTAGCAGTCCGTTCTGTGGCTCACTTTTTCAGCTGGACCCTTTTCGGTTTAGTTGCCTTTGCTTCAAAATCAGTTTTGTAACACCCCTTTTTCCCCCACCTGCCCTCCCTGTCTTGAAGTTTCTAGGTAAAGGTAAAAGTGTTCCCTTAACCTGTGTGGTTATTGGGGAGTGAGGTTTCAGAGGCCTCAGCTTCTCCAGGGGTCAGCATGTTGAGGGCGGCGTCCATCTCCTCTCCCTCGCTGCTTTACCTTCCCTGACCCTGAAGAAGGCAGGAACCCGCTTACAGCTGGGTGAGCTGGGAGACTGTGCTGAAGCCAATGCGTGCAAATGGTCTCCCATCTCTTAGGTATCCACGGCTCAATGCTGCTTAACTTTAGCTGGGGGAAAGCGAGTGCTCTGACCACTGAGAGAAAACAAAAAGAAGTTTGTTGAACTCCTGTACCATGGTATCTAGAATCTCTATCTGTGTATTCTGTTCGCTCTTCTGTGTATTAACAGGAAATCTCTGTATTCTGTTAGCTCTTCTGTGTGTTGGAAATCTCTGTATTGTGTTAGCTCTTCTGTGTGTTAACAGGAAATCTCTGTATTGTGTTAGCTCTTCTGTGTATTAACAGGAAATCTCTGTATTCTGTTAGCTCTTCTGTGTGTTGGAAATCTCTGTATTGTGTTAGCTCTTCTGTGTATTAACAGGAAATCTCTGTATTCTGTTAGCTCTTCTGTGTGTTGGAAATCTCTGTATTGTGTTAGCTCTTCTCTGTGTTAACAGGAAATCTCTGTATTCTGTTAGCTCTTCTGTGTGTTAACAGGAAATCTCTGTATTGTGTTAGCTCTTCTGTGTGTTAACAGGAAATCTCTGTATTGTGTTAGCTCTTCTGTGTGTTAACAGGAAATCTCTGTATTGTGTTAGCTCTTCTGTGTGTTAACAGGAAATCTCTGTATTGTGTTAGCTCTTCTGTGTATTAACAGGAAATCTCTGTATTCTGTTAGCTCTTCTGTGTGTTGGAAATCTCTGTATTCTGTTAGCTCTTCTGTGTGTTAACAGGAAATCTCTGTATTGTGTTAGCTCTTCTGTGTGTTAACAGGAAATCTCTGTATTCTGTTAGCTCTTCTGTGTGTTAACAGGAAATCTCTGTTAGCTGTGTGTTGGAAATCTCTGTATTCTGTTAGCTCTTCTGTGTATTAACAGGAAATCTCTGTATTCTGTTAGCTCTTCTGTGTGTTAACAGGAAATCTCTGAATTCTGTTAGCTCTTCTGTGTGTTAACAGGAAATCTCTGAATTCTGTTAGCTCTTCTGTGTGTTAACAGGAAATCTCTGAATTCTGTTAGCTCTTCTGTGTGTTAACAGGAAATCTCTGTATTCTGTTAGCTCTTCTGTGTGTTAACAGGAAATCTCTGTATTCTGTTAGCTGCTCTGTAGATTAGCAATGAAGCTGCTTCTCATTCAGAGATAATCACTTTTTCTGAAGTGGCGTGGGTGAGAGAATCTCCATCATCGATACCAAAACAGATTATAATGCTGGATCATATGTATTGCCCAGAAACGAAAATTTGTGTATACATTCTTATCATAAACTTGGATTTTTTTTCTGATATTACCCAGGGTGTTAATGATATCAAGTGTGCATCTATATATCAGCTGTAACTGCTGAACTGTGGCAGTGTGAAATCTGACAAATTATATTTTGCTCATGTTAAGTAATGAGGTAATCTGTGATCATCTTTTACGGCAATCAAAGAAAGAAAAGTTTTAACTCTAAAAGCATTGCTCCCCCCTCCCCACCCCCCCCAAACAAAAGTCTTGAAATATCCAAACACTAAGGCTTTACATGTATTTCAAGACAAAAGCAAACAAACAAAAAAATCCAAAGAAATATATATACTGAACAATAATTTTATGTGTGTGTGTTTGTATGCTTGTCGGCCAGAGTTCCAAGGTGTACTGATGGTGAGATTTTTGTGAATGCGACCGTTTTTGCCCACCATGAATGTAGCCCCATTCTGTCTTTGGGGATAGTTCAGGTTAAAGCCGCTCAGTTTCTATGCCTAAAGTTTTATTAGCTTTAACTGTCAGGTTCTTGCTTTATTTGAAACAGTCAGCCCAAACTATGGCAGTATGGTTTGCTTTTATTTGTATACATATTTGGAATCTATCAATAATACACATCCACAATTGTTAACTGTATTTTGCCATGCTTTTAACAGTTTCTCAAGTGAATGTTTGCTTTTGCTTTTGCTGCTGTCTAACAGAAATTGAGTGCTCCTCAGCTTTTTGCTTTGAATTTGATATTTATATTTTTGTATGTGTGTAATTTTGGGTCCGGATTCTTATGTCTAGTTTTAATGTGACTGCTCACATCTTATTTGCTGATAACGTTACAGTCAGAATATTTTTTCGTAAGAGCAGAACTAACTCATGGACTTGATCTAGACTTAGTAGTCCCTCACATGTTAGCAATATTTGAACATCATGGTATGGTCTCTACTGGTTGTGCTAGTTGAATTCCTGTACTAGAAGTCCATTAATTAACCTGTTCAGTGCCAAAACTTCAGTGTGGGTGTACTCTCAGTGACAGTTTTCTGAAGAAAAAAAGAAGATAATTTTCTATGTTTGTGAATTTCCAACATAAGTAGGGGTGATACAGTTATTCCATTACCTGAGGAGTCTTACTGTATGTCCTACTTGGAGACAGGAAAATTGTGGATCAATTGAAACTTCAGCTGGCATCTTCTCCTGTCACTGTAAGGGTTAAGCTGTTTTTGATTCTGTTTTTGCTTGTAGTCATTCTTTGGCAAACTGGAGTCCTATGCATTTGTTCATCTTGTTTGTAATACTGGAATCTTACATGTTTTGTCCTTTTCTTGTCACAAGTCAAAGTCAAAGTCAAAATATTATTTCCATATGGTACATTGAGTAAGCAAAAAATTTGCTTTTTTTTTTATCTCTCACAAAAGTTGTTGAGCGGTGGATCTTTTAATGTTATGTTTGACCAGCTCACAGGAAGGTGGTGTTATGAAAATCTCGATTTGCTTTGGAAAAAATAAGGAATACTCCTTCATAATCATATAAACTCATTTTTATTTATTTTCATCATGCCCCAAATCTCACCTAACACTTTGAAAGTGCCAAGGTGTCAATGGCAGTATTGTGTTATATTGTATTGTATTGTATTCTTTTGTTTTGCATTGTATTGTATTGTATGCCACTCACAGCCACTGCATGTTTTTCTGTGTTAAATTTGGACTGCTGTAGCCAAGGAGGGAATCTCCCCACTTGTGCATTACCAGCCACTTAACACGTGTGTGTGTGGTGTGTGTGTGTGTGTGTTTTTCGTGATCTCCAGAATTTAAGTTTGTTTCAACTAAGCAAATGTAGCTTATTTACAATCTACCTGTGTCTGTCTCTGTCTCTCACTCTCACTCTCTCTCTCTCTCTCTCTCTCCTCTCTCTCCTCTCTGTGACAAGCATTTCTGATACTCTGTGAATCAGATATTATGATAGACATGTGAGAATGAGGAATGATTTCAGTGAAATGTTTCAGACAGAAATATTTGTCTTACACTTGTTTGTTAAGTAAGGATATTTCAATATTTGTCTTACATTTGTTTGTTAAGTAAGGATATTTCAATATTTGTCTTACACTTGTTTGTCAAGTAAGGATATTTCAATATTTGTCTTACACTTGTTTGTTAAGTAAGGGTATTTACAAACTGTTTTCATGATAGAGGACTTCGTTTTTATATTTATAACTGACATTTGTTGATGATTCGCAAACTGTTGTTGTGAGAGTTGTAATTTATTGGAGAGATTTCCAGTGCCTTAAACTTGTACTTCCATATCAAGATATTTAAGTGCCTACCGTTATTATTGGTAACAATTTTTTTGTTTGTTTATATTTGATTTTTTTTTAAAACAGATTTGTCAGCACATCCAAGTGGGCTGGGAATGTAGACTTTAAATTGTGCTAATTTGTTTCTTTGTCCTGGTTTAACCCTCTTAGTCCCGATTCGGGATTTGCCGGGATTGAATAATTACCCCCTTAAGTCCTGAACCTGGGATTTGCCAGGATTTACACACAGTAGATTTCCATCACGCTGTGACCATCACTAATTGCTACCACATGTCAAAGCTCTATCAGGCTAGAGGTAGAGACCCTGCTGAGAGTCTGGAAGTTATTATAGCTGCTGGTATGTACTTAGAAGAAGGAAAAGGCCAGCGAGCACGTGTGCCTGACCCGATATCGTGATGGAATGCGAAATCTAGGGGCTGTTTTTGTTCAGAGAATCCGAATGCAAGAGGGTTAACCAAGCATGTGTGCAACATTTCATTCAGCTGCTGCTGACAAGACAAAAGTCAGCACCAGAGAATGAGGACTCCAATGTGCTCTGAAGTATATGAGAAGAAATTGCACTAACAGCATACAGACAGTGTGTGGTTACCACCTGTCACTGGAAACTGGCTTTTGTGTGCCTAGATTCAGAAGCAATACATGATAGTGGGATCTTTTCGTGGAAATTTGTTCATGTTGCCATTTACTGGAGAGGTAAAGGGGGTAGAAGTAAAAGTGTTCCCATGTATAGTCTATGCAAGGTGTTGGAGACCTCGGCTTCTCCAGAAGCCAGCATATTGAGGGCGGTTCCCATCTCCACTCCTTTGCTGCTTTGCCTTCCCTGACCCTAAAGAGGGCAGGTACCCATTTACAGCTGGATGGACTGGGGAACTGTACTGAAGCCAAGGTGCACAAATGGTCACCCATCCGCTTACATGCTCAGTTCTGCTCAACTAAAAAAACAACAACAACAACAACGCATATAAATGGTGCTGTTGTGAAGCTGATGAATCAGAATTCAGAATCTGAAGATTGGTTGGTGTTTTTTTGGTGCTAGTCTTAAAACTGATAGATTTCGGCTGGAAAATAAATCCTTCTGAATCATGGGACTGGTGCTACAAATTCAAAATGTTTTTTTAAACAGAACGAATCTCAGAATGAATAAGATTGTTGTTAAAAAAGGGTGAGACAGTTGTTGATTGGTAGTGTTTGGCTATTGGTGAAGGGGGGGGGGGGGGGGGCGATACTTTTTTTTTTTTTTTTTTTTAAATGAAAGGATGGTGTAGGAATACATGAAAATGAATCCCATTTACTGTTGTGCATAATGCTTGAATAGTTCCATACTTTTTTTTTATATATATAAATGTGTGTCTGGGTGAAAGAGTGAACTTCATAAGGCGTAGATGACCCCATAATATTGAGAGGCCCCTCAGCTCAGTTGGCAGAGTGCTCGCCCAATTAACTGAAGGTTAAGCAGCGCCAAGCTCATCCAGGACTTGGGCAGTTCACCATAGGTGGCTAATCCCCCCCAAAAAAAATAGAAAGTGTGCATATCCAGAGATCATGGGTTCGAATCTGAGTCAGAACTCATCACATACATGAAGGGGCAGCAGAGAGACATCCAGAGTCATGAACTGGATGTGGGCCGGACTCCCTAGAGTGTAAGGAAGAGAAAAGGCCCAAAACACTTGTTTGAAGGGGGCTTCTCCTCTGAGGACTCTCTGCTGCCATGCTCTACGCGAGTTTCTTACCACTGTGTGTCTGGGTGGAAAGAGCTGCATAATTGCTGTAATATGTATTCTGCTGAAAATGTTTTAATCGCACAATTCTGATGCTAAAATGTCCTTTCTTTTTTGTTCTTTTCTTTTTTTTTTCATCAGAGGTGTGTGATAAATAAATTGGGGCCATAACCAGAATGTAACCATAGGGCCATAACAATGTAACCAAAGTGTAACAGTGTAACCAAAGTGTAATTTTTTTTATCCTCTGTGAAGGAAACGTTTGGTACTGATTTCTTTAACTTTGCAGCTGTGATTGCTAAACAACATCTCAACATTATATAATTATACTGTGATTGTTATCGCTTTGTTGTGTCTGCTGCATAATGTGTACACATGTGGACGGTTATTGCTTTGTTGTGTATGCTGCATAACAACACGTATGTGAATGATCTTTGTTGCTGTTTTGTGTATGCTGCATGATATGACAGTATGTTAAAAAAGCAAAACCAATGAGTGGGAGAAAGTAATGTCTTTAAACTGGGATGTATTAGCACCTGTATGCGTACATGTTTTTGCCTTGTTACAAAAGCTGCCTACAAGAATACAGTCAACATTTTAAGCACAGGAATATGTGTGTGTGTTGATGGTATGTTTTATTTTACTGTGTCATGTTTTAATTTAAAAAAAAAAAAAAAAAAAAAAAAAAAGCAGTCAAATGATTTTTATGCCCAGAAGCATTCTTTGTGGAAATAGTTAAGAAGACAACCAAAAAACCAACATCTTTTTCCTTGAAGAATGCTTTTGGACCAAATCCTCCCTGCCAAGGTCTTTACTAATGTGATGGGGTGGTAATTAGATTACTTCCCATGCGATCGGAACCGCCAATTGCAGCGTCGTTTGTCTATATTTAGAGCACACCTGCGAATTGTGCGACGTTCTGTATCGTTGGGGGGTGATCGAAAACCCTCCGTTGCATACACTTTACCCGTAGCGGTAAAATGTAGTATTTATGCAGCCTCTTTTTAGAGGCCACATTCCCACTGTCTGACCGTGCTGTCGTTGCCGAGAAGTTGTACAGAGATGCAGCAGATCAAACATCTGCGCTCTGTTGCACTAAACTCTTAACTGTGGAACAGTACCCAACTCTTAGAACAACAGCCTCATATATATATACATATGATTTGTCAGGCACTTAACGGCTGCACAACGCATTTTCACTCCGATAATAAACAATAGTTGCTGTCTGAACGAACTTCCAAGACAAAGAGGAATAATTTCAGGTTTGTGATTTTGAAACCAAAATACCAGACTCACAAAGGACGCAGAACATCTTGCGCACACGTTAAACCCTGTTCCGCTTTTTGTAAGAGTAGGCCATTGTGTGCCGGTGGGAACAGATGACAATATTTACAAAAGTGCATACACACGGGACTGGACCAAAAAAAAGCACATGAGTGCTTATTCCATTATCCTCGATATAAAAGAGTAAATAAATATATAAATAAAGGACAACAAAGAAGGAAAAGGCAGCAACATTCAGTCTTCTTTACTGTCTCACACATATTCAAACAGTTTGCCAGTTTTCACTTTTCTTTATTCATGAATTCAAAGTGAACAGCACTTGACAAGGCCGAGGGCAGACAGACCGACCGACAGACCAACAGACAGACAGATAACTGGTACGATGAAGCCAACAACGACAGATGATAAGAAGTCAAGACATCGACACTGCATGGGGAGTACAAGACAGAAAGAGAGTGAGGTGAACGGCACAAGGAGTGTTCCAACATTCATGTTCACAGTTATCTCTCTGCCCCCCACCCTTTGGTTCCCCCCCCCCATATTTTGTTGTGAGTGTTGGGGTAAAGGATCTTTGATAGTTTAAAAAAATTTTTTATTACTTTTCTGAGTGATGCACTGCTCTGTGTGTGTGTGTTTTGTGTGTGTGTTTTATTTTTTTTTTTATCTTTTTCTTTTATATTGAGGATAATGGAATAGCAATCATGTGCTTTTTTACATCCAGTCCCCATGTGTATACAGTTTTTGAAAATCGTGTCATGTGTTCCCACCGGCACACGATGGCCTACTCTTATGAAATGTGTGTGTGTACACGTGTGTGTGTGTGTGTGTGGTGTGTGTGTGCGTGCGTGTGATTCGTTCTGTTCACTCTGTCCGTTTGTTGATTAATTTTTCATGTTCATGGTAGATGGCGAACAGTGGGATGCTTATGACTTGAAATTAAAAAAAAGAAAACCTTAGCAAAAAAAAGCAGCTCCTTCCCCCCCCCCCCCCCCCCCCCCCCCCCCCCTTTGTTTCGTCCTTTTGTTACCTTTTTTTAAACTTTTTTTTTTTAAAGATTTCTGCTCTCATAGTTAACTCACTTGATCTTCATCTACAATTTTATTTTGTTCTTCATTCATTTACTTTTTTTTAATAACCAGAATGGATATAAATTGTGCTCTAACTTTGCTTCTCGTTTCTTCTGCACATTCATCCTCATTACCACAGATCATCATGCAATAAATTAAAAATAAATTGCCTCTGATTCGGTGGCCCCAGTTGCTCTGGTCTCGTGGTGACCTCAGATTTGGTTTTGCCATACGCTTCTGTGCCTGTGATGAGTTTGTGTCAGAGCCTTTGGGGTTGGAGGTTCACAGGGGACGGTTGTTGGAGGGACGTTGTGGTGGTCACCGCCTTGGATGGGCAAATCACTCAGTCTGGCTCCGCGACTGAGCTAATACTGTCGTTAGTAGGGGGCTTAGTAGGTGGTGTCCTGCGAATGTTAGCTCAGAACAGGCACCATTGAACACCACCAAAGTGACCCAGCAGCAGTGCAGGGCCCCTCTGGCTGGTGGCCCCACAGCAACCTGATTTTGATAGGCTCCTTGTGGACTTCCAACCCTGGGGATGAGACACAAAGAATCTGGGTATGGCTGTGAGCAGTGAGGGAACTGCAGGATGGGGATGTCACAGAAGATGAGGCAGTAAAAAAAAAAGTTTGCAATTTGATTGCTTTTTAACTTAACAGAAAGTAGACTGAAAAAGTGCCTATATACATTTTTGTTTTTGGTACAAGTAAGAACCATTGAAAACAAATTAAGCACTCGGTAAAGATTTTGTTGTTGTTGTTGCCAATGACAAAAACATTTCTAATTTCTATCTTGTTTTAGAAGAGCACCACATAGTTTTTTTTTTTAAAGTTAACATTTTGGGAAAAGAAAGAAGAGAGTGATGTGCTTATAACAATAATGAGCTGGGTGGGGGTAGGGGAAGAGGGAATAAACACAATATCCCATTATACTCAAATAAAAATTTCATAATTTCTTCAGTTTAAAAAAAAAAAAAGCCTTTTAACTTAGGGAGAAAAAAAAATGTAAACCCCATCAATCTCCAAGGGAGTCAACTAGGCATGGTATCTGATCAAGTTGTGTAGTTACGTCCCTTAGATCAGGCTTGATCCACCACTATAATGGAGTAACTAAACATGGTTTCTGTGTGGGGCAATCAACATCAATATTATGACTTAAATAAAAAATAAAATAAAAAGCAATACTGTTCAGGAAAATGGAAGATGTTGAGAAGGGAGAGGACAGTGAGGAAGGCAGGCATGGGGGGGGGGGGGGGGGGGGGGGGAGGGGGGTCCTTATAGCTTTTTATGAGGGTGTATACTGTGCATACATTGACACAGGGGTTCTAACATTGTTACTTTTGTGTCATTGAGTTTGTAGCCTTTACAACAGCCAGGGTAAGGGATAAGAATATTCTTGAAAAAAATGGGGAAAAAAATGTCAGAGCTTTGGTAGAAATTACAATTTAATTGATCTCATCTGCAGTCCGTTTTGTCATTTTTGATTTGAGTTTGTTTGTGGGTTGGGGTTTTTTTTCTTTTTTTTTTAAAGGGTTGGGGGTATTGGTTTAAGTGGATTTTTGTGTGGTTTTTTTTAAAGGGTTGGGGGGTATTTGTTTAAGTGGATTTTTTGTTGTTGTTTTTAAAGGGGGTGGGGGGTATTTGTTTAAGTGGATTTTTTTTTTTTTTTCCCTGACATGGTTAGCATTTTCCTAGAAAATTTATGAGAAACTGAAAAGAAAAAAATTCAGTGAATGTTAAAATGAAAACAACCATTCACTTCACTATCACTGACAAACGCGCAATAAAAAGAAGACAAAGTATCAGAGTGAGAAAGGCAGAGGGGTGGGGAAGGGAGGGGGGTGCATGCTAATCCTGGGATGTCTTTTCTTGAAAAAAACAAACAAAAAAAAACCCTTAAGAAACATCCCCTTCCACAAGCAAAAACAAAACCTCCCCAAACATAAAAACCTTATCACACACACAAAAATTTTTAAGTGGATATTACGAATGAGAATGAAACATTTTATTAATCACCATGACCAAAACAAAAGACAAGATATTAATCATAGTAAAGAGGGAGAGATTTGATGAACCGGGGATACTTTACCCAAAATAATTTGCATCTTTCATCGGGCAATAATCTACAAGTGCTTCAACAAATCCAGTTGTTTTGCATTCATCTAGCTATAAAGATGAAGGGATGAATTGTGGATGTTGAAAATGAGTGTAAATGCATTGTGACACCACTGAATAAAACAGCACACGTACATAATCATCACTTTTAATTAAGAATACTTCACAATCGGGGTCATGTTAAGTTAAGCCTACACGCTTCATCTTCGTATCTTGAATATACATACAGCATATGTTTGTTAGAATTCAAGCAGTATAAAATATATTTCTGATGCAATCCCAAGTACTAGGCATTGATAACAGTTAAAATGACTTTTATATGTCACATGAGTTAGTTATGGCTCGCCTTGACACTAATATTATTATCATCTATAATAATTCATACTTCTTCAAGCAAAGGAATGATTAAGAACCATCATTTTTCATCAAAACATTTCTTTTTTTTAATTCAGAGAAATTGGCTCTGTTGTGATCATTTCATCAACTTTTTAACTCCAGAAAATTACAGGGGAAAAAAAAAAGAAAGCATAGCAATATATAACAACAATTTTTAAAAAAAGAAAATAAATATAAATAAAGATGAAATTCAAAGAGACACCATGTCACAAGCGTAAACTTAATATCGTTAGAAGTTCAACAACAGTAAGAATTTTGTCGTGAATTCATTATTTCCCCAGGGAATTATGAAACAACACACACACACACACACACACAACACACACACACACACACCACTCACACACACACCACCACACACACACACACACACACACACACACACACACACACACACACACACACACACACACACACACTGAATTAGCCACTGAAAGATTGAAAGCACCATAAGGTATCACTATGAAAGTGCTGAAATATCCACTCTCAGTACGTGAAGAATTATTTTAAACAAAATACTGATGAAGGAATCGGAAAGAAAACCCCAAAGCAAAGCAAGAGACAGAGACAGATAAAAGAAAGGAGAAACTGAGCACACACAAATTTGAAGAAAGTGATAAAAAAGAGGACCCAAAGTAAGGATTACAGCATATTTCTCTCTAACAAAAAAATGTTTAAATGCACACTATAATTCAATATTAATTGTCTTTTTTTTTTTTTAAATCGTTCACATGAGATTACAGAGTTTGTGTGAGCGAATGCATGCTTGTACATCTTGCAAAGATATTTAAACTCCATCCACCTCCATTAAAAAAACTAATAAACACCAGCTATGCTAAGGGCGGCCGCCGCTGTGGCCTAGTGGTTAGGGCGTTGTACTCGTAATCTAAAGGTTGCGGGTTCGATCCCAGCTATTCCGCTATGGCGTTGTGCCCTTGGAAAAGGCACTTTACGGCTATTTTCTCACCCCACCCAGGTGTAAAAGGGGTACCAACCTTGTGTTGGGGGTTAACCCTGCGATAAACTGGCGTCCAATCCAGGGGGGAGTCTATGACTCTCAGTCGCTTAACGCCACAGAAACCGGGATAAGCACCGGCCTGATGAGCCTTATGGCTCGGGACAGACTTTAAAAAAAAAAAAAAAATGCTAAGGGCACAGGATAGCTCAGCAGTCAGAACACTCACTGTTCCTCAGCTAAGGTTAAGCAGCACTAACCCTAGTTACCAGTTGGATGGGTGACCATTCACATGCCTTCGCTTCAGTACAGTCCCCTAGTTCACCCAGCTGTCAATGGGTACCTGCCCTCTTTAGGGTCAGGGAAGGTAAAGCAGCGAGGGAGAGGAGATGGGCGCCGCCCTCAATATGCTGGCCCCTAGAGAAGCTGAGGTCTCTGACGCCTCGCTCCCTTACGACCACGCAAGTTATGGGACACCTTTGCCTGTTTTTACACCAGCCATGGCCAGTGCTATGGACGATACAAGCATGCACTGCACACAGACTGGGCTGCTTGGAGAAGAAGGAGAATGCGGCAACAAATACTAGAGGAGATGGAAGAAAAAGAAAGTACTTTAAAATAATGTTTATGGAACATTTGAAAGAAAAATAAAGGGAGGTGGGGGGACCCACACATGTCACCATTCACTTCAGATCAACTGGAGATGGTATGAACCATATTTGTTTACACCCCCCATGACACCGACTTACTCACATCTGTCACACGTACTATGCCCTGGCTGCAATTACTTAGATTATCAAAAGAATATTCATAAAATCATGACAAAGAAATGGCAATGCACTCACTCCATGTTGGTACCGAAGAAAAATTCCTCATAACAAAAATGAAATGCATTCACAATTCTTCATTATTAAAAAAAAAAAAAAAAGTTGCTCTAATCACAAAATAAATGTAAATCACATAAACCAACTGAAATGTTTGCATTATTATTGACATTATGAATTATCAAACAGCTCAGAAGTCGTTATTGTGACTTCACTGTTTAATCCTACATAATGCTGCTTTGAGTACGGATCAGAAGTGTGGACAGTTGAAAATTTGTGGGTAAAAATCATACCGGTTTAGGTTATCAGTAGTTTTCGTATTATTATTATTAGTGCCATGTATGTATGCATGTAAAAGTGAAACATATCACAAGTTACACACACACACACACACACACACACACACACACACACATACACACACACACACACACACACACACACACACACACATATGCACACACACACATGCACACGCGCGCACACACACACACACACAAACACACATGCATGCGCGCACACACACACACACACGCACACGCACACACATTTCGCACTCAGAAGGGTTCCCATTGCAAAAAAGTCTTTGTGGCACATAGAATAGAAAGCATGATGGTTTAAGTCATCACTTGGAACAAGCAACAGCAGCATGCTAACACCATAAATGTCATATATATATATATATATAAATCAAAGCTCTGGTAACACGCACACATATTGAAACAACTGCTTATGATCACAAGTTTTTATTTTACTTTTGTTTTCTTTGTGACTGATGCAAAGGTGAATGTTCGCCCAACAGACAAAAAAAAAATTAATCATTCACTGGTTGTCAGTACAACATAGACTGTAGTGCAAGTTATGATGAACGATTCTGATCAAGAGGAGAGAGAAAATGATTTTAAAAAAAGAAAGTGTCTGTCTGTCTGTCTGTGTCTGTGTTCTGTGCTGTGTTGGGGGGGGGGGGGGGGGGGGGGTGGGGAGGGAAGGAGCTTTTTGTGTGGTTGTGTGTATATATATATATATATATATATTATATATGTAACAGTTTTAATAGTGGCTTTTTTTTTTATAGGGGGGGGGGTACTTCAACAGTTTTCACACTAATCTTATTAATAGTTTGCAGTGTTTTTTCCTTATAAATCTGGAAGGTTTTTCTTCTTTTTCTTGTCTTTTTTTAAAATAAGAATATCAAGCTCTCAGCAGCTCACTGACAAACCCAACCTATCTACAATTTAGACAAAAGCTGGTTGCTTCCTCAGAGACTAAATCCAAAAATTGTACCTGTAAAATTGAAACACTGAAATACAAATAAGCACAATCAGTGTAGAAATGTGCCACCACTGAAGCAAGAAGTCCCGCACACCAGTCACTCGACTTCTCCCTCAACTCCTAGAGGAGTCATTGGGACATTGCATTGAAGTTTTCAGGTAGTCACGTGTTGTAACAGGATAGCTCAGAAGTCAGAGCTCTCGCTTTCCCCCAGTCAAGTTAAGCAGCTTTGAGCGTGGTTACCTATTGAATGGGTGACCGTTTGCACCACCTTAGCTTCAGTACAGTCCCCCCAGTTCACCCAGCTGTAAATGGGTACCTGCCCTCTTCAGGGTCAGGGAAGGTAAAGCAGCGAGGGAGAGGAGATGGGCGCCGCCCTCAACATGCTGGCCCCTGCAGAAGCTGAGGTCTCTGAAGCCTCACTCCCCTATGACCACAAAGGTTATGGGACACCTATACCTTTATGTGCTGTTAGCAAGTTGAAGTTGGTGGATCTCCATCCCTCTAAGCAACCGGATGCATGCTGGGTATGATCATGCTATCTTTGCCACCAACCATAGCTGACTAATCCCCATAGAAGTACAAAAGGGGGGTGGGATTTAAACATTATATTCCACAGTGCATAAATCCAACATCACTCAGTAGGGCCCAGTCAAGAGTGCTAAATTTAGCGCACTCCTTCCTTTTACCTAGTCCATGTGAGGTCAGCTCCTGCTATAATTAGCTCCAGCTGGGCTGGGCTGGGATAATTAGCTCCTGAGAGGAGCTGAAAGTGGGGGATAATGACAGCTGTGATTCAAGATGTTCTGCATTATCATATTCGCACTTCTGTTTTTGTTGTTGTTGCTCCTTAGCTAGAACTCCAAGGTTTACCAAAGGAAAGATTCTGCGTATGCAGTCGCTTTTACTGCCCATCAAGGAAGGTGCATTGTGACTTCAGGGATGACATCTTTCAATTCTGTCATCTGGTTCCTGTCTGTACACAGTGGCCTACTCTTCCAAAAGATGGAATGGGTTTTGATGTGTATGCAAGATGCTCTGCGTGCGTTCACAAATGGGAGCTTGTTTATAGTTTCATCCAAAGGACTCTCAGGGGAGTGGAGTGGAGTGGTGGGGAATAGAGTGGAGTCAGCATGGATTATGTTAACTCCAGAGGAAAAAATCCCCTCCACAAACAGGTGCCACAGTGGTAGCTCAAACTTAGGCCATCAAATCATGAGCTCAGTGCTCTAACCACCATCCCACTCCCACCCCCCTGTTTGCACATTGTATGAGACCTCTATATTTTCATCCCAAAAAACTTTCAGGGGAGAGGAATCAGTACAATTGCACCTCTGTAGAAATTTGAACCTGTGCCCTTAGTTATCGTCAGATTAAACATAGGCCTACAACGTTCTGACCGCTCTACCATTCTGCCCCCTTTTGACTGTTTACTAGGATGCCTCCCAAAATGGTGCATACCCTAACACTGCCTGTGAGGGGAAACAACTCTAGTCACCTAGTCAGAAACGTTTAAGTGACACAATGGTGCAGTAAAAAACTCACGTAGAGCATGGCAGCAGAGAGTCCTCAGAGGAGAAATCCCCTTCAGACAAGTGTTTCGGGCCTTTTATCTTCCTTGTTTTAATGCCGCATTCTCATGATCTGTCTTACACACTCCATACTGGAAACCAGCCACAGTTACTAAAGTTGTGAACTTAATTTAGTGGACAAATAGTCACAAGCAAAATCTCACTTTTGGCGAAGCTCAGAGCGCTAACCAAGGTACGAAAACGAAAAGTCAGCTCAAAGAATGTGAGACAGCACAAAGGGAAGGGCTGTGACAAAAAGCTGAGAACAAAGAAAAAAAAACTATTAAAAAAAAAAGTAATAATAAAAAACAGAGGGAGGTGGATGGTTTGGACCCAAAAAAGTAAAAGTAGAAAATGAACAGCAAAAACAAACAAACAAAACACAAAAAAAAACACCATCCATGAAAAACAATCTGATTATGAAGATACAGCTCCAAAATGTACTTACTGTAGCAAAGAACACGATTCCAGCATGTTCAAATTAGAATTTTTCAGCAAGTTTTTTTTAAAAAAGGTAAAAAAAAAATTTAAAAAAGAGCAAAAATAAAGTGGTGGGAGTAGGGGGGGGGGGGGAATATAATTATAATTTATATATATATATATACTTTAGGGATACTGGGAAAAGTTTGGAAGTTGTTTGCTCCTGAACACGTTTTGATAATTGCCTAAAAAATGAGACAAAACAAAGCCAAGCAAATAAAACCCCAACAACAACAAAAATTCCTTAGTGCAGACTGTTGTTTTTTCCCTCTCCAGCGTTGTTCCATGAACAAAACATGAAAAGATAGTTGGACAGCAACATAGATTGACAGGAGTCTGATGGTGCTATAAGGCCTTAGGTACGCCCACAGTTAAGTAGAATTGTTAATGTACTTAAAACAGATGTACAATACAGCCACTTTCTTATCATGCTTTCTGTGATTCTGGTACCTCACAATATATTAATGTCTCATTAAATCATAACTACCTTTCTACAAATGAAAGACTAAACTTTTTTCTCTTAATGAAAATCAAAATCATTTGGTGATGCCCATTTGAAGTTCTTGCAAATGTGTGTCTGTGTGTGGGTGAGTATATACATGTATACACATGTTCATTGCACTTTGAAGACAATATCTGCCCACGGGCACACATCTATACTCCAACACATAATATTCAACAGATACGCCTTTTCTTCAGTTACAGCTCGATATTGTACCACTATAACACCATAGTATCAACAAGACTCAGTAACACCCACACAACAGATGCGGCCACAAAGCACAAGAGACAACATCATCGCCGAATTCACACGAACACACCTCTGCAACCATCAAAAATAACTGATGGATAATTATTAATTATGAAATAAACAATATGGTACACCACACTTAGATGCTCTCCCTACTGCTCCCACGGCCCTCCTCTTTCATCAACAAAAAAACCAGACTCGCTATCTAGCAGCTTTGGTTAGTGTTACAGTAATAAGATACAACGCAGCAACACGAAATTCTGCAGCCAAATTATACCAGCCAAACCGATTACATGGATACTTCATCACTATGGCAGAACACGGAGGAGAGAAGGAATATGATATGTAGATCTGTAGTTCAATATACTTGTGCTGGCTCTGACACACATAAGAACTATGATATATACATGTTGTGTAAATTGTCCTCTGTATGCCACTTCAGGATATTTGTTTTTAGTTCAAAGATTCGAAATGAACCTCACATGGTGATTCACATCATGTTTGAATCCATCATTGCTGAAATGTATACTATCCTTTTCCAGAAAATACTCCCCCTCCTGCTTCAGTGTTCAAGCACCAGACTCATTCATTCACTTCGTGTACACTGTAGATCTAGTTACCGTTCTGTGCTACTCACCCATGATCACAATTCGCTCACCCATGATCACAATTCGTGCTATTACAAGATCTTCATAGATCTAAGTCTGATTCCTTTCAATTCGCATTTGATATTCCATCACAGTATGCAGTTTTCGAATATTTCTTGTCTGTCTCTCTCTCTCTCATTTTGTTTCACGCACTTTGTACCATCACAGATTACAAATTTGTCAAAATGTTCTGTCCCTCATCTCTTTCATTTCTTAGCATCACAGTATACAACTTTTTTTCTTTTTTATTTTTTTGTATATTCTTCATCATCATAAACAACAAACATCACATCACAGCTCACATCTTCTCTCCCATGAATTGAATGCAGTTAACACTGGTCCTAGTGTCACATTATTTTTTCACCAAAACATGGCGAGAAAGAAAATAATTAAAAAATCACTGGTTTCAATCCGAAGACTTGGCCGTGTCTCCGCCATGATCATTCATGGACTCCGACTCATCATGGTTGGACCACTTTCTCGTCTTTGAAGGCGAAGAGTTGGGGGAGTGGTAGCCGTCAGCAGGCGAGGGCTGCCGCGAGGTGGAGTAATGGTCCGAGTTCTGGTTCTGGGCAGCTGGGTTCGAGTCTCTGGCCTCAGCTTTGGGAGTGTTGGTTAGATCTACAGCACTGTCGGGGCTGCTCCCTCCAGTCTGCTCGGGGCTGGCGTTCCTACTCCGCTGTTGTTGTTCTCTCGCGTGAGTCCACCGTGATCTGGTCTAGACTCTCTGTGTTCTGGACTGCGTTTGGATGCACGATCCTCGTGCACTTTAGACTCCTGCAGTTTGGAAGAGGCTTCCACTTGTTGCTGCTGTTGTTGCTGCTGCTGTTGTTGCTGCTCTTGTTGTTGTTGTTGCTGCTGCTGCTGCTGGCTGACGATTTCTGCGGCCTTGAGAGGAACGTCTTTGTGGGTGAGAGAGATGCAGACGTCACCGACAGAAAGCCTGTGACATTCCAGGTGATACCGTGCAGTGTGTGTTGGGGAGAGCACGAGGACCAGCCTTGCCCGAAGACGAAGAACGGGTGCTCCAGTGTCGCCTCCACCGTCACCTGAAACAGTGGGCAAAGCTTCAGTTTGGGTTCAGTGCATTGTGTTGGTGACTGCGTGCAACCTTTCCATCGTGCTGACTTAGATCTAGATCTAATGGCCTGCCAGGTCATCTCAATTGTACAGCGAAACTTTTTTGATATGCCTAACTTCAAGTTGGTTTTTTGCTTTAAGCCAAAATTGCTTGTAACATCAATACATCTAGATCTAATTGCCTGCCAGGCCATCTCCATTGTACAGCAAAACTTCAAAACGCCTGGCTTCAAGTTGGGGTTTTTTTTTGGGGGGGTTTGCCTTATGCCAAAGATTGCTTGTAACATCAATGCATTGGTTTGATCGTATTATGGTGTAGTCCCAGCGTAGCTATCAAATTTAGGGACTGTACCACCAACCAGCCATCACTTTCACATCAGCACGTATGTCCCCATTTAGCATTATCACACACACGTACGCACGCACACACACACGCACACACGCACGCACGCGCGCGCACACACACACCACACACACACACACACACACACACACACACACACACACACACACACACGTGACTTCGGCATGGGAGAGAATAAATATCTTGTCAAACTTTCTGGATAAAATTAAACACACACACACACACACACACACACACACACACACACACACACACACACACACACACACACACACACACACCAAAGGCAGAATAATGGACCAAGAAGGCAGAAAACAGACACGAAAGGGGGTGACAGGAAGACAAAAGGAACAAGGCAGAAACAGAGAGAGGGATAGAAAAGAGGGAATTCCAAGCACATAATATCCAGAAGGTGGAGATGCTACTTATACCGACAGGACCCACATCCCCACGGGGGAATCTTAGGCCTGTTAAGTCGATAAAACAGACGATACATATACCCAGCATGCACCCTGCTACCTAGGGAGGGATGGGCTCCGCCAGGTTCAGCCTTCCCGAATGGCCACGCCACACTGAGTAAAAAATCAGCTGAGCACAGCGTCCCCAACTGGACATACTTGTCATGGAGATAATTATAAGGATTAAAATAGGTCTGCCTGGCTAAAGTGCTCTTAAGTCTTCTGTTTCCCTGACTTGATGTGAACAGGGGTAGGCTACTACGCGTGACTGTGCTTTGTGGATTTTCATTTCTTTATAATATACGAGGTTATTACTTTTTTATGTATGTTTACGCATGACTTGCCTTTTCTTTTCTTCATAAGTTCTTCATCGCTGTCCCTACCCCCACACCCCCCACCTTACTCTCCTCCAATCATACTTTATTTTCAAGTACAAGTATGCTAGGAATGTGTCGTGGCCTAGTAACCTCTTACAAACCCGGCTTACATTCCCCATAATTATTTTTTAAGCTTCCTTTCCCTGTCTATGGCTGTACGCTCAAGCTTAAGATAGTAGCGATCTTTGTTAGTTAGGTCTTGTGATGGGCGGGCAAGCAAACCAATGTGCGAACGCAGGCAGAACATCTTGCACACACGTTAAATCCTGTTCTGCTTTTCGTAAGAGTAGGCCATTGTGTGCCTGTGGGAACAGGTGACAAGATGTACAAAACTGCATACACACGGGGACTGGATGTAAAAAACCATTTGAGTGCTTATTCCATTATCCTCGGTATAAAATAATAACAAACTAAATAAAAGGGGTTGGGTTCGATGCCGAGGTCAGTGAAGTCTTAATCCTATTGTTGTTGTTCTTCATTGTGCTCCACGATTTTTGTTGTTGTTGTTGAATCTTTATCATCAGATTTTCATAATGAAGGAGGAATATGCATGCTCAGCTGTCAATTCTCCATCTCTCACGCGTGAAAGAGATGGGCCGTAGACTAGTCCATCTGAATGTGTAGATGGCTGCAACATGCAAGATAGCCAGCCCTAAGGGGCGCGACACCTTTTCTTCTATTGTTTTGGGTGGTCTTGTATCGTAATGCGTTGTGCTGTCTAGGCCACGTATTGCCATGTAATAGGTCTTGACTTGTAATTGTATTGTAATTCATTGTGCTGTACACGTCTGTTTGTCTGTCTGTCCATCTATCTATCTATCTATCTATCTATCTATCCCTTAGTCTGGCGACCGTGGGGGCACGCACCCCTGAAGACCTGACAACCAGTTCCCTCCGTTCCTCTCTCTTTTCTGCTTTTCTCAAAATTTGGTCGAGTTCTAGGATTGCACAAACAATAGGAACACACAGACAACATATTGAAAAATAATATTTAAAAAAGACCCCCAAACACACTGAATGAACAGAACAAGTGCGTCATCGATTAAAACGCCTGTATACAGACAGACCACACGATATGACGAGCAGGAAACGGGAGAGAGAGAGATCTACGTGGGAAAGATGAGACTAGCAACCAGGATCAGTCAACTGAAAGATCGTCTGCGAGGAATTAAAAAAAAACAAAAAAACAAGGACGACCACCCCAAAATGCAATTTCCCACCCTCCCTCCCTCCTTCCTCTTCACACTTCATCAACCCCCCCCCCCCCTTCCCCTTCCGCCACAGCCCCCAGCCCCACCCCCAGCCCCACCCTCCTCCCCAAGGCGACTTGGTTGACGTCACAACCCTCCCCCATTCATGGACACACGGCATGATGACGCAGGCACACTTTCCTTTTTGGGAAACTATCGATTGTTCCCCTTTCTTTTTCTGTCTCCCCTTACGTACGCGCGCAGCTCGAGGAGAGAGCGTGAGAGTGCTATCTATCCACACAGCAGCGGTGCCAGAAGTGCGGGCTATTTCTGACTGCGATGGCCAAAGGGACGGACGTACGTACGTAGCAGCCGAAGAAGAAGAGGACGAAAGCATTGTAGTCAATGATGATTGAAGGCCGGTGAATGTGAGGGAGGAGGTGGGGGGGGGGGGGGGATTAGGACAAAAGTGAAGTGGGGGAGGGGGGGAGGGAGGTCAGAAAGAAGGAGGGGGGTGGTAGTGGGCGAGGGAGGAGGTGAAAGGATGGAGGGAGGATTGTCTGCACTGGTCAAGTGGAAATAGAGGTGATCAATTATTATCTTAGTAGGAGAGAGAGAGAAAATATGCGGATGTATGTGCGTGTGGGGGGAGAGAGAAATTTTATTCTTTTCGTTTATATCGAGGATAACAGATTAAGCAATCATGTGCTTTTTTTCATCCCGTCCCCGTGTGTATGCAGTTTTGTAAATATTGTCATCTGTTCCCACCGGCACACGATGGCCTACTCTTACGAAAAGCGGAACAGGATTTAACGTGTGCGCAAGATGTTCTGCGTGCGTTCGCACACGGGCCTCGGTTTAAAGTCTCATCCGAAGGACTTTTGGGAGAGTGGAGTCAGCACTGATGTTAACTCCAGAAGAAAAATCTCCTCGACCGGACTCGAACCCGGGTCTTCAAATTGCCAGCACAATGTTCTGACCACTAGGCTATCCGTCCCCAAGAGAGAGAGAGAGAGAGAAGAGAGAGGAGAGAGAGAGAGAGAGAGAGAGAGAGAGAGAGAGAGAGAGAGAGAGAGAGATTTTATTTATTCTTTTATATCGAGGAATGGGTACCTACCCTCTAATTAGGATCAGGGAAGGTAAAGCAGCGAGGGAGAGGAGATGGGCGCCACCCTAAATATGCTGGCCCCTAGAGAAGCGGAGGTCTCTGATGCCTCGCTCCCCTACGACCGCCTAGGTTATGGGACACCTTTACCATTACCTATGATGGAATACGCACTTGTGTTTTTTTTTTACATCCAGTCCCCGTGTGTATGCAGTTTTGTCAATTTTATCATCTGTTCCCACCAGCACACAATGGCCTACTCCTACTCTTTGTGTGTGTGTGTGTGTGTGTGTGTGTGTGTGTGTGTGTGTGTGTGTGTGTGTGTGTGTGTGTGTGTGTGTGCGTGTATGTGTATGTGTGCGCGCGCGCGTGGGCGTGTGTGTGTACTCTTTCTTTTCTCTAGCAAAACATACAGGCTTTAGATTATACGTATTCTGTCTTTTCATGGATATGCATTCTTTCTTTTCTCGAGCTAAATACATGCCTTTAAGCTGTAGGCATACGCTCTTTTGTTTCCCTATCAAAACATTGATTTAAGTTTTATCATGCGTCTTCTTTTCCCTCTGGTGAAAAAACATATAAGCTCAAGGTATACACTCTTTCTTTTCTCTATTAAAACATACAGGCTTAAGATAAACATTCTTTCTTTTCTCCATCAAAACACAGAGGCTTGGAGTTGGCCAATCTTTTAGCCTGAAGAAGGTTTGAAATAAACCGAAAATTTGCTCCGCCAGACGCTTGGGTGTTGTGTCTTTATTTGTCTGCTTGTAAAAACACAGAGGCTTAAGATAAACATTCTCTCTTTTACCCTACCAAAGCATACAGACTTAAGATCAGCATTCTTTCTGTTCTGTATATAAAAAAACCAGTGTACATATATAAAGGTTCTTAAAAGTTCACCAGCAGGCCAACTAGAACCGCAATGGCCTGGAGTTAGTTGCGCAAGGCCGAGACGCTTCGCAGACATCATTTTTTGTAAGCTAAGGCCACAAGCACGCAATCCGTAATCGGATCAAGCCGGCTCGAACGCACAGCGGACCTCTAAATATACATCTGAAATTATTTCACTGATTAGGTTTGCCCCCTGATCCGTGGAAAGATCAGTGGAATGCAACCACCCACCCCTACCCCCTTCTTTTTTCTCCTGCCCACCCCCTTCTTTTTCTCTCTCCCCCCCCTTCTTTTTCTCTCCACCCCCTCTCTTCTAAGCCTCCCCTCTAGCACACCTCTCCTCCCCTCCCCCCATGCACCTTCTCTCTCCCCCCCACCCCCACCCCCCCCCCCCCCCCCCCCAAATCGGCCTCTCTGGCCGACTGTGGCTATAGTACCCGCCACCGACACAAAGTTAGGTATGTGTATGAAGGTTTCGGCGTCAGTGGTGTAACTATAATAATATAATTATTATCAGCCTGGCATTGTACGTGGGGCTGCTCTGGTCCCTTTCAGACAAGGCCTATCTATACTAAGCTAGCTGGCTAAACCTG